>JALAZF010000568.1:1200000-1860000 GCA_022829125.1 Lathyrus tuberosus
TTCATTATCAACTTCCCACGGTTGTAATTCTTTGAGAGATTCCTCAAGAGCTCTTTCTTCTTCATCGGAAAACACTTCAAAAGAATCATCAAGAGCCAATTCCAAATGAGACACTATATGAACATGCTTAGAAACCTCCAAAGTTGATTCTTCAATTGCATCGATACGAAAGCTATCATGCTTGTCTTTGGAATGCTTCATTGCTTCGAATATATTAAAAGATACCTCTTCATTTAGAACCCGCACTTTCATAAGGCCGTCATCGACATCTATCATCATGCGAGCGGTCTTCATAAAAGGCCGTCCAAGAATAAGAGGAGCATCATCATCTTCTTCCATATCAATAACAATGAAGTCCACCGAAAAGAAAATTTTGTCAACTTTCACCAACACATCTTGCGCCAACCCAATCGGATGAGTGGTAGATTTGTCCGCCAATTGTAATGTCATCTGGATGCCCTTAATTTCAACGTTCCCAAGCTTTTTCACAATAGATAATGGAATGAGATTGATGCTTGATCCCAAATCAATAAGGCCATTTCCAACAAAGACATTACCAATTGTAACGGGTAAGGTAACTCTCCCCGGATCGGCCTCTTTCTTTGGAAGAGTTCTTTGAATAATAGCACTACAATTTGCCGCAAGAACAACGGTTTCCGGCTTCGAATATTTCCGCCTCTTTGTAAGAATATCCTTCATAAATTTGGTGTACTTCAGCTTTGCTCTAGAGCTTCTGAAAAAGGGATGTTGATTTGTAGTTGCTTAAAGATATCCATGAATCTTGAGTATTGCCTAACATTTTCTTTCCTTGTCGGCACATGAGGGTAAGGCATATTTTGAATTGGTATCGGATTTATCATCTCCTTCCCCCTCTTAACTCTCACATGTTTCTCTTTTTTCTTCACTTCCTCAACACTCTCATTTTCAACTTCAACAATATCGTCATTTTTCTTTTCAACCACAACCTCATCACTATTTTTATTTTCAACTACTTCCTCATCACTATCCTCCTCAACAATACCATCAATTTTTTCTTCTTCCACCCTCTCATTTTCTTTTGCTAACTCCTTCCCACTTCTAGTAACGATTGCCTTGCAATGCTCCTTAGGATTCACTTGAGTATTTGCGGAGAATGAAGGACCTGATTGTTGCTCGACAATTTGTTTCGCAAGTTGCCCAACATGGTTTTCGAGATTCTTTATTGCCGCATCGCTACTCTTTTGGTTGGCCATAGACATTTGCATGAATTGATTCAAAGTGTCTTCCAACTTAGAGCTAGCAACCGGAGGTGGTGGAGGTTGATAAGGATTTTGCCGGCTTGAAGAACCGCCACCATAACCTTGATTATTTTGATAGTTCCCTCTCGGTTGATATCCTTGATTGCCTTGGTAATGTTGTTGAGGATTGTGTTGTTGATAAAGTTGTTGTTGTTGTTGTCTTCCTTGATAGTCTCGTTGATTGTTCATGTAGTTAACTTCTTCAAATTCCGGTGGAGGACAAAATCCGGTGTCGTGCTCTCCTTTGCAAAGTTCACAACATGCAACTTGTTTACTCTTGCTTGGTTGCTCCTTCATTTCCTTAATTTGTTGAGTCAAAAGTTCCACCTGTTGAGATATAAGCTTGTTTTGCGCAAGGATTGCATCATTAGTTCCTAATTCAAGTACCCCGGGTTTCTTTTGCGATTTGGTACGATTTTGACTTTGAAGATCATTGAGAGGCATTCTATTGATGATATCCGTAGCTTCTTCGGCACTCTTTGATATCAAAGCTCCACCAGAAGTGGCATCCAATAATAACTTGCAATTTGGTTGGAGACCATTTCTGAAGATGTGAATTTGAGTTAATCGTCAAACCCGTGGCCTTTGCATTTTTGAATCATGGATTTAAATCTTTCCTATGCTTCATTTAGAGACTCATTAGCACCCTGAGAGAACACAGAAATCGCAGTTTTTGATTCCATAAAACGATTGTGAGAAAAGAACCTCTCTATAAATTTCTCCTCCAGAACATTCCAATTGGTAATCACAGCAGGAGTTTGGTCAAGATACCAATCCTTAGCTTTGCCTACCAAAGCATGAGGAAAGAGTCTCTTGAATAAAGGTAACTCTTGCCGCTAACGCTATCTCGTAAAATTTGGTGAGAAAAGCGAAAGGGTCTTCATGATCCATTCCCATGAACAGACTTCCATATAACAAATTCAGAGTTCCCGTTTTCATCTTAGCTTGCCTTCCATTATTTGCATTGTGAGAAAACTGAGCGGTGTGACGCGGACTATTTACATATGGTGTGGAAGCGGGTAGTGGTGGTGGTGGATGCTCCATGATTGGCGTGAACTGTGGAATTGGTGGTGGTGTAGAAGTCGAACCTTCTCCTTGTTCTTGCCTTTGTCTATCTAGATGCCTCCTCCGTCTAGTTCGGCTATTGAGTCTACGAGTGGTTCTTTCAATCTCGGGATCGAATAGAAGTTGGTCCGCCGGTAGTTGCCCTCGCATAAACAAAGTCTGCACACTAAATAAAACAAATCAACAAGCACAAGAAAAATTTTAACAAGTCTAAAACTTCACAACTATTGCAATGCTTGCAATATCAATTAACAATCCCGGCAACGGCGCCAATTTGTTGAAATACAAATAGAGTTAGGGTTTTGTTATCGATCCACAGAGATTGTTTAAAGATATCGCAGCCGTTCTATAGTTGTATACGTTTTAAACTTCAAAGTAACAAGGGGTTTTGGTTGTTTTTAGTCGGAACGCTTGCATTCAAATTTAAGTAATAGCGGTAAAAAGATTTGTTTTAACGATTTGTAAAAGCATGCCAAGATTAAGGTTCGATAAACCATTTTGTACGGATAGGATCGACAAATCTAATGAACTCGTTTAGACGATAAATGTAATCACATATCCTCCCAATATGTTTATCTCTAACACATATTGTGAGTTTTACCATTTTGATCCTTTGATGATCTCTCACTCAAACTATCAAAATGACAACATTCAAGTTCAATATTTATGAGCATCAACACTCATAACTATCTCTAGCCAATGTGCATTGATGGATGAAAAACCTAGGTAAAGAGTAAGAACACATTTCTCAATCATGAACCAACACCAAGAATAAACCATAAAGACAAATTTTTTCACCATACATTCATCATCCAAGAGTTCATAAGCTAGAATCAATACCTATACATACAAAAGAAAGGTTTGTCTACCTTCTAACCTTAACACAAAAGGAAAATTAGCTCTCCATTGTCATGGAAACTAAACAAACAAGAAGATGAAGAAGAATATCAAGCATCAATGACGATCTCTCGATGAATGATGCTTCCAATCTTCCAAAATGAGATGCTATAGTGTTTACAATGTATTTTCCTCTGAAAATTATCAAGGGTCCCAAGAAAAATACAGAAAAGTCTATTTATAAGGGGGCTGAAAAACGCATAGCCGTGCTAAGCGCACTGCACTTTATGTTAAATCTCCTTCAGAGTGCGCTTAGCGGGCTAATGACCGCGCTAAGCAGGCTACTCTCTGTAACTAACTCCATCCCTGCACTAGGAGCGCTCTTAGCGCGCTACAAGCATGCTCCAAAAATCATTTTCTTCAAAAACTGCTTCTAGGGAGCCTTCCTTGTTCCAAGCTTCACACTTCCATGTAAAAATCTACAATTAAAAACACAAAAGTTAAATAAATAAGTCTACTAATGCAATTAACTATACTACGGTTATTAATCGAAAACAATGGAAAAAAGCATCGATTATCAAATAAAGATCACAAAAAGGTGCTAAAAACTAAACTAAATATTAACACATTTTAGCACCTAACATGCACTTGTGTTACATATTGTGAATTGCCTACCTGATAGAAAAGATCAATTATAGGAATTGATATACATTGTTATACAACTTACAACACTTGTAAAAATTCAGATTGTTGTGATTTCCTTGCTGTTCAAGACTATTGGAAGCAAAAGAGTGAATAAGGAAGGATTGTTCTCTTGTTACACTTTGTAAACATCATAAGGGGATTATACTTATTGATTGTGTTGCTTATGTTAGAAGGTTTTAGGATAGGTCTTTGTGGAAGACTTGTACAAAGATCTGACATAGTGAAAATCTCTCACAGGGAGTGAGGGGACTGGAGTACTCTCGGATTGTGAGGGGAACTAGGATATATCGTTGTGTCCTTTGCTTTCTGCATTTATTTTTCAGCATATTCAATTTCATATCAATTCTTAAAAATAACAAAACCAGTGTTAACGCTTTAAATTGAGAAAAGTCCAATAAATCTAATTCACCCCCTCTCAGAGACCGCACATAAACTTACAATTGGTATCAGAGTAGGTTCAAGTAATCTGCTCTTGTGATCCAGAATGGCTTCCGCAAACCCGATGTTCAGAGATGGTGGCAGTAACAACAAGCCTCCATTGTTATGTGGTGAATACTTTGATTTTTGGAAATTTCTCATGAAGACTCATCTAGAAGCACAAGGAGAAGATATATGGGATTTTGTACAAAATGGTCTGTTTGTTCCTACTAGTGTTGTCGATGGTGTTGGGAAAACAAAGATTAAAATTTCATGGAATGAAGATGATAAGAGGAAGGTATCTAACCGAAAAGGACCTAAACAAAATTGGGTACCTAGATGTAACTAATTGTTTTGTAGGTACTTTAAGATCATATGCTAGCATTGTCAAATCAAGATTGATCCTTCAAGACACAAGACTATATGATATAGTAGTTCTAAAATTTTCATTGGTTAAAAGGATTTTTTTTATGAAGCATCAGCATTGATATCAACTTTGACATCAAATCTTTATGAAGGATATAAGTGTCTAATTTTATGCTATTAATTATCAATTATAATAATATATCCTTCTTACGTTATCACCTTGCTTTATACTTTATTATACTTTGTCTTCTTTTTTATGATTGCTGAAGCGGTAAAGCGGCAAGCAACAAAAGATTTGGAAATATTTTTCTGGGAATTTATCGTGTCCACAGAGATCGGTGTTATTGAACTGTCATTCGACAAGTCTCGCATTTATGACTTTGGATTAAATTGGTTAAAGTAAAAGCAGAAAAGTAAATATGAACATAAAAAGAATTCATTCTTCAGAGAGAAGAAACTTATCTGGTATGCATATAATCAACTCCTCACAAACTTAAACCTATCGACCAGTTATACCCAACCTACAATACTCCTCGATATCATCCAGTATCGCTCACGACAGTGTCCATCTCTGACACACTGAGCTGAGAGAACAATCGTATTACTCTCGTCGATGATCTCGCACTCGACTCAAACAACATGGAGGCATTAAGCTCGGATTCCCATAAAGATTGTTAGCTCTAAATCTATCTCTAGCATCTAGAAACTAACAGATAATCATCCCTAATCAAGGTTTGTGGTGTTCATCTCTAACACAACCCATACCCCGAGCATAAAGTAAAAAATCAAGGACAATCACCGATAAAGATTTGTAAAGCGGATTTTATACAACGCCATGAGCGATAAATATACATGAGATCAAAGTAAATACATATACAAAACCCAACAAATGAAGAATACACAAAGAAGAAGAGAAATGAACCAAAAATCTCCAAGTTTGTCAGCGTCGATCGATGATCAATCCACTCCGGATCATCCATATGCAAGCCCCAATGTTGTTTTCAAGCTAAATCTACCAAAAAAAATGAAAGTTTGACGCATTGGGAACAAATATTACCCAACCATCCTCTAAAAAAATGTGTTTTTAGCCCTTAAATGGTGTTTCTGTCCATCCAGATTCGCCCGACGAAGTTCTGGTTCGCCCGGCGAGCTAAGGCGGCTTATTCTGGACTTTTTTACACGTTTTGTCTGTCTGCCTCGCTTCTGCCTCGCCCGACGAGCACGGGGCAAGAGCAGGCAGACAACATTTTCTGCTTTCTTTTTTCGGCCATAACTTTCGAACCGTAACTCTATTTTTTTGCCCGGTTCGAAGCGTTGGAAAGCTTATTCAATGATCTCTATGAACATGACAAGATATCCTTGCTTGAATACCTACAAAAATAAATGGAAAACAATTAAACTCAATGATATTTACACAATATCGCAATATATACACTATAACGTAAAGTAAACGTATTTACAAACAAAGCGGGGTTTATTCGAACGATATTAACAAAAAGTATCGATAAATACAACAAATTTTATATACAAAAATAGCTACAATTTGCACATATCAAACTCTCTCCAACTTAAACTTGTTTGTCCCTAAACAAGAATCAAGCTACTCAAAGAAACAGAGTGACAACCAAAGAATCACGAATCAACATGTTTTGAAAAACGGAAACAAATGAATGGTTCAAATGAAAAACGGTACACCCAAAGTAAATACTTACCACTAAACTACAACGACAACATAGGCACAAAACAAATGCTAAATACAAAAATCATGCCAAACATCCTAAAACAACACAAGTTCAAACGTGAATCACACCTACTAAAAACAATCATCGGTAGATGAAGTACACAAAATGAGGTACTTTGCACTCACACAACGATCTTGCAAACAAAAGACTAAATTATGCATTCATCCAAAACTTCACAGTGAACATACAAAGGCAAGAATCACAAGGGCTTTCAAGGTTATAGCGTGGTCGGGTAAACAAACAAGGGGCAAAATCTAAAGGTAATTGAAACAAAAACTTGTCTAAACCTAAGGGAGTGATCAACTCACAAAGACTCAAACACAAAATTCCAATCAACTTCTTCCAAAATCCCAAGTGTTACACAAAACACAATACTTATTTAGCACAATTATATGAACTCTTTTTGTTTCCTTTCACAAGGATTTTCTTTTTCTTTCTTTTATTTTTCTTTTCTTTTCTTTTATTTTTCATATTTTTCTCATTTTTCTTTTCTTTTTCAACCTCATAGAAATAAACTAATAAGTAAACAATCATTCTCTCCCCAACTTGAATTCAACTACATCATCATGTGAAAACTCCCTACTTTCTAAGGCAAGGTAAAAATTCATACAACAACACAAAGTTGAGGGTTCAAGAAAAAACAATCAATCAAAATTCATACAAAAAGTGAATTTAATACTCATAGACAAACATTAAGTTCAAACAACATGGATAATGATAGAAAGGCGCAAAGGGGTTACGAATGATCACACACTCACAAGGTGAATGACTATTTGGCTAGGTAGTTGTGCTCAAAATGAAACAAAATGCCTTGATCATTTTCATTCTTTCATATAATCAACACAAACAAAAGATTAAGCATAATAAAATCCAGTTAGAACAAGAATGTTGGTACTCCGCGCATATATGAACAATGGAAAGCTACCTCAAAAAGGTGGGAACTAAAGTGATTCACATCAAGAAAAAGTATACAAAAGAATGAATGGCAGGGAAGTTTGTAAAAAGCCTAAGTATCATGAATATGCTAAAGTCTAGAGAGCGATAAACACGTACCTTGGACATTACCATACATCCGCATGTTGAAACGATCAAACTTGGAACATCACCTAAAATTTCCTCAAGCTACTCAAAACAAGCTCTTAGACAAACACAAAAACTATTAATATAAACAAACTAAAAGACCGGGTGAAAATGGATTAAACAAGTTGTAAAGTGAAGATTTGAGAATTTTACGAACAATCCGAGTACAAATTGTTTAATGAATGTTCACCACACTACCTAAGCTAGAATGAAAAAGTAATAACGAAACAAAAAAATGATAAAACATGCTTGTTTTACGTCGTAAGATCGATGCCTTTATTGTGCTTAGCTAGTAACTTTCTCCCTTCATGCCATGGTGATGCCCCGCCACGCAAGCCAAAAGCAAGTGTCCTAACCAAACACTTGAACAATTGTTATGGGAACAAAATGTATACAACACTTGAACAAACATAATGAAAAATAAAAGCAAAACAAGTATCTATACAAGCATATATACAATATAAACAATTATGTACAAAGCTCCAAAACATCAAAACTATCGCAATCCAATTCAATATCAAATCCAATCCCCGGCAACGACGCCATTTTGCTGAAGCGGTAAAGTGGCAAGCAACAAAAGATTTGGAAGTATTGAAATTCTGGTACCAGACGTGTGATGTTAAGGTGCAATGTCACAACAACACACTCTGCAATAATGGACAGAATAAGCAACAGGAAAACACAAGGAATTGTTCACCCAGTTCGGTCTAACTACCTACGTCTGGGGGCTACCAAGCCAGGGATGAAATTCACTACTTGTAGATATAATTTACAGACTCAACACACCAGTTGACAATCTCCTAAACTTATACTCTACTAGTGACTTTCTACCTAAGAAACCACTTAGATATGAGAACACTACTCAATCCCCTAAAACACTCAAAGAACAACCTCTTTGAGATCCCTTGATCTTGCTTCCTAGCTTCGATCAATCAACAACTCTCTATTACTTCACAGCTTCTAGAGAGGACATAAAATTCAACACCTATTCAACCTAGAATAGTGTGATTACAAGTACTCTAAACAAATCCTAGACTCTAAGCCTCCAGCTCTTGATCTTCAATCTGTTTTCTGTACCTTCTTCCTTGGTCTTGTGCGCTTTATATAGCTCCTTGAATTTGGATTGGATTTGTCACAATATTTGATCAGATTTGTTAATTAAAAACTGAATCTTTTAAAACAGATTTTATCCCCAAAATCTTTTTAAATCTTCCACCTTTTAATTCTCCAACAAACCTGTAATCAAATCTCCCATGTAACAGAAAATATCTAGCCCAAGATATTCTCATCCAACGAGTCAACACTCTCCACAATTCCAGCTAATACGCGACCCTAATAACAACAAGCCCATGTTGTCATTAGCTTCAGTTCTGCAGGTCTGATGTTACAACATCACCTATGTGACATCAGACATCCACTTCAGCAACTAGCAACCTTAACACAGCCCAGTGTTAAGTGCAATGTTATGACATCAAGCCCATGACATCAAACATAGTTAACCTTCACAACTTAGTACAGCCCAGTACTAAGACTCAATGCTGCAACATCAACACCATGACATCAGCATTGAACACCTTGTTGTTTTACCAAAATTCCAGCCAATCCAGGAACTTACAATCTCCCCCTTTGGCTAATTTTGGCTAAAACAATCTCTGCATCTTCAGAGACTTCAGCAGCGGAATATCTTCAATATTTTGAAACTTTAACTTGCAGCAGTTTGACAATCTTCATATAGTCTTCATTACTTGATCTGCTGCAGCACCATCTTCATTATTGACAACAGCCAATTGGTGCTCCCCCTCAAAAACTTGAACCAACATCACAACTGTTCAGTAGCTCACAATGTGCAGCACATCTCCCCCTTGATGTCTACTTTGCTGCACTCTGCACTCTTCAATGCTATGAATTCTTCACTAGCAGCTCCATAACTATGCTGTCTATACTCCCCCTCCACAGCTGCATCATTACTTTTCAACTAAACACCTTTTATTTTTATTCTTTTAGCAGCAACTACTCTTCTCCTCATGGCAATTAACTCTCCCCCTTTTTAGCCATAATTAGACAACTATCCCAAATCAAATGCCCTACAAGGTGACATAATACTGGTCCCACTGTCAGTAGCAACAAGACCTATGTAGTCTCCAAGCACTATGTTCTGACATTATTAATGACATAGTCAAAAACAACTTCCAACCCCTTGACTGGTCAGGCGATACAACCCAAGCATTTGAACAAACCATTATACAACCACTCTTTCTCCTATGCTCAGCACAACACACCAATAAAGCATGAGTCAATCAAGCTCCAAAGAACCAACCAAGAACCTCAAGCATGAGGATACACAACCAGACCCTATGAAGAAGAAGATCAAATCTCAGACGACATCAGGTCCTTCTACAGGAGCAACAAAAACTGGCAGGACTTCAGTGACCACTATGAAGCCTGGTATGAACCATTCTGCTCAACAACAGCCTTCAGAAGATGAATGGGATGCAGATTGGAAGGCTTTTCTGGATGCAGGAGATTGGCATGAGGATGTAGTCTAATCTTGTATTTTCAACTATTGAATAAAAATCCTATTTTTAGATTTTTCAATTGCCATGCCAAACACTTTACAGTACTATTCTAAACTGCTGAAATTTGTACTGCATTAAACAGAACCAGAGCACCAAGATGAGTTTCTTAGAGAGACTACACTAAAAAATTGAACAGACTATTTTATGTACCATACTATCTGCAGTTGAATAACCATTGTCTTATAGGCCAACTGCACCATAAAACATCTTTCAATTAATTTTGAAGTAATACGCTCCCCAATTTTAAGCTCTCAAATTGGTTAGCATACATGAACTCATCATCTAAATTCTCTTTATTTACCAAATAATCTGAGTATTTAACCAGATCTTTTCTATCAACCTGCTCATCATCCCATTGATGAGTAACATTCTGTAATGTTGTAACATCTTTCTTGACATGGTGATTGCCCAACAGTCGTTTCTTCCACAAGAGTTGATAGCATGAGTTCTTTCCACATAACACTGATCTACGACTGTTCTTCTTCTTAGATCTGAGAACTAATCTGATTTTTCCCCTCTTTCTTCTTCTTAGTCTTCCAAGATCAGTTTGTATCTTTTGACCAGCATGATTCCATCCTAGAGGATGTGTATTTATTCTTGACATTTTAATCCAGGATCTGATAGAGCCAATATCAGAGGTCCTCTGCATGTCAATTTTCATATTGGAATCAGTCTTAGACTCTAGTCTATTCTGAATCATTTTTGCACTTTGCTCATCATCCTTCTTGAGGCTAGAAATACTCTTCTTGTCTTGAGATGTTTCAGCATCTGCTCTGACATCTGTATCTTTCGACACAGAGCTATTCATCCAGGGGAGGTTTTCTTCTGAGACATCGATCTTCTTCAGATCTTAATGATAGAATTTTTTATAGTTACCACTGGTATCTCCCATAACTTCAGTGAGTTCTTCAATCTCTAGCCTTTTAGACTTACTCACAGTCAGACCACTACATTGATGTGAGATTCTGATGATTTGTTCAGATGTCAAGACATCAACACCTTTCCTCTCGAGAGATGTTGCTCTATTCAGCTCCTGAGAACCTTTAATCCTTCCATCAATGGTGAGGACTGATGTGTAACATTTGCCATTGACTAATTTCCAATCATCTTTTCTTCTGACCTTCATCAACTTGAGGGAACCTTCATCATTCTGATGTCTACACTTGATATCTTCTTTATCATCACCAGACTGGCTTTCAGTTTGAGGAATCCACTGATAACAATTGTCTTTGGACCTTGCACCAGTCATTACAGCCTCACCCTTCTCATTCGTTACAACACATTTGTCTTTGGTGTAGCTGACTAAGTAACCTTCATCACATAATTGGCTGATGCTTATCAGATTAGCATTCAAACCATTGACAAGATAGACATTGTCAAGTTCAGGTCCTCTTACTTTTCCAATACCTTCTACAACTCCGTTATTCCCTTTACCAAACACCACTTCAAGAGAAGGACACGGTCTACATTCAGCAAACATGGATCTACATCCAGACATGTGTTTGGAACACCCACTGTCAAAATACCATGTTTCTTCTTTAGCTTCTTTGTCAGCCAGGTGAGCCAATAAGCACTTCATCTTCTCATTAGGTACCCATTGTTTACCAACTTTGGGCTTGTGCTTTCTCCCTCTGTTTTGAGGCTGAGGGTATCCATGCAGCTTGTAACAAGAGTACTGCATGTGTCCATACCTTCCACAATAGAAACATCCGATTCTATCATCTCTGAAGTGGTTAAACCTTCTCCCACCTTGATGATAAAGCTGTGGCTGCCACTCATAATGTTGTCTTCTCCTTCCAGAGTTAGCTTGTCTTCTATCGTGCTGATGTCTTTTACCATAGGTAGACTGTCTCCTGAACTGACGATGCTGTCTTCTAGGCTGTCTCCCATGGTGATGAGGCTTCCTCCTCCTATAATTGTAAGGTACAACATTGTTGAAACCAGATCCATACCAGTTTTCCTGATGTTGAGACATCTGCTCTGACATGTTCTGTTTGTGCCTTGCAGCCTTCATGCTCATATGATATTGGGGAGGCATATACTGTCTAGCACCTTGAGGCTGCTTTCTCTTCTGATTATGACCAGTCTTCTTCTCAATCTTCTTAGGTTGTGAAACATCAGCTTCCTTGGGAGTAAGATTCTGCCTCTTTGGCTGATGTTGAGGCACAGTTTGTGACTCTTCCTTCTTTAGACCTGAAGTACTTGCTTCTGAGGTACCTTTGTCTTCGGCCACATATCCGATCCCAGCTTTGTCTCCAGCAACTTTTTCTAACTGGAGTATCTTGTCAAGAGTGGCTGTACCACTGTTCAACATTCTAACAGTTTTAGTCATATGCTCAAGATGAGCTTTGACACATAGGACTTCTTTCTCCAATTCAGCTTTATCATCCTCAAGCTGAGCTATCTGTTGCTTGTGGCACTTGTTTTCTTGACAGACTTCAGCACTCTTAAAACACAACTCTCTGTAGGTTGAAGCTAGCTCATCATAAGTGACTTCTCCATCACTATCATCATCAGATTCAACAATTCCTGTCAAAGCTGTAACATGCTTTGCTGACTCACTTTCACTTTCACTGTCAGAGTCAGACCAGGAAATTGTCAAGCCCTTATTCTGCTTCTTCAAGAATGTGGGACACTCTTTCTTGACATGTCCATACCCTTCACATTCAAAGCACTGAACACCTTTATCTTGGACAGTCTTCTCTTCATCTTTCTCTTTTGACTTGCTGATGTCAGAGGAGATGTTCTTGACATTAGGCCTGTAGTTATAGTTCATCTTCTTGAATACTTTGTTGAATTGCCTTCCCAACATAACTATAGCCTGAGGCAGATCCTCCTGGGACTCATCATCTTTAGCTGCTGCAGGAGTGGAGACTAAGGCTATACTCTTGGGCTTCTTTTCTGGTTCTTCCTCATTCAGCCCAAGTTCAAATGTTTGAAGAGATCCAATAAGCTCATCAACTCTCATCTTGCTGATGTCTTGAGATTTTTCAATGGCTGTTACCTTCATCTTATACTTCTTAGGGAGGGACCTAAGAATCTTTCTTACCAGCTTCTCTTCTGTCATCTTCTCACCAAGAGCACTGGATGCATTTGACAGCTCAAGAAAACTCATGTGGAAGTCATGAATAGTTTCCTCTTCCTTCAGCTTCAAGCTTTTAAACTTAGATGTTAAAAGCTGAAGTCTTGACATCTTAACTCTAGATGTGCCTTCATGAGTAGCCTTCAAAATATCCCAAGCAGCCTTAGCAGTTTCACATGAGTTGATCAGCCTGAATATGTTCTTGTCAACCCCATTGAAGATAACATTTAGGGCTTTTGAATTCCCAAGGGCAAGCTCATCTTCTTCCTTGGTCCATTCTTCTTCAGGCTTAGGCTTTGAGGTGCCTTCTTTATCCTTGACAGCCTCATCTTTCTCACATACCTCTGGAGCTTTCCACTCTTTAATGACAACCTTCCAAGCTCTGCTGTCTAATGACTTTAAAAAGGTAGTCATTCTAGGCTTCCAATACTCATAGTTTAAGCCATCCAATATAGGGGGTCTGTTGACAAATCCTCCAACCTCTTTGTCCATCTTTCACCAGAAAGTACTTCCCTAGATCTCACCCAGAGACAGACAGGATGCCTACTCTGATACCAATTGAAATTCTGGTACCAGACGTGTGATGTTAAGGTGCGATGTCACAACAACACACTCTGCAATAATGGACAGAATAAGCAACAGGAAAACACAAGGAATTGTTCACCCAGTTCGGTCTAACTACCTATCTCTGGGGGCTACCAAGCCAGGGATGAAATTCACTACTTGTAGATATAATTTACAGACTCAACACACCAGTTGACAATCTCCTAAACTTATACTCTACTAGTGACTTTCTACCTAAGAAACCACTTAGATATGAGAACACTACTCAATCCCCTAAAACACTCAAAGAACAACCTCTTTGAGATCCCTTGATCTTGCTTCCTAGCTTCGATCAATCAACAACTCTCTATTACTTCACAGCTTCTAGAGAGGACAGAAAATTCAACACCTATTCAACCTAGAATAGTGTGATTACAAGTACTCTAAACAAACCCTAGACTCTAAGCCTCCAGCTCTTGATCTTCAATCTATTTTCTGTACCTTCTTCCTTGGTCTTGTGCGCTTTATATAGCTCTTTGAATTTGGATTGGATTTGTCACAATATTTGATCAGATTTGTTAATTAAAAACTGAATCTTTTAAAACAGATTTTATCCCCAAAATCTTTTTAAATCTTCCACCTTTTAATTCTCCAACAAACCTGCAATCAAATCTCCCATGTAACAGAAAATATCTAGCCCAAGATATTCTCATCCAACGAGTCAACACTCTCCACAATTCCAGCTAATACGCGACCCTAATAACAACAAGCCCATGCTGTCATTAGCTTCAGTTCTACAGGTCTGATGTTACAACATCACCTATGTGACATCAGACATCCACTTCAGCAACTAGCAACCTTAACACAGCCCAGTGTTAAGTGCAATGTTATGACATCAAGCCCATGACATCAAACATAGTTAACCTTCACAACTTAGTACAACCCAGTACTAAGACTCAATGCTGCAACATCAACACCATGACATCAGCATTGAACACCTTGTTGTTTTACCAAAATTCCAGCCAATCCAGGAACTTACAAGTATTTTTCCAGGAATTTATCGTGTCCACAGAGATCGGTGTTATTTAACTGTCGTTCGACAAGTCTTGCATTTACGACTTTGGATTAAATTGGTTAAAGTAAAAGCAGAAAAGTAAATATGAACATAAAAAGAATTCATTCTTCAAAAAGAAGAAACTTATCTGGTATGCATATAATCCACTCCTCACAAACTTAAACCTATCGACCAGTTATACTCAACCCACAATACTCCTCAATATCCTCCAGCAACGATCACAACAGTGTCCATCTCTGACCCACTGAGCTGAGAGAACAACCGTATTATTCTCGTCGATGATCTCGCACCCGACTCAAATAACACGGAGGCATTAAGCTCCGATACCCATAAAGATTGTTAGCTCTAAATCTATCTCTAGCATCCAGAAACTAACAGATAATCATCCCTAATCAAGGCTTGTGATGTTTATCTCTTACACAACCCGAACCCCGAGCATAAAGCAAAAAATCAAGGACAATCACCGATAAAGATTTGTAAAGTGGATTTCATAATATGCCATGAGCGATAAATACACATGAGATCAAAGTAAATACATATACAAAACTCAACAAATGAAGAATACACAAATAAGAAGAGAAATAAACCAAAAATCTCTCGGTTTGTCAGCGCCGATCGATGATTAATCCACTCCGGATCATCCACATGCAAGCTCCAATGTTGTTTTCAAGCTAAATCTACCAAAAAATGAAAGTATGATGCATTGGGAACAAATATTACCAAACCATCCTCTAAAAAATGTGTTTTAGCCCTTAAATGGTGTTTCTGTCCGTCCAGATTCGCCCGACGAAGTTCTGGTTCGCCCGACAAGCTAAGGCGGCTTATTCTGGACTTTTTTTACACGTTTTTGTCTGTCTGGCTCGCTTCTGCCTCGCCCGGCGAGTACGGGGCGAGAGCAGACAGACAACATTTTCTGTTTTCTTGTTTTGGCCTTAACTTTCGAACCGTAACTTCGTTTTTCTCCCGGTTCGAAGCGTTGGAAATCTTATTCAATTCTCTTTATGAATATGACAACACTACTATGGAAAACACATTTAACAACGGTTGCGAAAGAGATATAATGACACGGGCGTAGGCGTTGTTATGTAGAGTGTTGTTATATATTGATACCTATAATCACAATCCAGAAAGCGTTGTAATAAATTGGAAAACGCACTTCCTATAATGACAATTATTTTAAATGCCCGTTGTTGTATGTCTTTTAATAAAATAAAAAAAATTGTAGCATTAGAACAAGAACAACAGCAAGAACAAGAACAAGAACAAGAACAACAAGAACATCAAGAACAACAATAAGAATAACAACAACAACAACAACAACAACAACAACAACAACAACAACAACAACAACAACAACAACAACAACAATAACAATAACAAAAAGAAGAAGAAGAAGAAGAAGAAGAAGAAGAAGAAGAAGAAGAAGAAGAAGAACAAGAACAAGAACAACAATAACAACAACAACAATAATAATAACAATAATAACAACAAGAACAACATTAATAAAAAAGAACAACAAGAACAACAATAATAAAAAAGAACAACAAAGAACAAAAATAATTATAAAAGAACGCCAACAACTAACATTGCTAACTCGAGTTCTGAAATTTGTTCTAAAATTGGGTTTACTGGAGAAATAGAGTATCGTAAATGAAAGATGATGTTTGGAGTTAGAAGATGTCTAAGTTTTAGGTTTCACGCGGATCACTAATAGTAGTGTCTTGGCCGTTGATAATCACTAAATGGACGACCAAGATTTGTTTAAGGATAGTGAATAAAATCAATATACACGCCACCTATAATGTCGGTAATGAGACTTGAAAAATGCTGGTGCTGGGACTTGAACCCATGACAAGACGCTACCTATAATGACGGTTGGTTTAAATTACCTGTGGTGAAATGTATGTAAGCATTTTGAAAAAATAAGTAAAAAACGCTACCTATAATGACAGTTGGTTTAAATACCCGTAATTAAAGGTCTGTCAGTATTTTGAAAAAATAGGGAAGAAGTAACATGATTAAAATAAACTCAGAAAAATCTAAAAACACGAAATTTAATCTAATTAGGTAAAATAAGAATTTTGAGATTTTTTTGGAATTTTTTGAGACTATGAAAACAGTAAAAAAATCATTAAAAATAGAAAAAAAGATGAATTTGGGGTTTTGAGGGTGATGTCCCGTAACTCTTTCAGAGTACGGGACTAATGACCGCATGATTTTTCTGCTTCCGATGCACGAAACAGATCTAAAAAAGGAGATGATTTTCCCTAAAACCGATTTTTTGAAGAGTAAGACCTAAAACAAAACTATAGGCCATAATGACGGTTTTGCAAATAACCATGGTGAAAGGTTGTGGGCTTTTTGAAAAAATATGTAAAAAACCGTAAATGTTGGTGCTGGGAATTGAACCCATGACCAGGCGCTACTTATAATGACGATTTTTTAAATACCCATGGTGAAAGGCCTCACATTTCACCACGGTTGGAATATTAACCGTCATTAAAAGCCTTTTAATGAGATTAATAAAAATGCGCGCATCTATTACAATGGTGTATAGGCAAGCCGTTGTAAGCCTGACGTTGTTGTATGCGCGTTTTGTAGTAGTGCAAGATATCCTTGCTTGAATACCTGCAAAAATAAATGGAAAACAATTAAACTCAATGATATTTACACAATAACGCAATATATACACAATAACGTAAAGTAAACGTATTTACAAACAAAGCTGGGTTTATTCGAAAGATCTTAACAAAAAGTATCGATAAATGCAACAAAACTTATATATAAAAATAGCTATAATTTGCACTTATCAAACTCTCTCCAACTTAAACTTGTTTGTCCCTAAACAAGAATCAAGCGACTCAAAGAAACAGAATGACAACCAAAGAATCACGAATCAACATGTTTTGAAAAACGGAAACAAATGAATAGTTCAAATGAAAAACGGTACACCCAAAGTAAATACTTACCACTAAACTACAACGAAAACATAGGCACAAAACAAACGCTAAATACAAAAATCATGCCAAACATCCTAAAACAACACAAGTTCAAACGTGAATCACACCTTCTAAAAACAATCATCGGCAGATGAAAAACACAAAATGAGGCACTTTTCACTCACACAACAATCTTGCAAACAAAAGACTAAATTATGCATTCATCCAAAACTTCACATTGAACATACAAAGGCAAGAATCACAAGGGCTTTCAAGGTTATAGCGTGGTCGGGTAAAACAAACAAGGGGAAATTTCTAAAGGTAATTGAAACAAAAACTTGTCTAAACCTAAGGGAGTAATCAACTCACTAAGACTCAAACACAAAATTCCAATCAACTTCTTCCAAAATTCCAAGTGTTACACAAAACACAATACTTATTTAGCACAATTATATGAACTCTTTTTGTTTCCTTTCACAAGGATTTTCTTTTTCTTTATTTTATTTTTCTTTTCTTTTCTTTTCTTTTTCATATTTTTCTCTTTTTTCTTTTCTTTTTCAACCTCATAGAAATAAACTAATGAGTACACAATCATTCTCTCCGCAACTTGAATTTAACCACATCATCATGGGAATACTCCCTACTTTCTAAGGCAAGGTAAAAATTCATACAACAACACAAAGTTGAGGGTTGAAGAAAAAACAATCAATCAAAATTCATAAAAAAAGTGAATTTAATACTCATAGACAAGCATTAAGTTCAAACAACATGGATAATGATAGAAAGGCGCAAAGGGGTTACGAATGATCACACACTCACAAGGTGAATGACTATTTGGCAAGGTAGTTGTGCTCAAAATAAAATAAAATGCCTTGATCCTTTTCATGCTTTCATATAATTAACACAAACAAAAGATTAAGCATAATAAAATCCAGTTAGAACAAGAATGTTGGTACTCCGCGAATATATGAACAATGGAAAGCTACCTCACAAAAAGGGTGGAAACTAAAGTGATTCACATCAAGAACAAGTATACAGAAGAATGAATGGCATGGAAGTTTGTAAAAAGCCTAAGTATCATGAATATGCTAAAGTCTAGAAAGCGATAAACACATACCTTGGACATTACCATACATCCGCAAGTTGAAACGATCAAACTTGGAACATCACCTCAAATTTCCTCAAGCTACTCAAAACAAGCTCTTAGACAAACACAAAAACTATTAATATAAAAAAACTAAAAGACCGGGTGAAAATGGATTAAACAAGTTGTAAAGTGAAGATTTGAGAATTTTAAGAACAATCCGAGTACAACTTGTTTAATGAATGTTCACCACACTACCTAAGTTAGAATGAAAAAGTAATAACGAAACAAAAAAAATGATAAAACATGCTTGTTTTACGTCGTAAGCTCGACGCCTTTACTGTGCTTAGCTAGTAACTTCCTCCCTTCATGCCATGGTGATGCCTCACCGCGCAATCCAAAAGCAAGTGTCCTAACCAAACACTTGAACAAACATTATGGGAACAAAATGTATACAACACTTGAACAAACATAATGGAAAATAAAAGCAAAACAAGTATCTATACAAGCATATATACAATATAAACAATTATGTACAAAGCTCCAAAACAACAAAACTATCGCAATGCAATTCAATATCAAAACCAATCCCCGGCAACGACGCCATTTTGCTGAAGCAGTAAAGCGGCAAGCAACAAAAGATTTGGAAGTATATTTTCAGGAATTTATCGTGTCCACAGAGATCGGTGTTATTGAACTGTCGTTTGACAAGTCTCGTATTTTTAACTCTGGATTAAATTGGTTAAAGTAAAAGTAGAAAAGTAAATATGAACATAAAAAGAATTCATTCTTCAGAGAGAAGAAACTTATCTGGTATGCATATAATCCACTCCTCACAAACTTAAACCTATCGACCAGTTATACTCAACCTACAATACTCCTCAATATCATCTAGCATCACTCACAACAGTGTCGATCTCTGACCCACTGAGCTGAGAGAACAACCGTATTACTCCCGTCAATGATCTCGCACCCGACTCAAACAACACAGAGGCGTTAAGCTCCGATACCCATAAAGATTGTTAGCTCCAAATATATCTCTAGCATCTAGAAACTAACAGATAATCATCCCTAATCAAGGTTTGAGATGTTTATCTCTATCACAACCCGAACCCCGAGCATAAAGCAAAAAATCAAGGATAATCACCAATAAAAATTTGTAAAGCGGATTTTATACAATGCCATGAGCGATAAATACACATGAGATCAAAGTAAATACATATACAAAACCCAACAAATGAAGAATACAAAAAGAAGAAGAGAAATAAACAAAAAATCTCTCGGTTTATCAGCGCCGATCGATGATCAATCCACTCCGGATCATCCATATGCAAGCTCCAATGTTGTTTTCAAGCTAAATCTGCCAAAAAATGAAAGTATGATGCATTGGGAACAAATATTACCCAACCATCCTCTAAAAAATGTGTTTTTAGCCCTTAAATGGTGTTTCTGTCCGTCCAGATTCGCTCGGCGAGCTAATGCGGCTTATTCTGGACTTTTTTACACGTTTCTGTCTGTCTGGCTCGCTTCTGCCTCGCCCGGCGAGCACGGGGCGAGACCAGACAGAAAACATTTTCTGTTTTCTTGTTTTGGCCATAACTTTCGAACCGTAACTCCATTTTTCTCCCGGTTCGAAGCGTTGGAAAGCTTATTCAATGCTCTTTATGAATATGACAACAATACTACGGAAAATCTATTTAACAACGATTGCAAAAAAGATATAATGACGCGGGCGCAGGCGTTGTTATGTAGAGTATCATTATATATTGATACCTATAATCACGGTCCAAAAAACGTTGTAACAAATTGGAAAATGCGCTACCTATAATGACGGTTATTTTAAATACCCGTTGTTGTATGTTTTTTAATAAAATAAAAAAAAATTCAGCATTAGAACAAGAACAACAGCAAGAACAAGAACAACAACAAGAACAACAAGAACATCAAGAACAACAATAAGAATAACAACAACAATAACATCATCATCATCAACAACAACAACAACAACAACAACAACAACAATAACAATAACAAAAAAAGAAGAAGAAGAAGAAGAAGAAGAACAACAATAATAATAACAATAATAACAACAAGAACAACATTAATAAAAAAGAACAATAAGAACAACAATAATAAAAAAGAACAACAAAGAACAAAAATAATTATAAAAGAACGCCAACAACTAACATTGCTAACTCGAGTTCTGAAATTTGTTCTGAAATTTGGTTTAGTGGAGAAATAGAGTATCGTAAATGAAAGATGATGTTTAGAGGTAGAAGATGTCTAAGTTTTAGGTTTCACGCGGATCACTAATAGTAGTGTCTTGGCCGTTGATAATCACTAAATGGAGGACCAAGATTTGTTTAAGGATAGTGAATAAACTCAATATATACGCCACCTATAATGTTGGTAATGAGACTTGAAAAATGCTGGTGTTGGGACTTGAACCCATGACAAGACGCTACCTATAATGACGGTTGATTTAAATTACTCGTGGTGAAATGTATGTAAGCATTTTGAAAAAATAAGTAAAAAACGCTACCTATAATGACGGTTGGTTTAAATACCCGTAATTAAAGGTCTGTCAGCATTTTGAAAAAATAGGAAAGAAGTAACATGATTAAAATAAATTCAGAAAAATCTAAAAACACGAAATTTGATATAATTAGGTAAAATAAGAATTTTGAGATTTTTTTTGGAATTTTTTGAGACTATGAAAACAATAAAAAAAATCATTAAAAATAGAAAAAAGATGAATTCGGGGTTTTGAGGGTGAAGTCTCGTAACTCTTCTAGAGTACGAGACTAATGACCACATGATTTTTCTGCTTCAGATGCACGAAATAGATCTAAAAAAGGAGACGATTTTCCCTAAAACCGATTTTTTGAAGAGCAAAACCTAAAACTAAACTATAGGCCATAATGACGGTTTTGCAAATACCCATGGTGAAAGGTTGTGGGCATTTTGAAAAAATATGTAAAAAAACCATAAATGTTGGTGCTGGGAATTGAACTCATGACCAGGTGCTACCTATAATGATGGTTTTTTAAATACTCGTGGTGAAAGGTCTCACATTTCACCAAGGTTGGAATATTAACCGTCATTAAAATCCTTTTAATGAGATTAATAAAAATGCGCGCATCTATTACAATGGTGTATAGGCAAGTCGTTGTAAGCCTGGTGTTGTTGTATGCGTGTTTTGTAGTAGTGCAAGATATCCTTGCTTGAATACCTGGATATTTACACAATAACGCAATATATACACTATAACGTAAAGTAAACGTATTTACAAACAAAGTGGGATTTATTCGAACGATATTAACAAAAAATATCGATAAATGCAACAAAACTTATATACAAAAATAGCTACAATTTGCACTTATCAATGATGTCAGAAGGGGGAGAAATAGTAGGTATTGTATTTGTTCATGTTCACAATATTTTTAAGGGAGAAAGACTTGAATTGCAAAAGCTAGGAGAAATATACAAGATAGTGTGAGATTCTAGTTGCTACTCAACATTTCAAAAAGTCACATATTGAAGCAACTCATTGATGAACAAGTTAAATTTCAAAGGATGTTTTGTCATCATCAAAAATAGGGAGAATGTGAAGAATAGTTCTTCTTATAATTGGTTACAGTTTTGATGAAGACAACTATATCAACAAAAAGAAGTCAAAGCTTGAAGACCAGATCAATCAAGTTCAAATTATCAAAAAGCTTTGGAAAATTAATGGAAGAATCAAGATGGTTGAATATGCATTACAATTCAAGTATATATCTTAATTGCTTATAAAAATCATGCATATTTATCTTAAACCTTTCATGCATATTTTAAAATGTTTTTTAAATTAACCATTCTGTTTTTGTTAAATTATGGAATTTTAAGCCGCCGTAACAACACTTTAAAACCATCACAATTTGCACCATTTTCTCAAAATGTAAAAGTACTTTAATTTTTCAAAATATGTAAGGTGTAACCAGTTACAACATTTATGGTAACCGGTTACCACTGAACCAGTGGCACTTTTTCATGAAAATTATGATGCAAACGAATTTTTGAAAGCATTTTTGAACCATGGTATCTTTCCATACATTGGTACACTTTTAGAAAGGTGTTAAGGCATTATATAAATCATACAAATCATATTTTGAAAACATCTCTCTTTCATAGCAATTCAAACTCATTACTCTCTCATTTTCAAAACAAGTGCCATGTGACTCAACCTTTTGTTTGAAACTTACTGCATACATTTTCATTCATCTCTGAAAGTTTCAACACTAAAATCATTGAGCACTTGTGTTACATATTGTAATTGCCTACCTGATAGATAAGATCAATTCTAAGAATTGATATACATTGTTATACAACTTTGAACACTTATAAAAATTTAGATTGTTGTGATTTCCTTGTTGTTCAGGACTGTTGGAAACAAGAGAGTGAATAAGGGAGGATTGTTCTCTTATTGCACTTTGTAAAGATCATAAGGGGATTATACTTATTGATTGTGTTACTTCTGTTAGAAGATTTTAGGATAGGTCTTGGTGGAATACTTGTACAAATATCTAACATAGTGAAAATCTCTCACAGGGAGTGAGGGGACTGGAGTACTCTCGGGTTGTGAGGGGAACTAAGATATATCATTGTGCCCTTTACTTTCTGCATTTATTTTTCACCATATTTAATTTCATATCAATTCTGAAAAATAACAAAACCAGTGCTAACACATCAAATTGAGAAAAGTCCAATAAATCTAATTCACCTCCTCTTAGAGACCGCGCATAAACTTACAATTGGTATCAGAGCAGGTTCAAGTAATCTACTCTTGTGATCCATAATGGCTTTTGCAAACCCGATGTTCAGAGATGATGGCAGTAATAATAAGCCCTTATTGTTCTATGGTGAATACTTTAATTTTTGGAAATTTCTCATGAAGGCTCATCTAGAAGCAAAAGGAGAAGATATATGGGATGTTATACAAAATGGTTTGTTTGTTCCTACTAGTGTTGTCGATGGTGTTGGGACAACAAAGATTAAAATTTCATGGAATGAAGCTGATAAGAGGAAAGTATCTAACCGAAAAGGACCCAAAGAAAATTGGGTACCTAGATGTAACTAATTGTTTTGTAGGTACTTTAAGATCATATGCTAGCATTGTCAAATCAAGATTGATCTTTCAAGACACAAGACCATATGATATGGTAGTTTTAAAAGTTTCATTGATTAAAAGGATGTTTTGAAAAAGCATCAACATTGATATCAACTTTGACATCAAATCCTTGTGAAGAAGATAAGTGTCTAATTTTATGCTATTAATTTTCAATTATAATAATATATCCTTTCTATGATATCACTTTGCTTTATACTTTATTCTACTTTGTCTTCTTTTTGATGATGTCAAAAAGGGGAGAAATAGTAGGTATTGTATGTGTTCTTGTTCATAATATTTTTAAGGGAGAAAGCCTTGAATTACAAAAGCAAGGGGGGAGATATACAATATAGGGTGAGATTCTAGTTGCTAAGTCACATATTGAAATAACTCATTGTTGAACAAGTTAAATTTCAAAGGATGTTTTGTCATCATAAAAAATGGGGAGAATGTGGAGAACAGTTCTTATTGTCATTGGTTATCGTTTTGATGAAGACAAACACATCAACAAAAGAAGTCAAAGCTTGAAGACCAGAGCAATTAAGTTAAAAATTATCAAAAAGCTTTGGAAAATTAATGGAAGAATCAAGATGGTTGAATATGCATTACAATTCAAGTATATATCTTATTTGCTCATAAAAATCATGCATATTCATCTTAAACCTTTCATGCATCTTTTAAAATGTTTTTTAAATTAACCATTCTATTTTTGGTAAATTGTGGAATTTCAAACTGCCATAACAGCATTTTAAAACCGCCATAATTTGCCCCATTTTATAAAAATGTAAGAATACTTTAATTTTTCAAAATGTGTTGAGTGTAACCAGTTACACCATTTATGGTAACCGGTTACCACTAAACCAATGGCCCTTTTTCAGGAAAATTCTGCTGCAAACGAATTTTTGAAAGCATTTTTGAATCATGGCATTTTTTCATACATTGGTACACTTTTAGAAAGGTGTTAAGACACTATATAAACCATGAAAATTATATTTTGAAAAATTTATCTTTCATAGCAATTCAAAATCATTACTCTCTCATTTTTAAAACAAATGCCTTGTGACTTAACTTTTTGTTTGAAACTTACTGCATACATTTTCATTCAGCTCTGAAAGTTTCAACACTATAATCATTGAGCACTTGTGTTATATATTGTGAATTGCCTACCTGATAGAGAAAATCAATTCTAGGAATTGATATACATTGTTATACAACTTCAAACACTTGTAAAAAGTCAGATTATTGTGATTTCCTTGCTGTTCAGGATTGTTGGAAGCAAGAGAGTAAATAAGGGAGGATTGTTCTCTTGTTGCACTTTGTAAAGATCATAAGGGGATTATACTTATTGCTTGTGTTTCTTATGTTAGAAGATTTTAGGATAGTTCTTGGTGGAAGACTTGTACAAAGATCTGACATAGTGAAAATCTCTCACATGGAGTGAGGGGACTGTAGTACTCTCGGATTGAAAGGGGAACTAGGATATATCAATGTGTCCTTTACTTTCTACATTTATTGTTTAGCATATTTAATTTCATATCAATTCTGAAAAATAACAAAACTAGTGCTAACTCTTCCAATTGAGAAAAGTCCAATAAATCTAACTCACCCCCTCTTAGAGATTACGCATCAACTTACAATGGTGAATCATGTGTGACACTCTAATTGTGGAGTTTTATTTGAAGTATCTTATTAAATGTCGAATCAGTGATTAGGGTGTTACACATTCTGCATCCAGTATCCCTACCATCGTCAATCTAACTGCCCGCCTACAACCCAACAGCGCTTGCCACCTGTAGGGGCTCTCACCTCACGTGAGTTGGTCCCTTAAACAGCCTAAAAACCCAACATACATAGCTACTATGTTGGAATATGTTTGTGTTTACAACTATCTGTAGCGCGGTTTTTGTGGTTTCGAATCACTATCGCTTTGGTACTACAGTTCGATTCATTTTTTATCCTGTTGAGCTGATTAAGGAAGGGAAATAGATGTCTCCAATTAACCCTGCTTGTAAACTGAGGTTAAACAGTCAAAACTGTTGGTTTACAGATGCTATCAAAATAGGGGGTTCGTCTTTTAAGGTTTTTTGCTTAAAAACAGGGTCTAGACTAGGTTTCTGGTAAGGTGTTAGGTCTGATGCTTTTAATGGATATATGAAGGTACTGGATTTTGGGTTGTTTGATTAGTATGCTCGCTAAGATTTTGCAATCTTATGCCTACGTATTCCTGAAACAGGGAAATCAGAGCGATCGTAGTTCCTCCTATTCTATGGGAGGAAAAAGGTTGTTTTGGTGTCTTGTTCAAAGCCCAAGACATGAAGATAAATGTGGTTTGTATCTTGTTCAAAGCCCAAGATGTGAAGCTAAAGGGTTTGACTGAGAGAGAATTTGTCATCTCTAAAGAGGAGTTATTGATGTTTGTATGCTGTGAGCAAGGCACAAATTTGATGCTAAAAGGTTGATTGACTCAACCGGGGATTTCTTTATACAAAGCCTAAGAGGAAGCTGTTGACCCAACAAGAGGGTGTTTATTATTTGTCTCGTATGAAGCCCGAGATAGAGGCTAAAAGGGTTGACTCAACAAGAGAGTACTACCAAGTGACTGACTCAACAAGAGAGTGCTTTTATATGTGTCTTGTACGAAGCCCAAGACGGAGGCTAAAAGGGTTTGACTCAACAAGAGAGTACTTTTATCTGTCTTATACGAAGCCCAAGACAGAGGCTAAAAAGGGGTTGACTCAACAAGAGAGTCTTTTATACTCAACAAGAGAGTGATTTGCTGTCTCGTACGAAGCCCGAGATTGAGGCAAAAAGGAGATTGACTCAACAAGAGAGTCTTTTATACTCAACAAGAGAGTGTTTTATACGTGTCTTGTATGAAGCCCAAGACGGAGGCCAAAAGTTGTGTGACTCAACAAGAGAGTCTTTTATACTCAACAAGAGAGTGGGTTTTTATATGTCTTGTACCAAGCCCAAGACGGAGGCTAAAAGTGTTTTGACTCAACAAGAGAGTCTGAAAAGGTTAGCTCCGCTGGGGGAGAGTCTTTGTACAAAACCCAAGAGGAGGCTATCTTACTGCTGGAGATTAAATCCATAGGCAGGCCCAAGGGTGGGGAACTCTCATGAGAGAGACCGGGTTTCAGAGTGATCAGTGTTGTTTCCTATGTTTGAAAGGAACTTGAGAATGTCTTTGAGACTCAAGGGGGTTTAGACTATCCAAGTCTAGAGTTTTATCTTTTGTACAATGCCCAAGAGGAGGCACAGGCATTAAGGGATGAGTATCAACCCTAAAGTGGCCGAAGTTTTGATGCTGGAAATACTTCTCTAGCAAAGGATGACTAAGTTCTATTTTATACCTTTAAGAGGTCATCAGGGTCCTTGTATTAAGCCCAAGAGAAGGCATGAGAACTTCTAAGAAGCCGAAGGGTCCTTGTACAATGCCCAAGAGGAGGCGGGGATGCTTTTAGGAAGCTTGTGGGTCCCCAAACCAAGAGAAGTTCAAGAAATGCAATTCACAGAGAAGAGATCATTCCAGGAAAGTTTGAGAATTTGGAAGAAACTCAAGAGATGCTATTCACGGAGAATAGATCAACTCCGGGGAGTAGAGTTTCTTTGACAATTTCTAAGGGTGACAGTCTGAGAAAAGGTTCACCGAGAATACTGCCTTTCTCTTTGTTCCATATTGTTTAACCCCAAGAGAAGGGAAGACTGTATCTGGAATCCTACGAGGGATCTAGTTTTGTCTGTATTTAAGAGTGACCAACAAGGCTTTACCTAGTGCTAGACGTAGTTGCCGGGGAAATTCTAAATAACTATACTAGTATTACATAGTGGATATGTGACAAGTATATAAAAGGATGTGAAAGAAAACTTACAGTGAAGCTGCCCCACAATACAGTTATATACATATGAAAGCGGTAAATGAAAGCAGATAAACACTTACCCGTTGTAGAGCTTCCATGTTGTTTGGTTAGTTGTTCAACAAAGAAAGTTTTGATAACAACAGATATTCAAAATCAAAGGAGAAAGTACTTTGAGAAGATTGTTGGGGCTTATAGCTCAAGGAGAGGCCCAAGTTTTAACGATGACCGCACCGTTGTTTTGAAAACTGTACAGAGGGACTTATACAATATGTGAGGCCCAAAAAGTTTTTTATGTACAAGGGATGGGTCTTACACTCTATTAGAGGCTCAAAGTGACTTAAAGAAAAGAATGGGGCTTATAACACGAGGGTAGGCCCAGATGATTTGTTTTGAACTGGCGATCACGCCGAAATTTTTTTCTTTTAACACAGAGGGACTTATACAATAAGTAAGGCCCAAAACGGTTTTGGTTAAAAGGGGATTGGGTCTTACACTCTATTAGAGGCCCAAAGAGTTTGAAAATGAATAAAGATGGGTCTTATATCTCAAGAAGAAGCCCAAAGATTTTTGTTAAAAAGGAGACGATCGTGCCAAACTTTTTGACGGTATCGGGACTTATACAATATACTGAGGCCCAAATTATTTTTAAAATGGAAAAGAAATGGGACTTACAACACGAGGGGAGGCCCAGGGAGTTACTTTAAAAGAAAAGTGGGACTTATAACACAAGGGTAGGCCCAGATGAAATTGTTGAAAAGGCGTCGATCGTGCCGTTTATTTTTGACATATCGGGACTTATACAATACACTGAGGCCCAAATTATTTTATTTACAAAGAGGTGGGACTTACACTCTATCAAGAGGCCCAAAAGTTTGAAAATGATTTGTTTAGGGTGATTAAGATCAAAACCCTAAATTAATTTCAAAATGTATTTTAATTAAATAAAAATTTAATTAAAATGATCAAAATTATCAAACATGTGTGAAAAACAAGTTGTGATCTTGGATTAATGTTTGAAAAATCATGTTTATATCCACAAAATGATTGAAAATCAATTAAGTTTGGGAAATCAAGAAGGAACAAATATTTCAAATGTTAAAAATAAATAAAACATTAATTATTTGCAAAAATATCAAATATAGGAAATAAATAATATTTTTGGGAATTTTTGGTAAAATAAAATATTTTAACATTTTTGTGAATTATTAAAAAAAGAATCAACTCAAAATCATTAAAATTCAGAGAGAAATTAATT
Organism: Lathyrus tuberosus; assembly: GCA_022829125.1. Taxonomy (NCBI): domain Eukaryota; kingdom Viridiplantae; phylum Streptophyta; class Magnoliopsida; order Fabales; family Fabaceae; genus Lathyrus; species Lathyrus tuberosus. The sequence goes on from JALAZF010000568.1 coordinate 1,229,053, forward strand.
TTTGAATCAATTAAATAAAATCACAAAATTCAAATATTCAAATATTCAAAAACGGCGCCAAGAACATGCCAAGAACACGCGCCACCCCTCTGTTTCTGCAGATTTGCATTTTCTCACCAATCTCACTGAATACTTGATGAAATCATGCAATCCACATATCAATCTACTCGTTTTCACCTCACGATCATGTCTATGATCTTTAATTTCATTTATTTTAAGCATGGAATAAGAAATCAAAGAGAAACCTCAAGAACCCTAGATTCTGCATGAAGGCTCAGAAATTCCACACAAGATTCATACAAGGCAATTAATAGAGGGGAATCATTCTATGCATGATTATGAACATATGGCAACATTATTGTGCGAGGAAATATGCATGAATCATGAGATGCCCAAGTTGAGGCTTACCTCTTGCAGCTGGTGATCGTGTTTTGTGTTGGAGGTGTTACAGCTAGGTTCCAATGATGTGGATAGCTTCCCTAGGTGCCAAGTGATGTGCCTGAATGCTTGGAATGGTTTGAAACAAGCTGGAACTGAATATGGTACCCCAACTGCAAGTCTGCTAAAAGCTTCAGCAGTTGGATGATGATTTTGAGAAATCAGTGTTCCAGATGTTGTGTAAGTGTTTGGATCACTTCTATATGATGTTTATGAGGTGTGTGTGTGATTGGTTTGGTTGGAATTGCTCTCAAACTCAAAACCCGATACTGACTTGCTTTAGAAGGAAATTTTGGAAGTGAGAAGGAGATTTTGAGGAAAGCATCAGTTTGATGGCTTTGGTGTACTTAAACTGAGCACAAATGAGCTCTATTTATAGTAGAGCAAGTTTGTTTTGCAAGCAATAGTGAATGGCAACTGCTGCAGAGGTTTGGCCAATGGTTGCATTTTGGAATCTCAAGTCTCCTCTAGCCATTGACTAGAGGTTAGAGCACAGGTTGCTGGTTCTCTAGTTCAAAGATCATCCTTGACTCATTCAGTTGGAAATAGCTCAGTTCATGCCACCTTGGTGCATCCATTGAATCCCCCAAAACAAACTTGGAGTCTTGTCCCCTCTTTAGGCATTTCTAGGTTGGCATGCTATTTTTAGTTCCAAAGACTTGGGAGGCTTATGGATCAGTGTTTGTCCCTCCTTGGTCCATCCCTGAGGTGTTCAGATGGATAAAATTGTTTTTCATTTGCACAAATTGCTCAAATCGAGCAAAATGTACAAATCTGCCTAGTTATGACAGTTGCATCAAGGCATTTTGCCACTATCATAACTCTTAGCTAAAATGGAATTTGATGGAGTTCTTGGCCATTTTGGAAAGCTCTCATATGATACAACACATGTATGATCATAGTTTGTCTTGATACTTTTTGGATCCAAGTGAAAAATCCCCCTACATTTGGAAAAAAAGCAAGATAGATTCTGACTTAGTGAAAAAGTGTAGGAAAAAGTGACATTTCATGTTTTCAGCCATTTTGATCATTCCATAACTTAAAATCCATGAGGAATTGGAATGAGGTGTAGTTAACACCTTTAAAGTATGCCATCAGAGCTACAAATCCATCTTTGGATCAGCCAAAATGGTTGCTAAGATCTTAAGTTATGATCCTTGGAAGTTAGCACCCTAGCCACTTTGTTCCATAAAGAAAATTTCTAAGTTTTTTTATGGTTACCCCTTTTACAAGTTATCCCACTTTTCTTGATTTTTCTTGATGAATGATGATTCCAATCACACATTAACATCATTTTAGGGTTAAGGGACCATAATTGATAAAAAAAATCAAAAAGTCAAACTTTGACTTTTGGGCACAGTTGACTTTTTATCAGATGAATTCCAAACTGTGCGATCCTCTATGAAATCAAGTCCTTGACCTAAATCAAACTTGATGGATTGATTTCATAGGTGTTATAGGGTGTATTGAATCATGTCCCAAGGTTTGGGAGCATGTCCTGGTCAAAAGTCAAAGGCACAGTTGACTTTTCTCGCGAAACCCTAACTGTGGTTCTGATGAACTTGAAACTTGTGAATCAAGCTTCTTGGATTAATCCATTGTTGCAAATGGATAAATGTGGTTTATTAGAGACCCTCAAATCATGCCTTGAGGTCTTGGCTCATGTTTTGTCCCAAAAGTCAACTTGGGGGTGAATTAGGTCAAGAAACCCTAATTCTCGATTTTTGGTGAATGCATCCCCTGAGGTAAAATTGACTTGATGATTGGGTCCATGAGGTCCCTTAGAGTATTTTAGGTTATAATTTGAAGCATTGACTCATGCCTAGAGGAAAATTTCCATCTAGAGGCCCTGGTCGACTAAAACCCTAATTTGGTGACACTAGCGATCTTGAGGATTGATCCACTTGGACTGTTGCAACCTTGTGCTTAATCCTTGATGTGGGAGTCCTCTTGATCCATTGTGGATGTTTGAGAGGTTTAGACAAGTTGAAGATCATGTCATTCCTTGATTGATCCTTTGTCTAAGAGCTCTGAGAGGGCTTGAAACCCTAATCCTGATTGTAGTGAATGCTCAATAATTCTTGAGGAGATTGATGAGGCATGTAAATACCTCCATATTATGCTGATGATTTGAACAATGATGGGAAATCTTAGTGGTCAAAATTTGGGGTTTGACAGATGCCCCTATTTAATCTTCTTGGACCCGAAGGTGTGAATGGTGAAGGTATTCGGGCATTCGGGGTGTAAGAGGATTAAATATCGGAATACCCGAAATTTTGATGGTGGTTAAGAATGGTAGTTCACGCATCCTTCTTCTTTTGCTAAGCAATGATGCTTAGAAAAAGGTAAACTTCCCCTCGATCCTAGTTTCCTACCAAGGAACTGGTCTTAGTTTCTGAAATAAACTTCCCCTCGATCCTGGTTTCCTACCAAGGAACTGGTCTAAGTTTCTGAAATAAACTTCCCCTCGATCCTGGTTTCCTACCAAGGAACTGGTCTAAGTTTCTGAAATAAACTTCCCCTCGATCCTGGTTTCCTACCAAGGAACTGGTCTTAGTTTCTGAAATAAACTTCCCTTCGATCCTGGTTTCCTACCAAGGAACTGGTCTAAGTTTCTGAAATAAACTTCCCCTCGATCCTGGTTTCCTACCAAGGAACTAGTCTAAGTTTCTGAAATAAACTTCCCCTTGATCATGGTTTCCTACCAAGAAACTGGTCTAAGTTTCTGAAATAAAATTCCACTCGATCCTGGTTTCCTACCAAGGAACCGGTCTTAGTTTCTGAAATAAACTTCCCCTCGATCCTGGTTTCCTACCAAGGACCTGGTCTTAGTTTCTTTTGTCAAGAAACTTTCTTGACAAGGGACGCTATTCGTAGCGGTTTTCATCAAACTTCTCGCCGAATTTTCCTGGGGAGATGTCATTTGATAGAAAAAATTTGATGTCAGAGTTGCTGGGGAACCCAGTCGTCTGAGTTGTAGAGGTGTACAAACTTCTCTGTTGGAAATGCCATTCGTTGACTCTACTGGGGGGAAACGAGTCTCTTGAGGGACCTGTTTTCGCTTGGGGTGTTACATCATACTTTTCTCGGGATCTTCTCAGAGAAACGCCATATGATTCCAATTTTGAGGTGCTGATGACCTTTTCGTCAGCAGATTTTTTGGAGAAAAACTGCTGTATTGCCAAATCTCTGATTAAGAGGCTTTCTCTGGGGATTTTCCTTAATCTGGGAAAGCGAAGATATCATCTTCAATGGCGAAGAGTGATGTTTGTCGAAGGTATTCTAGTTTTTTAGAGGTTCAAGTTATCAAAGTGGTCAAGGGACCAACTTCAATCCAGAAATAAACTGGAGGAGAGATTGCTTAGATGGTTCACTTCCTGACGAGGAAAGAACTGACAACTCGATCGAGAGGACTTTTTATCACTGGGGAATAAGACCGACCGGAGTGATAGTGATGCAATATGAATATGAATGTAAATCAATAATGCATGATGTATGTATGTACATGATGAAAAAACTGACGCAACATACAGACTAGTAGATGAACACGACTGGATACTCGGCCACGGTGGGAGATGAAAAGTATCATTAGTTCACGATAGCAATTCTGCCTTCCTTAGGAGAGATAGTCCCTGTGGGGAACAACCGTTGGTCGTGCTTAGGAGGTAAGAACTATGCCGGGGATGTCAGATGAAACATGGTCTCTGACACAGCTGATCCTTCATTACAGCGTACTGGTTTAGAAGAAGTACTTTGATTCTGCACTTTGAAGCTCAATTGCTTCTGGAGAAGTGAACGATGTTCTTTCGATGTTCAACAGTCAAAAGAAATTGTCATCTTTGTTTTAAAAGTAGAAAAAGTTTGAAAAGTAAATTCATTTTTGTTTTATTTCAAGAATCGTTAATCATGTTAAAACGTCGTTCTGTAAAGCTAAAACAAATAAGAATTGCAAACAAAAGCACAAGGGCTCAAATTTTATTGATAGGATGGAAATCAGCCAAACGCGTGATTCCATCGAGTATTTACAAAGTTAGAAAATGGTAATTTAAGGGAAAAGGGCTACATTAAATCATAACGACCGCTATCCTTTTACCAAATTTGAATTCTGGACATCCTGAGCTTCTGTCGAAGATGACCCTGACTGGAGTTTTCCTAATGGATGGCATTACTGCTGTTGAGGATTTACCTGTGTCAGACGTAGTTTCTTGCCATGAATCCCTAACTTTTTCCTGGATTGTAATTTGAGATTTCTAATCCACCGGGATGATTTTTGATTATGTCTCTAATTTTTGCCTGGACCGCCCTTTCGGGTTTTCAATCCACCGAGATGTTTTTTTTATTTAGGCGAAGTATTTCTTGACTACATCAACATTCGTGGGGTAGGAAAACTCTTCTCCATCCATGGTTGCGAGTCTCAAGGCACCGCCTGAGAAAGCTTTCTTGACCACATAAGGGCACTCATAATTCGGAGTCTATTTGCTCCGAGAATCAGTGAGAAATGATTGTATCTTTTTGAGCACAAGGTCTCCTTTCCGGAAGACGCAAGGTCGAACCTTTTTGTCAAACACCGCCTTCATCCTTTGTTGATACAATTGACCATGGTATAGTGTCGTTATTCGCTTCTCTTCAATCAGATTCAGTTCATCGTGTCGACTTTGACACCATTCAGCTTCTGTAAGCTTAGCTTCCATCAATACTCGGATTGATGGGATCTCTACCTCTATGGGGAGCACTGCTTCCATGCCATATACTAGAGAGAAAGGGGCCGCCCCTGTTGAAGTGCAGACAGATGTGCGATAACCGTGAAGAGCAAAGGGTAGCATCTCGTGCCATTCTTTGTAGGTTACAACCATATTTTGAACAATCTTCTTGATGTTCTTGTTAGCCGCTTCTACCGCTCCGTTCATCTTGGGTCGGTAGGGAGATGAGTTATGGTGTTCGATCTTGAACTCTGCGCACACATCTTTCATCATCTTATTGTTCAAGTTAGATCCATTGTCAGTAATGATCTGGCTAGGAACACCATAACGGCAGATGATTTTATTTTTGATAAATCGGACCACCACTTGTCAGGCTACATTAGCGTACGACATTGCTTCGACCCACTTGGTGAAGTAATCAATGGCTACCAGGATGAACCGATGTCCGTTCGAAGCCTTGGGTTCGATCATGCCAATCATGTCGATTCCCCATATGGGAAAAGGCCATGGGGAAGAGAGAACTTTGAGATGCGTTGGCGGTACATGAATTTTGTCTGAGTATATCTGACACTTGTGACACCTCCTCATGTACTTGTAGCAGTCGGATTCCATGGTCAACCAGTAGTACCCTACTCTTAGAATTTTTCTCGCCATTGTGAATCCGCTGGCATGAGTGCCAAAGGATCCTTCATGAATTTCTTTCATTAGCATGTCTGCTTCTGTTCTGTCTACGCATTGGAGCAAGACCATGTAAAAGTTTATCTTATAGAGTGTGTCACCGCTCAGGAAGAAGCTTCCTGCCAGCCTTTTGAGGGTCTTTCTGTCCTTTCTTAATGCCCCAGGTGGGTACTCTTGTTTATGAAGGAAGCACTTGATATCGTGATACCAAGGTCTGTCGTCTATGACTGCTTCAATCGTGAAGATGTAGGCGGGACGTTCAAGGCGCATTATGTCAATCATAGGTATGTTGTTCCATTGACCTACACTGATCATGGAAGAGAGAGTGGCTAACGCATCAGCCATGTGATTCTCCTCACGAGGGATATGATGAAACTCGATTCTATTGAAGAATGGTAACAACCTTCTCGCATAATCTTTGTAAGGAATCAGTCCTGATTGGTATGTGTTTCAATATCCTTTGATCTGATTGATAACTAGGGTTGAGTCGCCATATACATCCAAGTTCTTGATCCTTAAGTCGATCGCTTCTTCGAGACCCATGATACAAGCTTCGTATTCGGCCTCATTGTTTGTACACTTGAACGTAAGTCGGGCGGTGAAAGGAATGTGGGTACCCTGAGGTGTTATGATGATTGCCCTAATTCCGTTTCCATAATGATTGACAACCCCGCAAAGATAAGTTCCCATTGGGAACCTGGTTCTGGCCCTTCAATGGGTAGTGGTTCATCGCAATCTTTCATTTTTAAATACATGACATCTTCAGCTGGGAAGTCAAACCCGATTGATTCTTGATCGTCAATAGGTTGATGAGCCAAATGATCGGCTAAAATACTTCCTTTAATGGCTTTCTGAGCGTGGTATTCTATGTCATATTCTGATAACAACATCTGCCAACGGGCAATTCTTCCCGTGAGAGCAGGTTTTTCAAAGAGGTACTTGATTGGATCCATTTCTGAGATTAACCAAGTAGTGTGACAAATCATATACTGGCAAAGACGTTTGGCTTCCCAAGCCAGAGCACAACAAGTTTTCTCAAGCATAGTGTATCGAGTTTCGCAGTCGGGGAATTTCTTGCTCAAATAGTAGATGGCAGACTCTTTCCTTTTTGTTTCATCTTGTTGGACAAGTACACAACCCATCGAGTCTTCCAAGACTGTTAAGTAGATGATCAGTGGTCTTCCTTCCACTGGAGGTGATAGAATCGGCGGGTTCAACAGGTATTCCTTGATACTATCGAAGGCGGTTTGGCAGTCTTCTGTCCAAACGCAGTCCTGATTCTTTTTGAGTAATTTGAAGATTGGCGCACATGTCGCGGTCATGAGGAATATAAATCTGGAAATGTAATTCAAACGTCCCAGGAATCCCCTGACTTGTTTTTCAGTCTTTGGAGAAGGTATTTCTTGAATGGCCTTGACCTTGTCATGATCAACCTCAATTCCTTTCTGGATGACGATGAACCCTAAAAGTTTCCCTGAACGGACACCGAATGTGTACTTATTGGGATTCAAGCAGAGTTGGTATTTTCGCAACCGCTCGAATAGTTTTGACAAGTGGGTCACATGCTCCTCTTCCGTCTTAGATTTGGCAATCATATCATCGAAATATACTTCGATTTCTTTGTGTATCATGTCATGAAAGAGAGTAGTCATGGCCCGTTGATAGGTTGCCCCGACATTCTTCAAACCGAACGGCATTACCTTGTAACAAAAGGTACCCCATGGGGTAATGAACGAAGTTTTCTCCATGTCTTTCGGCACCATTTTTATCTGATTATAGCCCGAGAATCCATCCATGAAGGAGAATACTTTGAATTTTGTTGTACTGTCTACCAGCATGTCAATGTGTGGTAGGGGAAAGTCATCCTTTGGACTGGCCTTGTTTAGATCTCTATAATCCACACACATTCTAACCTTTCCGTCCTTTTTCGGAATGGGTACGATGTTGGCTAACCATTGAGGGTATTCTGATGTGACGAGGAAACCCGCGTCAATTTGTTTTTGTACTTCCTCTTTAATTTTGATGGCCATGTCTGGGTGAGTTTGTTTCAACCTTTGTTTTACTGGCGGACATTCCGATCTTAACGGTAGATGATGTTCCACGATGCTGGTATCCAACCCTGGCATGTCCTGGTAGGACCAAGCAAATACATCGGGAAATTCTTTGAGAAGCTTTGTCAAACTCTCTTTGGCAGTTGGACTGAGCAGTGCCCCAATTCTGATTTCTTATCTCTCTTCTCCTGAACCTAAGTTTACTGTTTCCAACGGCTCTTTGTGAGGTTCAATGGACCTTTCCTCCTGTCTGAGTAATCAGGAGATCTCTTCTGGAATTTCGTCATGAACTTCTTCTTCAGCCACAAATACCGGGAATTTAAAGTTGGGAGAAGGCATCGGATCGTATGTTTCAACGGGGTTTAAAACAAGCAATCTGCACGACGTGATGATTGTTTTTTAGAAGAGATAGAGAGAAAGCAAAAGTGCCTACACTGTAAATTTTTTGGAAAACTGCTTGTTTTTATTGTTTTGAATTGTTTTTTAGGATTACCATTTTCTGAAAAAGCGAAAAGAGAAAACAACAATAAATGTGGAAATTACAGAACGACGTTATTTTATTTATGAACTTGTCGATATTGAAACTACAGCCCTATAAAACAAAACTCTGTCGCTTTGGGCGAAGCGAAGAGGGAATTTACAGAAAGTGAGCCCTATCAAAACATCTGTTTCACCTGGGCAGGGTGAAAGGTTAAAGACGGCAATTACTTTGACTTATGAACAGTCTTCGGAACATCGACAACAACCTATTGGCGAACTCCTCGGTGAATCACAAAGTCTGGTACCTTCCTTGATTTGTCTTCAGAAATAACACTGATTTCTGGTGGAGCAGGATCATTGGAATCTGTCTCCCAGGCAGAGTTGTCGTAGGAGGATTCTTCTATTGTATTTTGTATAGTATTTGTGCTCTCAGGTATATTTCCCCATCCAGTTGGTTGGATGTCCTCGAGCCTGATACGAGATATTTCGGGAGCGGTATACTTGGCCATTAAGTCAAATTTTCCACTCGGTTGTCCCAGGGTATCCCACACTTCTTTGGAACTGGAGGAGTCATCTCTTTCGATGACGTTGACCTCGGGAAAAGCATAGTTAATGAATTCTAGTCCTGCAAACTTTGCGAATTCATCGTGGTGCTGTATATTTTCTGAATGACCTGAGTGTTGGTCCCATGACATGGTGGGGACGCAGGTATTCTTTTCAATGATGCTCAGCTGATTTTCATTGTTCGGCTGATTTTCTTGCCCCGAGTCTCCTGGGTACGACTGCCAGATAGGCAGACCATCCATCGGGCCATAATAGTCGTGGTCAAAGTTGTCTTTCATCAGAGTGTCTTCCTCTAATGAGTTTGGTGGAGCACGACATCCTTCCGGATCACAATCTCCGTATATCATTTTGACTTCTGACCTTGGTATAAATCTCAGACTCTGTGCGGGATAGCAAAATGGCGTACGCACCTCTTCCTGAGACATATAATCGTCCTCGTTAAGATAAGACTTCCACTCTTCATCTGTATTGGAGGAATCTCCCTCGTTGATGGTATGTACTTCTTGAGACACTGGGTGAAGGAAACCTCCACTGCAGAAGAAGTCCTGAATGGGATGAAAACTTTCCTCGTTAGTAGCAGTCTGGGTACAGGTTGAGGAAAAACCAAGACCCTTCTTTGCTTTGTTATCAGTAGGAATTACAAGCTATCCCATCCTTTTGTATTGTTACTTTTGATCACCTCGAGAGCATCTTTGTACGAGGATATTGATGTTCCTTTTTCTAATTGATTCTCATTGCTCACCGAAAGTGCCTGGAACTGAGTTCCAACAACCTCCTCGGGTTCTACACAAGTGGACAATGATAGGTTACTCACGATCAAGGCTTGTTCTCCACAGACCGTGACTAGTTGGTCGTTCTTGACGAACTTCAGTTTCTGGTGTAGTGTCGAAGTGACTGCCCCAGCCTGGTGTATCCAAGGTCTTCCCAACAAATAGTTGTATGTTGATCGGATGTCCATGACCTGGAAAGTGACTTGGAAAGTGTGAGGATCGATAGTTATGGGAAGGTCGACTTCGCCGATAACTGTTTTTCTGGACCCGTCAAATGCTTTGACGACGACCTCACTGCCTCTCATCGGAGATCCTTTGAATGATAGTCGCATTAGGTTGGACTTTGGCATAACGTTGAGAGCCGATCTGGTATCTACCAGTATGCTGGCTAAAGCATCGTCCTGGCAGTTAACTGTGATATTGAGCGCCATGTTGTGACTTTTGCCTTCTTCTGGCAATTCCTCATCACTGAACCCTAAGTTGTTGCAGGAAGTGATGTTAGAGACGATGCTATCGAACTGTCGTATTGACACATCCTGTTTCACAAAGGCCTGCTCTAAGACTTTCTGTAGAGCCTCTCTGTGGGTTTTAGAACTGAGTAAAAGAGATAACATAGAGATCTTTGAAGGAGTTTGTAACAGCTGATCAACAATGTTGTATTCACTCCTTTGGATGAGCTTCAACATCTCATCATCATTCTTTGAAAGGTCAGGATCACTGGATTGACCGACTGGTGGATTGGGAACTTCTGTTTGAGGTTCCTTTTTTCTGTTAGGTTCTCCTACTCCTCGGTTGAAGATTCGACCGCTCCATGTTACTCGACTGATGTCTGTAATATTCACGACGGAGGGTAATGGAATTTCCTTTCCATTCTCAATTATTGTTGCACCGTATTTGTAAGGGATAGCCTTAGTTGATTCATACGGTAATGGTCCCCGCAGATAGATAACTACAAGAGCCTTCTGATTTCTCTGACTATCTTAAGTAACTTCAATTAGTTCCTGGTTAAGAACCTTCGATTCGTCAAGTAGAGGGATGATGGTACAAATATCCTTGGTCCTGTCAGGGTCAGAGATTACAACCACATATTTGATCTGATCATCAACCTAGTCGGGCATCAAGTTGATGGACCCCGAAACTGAATATTGTTGAATCTCTTTGCGGTCCAACTGACTCCGAAGGGCTGCTCGCACGAGGTAACACCCTTGATTATTTTCCGAGCAGACCCTACAGCGCTCGTAGTTATGTGGTGGAACCTGGACACGTCCGCTTTGAATGTAGTGTAACCTCACTAGATCTGTTTCCATTGATCGAACATCCTGACTTTGATGCCTAGTAGGGTTCCCATTAATCATGCTGACTTGTTGCGTGTCTTCGTCTAGATAGATCTGAAGCCACCAATGGTTTAATAAGTGTTGCAAAGTTCTCTGAACGAGAGCACATCCTTGGTCCCTCTCAGAGCATACTGTACAGTTTCGATACTCATGCGAAGTCAGAAAACCGAGCTGGACTTGCTTAGCGTGTAATTCTACCAAGCTGGTATTCATCAAGCAAATATCGAAGATCTGAATCATGTTGATCTGATAAGGATTTTTATCATGGTAGTCCTGGATCCATCCAAGATCCATCTGACGCTGGAGGGCCTCTTGTATAAAAGAGCATCCCTGATTGTTTACCGAGAAAATCAGACAGGAATTGTAATCGTGCCGCGGCAAATTATGATACTGGCTTTGCCTTGAGTGCATTGCCACCAAGTTGACATTCATCGCACGGACGTCGTGGTTCTGAATGATGTTGGAATTTGCATAAGTCATGTTGACCCCATGAATTCGGTGTTCTTAGATCCATCCGAGATCCAACTGTTCCTGTAGAGCTGATTGCACCACAGAATATCCTTGATTGTCTTTAGAGCAGATATCACACTGGTGATAATTATGAGGTGGCACATGGCCATACCCGCTCTGTCTGCATGCATCTTGACCAAGTTGGCCCTCAATAAGAGTACATCATAAATTTGATAGCTGTTATTGGACTCTCCCTCTATCAAATTTACTGAAGCTTTCTCGTGTTGAGGCAACGAGTTTGTGAGAACATTCAGATTCGTATCTTTGAAAGATAAAACCCCACTCCTAACAAGCTTTTGCACATCAGATTTGAAACTGAGACAGTTTTCTATGTTATGCCCTGGTCCTCCTTGATGGTAAGGGCAAGTCTGATCCGCCTTGAACCAAAAACGCGAATTTTCCAGTACTGTAAGAGGAGACCTAGTTTGGACGTGCCCCTTGGCCAGTAATAATGGAAATAGTTCTGCGTACAACATGGGTATAGGGTCAAACCCTGGTGGTCGCGTTGTACGGTTGTTGTTGTACGGAGGATTAGCCTGCTAAAGAGGCTGTTGTGTCCTTTGCTGATATTGTTGTTGATTCGGTTGGCTATGAGAAACCTGAGGTTGATACATTGGAACAAGTACAGGGTTAATAGCAGGAGTTACAGCTGCTACTGGTTGGTACCATCGCATTTGCTTTCCGAGAGAGATATTCCCAATATCCTGCTCTTTTTTCTTAGGGAGAGCACTACCAGACCGCTTCCTCAAGATGAACTCCCATGCCTACCATCTCGGTGAAGTCACTGGGCGCACTGGCGACCATTCCGTTGTAGTAAAATGAGCTTAAGGTTTTCAAGAAGATCTTTGTCATCTCTTTTTCCTCAAGAGGTGGACAAATCTGGGCGGCAATTTCACGCCATATCTGAGCATACTCCTTAAAGGTTTCCTTGTCCTTTTGTGACATCGATCTGAGTTGATCTCTGTCCGGTGCCATGTCCAGGTTATACTTATATTGTTGAACGAAGGCGGCGCCAAGATCTCTGAAAGTGGCGATCTTAGTGCGGTTTAAACCCATGTACCATTTGAGTGCGGCACCGGTTAAACTATCCTGAAAGTAGTGAATCAGTAGCTCCTGGATCTTTGTCTGAGTTGACATTCGCCGAGCGTACATCACCAAATGGATTTGAGGGCAAGAGTTACCCTTGTACTTTTCAAATTCGGGCACTTTGAATTTATGCGGAACTTTCACATTGGGGACCAAACAAAGGTCTGCGGCGTCTTTTCCAAATAGATCCTGACCGCGAAGGGCTTGCAGCTCTTTCTGCATCTCCAGGAACTGTTCCTGGAATTCATTCATTCTGTTGAACATACTGCCGTTTCCACCAGAAGGTATATGTGGAATTTGTCCCTCCAGGACAGTGTGTACCACGGGCGGTGGTATAGTCATCATGGCAGTGACTCTAGGTCCTTCCCTCTCCCGAAGTTTGTAACCTTCAGGAGTTGCTGTCATGCCCCTGGCATCTTCGCTTTCCCGAAGTTTGTAACCTTCAGGCCCAGCGGTTCCTGCTGCGATTCCCTGATCCTCAGTGATTGGCGGAACATATCCTTCCGGGATATAGTTAATAGGCATGCCCCAGGGACGATCTTTCAGAATTTTGTACCTAGGATCATACTTTTCCACTATGGACATTGATGTGATCTCTGAGATCACAATCCTTTGTTGTTGCATCTGAGCTTCTGCTAGAGCTTGCATGTCATTATGAAGCTTTCTCAGGTCCTCTTTCTGAGTGTCGATCTCTTCTCTCAACTCTCTGTTCTCTTCCTCAAGATCATCCATCTTTTTCTGTCGATTGGCCCGAGTATTGTACGAATGAGACAGTTTGACTCTAGAATCGAGACACAAACGTGAAATTCGTAGGTAAGAAGAATGCGTTGCGCGAGAATGATGAATGATATGGAATGATTATATTAATATTTTTTTTTTTGTTTATCAAAATAAACTTCGACAATTGGATTGCAAATATCAAACAGTGGGGAAACCTCGTTTTATTGAATTCAAAGATTGCTGAATGGAAATACAATAATTTACATAGTGCTGTAAAAGGAAATGTCTAAACTTATGGGTCCTGAGTCCTCTCTGAAGCGAGCTCAGGTGCTGGTTCTGATAGTTTCCTTTTCTTTGACCAGAGCTCTAGAGCCGTTGTTGGGTTGTCATTCCTTTGCCAAGTGAAATGAGCGAGCAAATTCCTCTGGTCATCCTGATTTTCTACAGCATGCTGCTCTAAAATCTCAATCAGAGCATCTTATCTTTCAACAGTTGCTGTATTTTCTTTCATTCCACATTGAGAATACGGTACTTGTTCCTCCAAGAACTCTTCTCCTGCTGAACTTTGTTGAGAGTAACCTGAAGTTTTTCCGTATCAGACATAAAGTAAAGGACGGAGTCCCTTAACAGAAGAACTTCCTGACGAGGGTAAGGCATCCTCAGCTTGAGAGCTCTAGTTTGTACCCAGTGGAGATAAGGCTCCATCGAGACGCAGTCTGGTTTTCCTAGAGACTCTCTTCCTTTCCTATGAACGTGTTTCCAGGCATGCACTATTTCTGTCATTATTGCTCTGTCATTTTCTCCTTCCTTGAAGAAAAGACCTTCCAGATGAACATTATGTGGGATATGTCTCATCGGGTATCCGAATTGACGACGAACTAAAATTGGATGATAGTTGATTCCTTCCTTAGTTCCTATAAGGGGTACATTTGGGAAGTTTCCACAACGGTCAATGATTCTGATCCCGTCATAGATTTGATTGTACCAATCGATGTCAGAGTTGGTAAGAGACATGATTCTATGCGACAAGCGTAAAGTATTCTTTTGATCCCAAAATGCAGCCGACTTGGGCAAGTGGAAAATGAACCATTTGTATAGCAGGGGTACACAACATGTGATCATTCCTCCGTTATATAAATTCCTTAAGTGTACCAAATGATAACCATCTGCGAGCAGGGTCGGTACAGGGTTTCCAATCAGAAAAATCTTAATGGCGTTGATATCTACAAAGTTATCAATGTTGGGAAACAAAAATAACCCGTAGGTAAGCAAAACAAATATGCTCTCGAAAGCGGCCACGTTCCCTATACTAGCAAAGTACAGAGCTTTCTTGATTAAGAACTGGGCTGGAAAACCCTGAATTCCACCCTTAGTGGTCATGTGAGTCCTGACTTCTGACTCGTCCAAATAGATTGCTCTTGCAATGGTTTGATCCTTTGGAATTTCTTCCAGTCCAGAAAAGGGAGCTTGGTCAGTAATATACAAATAAATCAGGTGAAAGTACTCCTCCAATGTTGGTCAGAAGTCTTCCTAAGAAATGAAAACTGTTGGAACAAGAATTGTTTATGCACTTAAAAGGTTTTGATGATAACAAAGTATTTAAAGAACAATATGGTTTACTAATGATTGTTCAAGTGTGTAGGATTATAAACTAAATAATTCATCAAAGCAGTTGATCCATACACTGCACCAAAGCAGACTTGTCTTATCAGAGCCCCATATTTCTGTATAGATCCAACTAGGGTTTGGTTTTGCAAGGCTCAAGGATGGTGATGTGACCTCTTCAGTCTTTACTACCTTTTGGTAGATACCTAGTTACTCAAAAGGTGTTATGGACAATGTTATTATTCAGTGGACAAAGCCTCTAACAAGATGCAAGTCTCCAACGTATCTCTTGGCATACTTCTTCGCTAAGTTTGTTGTTGTTCAAACCTCTACCGACTCTTTTCCTGTTTCTATAAAAGGAAGCTGAAGACTCAAAGGAAGGTTACAATATCACAACACATAGAAAGATCTTAGCATAACTCTGAGCTATTTTTGTAACTGTTATAGCATAACTGTTATACTTCTGATTGTGTATCAAAGTATAGTAGTTATCTTGTCTACTAAACAATTTGTTTAAAGTAGAAGAAGTTCATTACCTACGTGCTTGAGTAAGGAAGTCTTAAACCAAGGGTTTAAGTAGGAAGTCTCATTCAAGGTTGATTGAGCAAGGACATCTTGAACCAGAGGGTTTAAGCAGGAAGTCTTGAGCAGTGGCTTAAGCAAGGAAGTCTCATTCAAGGTTGATTGAGCAGGAAGTCTTGAGAAGTGGCTTAAGCATTTGTAATTAGTTTGGTTATAGTGAAAAGCTCTTGTTGAGTCAAGGGGACTGGACTATTCTCAGTTAAGGAGAGGAACTAGGATACTTTTTGTGTGTTGATTGCATTTACTTTTGAACTTTGTTTTCCGCTGCTATTTCACATTTTGTCAACCGACTCTGAACTTCTAAGTTCATAAGTGGAACGATTTTTTACACACACAATTCAACCCCCCCTTATTGTGCATTTTTCTCACCTTCAGTTGGCATCTGAGCACGAGTTATGCTAAACACTTAATCACGGTACAGTGAATCAACCTGAGAAATATACTTACAATATCATGTTTAGTCCTATTTTTTCTTATGACTAAGTGTTGTTGAGAAAAGTCACTATTCTGCTAAACCACCATCGTTCAGTGGTGATTCCACTCAGTTTAAGTGGTGGAAGAGAAAAATGCATACTTACGTAATTGGCCTTATTAATTAGTCTTGGGACATACTTGAGGATGGCATTTACTTGACTATTGATGGTGTTTGGATGGTGAAAGATAGAAAAACTCTTACATCAGCCCAAAAGAAAGTCTAGAGAAAACACCACACAGTAAGGGGTATTCTGATTGAGGCTCTACCTCACTCTGAATATATTAAAATCATTGATAAGTCTACAACTAAGACTATCTTTGAATCGTTGGCTTCCACTTATTAAGGGAATCAAAAAGTAAAAGAAGGGAAGGCTAATATTCTTGTTCAACACTATGAGTTATTCATGATGAAGGATGATAATGACATTGAAACCATGTTTTCTAAGTTTCAAACTCTTGTATCAAGCCTTCATATCCTGAGAAAAAGTTACACTATTGTTGACCATAATCTTCAGAGCCATGAAATGGAACTGAATAGGGATGAGCCGGTGGTGAAATCCAAAACACTGGCATTAAAGTCTGCTGCTGGAAGATTTTGTCGTAAAACTGCCAGATCCTCCAAGGTCAGGAAATCCGAAGAAGCTTTAGATAAAGAAGTTTCTGATGTTGACTCTGATGAGGAGGAGATGGTCTTTATCATCAGAAGATTCAAGCAACTAGCAAGAAGGAACAAAAACTTCTCTAGTAAAAGCAACAACTTTAGAGAGTCTAGTTCCAAGGATAATACAAATGACCAGAATAGATGCTTCAATTGTAAGAAGTTTGGTTATTTTAAGGTTGATTGTCCTGACGTTCAAAAAGAAAGGCCGAAGAAGGGAAGCCTTCAAGAGGAAAGTTTCAGAAACAGGTTCAAGAAGATTCTCATGGCAACATGGGATGAACTTAACAATGAAGGCGACTCAAACATAGATGAGGGAGAGGAAAATCATGCTCTAATGGCTCTCACGCCCTCAAATACAGAATATAATCAACCTCTGATTCATAATCTAATGAAGAAGACGAGGTATTTTCTAACTTATCTAGTTCTGATTTAATTTATTTTGTTCAAGAACTCATGTGTCGTTGTCAAGATAAAGAAAGACATATGAAAACCTTGAAGAAGTAATGTAATCTTTTAAAGGAAGAACTTAAATTTTTTTTAAAGAATTTGAATCCTTATAGAAAGATCACATTACTCGAGTTAACAAAATTTCTGATAAAACCTTAAGTAAGCAGGAAATTTCCCTTCAAGATTCTACTATGACATGTCTTGAGAGAACAAAGCTTGCCTCCATGATATATGGGGTAAGAAAGAGCAAAGAAAAAGGTTTGAGCAACATTGAGAAATGTGTTATTTCTAAAGCTCAACTCTTGAAGAACTCAGATGCTTTTTCTTCAATCAGTGCTCAGATAGTACTGAAAACTTATTTTGTGTCTGGCTCTAATAAAGGTAAGAGTCTGAACAAATCAGAATCCAAGATTATTGTATCAAACGTTCTAAACAAAATAATACCTAAGATGTTAGAATCAAAGGTAGTGAAGAAGTCAGAACCTAAGATTCAACAATCAAAGGTTTTGAAGAATGCTGAACCTAGAAATCCAAAGTCAAAGGTTCTAAAGAAAGTAGAACCCAAGATCTATGGATCAAATGTGCAGAAGGGTTCAGATGTCAAAACTCACCCAAGACAGAACTTTTATAAATTAAAATTCTAGAATGAGTATAGACCCCACTATCAGAGAAAGGCTCAGAACAAAAGAAAGTTTATCAAAACTAACCATAGAGGGCCCATAAGAGTATGAGTAACTAAATCCCAAATCTTTTTTGCTGCAAATTTGCCCAAGGTGAGAAGCAAAGCATCAAGCATGATAGCTAGACAGTGGTTGCTCATGTCATATGACGGGAGAAACTCATATGTTTCAAACCTTGAATCTGAAGGAGGAAGGAAATATGGGGTTTGGAGGAGGCTAAAAACGGAAAATTATTGGTACATGAACTATTGGTAACTCTCTAATTTTTGTAAACAATGTTTAGTTAGTTAATGGACTTAAACATAACCTACTGAGCATAAGTCAATTTTGAACGTGAGAAAAGTACACAAGAAGGGGGGTTGAATTGTGTTTTCCGTTTTCTTAGTTTACATATGATCAGAGTTCAGAATCTAAACTGGTGTTCAGATTCTGGTTAATTTTTAGCAACAGAATGTTAACAGAAGCAAATAAATAATAACAGAAGACACAAAGATTTATACCGGTTCCTCCCATAACTGAGAGTAGTCCAGTCCCCTTGCCTCACAAGAGATTTTCACTATAATCAAAAAATGATTACAATCGCTTATGCATTCTGCATAAGACTTTTACACATGCTCAGACCCAAGGTCCAAGACTTCTACTCAAGCTCATCACTAGAGACTTCCTTCTTATGTTCCACATCCAAGACTTCCTTGCTCAGGCTCCTCACCCAACACTTCTGCTCATAGTCACATGGAATGAGCCTCTCTGCTTGCAACCCACTGGCCAAAACTTACTGCTCCAAATTCCATGCATTGAGCAATCCTTCTCAAGCCCTCAGGCCAAAGACCTCAGCTCTAGGTCACATGAAACAGGCCTTTCTCTGCTTGCACCCCACTTGCCAAGACTTACTACTCCTAATTCCATGCACCAAACTATCTTTCTCAAGCCACTCTGGCTAAAGACTTTCCTGCTCAATCAATCTACTTGATTAAGACTTTCACTGTTTAAGCTCCTAGAAAGAGACTTACGTGGCCCAAGCATCTTGGCTCGAGACTTCCTTGCTTGTACCCCAATGATACAAGACTTCTGCTCAATTGATCCACTTGATTAAGACTTTCACAGCTCAAGCACAAAGTAAGAGACTTTCGTGGCTTAAGCATCTTGGCTCGAGACTTCCTTTCTTGTATCCTAATGACACACAACTTTTTCTCAATCAACCCACTTGATTAACACTTTCACAGCTCAAGCACATATCAAGAGACTTACGTGGCTCAAGCATCTTGGCTTGAAACTTCCTTGATTGTATCCCAATGATACAAGCCTTTTTATCTAAACTGCTGAACAAGCTCAGCAGAATAGAGAACAATGTGTACATGATACAAGTATCAGAGGTACGGGAAATCACCATAACAAAGACTTAACGCTCTTAAGATTTCTAAGATATTCAATGTGTAAGAAATATTAAGGCTTTTACAATTACAACCTACATCAGAAAATTCTTCATATACAATGAGTTGATAACTATTAATCTTGTTACTCCTTATTCTGGTTTATCCTTATTAAAGATTCAGTTTCAACCTTCGGCTATATTTATAGCCTTTCCAGAAACTGGCCGTTGAAAATGTAACTTGATCAAGAGTAAAGCCTTTGTTGTTACTCCATAGTACAAGACACGTTGAAGATAGATACACCAGAAGATCTTGATCCAATGTGTAACTTGTTTAACCTTTGAGTCTTCAAGAGATTTTGTACTAATAGAGCCGTTGAGAGTAGATATTCATAAAGCATCTTAGCTTTTCTTAAGCCTTGCAATCTGTAGACTCTAGTTGACAATTACAACTTGCTTTCTGCAGTATGAACATCTTTAGCTTTATCACCAAATCTGAATGGTATTAGAGGCCAATTTACATTCACTAAGGGTAGAGGCAATAACGTTGTTTCTTCTGATGTTGAGGCCTTCAGCTTCGAAGTCTTCTCCAGACATCACTTAGCAAGTATTCTTCAGATTATGCCACCATAAGTTAGCAATTCAGCAACTCTCAAATTGTGCTTAATGTAAAACAGATTCTAACCATAATATTTACAAGTATTAGAACCTGTACACATGTAAAACACAATTAAACCATTTTTCTTTCAATACTTTGTTATCATCAAAACCTAAGGAAAATATGCCATGAATAAATCTTTTTTTCACAATCTCCCCCTTTTTGATGATGACAAACACAAGTATTTAAAGGACAATGTTGAGCAGTTATAATTTTCTTTGCAACATCAGGGTATGATGTTTGTAAGCTCCCTTTGAGTCTAATAGTGCAAAGCAGAGTTCTGAAGACATCATACTAGGAACTAATCTCAAGAAAAAGTAATTCATTCTTCTTAGTAACATTAGAGTCTGAGATTTGTAAGCTCCCCCTGAGTCAAACAGTTCCAAGGTTGAGGTTTGTAAGCTCCCCCTTAGTTCCATATTTAAGAAAATAAAAAATAATATTTTAACTACTTTTGGCAACATCATAATATGAGGTTTGTAAGGTCCTTCTGAGTCTTCTAGGCTAAGGCTGAGGTTTGTAAGCTCTTCCTTAGTTCTATGTACAAGAAAGTTAAAATGTGTCGCACAGGCAAGATAACCATTAAAAGAGAAATATAAATGACAAAATTATAAATGACCAATATGTACAACTGAATAGGTACTAAATGGGTTCAATTTCTAATTAAATAATTACCATTATTTCTCCCCCTTTTGTCACATCAAAAAGTAAAATAAAAAGAGAAGAAGAAAAGAATTACAGTCATAAATGCATCACAAATCATCATTACAGGATCAGTTTCCAAGAAATTGAAAGACGATCAAGTAACATAGGTCATTAAAGATTGTATAGTGCATTCCTTAAATTTTTGGTGGTCGTTATTATTCCAAGAATTAAGCAGGATTAAATCAGACGTTTGAGTTGCTCAGAAGTCATTATAAAAGTAGTCCAAACCTAGTTCATTTTCATCAACATCCATCAGAATCATGGAAGCATCAGGTGAAAGTCATAAGATTTCTGTGATAACCAAAATCTCCCAGATCTCTTCGAAACAAGATGTCCAAGACGTTTAGAAACGATCTGTTTCTGAAACATCCACCACTGAGCCCTTGACCTCTATTTCATAATCACTTAATCTTTAAAACAATAACATGTACAAGCAGAAGCAAATCTGGGTTCCAAAGAGAGATTTTAGAAATATAACTATACTAAATGCAGCAACTCAGGCAAGTGAAAGCAAAGCAACAGCTGAAGGATCTACAAACAAGCAGATGACTTCAGAAGCTCTCACCTCTTCAGCATTCTTTGTGAAGACACACTGAAGAAGAAATCTTCTGGATCCAGACGTAGAAATTAAATAAGAATGGAGGCTTTCAAATTTTCCAAGGAAGATTGGCAAGATTACTTAGATAATCTGGACATGTCAAATGATCCTAGGGAATACTTTAAGGCCAATCCATCAGACTAGAATATCTAAGTAATTTGCAATTACTTCCTTCTTATTAATGCAAAAGTTGCAAGCATTAAGTTCTTACTCCCATTACTTTTAATCAACAGTTAATTGAACAACAACATGAACAAACTATGAATTATTAATAAGATAACTTAATACAAAAGGTTCTAACACTTACAAGGCATAACTATGCAGAAATCTACCATCAGAATCTTTCATAGATAGCTTCAAGCTTGTCTCTTCAAATTTTAGACAAATCAGCCTCTGAACTTATGATAACTCTTTGCTGAACAAGTAATTCTAAAAGAACTCGTCCAAAAGGAATGAAGTAAATCTTTCCCTTGTGAAAGGAAGAAAGAGTCTTCTTCAAATAGTCAAACATAACTTGAGGAAGATTAATCTACAGGTCTGAATTGAGAAGTAGAAGGAGATCTTTTTCATTAGGGTCCACTAGGTCTAAATCCTTATCCTTAGGAAGTAAATTTGAATTTAGAATCTGACTCCAAACAACAACATCAGGACAAACATTTGAGACCCCTGATGTATTAGATGGATCTACAAAGATACACCAAGTAGGAAGATAGTGTTCCCAAACAAGAGTTCCTGGGATTTCTCCAATTTCCTCACAATTGATCACATTAGCAATCACTTTAGAGGTTACTGTTATAGAAACACCAGTTACTTTAGAAAGAATAACACACTTAAAGTTCAACTCAACAATGGAAGCATTAATCTGTAACTCTTTGACAAGATCTGGATAACCGAAACCATAGAGCATCTCAAAGTATCCATTCCATCCTTGTTCACACACAGTCTTCCAGAAGTTAAAGCCTAATCTAAGCAACTCATCAAAATCCACAAACTTTTCATTGATGACTACCAGTTGATTCAAAGAAGAATTGACTAGGAAACTCATCTCAAGTGTGGCTTGATCAACACACAACCACACAGAGAAAATAAAAAGAAAGAGAAATGAACAAGATTCCTAAAGGAATAAGAATCTTGTCAGAAGAAGGAAAAAAAATTATGTTTCACAGGACAGGGGATAGTGATAGTAAGTATCCAAAAGAAAACATCATTACCCAAAGGTTCTTATCCAACAGCTTTCTTGAATCCACAAGATGAATTTCACCTTTATGAAAATTTAAGCATTATAAAAGTCTTGGAAAACCTTTTACTTAAATTGCTTTATCAGAAGTAAAGAATCCTCTTCTGAATCTCAGAATCTGGTAACTTTCTGAAGCTATCATCTATCAGAGTCTAGTAGAACTAGACTGAGAAGGAAAGATATCTTTTGTCAGTCATAAGTGTCTAAGATTCTATTCAGAACCAACACTTCCTCTTGAAACAAGAGTCATAAGTGATAGAAGAATATTGAATTATTTTCTTTGATAGCTAACAAATAGCAGTAACATCACAAAAAGTGAGGAAACAGTTTCCATAAATATGATCATCATCTGGCTTAATGAAATATATAGAATAGGTAAACACAACAAAGTTTTTTCTTAAAGATGTCTGAAGATCCTTTTTCAGAAGAGCTTCTCTAGACATCTAACGGAAACTTTATGTTTACATCTACTAAAATATCTCATTGAATCAAGAGATAATCCAGGCAAGAATAAGCATACCTTTTTTTTTGTTATTTTCTTAGTCAGACTCGTATCAGTATTCAGACTTGACCATAGAGTATGAACACCATTTTGAGTGGATTCTGATTCAATAGATGTTAAACTAATGACTCCACTTCTCTCACCAAACTCTGTACCTCTAGCACTTGAGTTTGGGTTGTGGGCTCTTCTTCCATCAAATATTGTGAAAAACCTTTAATAAATGCCATGGCAGATGCCTCTGCTCCTTTCCTTGATATCTGCAACAATTACATTCAGATCATGACACTCATATTTCTATGATACCATTCACAAATGTTCAGATATGCTTTCCTTCGCCTTATGCCACATTCTGATAGTCGTTCCACGATTCATTCCCGAGTATCAATCTAGAATAAACCATAATATGAACAAGATCTTGTTCTTTAGCAGAATCATCAATTTCATTGTCTTGACACAAGACTATGAGATCTTTGATAAGCACATAACCAGATGATGTTAGCTATCAGAGAATGGCATAAAACAAATGAAATCTCATCATCTAATTTCATGAAGAACACAAAGAAAAATTAAAGGTTTCTCATAGACTTGTCATTTAATACAAATTCCATGATGACCCTTAACCAAGGAGCAATGGAGTCTCTTAAGATATCACCTTAAAGAGTAGACTCCTTATTATCAAATATTGAAGCAAGATAGATTTGACATAAACTTTTTCTCTTCAATACTTGATTTTTATTTCAGGACTCAGATGCTTCTTCAGAAGCAGTAATGACTGGCAGAGCAAGATTACTCATTTATCTGAATCCTGCACTAATGTCATCTTCAAAAGAATATACAGTGAAGATTAACTGACATTAGGTTCTGGTAGTGTTTCTTCTTGCTTTTAGATTTGAGAGATCAGTTGAAGTACAAGTACTTCAGAAGCTTCTGAAGTTACTATTCTATCAACAGATATTATGACCATCCAGCTGATTAAAAAGTACTTCTGATAAGAAATATAAGTTCCCTATCATTAGATACTTCAAGGAATCAAGCTTCAGGAAAGGTGACATGTTAGATAGTTTTTCATCATCTAATTTCATTTCTTTTCTTCAAGATTTGCAAGATAAACCAACAGATCATAATAAATTCAAGTTGTATAACTTCTTGAATAATTGTGACCATAGGTTTAAATCTAAATCAATCTTTTTAGAATTTGATTGAAAGATTAGATGAAGTGTAACTAGACAAGCTTCAAAATTGATTCCCACAAATCTGAGCACAAGAATCCAGAGATAGTCCGAGCATTAGAAATATCAATGATGTTGATATACTCATAAGTGAGATAGAGCACCTACCAGAATGCAACTACCTCTTAAGATATTCAATAAGCTTCTTCTGAGCCGGTGATAAAGACTTTCAAATAGATTATCTCTACACCATCAATTTCTATAATAATATCTTTTGAAAGAATATTCTATAGACCTCTAGGACCCCTTTTATCAAGACTAATGAGTTAAAAATATGTTTTGTTTTTTCCATCATTCAAATTCAGTGGAATTATCCTTTGAATATGGTAGGAAAAATAGTATAATATTTTTAATGTGGCACCTGATTCCTTCTTGAAGGAAAGTCTTTAACAGACATACTTTTCTTATTGGATCATTATCTGCACCACCGTTAAAAGTTAAGAACAAACAAGGCTCTGATACCAATTGAAGGTGAGAAAAGTTCACAAGATGGGGGGTTGAACTGTGTTTTCTGTTTTCTTAGTTTGCATCTGATCAGAGTTTAGAATCTAAACTGGTGTTCAGATTCTGGTTAATTCTAAGCAGTGGAGTGTTAACAGAAGCAAATAAATAATAACATAGACACAAAGATTTATAATGGTTCCTCCCCTAACTGAGAGTAGTTCAGTCCCCTTGCCTCACAAGAGATTTTCACTATAATCAAAACATGATTACAATCGCTTGTGCATTATGCATAAGACTTTTACACCTGCTCAGACCCAAGGTCCAAGACTTCTGCTCAAGCTCCTCACTCGAAACTTCCTGGTCAGGTTCCACACACAAGACTTTCTTGCTCAGGCTCTTCGCCCAAGAATTTTGCTCCTAGTCATATGAAACAAGCCTCTCTGCATGCACCCCACTGGCCAAGACTTACTGCTACAAATTCCATGAATTGAGCATTCTTTCTCAAGCCCTCAGGCCCAAGACTTCAGCTCCAGGTTACATGAATGAGCCTTTCTCTGCTTGCACCCCACTGGCCAAGACTTACTGCTCCTAATTCCATACACCGAACTATCCTGCTCAAGCCACACTGGCTCAAGACTTTCCTGCTCAATCAATCTACATGATTAAGACTTTCACTGCTTAAGCTCCTAGTAAAAGACTTACGTGGCTCAAGTATCTTGGCTCAAAACTCCCTTTCTTGTATCCTAATGATACAAGACTTCTGCTCAATTGATCCATTTGATTAAGACTTTCACAACTCAAGCACATAACAAGATACTTACGTGACTCAAGCATCTTGGCTCGAGACTTCCTTGCTTGTTTCCTAATGACACAAGACTTTTGCTCAATCAATCCACTTGATTAAGACTTTCACATCTCAAGCACATAACAAGAGACTTATGTGGCTCAAGCATCTTGGCTTGAGACTTCCTTGCTTGTATTCCAATGACACAAGACTTTTTATCTAAACTGCTGAACAAGCTCAGCATAATAGAGAACAATGTGTACATGATACAAGTATCAGAGGTACAATAAATCACCATATCAAAGACCTAAAGCTCTTAAGATTTCTAAGATATTCCATGTATAAGAAATCTTAAGGCTTTTACAATTACAACCTATATCAGAAAAATCTGCATATACAATAAGTTGATAGTTTTTTATCTTGTTACTCCTTCTTCTGGTTTATCCTTGTTAAAGATTCAGTTTGAACCTTCAGCCATATTTATAGCCTTTTCATAAACTAGTCATTGAAGAGGTAACTTGATCAAGAGTCTTTGCTGTTACACCATAGTACAAGAGCCATTGAAGATAAATACATCAGAAGATCTTGATCCAATGTGTAACTTGTTTAACCTTTGAGTCTTCAAGAAATTCTGTACTAATAGAGCTGTTGAGAGTAGATATCCATAAAGCATCTTAGCTTTTCTTGAGCCTTGCAATCGGTCGACTCTAGCTGACAAACTAATTTGACAATATAGCTTGCTTTTTACAGTATGAACATCTTCAGCTTTATCACCAACTCTAAATGGTACCAAAGGCCAATTTACATTCATTTATTGTAGACAAAATAACGTTGTTTCTTTTGATGTTGAGGCCTTCAGCTTCAGAGTCTTCTCTAGAGATCATTTATCAAGTGTTATTTAGATTCTGCCACCAGAAGCTAGCAATTCAACAACTCTCAAATTGTGCTTAATGTAGAACAGATTATGACCATAATATTTACAAGTATTAGAACCTGCACACATGTAACACACAATTAAACCATTGTTATTTTAATACTTTGTTATCATCAAAACCCAAGGAAAATATTCCATGAATAAATCTTGTTCTAACAAAATTTGCGACAGTGGTTATGAAGTTGTGTTTGATAAAAACTTATGTTATATAATCAACAAGTCTGATAAAACCATCTTGTTCAGAGGAAAGAGGAAGGGAAATATTTAAAAAAATTAACCTTTCTAAATTTATTGGCCAAAAGGTTGTTTGCCTTATGTCACTGAGTGATAAAAAATGGGTCTGGCACAAGAGGTTAGGTCATGCTAAATGGAAGTTAATCTCCAAACTTAGCAAGCTAAAACTTGTTAAAGGACTACCATATCTTGATTATCACTCATATGCTCTATGTAGAGCATGTCAAGTTGGAATGATTAGCAAAACCTCTTTCAAATCCAAAAAACATTGTCTCAACCTCTAAAACATTAGAACGACTTCACATTGACTTATTTAGTCATGTTGGGACTGCTTTAATCAATGGGAAAAAGTATGGTTTTGGTAATTGTCGGTGATTACAGTAAATGAACCTGGGTTAAATTTCTTAGATCCAAGGATAAATAATATAAAGTATTCAACAACTTCTGAACACAGATTCAGTCTGACAAGGAACTAAAAATTATGAAAGTCAGAAGTGATCATGGTGGTGAATTTGAAAATAAGCCTTTTGAAATCTTCTGTAAAGAACATGGAAGTATTCATGAGTTCTCTTCTCCTAGAACTCCACAACAAAATGGGGTCATAGAAAGAGAGAACAAATCATTACAAGAGATGGCTAGGACCATGATCCATGAAAATAATCTTCCTAAATATCTGTGGGCAGAAGTTGTTAATACTTCTTGTTATATTCCAAATAGGATCTATATCAGACCTATTTTAAACAAAACACCATATGAATTATTCAAAGGAAGAAAGCCAAGTATATCCTACTTTCACCAGTTTGGATGTACTTGCTACATTCTGAACAACAAGGACTGCATAAAGAAATTTGATGCTAAAGCTAAGAAGGGTATCTTTTTATGATATTCTGATCATTCTAAAGCATATAGAGTGTATAAATTAGAAACCAAGATAGTTAAATAGCCCATACATGTCAAGTTTGATGACAAAATGCCTGACAATGATGCATTAGAGCCTGATGAAAGTATTGCATATATGCAGATATCTGAAGAACATCTAGAGAATGGATCTTCATAAGTTATAATCTCATAAGTTAGAGGTTCAGAAGCTGTTGAACCAAAAGTTGATCATGAGTCTGAATCTCTTCCAAAAGTGGAGGATTTAGAGGATGGCTAAGATGGTCCAGAAATAACTGCTCAACCCAAGATGTCTTTCAAATATAAAGACTCGCATCTAGAAGATCTAATCATTGGAAACAAGGATGATCCCTTGAGAACTATATCAGCTTTTAGAAATGATAGTTGCATGTTAGATTTCATTTCCTTGTGTCATACCCCAAATTTTGACCACCCAGATTTCCCATCATTGTGCAAATCATTACCACAATATGGATGAACCATCATGCCTCATCAATATCCTCAGAGATGTTTGAGCATTCACCACAATCAAGGATTAGGGTTTTGAGCCCTCTCAGGGCACTTAGACAAAGGATCAATCAAGAAATAACATGATCTTCAACTTTTCTAACCTCTCAAACTCCCATAAAGGATCAAGAGGACTCCCACATCAAGAATCAATCACAAGGTTGCAGCATTCCAAGTGGATCAAGCCTCAAGATCGACAGTGTCACCAAATTAGGGTTTTGGTAAACTGAGGCCTCTAGATGAAAATTTTCATCTGGTCATGAGCCAATGCTTCGAAGCACAACACAGGATACTCCAAGGGACCTCATGGACCCAATCATCAAGTCAATTTAACCTCAGGGGATGCATTTACCCAAAAAATCTAGAATTAGGGTTTCTTGACCTAATTCACCCCTAAGCTCACTTTTGGGACAAAACATGAGCCAAGACCTCAAGACATGATTTAAGGGGCTCTAATACACTACATGGATCCATTTTCAACAATGGATTGATCCAAGAAGCTTGATTCACAAGTTTCAATTTCATCTGAGCCACAATTAGGGTTTTGAAGAAAAAGTCAACTGTATCTTTGACTTTTGACCAAGACATGCTCCCAAACCTTGGGACATGATTCAATACACCCTATAACACCTATGGATCCATCAATTAGGTTTGATTTAGGCCAAGGGCTTGATTTCACAAAGGATCGCACAGTTTGGATTTCATCCGATAAAAGTCAACTGTACAAAAATCCAAAGTTTCAATTTTTCTATTTTTGGTCAACCAAGGTTCTTTAACCCTAAAACAATGTTAATATGTGATTTGAATCATCATTCATCAAGAAAAATCAAAGAAAGTGAGTTAACTTGTAAAAGGGGTAACCATAAAAAACAGAATTTTTTTAAGTTATGGAACAAAGTGGCTAGGGTACCAACTTCCAAGGACCATAACTTGAGATTCAAGCAACCATTTTGGATGGTCCAAAGCTAGATTTGTAGCTCTCATTACACACTTTAAAAGTGTCAACTACATCTCATTCCAATTCTTCATGGATTTTAAGTTATGATTGGATCAAAATCACTAAAAGACATAAAAGTACATTTTTCCAACACTTAGAAAAAATTCTGCCCAAGGCAGATTTCAAGTGAAACACCAAAATTTGGAGGGTTGTTTCACATAGTTCTAGGCTGAATCAATTCAAGATGTAAACATCAAAGTTGTTGTGCATATTGCCTACAATCCAAGGAACTCATTGGCATGAAACAACTCAGCTTGAGCCAAGAGTTATGGCTGCTACAAAACACCATGGCAAGGCTGTCAAGAAAAAATAGTTTGCATGTTTTCTTGCTTTACACGATTTCTGAGTCAAGGCATAGGATCACTATGCCACATGCATTCAATCTGATCACGATGCATCTGATCCAACCAACAAACTTGGACTGAAATTCCAAAAGCATATCCTTGAGAATTGATGAGTTTTTGGCATATATGCCTTGAATTCAAAGGCATTTATGTGAAATAGTGCACTTTCAATAAAGTCACTCTACTCAGTCAAGATGCTCACTTAAAAAATAATTAAAACACCTGAAGAATGTGGATTTGGTCAAGAAATAGTCCTGCTATTGGGAGAGGCTAGTTTGCCTTGCATGAGAAGAAATGCCACCAAGCCAAAGCCATTGAATGTGATCTGATCTAGCAGCCATTCACTATTCCTCCAAGACAAGAGTTGATCCACTATAAATAGAGGTCCTAACTGATCATTAAAACTACACCAAAGCAACTTACAACATTGCTTTCTCTCATTTCCTTCTTAAACTCCAAATTTCATTATTCTTGAGAAAGCACTATCGGGTTTTGAGTTGGAGGCCAATGCAACTCAAACCAATAATTCACACACATCACATATAACATATAGAAGGTGTCTGAACAATCACCTCCCATCTATAACATCAAAATCACCAAATAGCCACTCAATTGCACAAAACTCATGACTTTCTGCAGAAGGAATCAGGTTGATCAATCCAGAGGTTTTCCAATTAACCTAAGCATTCAAACACTTTCCTTAGGGTACAAGGAAGTTGTCTAAAGCATTAGAACTCAATTGTAACACCTCCATCATCAAATTCGATTCTCACCTGCAGAGGTAAGCCTCAAACTGTCAAACTCATTGAATCATGCATCATAAACATGTTTTGTGATTACCATTGTGTTTTTGGACGTTTGTAAATCCTTTACCCTCAATCAATTGTTGTTTATAATTCGTGTATAGGATTTCATTGAGTTCATGCCAATTTTAGGGTTCTTCAGGTTTTATCAGATTATGTTTTGATTCACTTGATTTCAATAAAATTGAGTATTGCCATTGTATTCCTCATCTGAAAACGCACGATTTTCATATTTGGATCATGAGGAATGGTTGAGAAACGAGTGAGATAGAGGGCTTCACGTATTTGAGCTTAAGGATGAAGATGGCCATGGCGCCATTCTTCAGAAAATCAACTAGTTTTGATATATATTATTCAGTTGCCACAATATAACTGAATTGACATTGCGCCCTAGTGGAAACACTAGTATGTTTGTGTGTGTGAGCGAGTGAGAGGTCTGGGGTTCGAATCCCCCTCGCCCCAGACCTTTTGATATTTTTTTTCAATCATTTTCAAAAGGAATTTTCACATATTATTATCCCTTGCCATTCTCTTTTAGCCACAGGCAAGTGGCTCAGTTGGCAAAATTTTGAACTATCCTCCCCAAGGGCGTGAGTTCAAACCTTAGGGGGGCCATTTCTATTTTTTACCACTTAATTCTATCAATTTCTTCACCAATCTTTTAATAACTTTTAAAATTAATTTCTCATTCATTTTTCATCATTTTTTATTGGTTCTTTTTGCAAAAATTCACAAAATTGATAAAGTATTTTATTCTACAAAAATCTCACACAAAAAAAAATATTATTTGTCCATATTTAATATTTTTATAAAGAACTTATTTTATTTGTTTTAAACATTTGAAAATATTTCTTTCCTCTTGATCTTTTCAAGACAAAATGAGTTCTAAATCATCTTGTGATTAAAACCTCATTTTTCAAACCTTAATCAAAAATCACAAGTGTAACACCCCAATTTCCCAAAATGAAAAAATTACACAAATAATACAAAAATAATCAGAGTTCCCTTAACAATTGGGATGTCACACCAAGAAAAACATAACCTGAATTTTTTTCATTTACTTCATTCATTTTTTGTCTTTTCAAAATAAGTTAAAACAGCGGAATAAAATATTTACACAAGCAAAGTCCACGTAACATCGTGGTTCACCATATTCTAAAGTAAGTAATATTACATAACAAAATAATCAAAAGAGCAACAAAAAGATGAAATTCCTATTATCCCGTGTTACGTATCAGAGCGACTCCTAAGACTCGATCAGGCAACATGTACTCTATGCACTACTCAAGTACCTGGATAACCTGTACTTCCCAAGAAGCACAGGCACAAGAAACAACAAAGGGGTGAGAACTACATTCAATAATTAACGGTGTAAAATACATGCTAAGGAGTAGTAATCAAGCAATCACACACAATGAACACACATTCACGACATACTTGTCACTTTCAGTTATAATTCAACAAGGACATAACAATGCAATGTGACTCAATGACACAATGCGACACAAGTGGTACCACACACCATGGTTCATTCAATTGAACCAGATTTATAATAGAATCTGGATAAATCACATACACTCCCACTGAGCAATGATTTATCTCCATACAACTCCATATTAGAGTCCGGACAAATCACATACACTTCCACTGAGCAATAATTTGTCTTCATACAACTCCACATTGGAGTCCGGACAATACTAGGCACCCATCATGGATTCCCACCTAGCTGTCTCCACCAGACACATCATGAAATGCATGACACGAATTATACATAAAACACATGTATAATAAAAAATATACATCTTCGTGATCCTTATGATCACACGTGAGATACATACTCACCGTAATACTCACTAATATTACCACACTGTCAAAACAATTCATCATAATACACACAATTAAGGAAAATGTCTCACGTGGCCTTAATTAGCTAATTATCTAATTAATCCACCTAAGTTCAATTTTTAATTATTTTCACCACCATTCCAAGGTTCAACAAGTTCTGACACCTATCCCAACCTCTCAGACCAAAAAGGAACCGCATCGGACGCGAAATCGGGAAAGAAATCGCGAAACGGCAAAATTCTGCACTATTGCAGGTCATACGCGTATTGCCCAGTTTCCACCGCCAGCCATACGCGTATTGCCCTGAGGGTTACGCGTACGGGCAGAGATGGATTTCTCTCAAAAATTCCAGTTTGATTCTATTTTAATCCCATTACGTGTAGTACCACCTCCCTTACGCGTAATGCCTTGCCCCTACGCGTACCATTACGCATTCCAGCAGAGGGCCTTGTCAAATAGGTTCCATACAAGTAACACCCACATTTCTCCCTTGCCATACGCGTATTACCCTGCCCATTACGCGTATTTCCTTGCCCATTACGCGTATGGGCAGCGAATACCCATATTTTTTTTGTTTTTACACCAGTCCAATTCTACTCAATTCTAACACCCAAATATGCAATACCAGAAATCATATAGCAGCAGCAACATAATGTTTTACACATATCATGACAGAATGGATCAATTTACACACTTTCCATCACAATTTCAATCATTCAACAACAAATCCACAACAACAGAATTATACATACAATTCTTATGAGGGGAAAGAATCTTCACTACCCTCTCATATTATCAACACCCATATTGAAATCCATTCTCCCCCTTACCTAGAATTCTCGATTAAATTCTGGTGAAAATTGATGATGCCAAGCTTAGTTTCTTCCTCTCCAACTAATTTCTCAATTCTCTCCTTTTTCCTTATTTTACTCTCTCCCTCTAACCATACTATTACTAAAAATTCTGATTTTATTTACTAATAATAATAATAATAATAATAATAATATTGGACATAAAAATAATAATACTCCTCTTTCTACTATTACTAAATATGTCCCCACATTATTCATTAGTATATTATTATTATTCTGACATCCCTAATTCCCGTTCCGCTATGGACTCTACGCTTTCAAGCCAACTACACACACCCTAAATAAGGCCAAACAACAGAAATAACACACGATGATTACATAAATTAAAATGGGGTGTTACAACTCTCCCCCACTTAAAATATTTTCATCCTAAAAAATATACCTGATGGAAACAATTCGGGATACGACTCTCGCATCTTGCTTTCCAATTCCCAAGTCACACTTCCTCCTGCAGCTCCTCCCCAAGCTACTCTCACTAGAGGAATCTCTTTCCCTCTAAGTTGCTTCATCTTGCGATCCTCAATCCTTATCGGCATCGCTTCCACAGTAAGATTATCTCGAATCTGCACTTCATCCCTCTGGATAACATGAGATGGATCTGACACATACTTCCGAAGTTGCGATACATGAAATACGTCATGCAAGTTCGAAAGCTCCGGCGGCAACGCCACGTGGTAAGCAACTGTACCTACTCTGATTTGATACGGTCCAATGAATTTAGGATCCAACTTCTTCGATTTCAATGCATGTCCAACACCTTTCACATGGTTGACTCTCAGGAATACATGGTCACCTTTGCTGAACTCGAAATCTTTCTTCCGATTATCATGATAACTTTTCTGTCTACTCTGAGACGCTTTCATCTTTTCACGGATCATTCGAATTGTCTAAGTAGTTTGTTGCACAATTTCAGGCCCAAGCACAATATTCTCACCAGTTTCAATCTAACACAGAGGCGTTCTACACCTCCTACCATACAAAGCTTCGAAAGGTGCCATACCAATACTAGAATGGTGACAATTGTTATACGTAAACTCAATCAATGGCAAATGAGTATCCCACGCACCACCTTTCTCCAACATACAGGTTCTCAATAAATCTTCTAACGACTGAATAGTCATCTCCGACTGACCATCGGTCTGTGGATGATAAGCCGAACTCAACTTCAGTTTAGAACCTAAAGCTTCCTTCAAACTCTTCCTGAATTCTGAAGTAAACCTCGGATCCCTATCCGACACTATACTCGACGGA
Organism: Lathyrus tuberosus; assembly: GCA_022829125.1. NCBI lineage: Eukaryota > Viridiplantae > Streptophyta > Magnoliopsida > Fabales > Fabaceae > Lathyrus > Lathyrus tuberosus. The sequence continues at coordinate 1,263,043 of JALAZF010000568.1, forward strand.
ACACCATGCAGTTTCACAATTAATCTGACATAAATCTCCGCCAGCTTTGACAATGGGAGACTGATATTAATTGGTATAAAATGTGCAGATTTCGTAAGCCGGTCCACCACTACCCAAATAGCATCAAAGCCTCTCGCCGTATTTGGCAAACCAGTAACGAAATCCATAGTAATACTATCCCACTTCCATTCTGGAATCTCCAACGGTTGCATCAACCCCAAAGGTTTCTGATGCTCCACTTTTGACTTTTGACATGTCAAACAAGCATAAACGAACTGAGCTACATCTCTCTTCATACCGGACCACAAAAATAACTTCTTCAAGTCTTGATACATTTTCGTGGCTCCCGGATGAATACTCAAGCTACTGCGGTGACTTTCCTCTAAGATTGCTTTTCTCAATTCTATATTATTCGGCACGCAAATCCTGCCCCAGAATCTCAGTACACCACCCTTATCCACCTTAAAATCACTATCAGGATCATTTCCTCCTGTAGGCATCATGTCCACAAGCTTCACATCAAGCCTCTGATTTTCCTTAATTTCATCTAAAAAGTCATTATTCACTTTAAGCATACCCAATCTAACACTTTCCGGGGTAGTTTCACAAACCATACTGAAGTCTCTGAACTGTTCAATTCATTCCATTTCTTTTATCATTAATGCCGACATATGAATTGTCTTACGACTTAGGGCATCCGCTACAAAATTAGCTTTCCTCGGATGGTAACTCAAATTAAACTCATAGTCCTTCAAAAATTCTAACCATCTCCTCTGCCTCATATTCAATTCCTTCTGATCAAACAAATACTTCAGACTCTTATGGTCACTGAATACTTCAAATCTCGATCCATACAAATAATGTCTCCAAATTTTTAATACAAAAACCACCGCAGCTAATTCAAGATCATGAGTAGGATAATTCCTCTCATGCACTCTCAATTATCATGAAGCATATGCCACTACCTTGCCATCTTGCATTAACACCCCGCCTAATCCCATCTTAGATGCATCACAATACACTACAAAAGGTTCATTTGGATTTGGTAGAATCAATATTGGTGTTGTAGTCAATTTCTTTTTCAATTCTTCGAAACTTTCTTCACACGCCGTATTCCAAACAAAAGCTTGGCTCTTTCTAGTTAACTGAGTCAACGGTAACGCCAAATTAGAAAATCCTTCGATAATAACCTGCCAAACCCAAGAAGCTTCTAATTTCTATCACAGTCTTCGGAGGTTCCCACTGAAGCACTGCACTTACTTTAGATAGATCCACTGCTATGCCATCACCCGAAATAACATGACCTAAGAAACTCACAGTCTTCAACCAAAATTCACATTTTGAGAACTTTGCAAATAATTTATTATCCTTCAACACCTGCAATGCAATCCTCAAGTGTTCTGTATGATCCTCTTCAGACTTGGAGTAAACCAATATATCATCAATGAATACCACAATAAACTGATCCAGATAAGAATGAAAGATATAGTTCATATATTCCATAAACACATCCGGCGCATTAGACACTCCGAAAGGAATCACTGTATATTCGTAATGTCCATATCGAGTTCTGAATGCAGTCTTCTGAATGTCACCTTCCTTCACTCTAATCTGATGGTAACCCGACCTCAAATCAATTTTACTGAAAATACGAGCCCCCACAAGCTGATCCATCAAGTCATCAATCCTTGGAAGTGGATATTTATTCTTAATGGTCACCTTACTCAACTGACAGTAATCGATGCACAGACGCATACTACCATCCTTCTTTTTCACCAACAACACTGGAGCTCCCCACGACGACACACTTGGCCTAATAAACTTTTTATTAAGCAATTCTCCGATTTGAAATTTCAACTCCGCCAATTCTGATGCAGACATCCTGTATGGTGCCATAGATATAGGTCTGGTACCAGGAACAAGATTAATAGTAAATTCAATTTATCTCGTCGGAGGCAATTCGGTAATATCTTCCGGAAACACTTCAGGAAATTCCCTTACCACCGGTAACTCATTAACTGATGTATTGCTTTCAACTGATAACCAGGCAACCACTGTAAACATCTTAGCTTCGTCTTCTAACAAGGTTCTCAATTCCTTAGTAGACAAATAATTAGCCAACACTTCCTCTTCAAGAGTAAGGAACAACAGCCTCTTCCTAAAGCAATCAATATAAACTCGGTTGAATTCTAACCAGTTTATTCCCAAAATGATATCCAGATTACTGAGTGGCAAACAAATCAAGTCCACGCCGAATTCTCTACCAAAAATAGTCAACGGACAATTCAAGCATGCTAAAGAAGTAACTACAGAACCAATAGATGGAGTTTCAATAGTCATCCTCCGATCTAAATTAGACGGTACAATTCCTAATTTCTTCACACAATCAACAGAAATGAACGAGTGGGTTGCACCCGTGTCAATGATAGTAATCAAAGGAATATCATTAATAAAACAAGTACCTTTGATGGAATTCTCATCACCGGTAGGCTGGGTTCCGGCCAATGCGAACACCCTTCCACATGTCTGAGATTTCTTAGGCTTCTGACAGTGATTGATGATATGACCCTGTTCTCCACAATTATAATAGGTAGGTATATTAGTTCTACAATTTTCCACAACATGACCTGGTCGTCCACACTTGAAGCACTTCTTCTCCTCATTCTGACAATCATTAGCACGATGTCCCGTGCCACCACATTTGAAACACTTGGTAGGATTAGGAGCCTTTTCTCCCCCACTTAATTTCTTTCCCACAACGACTTTCTGTTTACCTTTGTCATCTAGAGCACTATAAGGCATACCCCCATACCTCTGCTTACCCTTCCGGTTATTCAAGGCTTTGTAATAAGCAATCCGGGCCCTGTTATCATTATCATAGATCCGGCTTCTGCTTGCCAGTTCTGGATAACTCCTTATCTTCTGACAAGCAATGCCCTGTTTGATCTCTGGACGCAGCCCGTTCTCAAACTTCAAGCATTTTAAAGTCATAGCGTCATCGGTATTGTAGTGAGCACAATATTGCACCAACTTCTCAAACCGAGCAGCATATTCAACAACAGTCATGCTACCCTGTTTCAGTTCCAGGAACTCAATCTCCCTCGCACTGCAAATATTTTCTGGGAAATACTTTTCCAGAAACTCACCCTGAAACACTGCCCACGTAAAAAGAGTACCCGCAGCTTCCAACCTCTAACGACTATTATCCCACCAAGCTTCAGCTTCGCCTTCCAGCATATGAGTGCCAAACTGCACTTTCTGAGCTTCATTACATCCCATGGTCCTGAAGATCTTTTTAATAGCCTTCAGCCACTTCTGTGCCGCTTCAGGATCAAGAATACCACCCTCAATTATAGGCGGCTTATTGCTCTGAAACCTTTCTAAGTTACGGAACTGCGCCTCCCCAGCAATCTGATTGTTGTTCTACACTGCCTGCGCCATAGCTTGCAGCGCCGCAGCAAGAACAACATCATTCCTCCCTGCCATACTGTTCAACAATCACAACACAGTTAGAAGAACACCCAAGTCTACTCCTATTCTAAGGACAAACTCTACTACAACATTTGGCCGGACCGACCGACCTGCTCTGATACCAATTGTAACACCCCAATTTCCCAAAATAACAAAATTACACAAATAATACAAAAATAATCAGAGTTCCCTTAACAATTAGGATGTCATACCAAGAAAAATATAACCTGGATTTTTTTCTATTTACTTCATTCACTTTTTGTCTTTTCAAAATAAGTTAAAACAACGGAATGAAATATTTACACAAGCAAAGTCCACGTAACATCGTTGTTCACCATATTCTAAAGTAAGTAATATTACATAACAAAATAATCAAAACAGCAACAAAAAGATGAAATTCCCATTATCCCGTGTTACGTATCAGAGCGACTCCTAAGACTCGATCAGGCAACACGTACTCCATGCACTACTCAAGTACCTGGAATACCTGTACTTCCCAAGAAGCACGGGCACAAGAAACAACAAACGGGTGAGAACTACATTCAATAATTAGCGGTGTAAAATACATGCTAAGGAGTAGTAATCAAGCAATCACACACAATGCACACACATTCACGACATACTTGTCACTTTCAGTTATAATTCAACAAGGACATAACAATGCAATGTGACTCAATGACACAATGCGACACAAGTGGTACCACACACCATGGTTCATTCAATTGAACCCGATTCATAATAGAATCCGGATAAATCACATACACTCCCACTGAGGATTTATCTCCATACAACTCCACATTGGAGTCCGGACAAATCACATACACTCTCACTGAGCAATGATTTGTCTCCATACAACTCCACATTGGAGTCCGGACAATACTAGGCACCCATCATGGATTCCCACCTAGCTGTCTCCACCAAACACATCATGAAATGCATGACACGAATTATACATAAAACACATGTATAATAAAAATTATACATCTTCGTGATCCTTATGATCACACGTGAGATGCATACTCACCGTAATACTCACTAGTATTACCACACTGTCAAAACAATTCATCATAATACACACAATTAAGGAAAATGTCTCACGTGGCCTTAATCGGCTAATTATATAATTAATCCACCTAAGTTCAATTTTTAATTAGTTTCACCACTATTCCAAGGTTGAACAAGTTCTGACACCTATCCCAACCACTCAGACCAAAAAGGAACCGCATCGGACGCGAAATCGGGAAAGAAATAGCGAAACGGCAAAATTCTGCACTATCGCTTGTCATACGCGTAATACCCATACCCATACGCGTATTGCCCAGTTTCTACCGCCAGCCATACGCGTATTGCCCTGAGGGTTACGCGTACGGGCAAAGACTGATTTCTCTTAAAAATTCCAGTTTGATTCTATTTTAATACCATTACGCGTAGTACCACCTCCCTTATGCGTAATGCCTTGCCCCCTATGCGTACCATTACGCATTCCAGCAGAGGGTCGTGTCAAATGGGTTCCATACGTGTAACGCGCACATTTCACCCTTGCCATACGCGTATTACCCTGCCCATTACGCGTATTGCCTTGCCCATTACGCGTATGGGCAGCGAATACCCAGATTTTTTCTGTTTTTACACCAGTCCAATTCTACTCAATTCTAACACCCAAATCTGCAATACCAGAAATCATATAGCAGCAACAACATAATGTTTTACACATATCATGACAGAATGGATCAATTTACACACTTTCCATCATAATTTCTATCATTCAACAACAAATCCACAACAACAGAATTATACATACAATTCTTATGAGGGGAAAGAATCCTCACTACCCTCTCATATTATCAACACCCATATTGAAATCCATTCCCCCCCTTACCTAGAATTCTCGATTAAATTCTGGTGAAAATTGATGATGCCAAGCTTAGTTTCTTCCTCTCCAACTTTCTCTTTTGGTGGAAGTGTAATTATAGTCTAATTTCTCAATTCTCTCCTTTTTCCTTAGTTTACTCTCTCCCTCTAACCATACTATTACTAAAGATTCTGATTTTATTTACTACTACTACTACTAATAATAATTATAATAATAATAATAATAATAATAATAATAATATTGGACATAAAAATAATAATACTCTTCTTTCTACTATTACTAAATATGTCCCCACATTATTCATTAGTATATTATTATTATTCTGACATCCCTAATTCCTCGTTCCGCTACGGACTCTACCTTACAAGCTCAACTACACACACCCTAAACAAGGCCAAACAACAGAAATAACACATGATGATTACATAAATTAAAATGGGGTGTTACAACAAGTAGTTTATTTAGACTTATTTGGTATTTTTGTCATTTTATTCATTTTATTTAAAGGATTACTTTTAAAAGAAAATGAAATTAGGGTTTCTTTGATTTTCACCCTAACAAATCTTTTTAAAACACTTTTGGGCCTCTAATAGAGTGTAAGACCTATCCCATATCATATACAAACAATTTGGGCCTCAGTCATTTGAATAAGTCCCTATACGATTCTCAAAATGACGGTGCGATCACTGTCCTTCACATGGGCCTCTCCCTGAGTTGTAAGCCCCGTTCTCTTTTCTTTTTAAAAACTTTGGGCCTCTAATAGAGTGTAAGACCCAATCCCCTTTTAACCAAAACCATTTTGGGCCTCAGGTATTGTATAAGTCCCTCTGCGTTAAAAGAATCTCGATGCGATCGCCGTTTCAAAACAGAAATCTGTAGGTCTCCCCTCGTGTTGTAAGTCCCGTCTTTATTTTTCAAAACATCCTTGGGCTTCTCCTTGAGTTGTAAGACCCAACCCTTTTGTAAATAAACTTCTGTGGGCCTCAGTCATTGTATAAGTCCCTCTACAATTTTCAAAACAACGGTGCGATCACTGTTAAACCTTAGGCCTCTCCTTGAGTATAAGCCCCAACAATCTTTTCAAAACAACTTCCCTTTTGATTTAGTTTCAAATATATATATATATATATGTTGTTATCAAAACTTTCTTTAATTTCTTTGAACAACTAACAATATAGCATGGAAGCTTTCTCGCCTGTAAGTTTTAAACAGGTTTCATTTACTCGCTTTCATATATATCTAACTGTATTGTGGGAAGCTGCGCACTGTAAGTCTTCTTTCATATCCTTTTAAATACTTGTCATATATCAATTGTATATATACTAGTATAGTTATTTAGAGTTTTCCCCAGTAACTAGGTCTAGAACTAGGTAAAGCCATGTTGGTCACTCTTAAATACAGTCAAAACTAGATCCCCATAGGATTTCCAGATACAGTCTTGCCTTCTCTTGGGCTTAAACAATATTGAACAAAGAGAAAGACAGTATTCTTCGTGAACCTTTTCTCAGGCTGTCACCCCTAGAAATTGTCAAAGAAACTCTACTCCTCATAGTTGATCTATTCTCGGTGAATATCATCTCTTTAGTTTCTTCAAACCTCAGAATTTTCACTAAATGATCTATTCTCGGTGAATAGCATTTCTTGAACTTTTCTTGGTTTGGGACCCACCGGCTTCCTAAAAGCATCCCCGCCTCCTCTTGGGCTTTGTACAAGGACCCTCCGGCTTCTTAGAAGTTCTCATGACTTCTCTTGGGCTTAATACAAGGACCCTGAAGACCTCTTAAAGGTATAAGACAGAACTTAGTCATCCTTTGCTAGAGCAGTCTTTCTAGTGTCAAACCTCTGACCAATTTAGGGTTGATTCTCATCCCTTAATACACCTGCGTCCTCTTGGACATCATACAAAAGATAAAACTCTTCCACACCAGTAGACTTGGACAATCTAATCCCCTTGAGTCTCAAAGACATTCTCAAGTTCCCTACAAAACATAGGAGAAACCCCGGTTCTTCTGGATCAATCTCCAGTAAAGTCTAAAACCCAGTCTCTCTCCTAAAAACCCCAAACCAGGGTCAGTTTATCATCAGCATAACACTATCCCAAATCAGAACCTCAAGGCATATGATATCTCAACTCTTCTGAAACCCTCAGCAAGAGTTGATTCCCCACTTGGACCTGCCTAGGGGTCTCAATAATCCCCAGCAGAAAGATAGCCTCCTCTTAGGCTTGGTATAATGACCTTCCCTCAGCAAAGTCAGCCTCCTCTTGGGCTTTGTACAATGATTCTCCTCAGTGGAGCTAACCCTTTTTAGACTCTCTTGTTGAGTCGATCACCTTTTTAGACTCTCTTGTTGAGTCGATCACCTTTTTAGACTCTCTTGTTGAGTCAATCACCTTTTCAGACTCTCTTGTTGAGTCAATCACCTTTTAGCACTCTCTTGTTGAGTCAACCTTTTTAGCCTCAATCTCGGGCTTTGTACAAGACAGCCAAAAATACTCTCTTGTTGAGTCAATCTTTTTCCAGCCTCCTCGTAGGTTTGATGTAAAGATTTCCCCTAGCTAGAGCTAGCCTTCTCTCAAGTTGTGTAGAATAATTTCTCTAGCTTGTTCAGCCACAATCCTAGGCTTTGTACAGGACAGATAAAAGCACTCTCTTGTTGAGTCAAACCCTTTTAGCCTCAATCTTAGGCTTTGTACAAGACACAAATTTTCAAAACCTTCTCTTAAGCCTGGGTACAGATATCTTCCCCAGCGAGGTCACTTCCTCCCCGCATTTTTTCAGGCTTTGAGGAATGATTCCCAAGTAGAGTCAAACCCATTTCAGCCTCAATCTTGGGCTTTGTACAAGACACATAAAAAATATCCTCACCCGAGTCAGTTAAATTTCCCTTTTTAGCCTCAATCTTGGGCTTTGTATAAGACAGACAGAATATTTTCCCCGAAAAAGTCAAACTTTCAGCCTCCTCTTAGGCTTTGTATAACGATATCCCCAAAGTAGTCAGTCTCTTCAACAAAAACTCCCTCACCCACTCATACTTCCCAAGAAACTTTCCCAACCCATTAACGGATGAACACTATCAAGTATAAAGTGAAACCTAAAGCTAATATCCTATGGATAACCACATATAGGATGGGTAATTGACAACTCCCCATTGTATAACCTGACCCCGGACCCCCAATCTCTTTTAAGCGTTTGTTCAGTTAAACATTCGCGTGCAAGGTTAGTTTTAGATAGCTTCCCTTTCCCTTCCAGCTTCATGGGATAAATAAGAAATCAGAAAGTAGCACCCCCTCCTACCATTGCGGTGAGGAAAGCTCAGCAATAAGGTGGTCGCGTCACCGACAAAAATCGCTCGCTACAGGAAAATGGCGACTCTGCTGGGGACGTCGTTGATCTGTTAGGATTATGAACTAGCTCTTAAGAGGTCTAGGATGTTAGATTTAGGAATAAATATATATATCGCTTTTCCTAATTGATATTCGTGTTTATTTTTTTGCTAATGGGACTGCGGGTGATGCCGCATCTGGAAAGTTTGTGTGACATCTAAGATAAGTGATGGCATTAGACGGGTAATCTTACATGGAGTAACTCCCAAATAAGAGAACCCGGTAGACCATTGAATCAGTGGAGATACCCTTTGTGGATTCAATGCCTATATGACTTCGGCTGTTGAAAGCAGATTGTTCGACTGTGGTGTCCGTGAAACTGAGGATTTAGTAGGCTGAGACCTTGTTACTATTTTGTAGTGCGGAAGCTATCGTAAATAGTTGTCACGCGATACTACCCTCATTTATGATTACTCTAAGATATTGCAGCTCGCTCGGGTGAACCAGCCTGCTGTTGTTATCCCAAGAGGGGTCAATGATTTTGAAGACAGGTACAAAAAATCACCAGTACAACCTTTGGGGATGGGTAGAGCCATGACTTCATGACACCGAACCTTTGACCTCATGTTTTTTATATGTTTTTGTGTGTTGCATTCATGCATTCATTTCATTAAAAAACTTCAAACAAAGAAAAATTTTCTCTTCTAGTCTCTCTTTTTCAAATTAAACTAAGACAATGATTGCAAATGTCATAGAGAAAGATTGCGTTATGGATTTCGGTTGAAGGAGGACTCACAAGTACACCTTCAAGGTTCTAAAACTAGAGGATTTAAGAGGGTTAGCAAGGATGATAACCAACCCTAATGCTTTCAGAGCTAAGTACGGAGGACTGCTGTCTCTGTTAAGGGTCCATCTAATTAAAGGAATACTGTCTACGCTGATTTAGTTCTACGATCCGGTCTATCACTGTTTCACATTCTCGGATTATTAATTAGCACCAACACTGGAGGAGTACTCTCACCTGACTGATTTACCCATCACTGACCAAGCTCCCTTTTCTGGACTGGAAGAAATTCGAAAGGACCAAACCATTGCAAGAGCAATCTAGTTGGACGAGTCAGAAGTCAGGACTCACATGACCACTAAGGGTGGAATCCAAGGTTTACCAGCCAAGTTTTTGGTAAAGAAAGCTCTGTACTTTCCTAGTTTAGGGAACAAGACTGCTTTCAAGAGCGTCTTTGTTCTGCTCACCTACGGGTTGTTTCTGTTTCCCAACATTGATAACTTTGTTGATATCAATGCCATTAAGATTTTTCTAATTGGAAACCCTATGCCGACCTTGCTCGCAGATGCTTATCATTCTGTACACTTAAGGAATTTGTACAGAAGAGGAATGATCACATGCTGTGTACCCTTGCTATACAAATAGTTTACTTCCCATTTACCAAAGGCTACTGCTTTTTGGGATTATAAGAGTAATTTACGTTGGTCACAAAGAATCATGTCTCTTACCAACTCTGACATAGATTGGTACAATCGAATTTATGACGGGATCAAAATCATTGACCGTTGTGGAAACTTCCCTAATGTACCCTTCATAGGAACTAAAGGAGGAATCAACTATCATCCAGTTTTAGTTCATCGTCAATTCGGATACCCGATGAGACATGTCCCGTGCAATGTTCATCTAGAAGGTCTTTTCTTCAAGGAAGGGGAAAATGACAGGGCACTAAAGACAGAAATAGTACATGCCTGGAAACATGTTCACAGGAAAGGAAGAGAGTCTCTAGGAAAACCGGAATGTATCTCGGTGGAACCTTATCTCCACTGGGTACAAACTAGAGCTCTCAAACTGAGGATGCCATACCCTCGTCAAGAAGTTCTTCCGTTAAAGGAATTTGTCCTTTATTTTATGTCTGATACAGAAAAGCTTCGGGTTACTCTCAACAAAGTTCAACAAGAGAAGAAGTCTTGGAAAAACAAGTATCGTATTCTCAATGTGGAGTGTAACAAAATATAGCAACTGTTAAAAGAAAAAGATGCTCTGATCGAGATTTTAGAGCAACATGTTGTAGAGAATCAAGAAGACCAAAGGAATTTGCTCGCTCCTTTCACTTGGCAAAGGAATGACAACCCGACAACGGCTCAAGAGCCCCGGCCAAAGAAAAGGAAAATATCAGAACCAGCACCAGAGCCCTCCTCGGAGAGGACTCAGGATCCATAAGTTTAGACATTTCCTTTTACAGCACTATGTAAATTACTGTATTTCCATTTCCACAATCTTTGAATTCAATAAAACGGGGTTTCCCCACTATATGATATTTGCAATCCAATTGTTGAAGTTTCTTTTGATTAAAAAAAATTAATTAATATAATTATTGTATATCATTCATCATTCTCACATAACGCATTCTTCTTACCTACGAATCTCACGTCTGTGTCTCGATTTTAGCGCCAAACTGTCTCATTCGTACAATACTCGGGCCAATCGACAAAAGAACAGAGAGCTGAGAGAAGAACTCGACGCTCTGAAAGAAGATCTGAGAAAACTTCACGATGACATGCAATCTATGGCAGCAGCCCAGATGCAATAACAAAGGACCGTGATCTCAGAGATCACACTACACCCATAATGGAAAAGTATGATCCTCGGTACAACATGCCTAAGGATCGTCCCTGGGGCATGCCACTCAACTATATCCCGGAAGGATATATTCCACCGATCACGGAAGATCCAGAAACTGCACCAGGAACCGCTGGGCCTGAAGGTTACAAACTTCAGGAAAGCAAAGATGCAAGGGGCATGACAGCAACTCCTGAAGGTTACAAGCTTCGGGATAGGGAAGCACCAAGAGTCAGTGTCGTAATGACTATACCACCACCCGTGGTACACACTGTCCCGGAAGGGCAGATTCCACAGATACCTTCTGGTGGAAACGAAAGTATGGACGACAGAATGAAGGAATTCCAGGAACAATTCTTGGAGATGCAGAAGGAACTGCATGCCCTTCGCGGTCAGGATCTATTTGGAAAGGACGCCGCAGACCTTTGTTTGGTCCCCAATGTGAAATTCCGCACAAACTCAAGGTGCCCGGATTTGAAAAATACAAGGGTAACTCTTGCCCTCAGAGTCATTTGGTGACGTACGCTCAGAGGATGTCAACTCAGATAGAGAATTAACAGCTACTGATCCACTATTTACAAGATAGTTTAACCGGTGCAGCACTCAAATGATACATGGGATTAAACCGCACTAAGATCGTCACTTTCAGAGATCTTGGCACTGCTTTTGTTCAACAATATAATTATAATCTGGACATGGCACCGGACAGAGATCAACATAGAGCCATGTCGCAAAAGGATAAGGAAACCTTCAAGGAATATGCTCAGAGATGGCGTGAGATTGCCGCCCAGATTTGTCCACCTCTTGAGGAAAAAGAGATGACAAATATCTTCTTGAAAACCTTGAGCTCATTTTACTACGACAGAATGGTCGGCAGTGCGCCCAGTGACTTCACCGAGATGGTAGGCATGGGAGTTCGACTTGAAGAAGCAGTCCGAGAAGGACATTTAGTTAAAGATGCTGGACCATCAAGCAGCACCAAAATATACGGGAGTGCTCTCCCTAAGAAAAAAGAGCAAGATATTGGCAATATCTCTTTCGGAAAGCAACGACGACGTTACCAACCAGTAGCAGCTGTAACTCCTGCTATTAACCCTGCGCCTGTTCCGATGTATCAACCTCAGGTTACTCAGAGCCAACTGAATCAACAACCATATCAGTAAAGGACACAACAGCCTCTTCAGCAAGCTCGTCCTCAGTACAACAACAACCGTACAACGCGACCACCAGGGTTCGACCCTATACCAATGTTGTACGCATAACTGTTTCCATTACTACTGGTCAAGGGGCACGTCCAAACCAGGTCTCCTCTTACAATACTGGAAAATCCGTCTGTTTGGTTCAAGGCGGATCAGACATGCCCTTATCATCAAGGAGGACCAGGGCATAACATAGAAAACTGTCTCAGCTTCAAATCTGATGTACAGAAGCTTGTCAGGAGCGGGGTCTTATCCTTCAAGGATACAAATCCAAATGTTCAGACAAACCCGTTGCCTCAACATGAGAAAGCTACAGTCAATTTGATAGAGGAAGAGTCTAACCACAGCTATCAAATTCATGATGTAATCTTATTAGGAACCAACCTGGTCAAGATGCATTGCAGACAGAGTGGATACGGTCACATACCATCTCATAACTATCATCAGTGTGATATCTTCTATGAAAACAATCAAGGATGTTCTGTGGTGCAATCAGCTCTACAAGAACAGGTGGATCTCGGGTGGATCCAAGATCACCGAATCCGGGAAGTCAACATGACTTATACTAATTCCAACATCATTCAAAACCACGACATCCATGCGATGAATGTCAACTTGGTGGCAATGCACTCAAGGCAAAGCCAACATCATAATCTGCCACGACACGATTACGATTCCTGCCTGATTTGCTCGATAAACAATCAGGGATGCTCTTTTGTATAAGAGGCCCTCCAGCGTCAGATGGATCTTGGATGGATTCAGGATTACCGTGATAGAAGTCATTATCAAGTGAATATGATTCAAATCTTTGATATTTGCTTGATGAATACCAGCATAGTAGAATTACACGCTAAGCAAGTCTAGCTCGGTTTTCTGACTTCGCATGATTATCAGAAATGTAAAGTGTGTCGTGAGAGTGACCAAGGTTGTGCACTCGTTCAAAGGACACTTCAACACTTGTTAAACCACTAGTGGCTTCCGATCTATCTAGATGAAGACACACAACAAGTCAGTATGATTGACGGGAACCCTACTAGGCATCAAAGTCAGGATGTTCGATCAATGGAAACATATCTAGTAAGGTTACACTGCATACAAAGCAGATGTGGTCGGGTGCCACCACATAACTATGAGCGCTGTAGAGTTTGCTTAGAGAATAATCAGGGATGCTACCTCGTACGGGCAGCCCTCCAAAGTCAGTTGGACCATAAGGAGATTCAACCATGGTCAAGCTCTGGTTCAATGTCAGGCTATCATCCTAATCAAGGCAAATATGTTGTTTTAATCCCTAAACGAGAAGTGGCCAAAGATGTGTGCGCCATAATCCCTTTACTCCATGAATCAAGAATTCCTCTTGATAGTGGAAGGATTCTCAACCTCGAACCAATTGAGGCCGGCTATGATGGTCAGAAAAATCAGAAGGCTCCTTTAGTTATCTATCTGCCGGGACCAGTACCGTACAAATCCGATAAAGCTATCCCTTACAAGTACAGTGCAACAACAATTGAGAATGGAAAGGAAACTCAATTACCCTCCGTTGTGAATATTGCAGACATCAGTCGAGTAACACGGAGCGGTCAAATCTTCAACCGAGGAGTTAGAGAACCTACCAGAGAAAAGGAACCGCAAACAGAAGTTCCTAATCAACCCGTTGGTCAGTCCAGTGATCCCGACCTTTCAAAGAATGATGATGAGATGTTGAAGCTCATCCAAAAGAGTGAATACAACATTATTGATCAACTGTTGCAAACTCCTTCAAAAATCTCTGTGTTATCTCTTTTACTCAGTTCCGAAGCTCACAGGGAGGCTCTACAGAAAGTATTAGAGCAAGCCTTTATGGAACAAGATGTGACAATAAGACAATTCGACAGCATCATCTCCAACATCACTTCCTGCAACAACTTGAGATTTAGTGATGAGGAACTGCCGGAAGAGGGCCAAAATCATAACATGGCGCTCAATATTATAGTCAACTGCCAGGACGATGCTTTAGCCAGCATACTGGTAGACACCAGATCAGTTCTAAATGTTATGCCGAAATCCACTTTAATGCGACTATCATTTAAAGGATCCCCGATGAGAGGCAGTGAGGTCATCGTCAAAGCATTTGACAGATCCCGAAAAACAATTATCGGCGAAGTCAACCTTCCCGTAACTATCGGTCCTCACACTTTCCAAGTCACTTTCCAGGTCATGGACATCCGGGCAGCATACAGTTGTTTGTTAGGAAGACCGTGGATACACGAGGCTGGGGCAGTCACTTCGACACTTCACCAGAAGCTAAAGTTCGTCAAGAACGACCAACTAGTCATAGTCCGCGGAGAGCAAGCCTTGATTGTATGCAACTTATCGTCATCCACTTATGTAAAACCGGAGGAGGTTGTTGTAACTTAGTTCCAAGAACTCTCGGTAAGCAATAACAATCAATCAGAAAAGGGAACATCAATATCCTCGTACAAAGATGCTATCGAAGTAATCAAAAGTAAAAATACAAAGGGATAGGGACAAATTGTTATTCCTACTAATAACAAAGCAAAGAAAGGTCTTAGTTTTTCCTCAACCTGTACCCAGACAGCTACTAACGATGAAAGCCTTCATCCCATTCAGGACTTCTTCCGCAGTGGAGGTTTCCTTCACCCAGTGTCTCAAGAAGTACATACCATCAACGAGGGTGACTCTTCCAATACAAATGAAGAATGGAAGTCCTAACTTAACAAAGACGGTTATATGTCTCAGGAAGAGGTGCCTACGCCATTTTGCTATCCCGCACAAAGTCCGAGATATATACCAAGGTCAGATGTTAAAATGATATGCGGAGATTGTGATCCGGAAGGATGTCGTGCTCCACCAAACTCATTAGAGGAGGACACTCTGATGAAGGACAACTTTGACCATGACTATTATGGCCCAATGGATGGCCTGCCTATCTGGCAGCTGTACCCTGGAGACCCAGGGAAAAAGAGTTAGTCGAACGATGTATATCAACTGAGCATCATTGAAAAGAATACCTGTGTCCCCACCGAATCATGGGATCATTACTCAGGGCATTCCGAAGATATCCAGTATAACGATGAATTTGGAAAAATTATAGGACAAGAGTTCCTTAACTATACTTTTCCCGAGGTCAACGTCATCGAAAGGGATGCTTCCTCCAGTTCTAAAAAAGTGTGGGACACCCTGGGACAACCGAGTGGCAAATACGACTTCTTGGTCAAGTACACCCCTCCTGAAAGCTCTCGTATCAGGCTCGAAGACATCCAGCCCACTGGATGGGGAGATCCACCTGAGAGTACAAATACTGTGTCAGATACAATGGAAGAGGTTGCCTACAACAACTCTGCTTGGGAAACAGATTCCAACGATCCTGCTCCGCCAGAAATCAGCTTTATTTCCGAAGACAAATCAAGAAGAAAGTACTAGACTTTGTAATTCACCGAGGAGTTCGCCGGCAATGGGTTGCTGTCGACGTTCCAAAAGTCATGCATAAGTCTAAGTAATTGTCGTCTTTACTTTAACCTTTCACCCTTCCCAGGTGAAACGAATGTTTTGATAGGGCTTACTTTCTGTAAATGTACCTCTTCGCTTTGCCCAAAGCGACATAGTTTTGTTTTATAGGGCTGTAGTTTCAAGAATCGACAAAATCATAAATAAAATAACGTCGTTCTTTAATTTCCTCATTTATTGTTGTTTTCTCTTTTCGCTTTATCAGAAAATGGTAATCCTAAAAACAACTCAAATAATAAAAACAAGCAGTTATCAGAAAATACACTGCACACACTCTTGCATTCTCTCTATCTCTTCTAAAAACAAATCATCACGTCATGCAGATTGCTTGTTTTAAATCCCATTGAAAGATACGATCCAATGCCTTCTCCCAACTTTGAATTCCCGGTATTTGAGGCTGAAGAAGAAAATGACGAAGAAATTCCAGAAGAGATCTCCCGACTACTCAGACAAGAGGAAAGGTCCATTGAACCTCACAAAGAGCCGTTGGAAACGGTCAACTTGGGTTCAGATGAAGAAAGAAAAGAAGTCAAGATTGGGGCACTGCTCAGTCCAACTGTCAAAGAAAGTTTAATAAAGCTTCTCAAAAAGTTTCCCGATGTATTCGCTTGGTCCTATCAGGACATGCCCGGGTCGGATACCAGCATCGTGGAACATCATCTACCTTTAAGATCAGAATATCCATCGATAAAACAAAGGCTGAGACGGACCACCCGGACATGGCCATTAAAATCAAAGAGGAAGTACAGAAACAGATTGACCCGGGTTTCCTCGCCACATCAGAATATCCTCAATGGCTAGCTAACATAGTGTCAGTTCCGAAAAAGGATGGAAAGGTCCGAATGCGTGTAAACTACAAGGATCTGAACAAGGCCAGTCCAAAGGACGACTTTCCTTTACCACACATTGACATGCTGGTAGACAGTACAACAAAATTCAAAGTCTTCTTCTTCATGGATGGATTCTCGGGCTATAATCAAATCAAAATGGCACTGAAAGATATGGAGAAAACTTCATTCATCACCCTATGGGGCACTTTTTGTTACAAGGTAATGCCGTTCTGTTTGAAGAACGTCGGGGCAACCTATCAAAGGGCCGTGACAACTCTGTTTCACGACATGATGCACAAAGAAATAGAAGTGTATGTCGATGATATGATTGCCAAATCTAAAACAGAGGAGGAGCATGTTACCCACCTGTCAAAGCTATTCGAGTGTCTGAGGAAATACAAACTCCGCCTAAACAAAAAAAACGTCTCGGTGGATTGAAAACCCGAAAGGGCGGTCCAGGCAAAAATTAGAGACATAATCAAAAATCATCCCGGTGGATTGGAAATCTCAAAGTACAATCTAGGCAAAAATTAGGGATTAATGGCAAGTAACTACGTCCAACAAAGCGGCAAATCCCCCAGCAGCAGTAATGCCATCCATCAGGAAAACTCCAGTCAAGGTCATCTTCGACGGAAGCTCAGCATATCCAGAATTCAAAATTGGTAGAAGGATAGCGGTCGTTATATTTCAATGTAACCCTTTTCCCTTAAATTACCATTTTCTAAACTTTGTAAATACTCTATGGAATCACGCGTTTGGCTGATCTCCATCCTATAAAAAAAAATTGAGCCCTAGTGCTTTTGTTTGCAATTCTTATTTGTTTTAGCTTTACAGAATGAAATTTTAACATGATTAACGATTCTTGAAATAAAACAAAATTGAATTTACTTGTCATAATTTTTTGCTTTTAAAATAAAGATGGCAATTCTTTTGACTGTTGAACATCGAAAGAACATTGATTGCTTCTCCAAAGGCGAGTAGGCTTCAAAGTGCAGAATCAAAGTACTCCTTCTGAACCAGTACGCCTGAACGAAGGATCAACTGTATCAAATGTGATTTTCCCATCTGATATCCCCAGCAGAGTTCTTATCTCCTAAGCTCGACCAACATTTTCCCCACAGGGACTATCTCTCCTGAGCAAGGCAGAATTGCTATCTTGGAACATTGATACTTTTGTCCCCCGCAGTGGCCGAGTATCCAATCATGTTCATCTGTTAGTCTATATGTTGTGTCAATTTTGTCAGCATAAACATACATACATCATGCATTATTGATTTGCATTCATATTCATATTGCATCACTATCACTCTAGTCAGTCTTAACTCTAAGTGGTAAAGTCCTCTTGTCGATCGAGTTGTCAGTTCTTTCCTTGTCAGGAAGCGAATCATCTAAGAAATCTCTCCCCAGTTTATTTCTGGGATGGAAACGACTCTTGACCACTTTGATAACTTGAACCTCTGAAAGACAAGAATATCTTTGACAAATGTCACTCTTTGCCATTAAAGATGATATCTTCGCTTTCCCGGATTAAGGAAAATCCCCAGAGAAAGCCTCGCGACTAGAGACTCTCAGTAACACATTGATTTTTCTCCCCAAGAGAGTCAATGTTCATGAGGTCGTCAGCACCTTAAACGGGATTACATCACATGGTATTTCTTCGAAAAAATCTCGAGGAAAAGTATGATGTAATATCCCCAAGCAGGAAGTAGTCTCTCAAGAGACTCGTTTACCCCAATAGAGTCAACAAATGGCGTCTCCAACAGAGAAGTTTGAACACCTCTACAGCTTAGACAAATGGGTTCCCCAGCAAGTCTGACATAAAAACTTTTTCCCATCAAATGCATCTCCCTAAGAAAATTCGGCGAGAAGTTTGAGGAAAACCGCTACAAACAGTGTCCCTTATCAAGAAAGTTTATTGACAAAAGAAACTGAGACCAGTTTCGTGGCTAAAAACCAGGATCGAGGGGAAGTTTATATCAAAAACTGAGACCAGTTCCTTGGCTGAAGACCAGGATCGAGGGGAAGTTTATATCAGAAACTGAGACCAGTTCCATGGCTGAAAACCAGGATCGAGGGGAAGTTTACCCTTTTCTAAGCATCTTTGTTTAGCAGAAGAAGATGAATGAGCAAACTGCCATTCATAACCACCATCAAAATTTTGGGTATTCCGATATTTAATCCTCTTGCACACCGAATGCCCAAATACCTTCGCCATTCACACCTCCGGGTCCAAGAAGATTAAATATGGGCATCTGTCATACCCCAAATTTTGACCACCCAGATTTTCCATCATTGTGCAAATCATTACCACAATATGTATGAACCATCATGCCTCATCAATATCCTCAGAGATGTTTGAGCATTCACCACAATCAAGGATTAGGGTTTTGAGCCCTCTCAGGGCACTTAGACAAAGGATCAATCAAGAAATAACATGATCTTCAACTTGTCTAACCTCTCAAACACCCATAAAGGATCAAGAGGACTCCCACATCAAGAATCAAGCACAAGGTTGCAGCATTCCAAGTGGATCAAGCCTCAAGATCGACAGTGCCACCAAATTAGGGTTTTGGTCTCCTGAGGCCTCCAGATGAAAATTTTCATCTAGGCATGAGCCAATGCTTTAAAGCACAACCCAAGATACTCCAAGGGACCTCATAGACCCAATCATCAAGTCAATTTAACCTCAAGGGATGCATTTACCCAAAAAATTAGGAATTTGGGTTTCTTGACCTAATTCACCCCTAAGCTGACTTTTGGGACAAAACATGAGCCAAGACCTCAATACATGATTTGAGGGGCTCCAATACACTACATGGATCCATTTGCAACAATGGATTGATCCAAGAAGCTTGATTCACAAGTTTCAATTTCATCTGAACCACAATTAGGGTTTTGAAGAAAAAGTCAACTGTATCTTTGACTTTTGGCCAGGACATGCTCTCAAACCTTGGGACATGATTCAATACACCCTATAACACCTATGGAATCCATCCATTAGGTTTGATTTAGGTCAAGGGCTTGATTTCATAAAGGATCGTACAGTTTGGATTTCATCCGATAAAAAGTCAATTGTACAAAAATCCAAAGTTTGACTTTTTGAATTTTTGGTCAACCAAGGTTCTTTAACCCTAAAACAATGTTAATATGTGATTTGAATCATCATTCATCAAGAAAAATCAAAGAAAGTAAGTTAACTTGTAAAAGGGGTAACCCTAAAAATCTTAGAATTTTTCTAAGTTATAGAACAAAGTGGCTAGGCTACCAACTTCCAAGGACCATAACTTGAGATTCAAGTAACCATTTTGGATGGTCCAAAGCTGGATTTGTAGCTCTCATTACAAACTTTAAAAGTGTCAACTGCATCTCATTCCAACTCTTCATGGATTTTAAGTTATGATTGTTTCAAAATCACTAAAACACATAAAAGTGCATTTTCCCAACACTTAGAAAAAATTCTGCCCAAGGCAGATGTCAAGTGAAACACCAAAATTTGGAGGGCTGTTTCACATAGTTCTAGGCTGAATTAATTCAAGATGTAAACATCAAAGTTGTTGTGCTTATTGCCTACAATCCAAGGAACTCATTGGCATGAAACAACTCAGCTTGAGCCAAGAGTTATGGCTGCTAAAAAACACCATGGCAAGGCTGTCATGAAAAACAAGTTTGCATGTTTTCTTGCTTTACACGATTTCTGAGTCAAGGCCTAGGATCACTATGCCACATGCATTCAATCTGATCACAATGCATCTGATCCAACCAACAAACTTGGACTGAAATGCCAAAAGCTTATCCTTGAGAATTGATGAGTTTTTGGCATATATGCCTTGAATTCAAAGGCATTTATGTGAAATAGTACACTTTCAATAATGCCACTCTACTCAATCAAGATGCTCACTTAAAAAATAATTAAAACATCTGAAGAATGTGGATTTGGTCAAGACATAGCCCTGCTCTTGGGAGAGGCTAGTTTTCCTTGCATGAGAAGGAATACCACCAAGCAAAAGCCATTGAATATGATCTGATCTAGCAGCCATTCACTATTCCTCCAAGACAAGAGTTGATCCACTATAAATAGAGGCCCTAACTGATCATTCAAACTACACCAAAGCAGTTTACAACATTGATTTCTCTCATTTCCTTATTAAACTCCAAATTTCATTATTCTTGAGAAATCATTATCGGGTTTTGAGTTGGAGGCCAATGCAGCTCAAACCAATGATTCACACACATCACATATAACATATAGAAGGTGTCTGAACAATCACCTCCCATCTGTAACATCAAAATCACCAAATAGCCACTCAATTGCACAAAACTCATGACTTGCTGCAGAAGGAATCAGGTTGATCAATCCAGAGGTTTTTTAATCAACCTAAGCATTCAAACACTTTCCTTAGGGTACAAGGAATTTATCCAAAGCATTAGAACTCAATTGTAACACCTCCATCATCAAATTCGATTCTCACCTGCAGAGGTAAGCCTCAAACTGTCAAACTCATTGAATCATGCATCATAAACATGTTTTGTGATTACCGTTGTGTTTCTGGACGTTTGTAAATCCTTTACCCTCAATCAATTGTTGTTTACAATTCGTGTATAGGATTTCATTGAGTTCATGCCAATTTTAGGGTTCTTTAGGTTTTATCAGATTATGTTTTG
This sequence comes from Lathyrus tuberosus, assembly GCA_022829125.1. Lineage (NCBI taxonomy): Eukaryota > Viridiplantae > Streptophyta > Magnoliopsida > Fabales > Fabaceae > Lathyrus > Lathyrus tuberosus. The sequence continues at coordinate 1,284,530 of JALAZF010000568.1, forward strand.
ATTCACTTGATTTCAATAAAATTGAGTATTGCCATTGTATTCCTCATCTGAAAACGCACGATTTTCATATTTGGATCATGAGGAATGGTTGAGAAATGAGTGAGATAGGGGGCTTCACGTATTTGAGCTTGAGGATGAAGGTGGCCATGGCGCCATTCTTCAGAAAATCAACTAGTTTTGATATATATTATTCAGTTGCCACAATATAACTGAATTGGCATTGCGCCCTAGTGGAAACACTAGTATGTTTGTGTGTGTGAGCGAGTGAGAGGTCTGGGGTTCGAATCCCCCTCGCCCCAGGCCTTTTGATATTTTTTTTCAATCATTTTCAAAAGGAATTTTCACATATTATTATTCCTTGCCATTCTCTTTCAGCCACACGCAAGTGGCTCAGTTGGCAAAATTTTGAACTATCCTCCCCAAGGGCGTGAGTTCAAACCTTGGGGGGACCATTTCTACTTTTCACCACTTAATTCTATTAATTTCTTCACCAATCTTTTAATATCTTTGAAAATTAATTTCTTATTCATTTTTCATCATTTTTGATTGGTTCTTTTTGTAAAAATTCACAAAATTGATAAAGTATTTTATTCTACAAAAATCTCACCCAAAAAAAATTATTTGTCCATATTTAATATTTTTTATAAAGAACTTATTTTATTTGTTTTAAACATTTGAAAATATTTGTTTCCTCTTGATCTTTTCAAGACCAAATGAGTTCTAAATCATCTTGTGATTAAAACCTCATTTTTCAAACCTTAATAAAAAATCACAAGTAGTTTATTTAGACTTATTTGGTATTTTTGTCATTTTATTCATTTTATTAAAAGTTTTACTTTTAAAAGAAAATGAAATTAGGGTTTCTTTGATTTTCACCCTAACAAATCTTTTTAAAACACTTTTGGGCCTCTAATAGAGTGTAAGACCCATCCCTTATCATATACAAACAATTTGGGTCTCAGTCATTTGTATAAGTCCCTATACGATTCTCAAAATGACGGTGCGATCACTGTCCTTCACATGGGCCTCTCCCAGAGTTGTAAGCCCCATTCTCTTTTCTTTTTAAAAACTCCGGGCCTCTAATAGAGTGTAAGACCTAATCCCCTTTTAACCAAAACCATTTTTTTGCCTCAGGTATTGTATAAGTCTCTCTGCGTTAAAAGAATCTCGGCGTGATCGCCGTTTCAAAACAGAAATTTGTGGGCCTCCCTTCGTGTTGTAAGTCCCATCTTTATTTTTCAAAACATCCTTGGGATTCTCTTTGAGTTGTAAGACCCAACCCTTTTGTAAATAAACCTCTGTGGGCCTCAGTCATTGTATAAGTCCCTCTGCGATTTTCAAAACAACGGTGCGATCACCGTTAAACCTTAGGCCTCTCCTTGAGTATAAGCCCCAACAATCTTTTCAAAACAACTTTCCTTTTGCTTTAGGTTCAAATATATATAAGTTTTTATCAAAACTATCTTTAATTTCTTTGAACAACTAACAATACAGCATGGAAGCTTTCTCGACTGTAAGTTTTAAACAGCTTTCATTTACTCGCTTTCATATATATCTAACTGTATTGTGGGAAGCTGCACACTGTGAGTCTTCTTTCATATCCTTTTAAATACTTGTCATATATCAATTGTATATATACTAGTATAGTTATTTAGAGTTTTCCCCGGTAACTAGGTCTAGAACTAGGTAAAGCCATGTTGGTCACTCTTAAATGCAGTCAAAACTAGATCCCCATAGGATTTCCAGATACAGTCTTGCCTTCTCTTGGGCTTAAACAATATGGAACAAAGAGAAAGGAAGTATTCTTCGTGAACCTTTTCTCTGGCTGTCACCCCTAGAAATTGTCAAAGAAACTCTACTCCCCATAGTTGATCTATTCTCAGTGAATAGCATCTCTTGAGTTTCTTCAAACCTCGGAATTTTCACTAAATGATATATTCTCGGTGAATAGCATTTCTTGAACTTTTCTTGGTTTAGGACCCACCGGCTTCCTAAAAGCATCCCCGTCTCCTCTTGAGCTTTGTACAAGGACCCTCCGGCTTTTTAGAAGTTATCATGCCTTCTCTTGGGCTTAATACAAGGACCCTGAAGACCTCTTAAAGGTATAAGACAGAACTTAGTCATCCTTTGCTAGAGCAGTCTTTCCAGTGTCAAACTTCTGACCAATTTAAGGTTGATTCTCATCCCTTAATACACCTGCGTCCTCTTGGGCATCATACAAAAGATAAAACTCTTCCACACCAGTAGACTTGGACAGTCTAATCCCCTTGAGTCTCAAAGACATTCTCAAGTTCCCTATTAAACATAGGAGAAACCCCGGTTTTTCTGGATCAATCTCCAGTAAAGTCTAAAACCTAGTCTTTCTCCTAAAAACCCCAAACCATGGTCAGTTTGTCATCAGCATAACACTATCCCAAATCAGAACCTCAAGGCATTTGATATCTCAACTCTTCTGGAACCCTCAGCAAGAGTTGATTCCCCACTTGGACCTGCCTATGGGTCTCAATAATCCCCAGCAGAAAGATAGCCTCCTCTTAGGCTTGGTATAATGACCTTGCCTCAGCAAAGTCAGCTTCCTCTTGGGCTTTGTACAATGATTCTCCTCAGCGGAGCTAACCCTTTTCAGACTCTCTTGTTGAGTCGATCACCTTTTTAGACTCTCTTGTTGAGTCGATTACCTTTTTAGACTCTCTTGTTGAGTCAATCACCTTTTCAGACTCTCTTGTTGAGTCAATCACCTTTCAGCACTCTCTTGTTGAGTCAACCTTTTTAGCCTCAATCTCGGGCTTTGTACGAGACAGCCAAAAATACTCTCTTGTTGAGTCAATCTTTTTTTAGCCTCCTCGTAGGTTTGATATAAAGATTTCCCCTAGCTAGAGCTAGCCTCCTCTTAAATTGTGTAGAATAATTTCTCTAGCTTGTTCAGCCACAATCCTGGGGTTTGTACAGGATAGATAAAAGCACTCTCTTATTGAGTCAAACCCTTTTAGCCTCAATCTTGGGCTTTGTACAAGACACAAATTTTCATAACCTTCTCTTAAGCCTGGGGACAGATATCTTCCCCAGCGAGGTCACTTCCTCCCCGCCTTCTTTCAGGCTTTAAGGAATGATTTCCCAAGCAGAGTCAAACCCATTTCAGCCTCAATCTTGGGCTTTGTACAAGACACATAAAAAATATCCTCACCCGAGTCAGATAAATTTCCCTTTTTAGCCTCAATCTTGGGCTTTGTATAAGACAGACAGAATATTTTCCCCGAAAAAGTCAAACTTTCAGCCTCCTCTTAGGCTTTGTATAACGATATCCCCAAAATAGTCAGTCTCTTTTTTGCCTCAATCTTGGGCATTGTACATGAAATTCTGGTACCAGATGTGTGATGTTAAGTGCGATGTCACAACAACACACTCTGCAATGGACAATGTAAAGCAACAATAAATCAACACAATGAATTGTTCATCCAGTTCAGTTTTAACTACCTACGTCTGGGGGCTACCAAGCCAGGGATGAAATTCACTACTTGTAGAATTAATTTATAGACTCAACAACCTCGTTGACAATCTCCTAAACTTAATTCCTACTAATGAACTTTCTACCTAAGAGACCACTTAGGTATGAGAACACTACTCAATCCCTAAATCACTTCAGTGATATAATTCAAAGATCACACACTTTGAATAACACTACTTGATTCGGCTTCACAGCTTTGATCAAGAACAACTCAAAACAACAATACCAATTCACACTCGAATGGTTTACAAACACGAAGACACAACGACACTCAGTCTTTAGCTCTTTTTCTTCGTTACTTTTCCTTCAGGAATGATGCGCATTATATAGCTATTTGAATTGGGCTTGGACCTGCTACAATATCTGACCTGATTTGTTATTTAAAACTGAATCTTCAAAACAGATTTTCTCTCTCAAAATCTTCTTAAATCTTCAGCTTTTAAACCTCCCTACAAATCTGCATCAAATCTCTATGCAACCGAGAATATCTATCCCAAGATATCCGCAACCAATGAGGCTAACAGCTCTCCCAATATCCAGCTAAAACGCAAACCCTAACAACATCACTAAACCTGATGTTATTAATCTTCTGCAGACCTGATGTCATGACATCGCATGTGACGTCAGACATCCCAACTTCAGCAACTTAACTTCCTAACATAAACCAATGTTAAGACTCAATGTTAAGACATCACCCATGTGACATCAACATTGACCACCTTTGTTTTACCAAAATTCTAGCCAATCCAAGAACCAACAATCTCCCCCTTTGGCTAATTTTGGCTAAAACAATCTCTGCAACATCAGAGACTTCAGCAGCGGATAAAAAATTATTAATTAAAACTCATAGCAGCACTTCTTCAAACAGCTTCAAAATGCTTTCAGCATGCTGCACACACACCAATACTCTGCTACATACTTCAGCACTAACTAGTAGCAGCTGCACAGACTTCAACCACTAATCAGCAGCATAGGTCAAGCTCCCCCTCAAACCAGAACTAGCATAAACAGCTGTTCAACACGCACACTCCCCCTCAACATCTGCACCACACCAGAGCTGAGATAGGTCACACTCTACACACAAAGGCTAGGCTAACTCTCCCCCTTTTTAGCCACAATTGGACAATCACCAAACACAATGTCCTGACATAATAAATGATACAGTCAAACACCAAGCTTTTCCCAAGAAAACAAGTTCCAACACCTTGACTGGTCAGGCGATACAAACAATGCTCCTTGTTTGCAATATAAAAACAAGACTTCTTCCTTCTAGCAGCACCACACAGCAACTAAGAATGAGCCAGTCAAACTCCAAAGATGCAGCAAAGAACCTCAAGCAGGAGGACAAGAAACCAGATCCACTGAAGAAGAAGAGCAAAACACATACAACAGCTGGAACTTCTTCAGGAGCAACAAGAACAGGTAAAACATCAGAAACAACCATGAAACCAAGCAAGAAGCTTCCTGTGCAACAACAAGCTGCTGATGATGATTGGGATGAAGAATGGAAAGCTTTTCTATATGCAGGGGGTTGGGACAATCTGTAGACTCTTTGTTTGTAACTTTTTATGTACTCCAATCCTGTATGCCTTCAGCAGTTGAATTAATTTTCAATAAAGTACACAACTGCACAATACACTCTCCAGCACACTTAATCTTCATAAATGCAAATTCCCAATTTACTTCTTAAACTTTCAAATTGGTTTGCATCTAAGGCTTTAGTGAAAATATCAGCTAGTTGCTTATCTGTAGCTACATGTTCCAAGACAACAACTTTGTCTTCAACCAAATCTCTTATAAAATGATGCCTTATATCAATATGCTTAGTCCTGCTATGCTGAATAGGATTCTTAGAAATATTGATAGCACTCAAATTATCACAGTACAATGTCATGACATCTTGCTTGACATTGTATTCAGTCAGCATTTGCTTCATCCAAACAAGTTGAGAACAACTACTCCCTGCTGCTATGTACTCAGCCTCAGCAGTAGATAGAGACACACAGTTCTGCTTCTTACTAAACCATGATATCAGATTATTCCCTAAGAAGAAACAACCTCCTGAAGTGCTTTTCCTATCATCAGCACTCCCAGCCCAGTCAGCATCACAATATCCCCTTAAGTCAGTCTCAGATCCATGACTATACAACATCCCATAGTCACTAGTGCCATTAACATATTTCAGGATCCTCTTTACTTGATTCAAGTGTCTAACCTTAGGCTCAGATTGGTATCTGGCACAAACTCCAACAGCAAAAGCAATTTCAGTTCTGCTAGCTGTGAGATACAATAGACTCCCAATCATGCTTCTATATAAATTTTGATCCACACTGACACCATGTTCATCCTTGGATAATTTTAGATGAGTAGGAGCAGGAGTCCTCTTGTGATTAGCATTCTCTAGACCAAACTTCTTCACTATGTTCTTTGCATACTTGCTCTGAGAAATGAATATGGAGTCCTCCATTTGTCTAACTTGTAGACCAAGAAAATAGTTCAGCTCACCAACAAGACTCATTTCAAATTCAGACTGCATCTGTTCCACAAAATGTTTCACCATTGCATCTGACATCCCACCAAATACTATGTCATCTACATAAATTTGAGCTATCATCAGTTTTCCTCCTTCCTCTTTAACAAACAAAGTCTTGTCAATTCCTCCTTTTCTGTAGCCATTCACAACCAGGAATTCGGTAAGTCTTTCATACCAAGCTCTTGGTGCTTGCTTCAAACCATATAGAGCTTTCCTTAGTTTGTACACATGGTTGGGAAATGTTGGATCAATAAATCCTTTTGGTTGATCAACATACACCTCTCCATTTAAGTAACCATTCAAGAAGGCACTTTTAACATCCATTTGAAAAAGCTTGAATTTGAAATTACAAGCCACACCTAAGAGCAATCTGATAGATTCCAGTCTTGCCACAGGAGCAAAGGTTTCATCATAATCAATTCCTTCAACCTGAGTGTATCCCAGAGCAACTAATCTGGCCTTGTTTCTGGTGACCACTCCTTGTTCATCAGATTTATTCTTGTAGATCCACTTGGTGCCAATTACATTAACTCCATCCGGCCTAGGTACAAGCTCCCATACTTCATTCCTTTTGAATTGCTCCAGCTCTTCATGCATTGCATTTATCCAAAACTCATCAGTCAATGCTTCCTTGACATTCTTTGGCTCAATTTTGGAGACAAAACATGAACTTGCTATAACATCTCTTGACCTGGTCCTCACTCCAGAATTTGTATCACCTATAATAAGCTCCTTTGGGTGGTTCTTCTGCACTCTGATAGAGGGATCTTTATGAGGTTGCTCAGTTTCAGGCTCAGCAGCAGCAACACTAGGAGTTGGACTTCTATCTTCAGCTTCTGGTGCAACTTCACTAACTGATGTTCCAACATCATCTAGGACGTCATCATCTTCCTGCTTGTCATTGTCATCAATCACCACATTGATTGACTCCATCATCACCTTGGTTCTAGAGTTGAAAACCCTATATGCTCTACTGTTAGTCGAATATCCCAAAAATATTCCTTCATCACTTTTGGAATCCAATTTTCTTCTTTGTTCTCTATCAGCCAGAATATAGCATCTACTTCCAAAAACATGAAAGTATCTAACATTAGGTTTTCTTCCCTTCCACAGTTCATACAGAGTGGAAGAAGTGCCTCTTCTCAGGGTAACCCTGTTGTGAATGTAGCAGGCAGTATTCATGGCTTCAGCCCAGAAATGATAGGGAAGTTTCTTGGCGTGGATCATAGCTCTAGCAGACTCTTGGATAGTTATGTTCTTCCTCTCAACTACTCCATTTTGCTGAGGAGTAATAAGAGATGAAAACTCATGACTTATACCTTCAGCAGAGAAAAACTCCTCAAACTTGCTATTCTCAAACTCTCTTCCATGGTCACTCCTTATCCTGACAACATCACTCTCCTTTTCCCTTTGGAGTCTTTGACAAAGATCTTTAAAAGCATCAAACACCTCTGTTTTGTCTTTGATGAAGCTCACCCAGGTGTACCTCGAATAGTCATCCACAACTACATATGCATATTTCTTTCCACCCAGATTTTCCACCTGCATAGGTCCCATCAAGTCCATATAAAGTAGTTCCAAGACCTTGGAGGTGGTGTCATGTTGAAGCTTCGGATGTGACATCTTTGTCTGCTTCCCTTTTTGACAGTCCCCACACACTTTTCCTTCCTCAATATTAAGTTTTGGAATTCCTCTGACTGCTTCTGAGGAGATGATTCTCTTCATTCCCTTCAAGTGAAGATGTCCGAACTTCTGATGCCAGATTTTGACATCATCTTCTTTAGCAAAAACACACGTGGAAGAATTTGAGTTTTGTGGCACCCAAAGATAACAATTGTCCTTAGACCTGGCTCCCTTCATAATGACTTCTCCTTTATCATCTTTGACAATACATTCAGACTTTGTAAAGTCTACTTTGAATCCTTGATCACAGAGTTGACTAATGCTAATTAAATTTGCTGTCAGTCCTTTAACAAGAAGAACATCCTCCAGTCTGGGAGAACCAACACAGTTTAGTTTACCAATCCCCTTGATCTCTCCTTTGACCCCATCACCAAATGTAACATAGCCTGAAGAATGAAGCTTCACATCTACCAACAAATTCTTTACTCCAGTCATGTGCCTTGAACACCCACTGTCAAAGTACCAATCTTCTTTGGTAGAAACCCTTAAAGAAGTGTGAGCTATCAAGCTGGTAACCTTAACTTTAGGGACCCATTGCTTCTTAGGCTTGAAAACCTTCCTTCCTTTATAACAGTTCTGTTTGGGAACAACCTGACGAGCCTTCTGTGGATACCCATGTAGCTTATAACAATAAGCCTTAATGTGTCCATAACATCCACAATGGTGACATCTCCAGTGCCTGTATTTCTTCTTGGATGGAGTTTTGTCATGATGTTTTAACATCGGTTTTAACATCACTGGTTTGGAGGTGATAACATTATCAGAACCTGAATCATTGGTGAATCCCAAACCACATTTGTCTGCAGCCATCTTCCCAATACTAAGAATGTTGTCTAAAGCATCAGTACCATTGTTCAACATTCTGACAATTTTGGTCATAGAGTCCAGTTTATAGTTGAGCATACTGACTTCAGCTTCGAGTTCAGTCTTTTTATCTTTTAACTTTACTATGGTTTTCCTCAGCTCTTCTCCTTCAAGACACACTTGTTCACTTCTTATGAAAAGATCTTTATAAGTGACAGCAAGTTCATCATAAGGAACCTCATCATCACAAGAATCATCATCTGACTCATAAACCCCAATTATAGCTCTAGCAAGTTTAGCTGAATTTTCTTCAGATTCACTCTCACTGTCAGACCAAGAAGCTGATAACCCTTTCTGCTTCTTTAGAAAGGTAGGATATTCCTTCTTGACATGTCCATACCCTTCACACTCAAAGCATTGTATCCCTTTGTCATTACTGGATTTTTCTTCATCTTTAGACTTCTTCACTTGTTCTCCTGATCTGTTGATGTCAGAGGTAATGTTCTTGACATTGGGATTATAACTCCTATTTATCCTCTTCATAACTTTGTTGAACTGTTTACCCAGCAAAGCAATAGCCTGAGACAGCTCCTCATGAGAATCATCTTCTTTCCCTTTCTTGGCTTCTTCAGAACTGGAAACCAAAGCTATACCCTTGGACTTCTTCTCCGGTTCCTTTTCACTTAACCCTAGCTCAAATGTTTGAAGAGATCCAATAAGCTCATCAACCCTCATTTTGCTGATGTCTTGAGCTTCTTCAATTGCAACCACCTTCATCTTGTACCTCTTAGGAAGGGACCTAAGGATTTTCCTTACAAGATTTTCTTCTGACATCTTTTCTCCAAGAGCACTGGATGCATTGGACAGCTCAAGGATACTCATGTGGAAGTCATGGATAGTCTCATCTTCCTTCATCTTCAAACTTTCAAACTTTGATGTTAGAATCTGAAGTCTTGACATCTTAACTCTAGATGATCCTTTATGTGTAGTCTTCAAGATGTCCCAAGCTTCCTTAGCAACTTCACATGTATTGATCAACCTGAATATATTCTTATCTACTCCATTAAAAATAACATTTAAGGCTTTGGAATTTCCAAGGGCAAGCTCATCTTCTTCCTTGGTCCATTCTTCTTCAGGTTTCAGTTTTGAGGTGTCCTCTTTATCTTTCCCAGCATCATCTTTCTCAAACACAACAGGTGTTTTCCATTCTTTAATGATAGCCTTCCAAGCCCTGCTGTCCAAGGATTTCAAAAAGGTGATCATCCTTGGCTTCCAATAATCATAATTCGAGCCATCCAAAATAGAGGGTCTGTTAACAAATCCTCTAACTTCTTTGTCCATCTTTACACCAGAAAGTAACTTCCTTAGATCTCACCCAGAGACAGACAGGATGCCTGCTCTGATACCAATTGAAATTCTGGTACCAGATGTGTGATGTTAAGTGCGATGTCACAACAACACACTCTGCAATGGACAATGTAAAGCAACAATAAATCAACACAATGAATTGTTCACCCAGTTCGGTTTTAACTACCTACGTCTGGGGGCTACCAAACCAAGGATGAAATTCACTACTTGTAAAATTAATTTACAGACTCAACAACCTCGTTGACAATCTCCTAAACTTAATTCCTACTAATGAACTTTCTACCTAAGAGACCACTTAGGTATGAGAACACTACCCAATCCCTAAATCACTTCAGTGATATAATTCAAATATCACACACTTTGAATAACACTACTTGATTCTGCTTCACAGCTTTGATCAAGAACAACTCAAAACAATAATACCAATTCACACTCGAATGGTTTATAAACACGAAGACACAACGACACTCAGTCTTTAGCTCTTTTTCTTCGTTACTTTTCATTCAGCAATGATGCGCATTATATAGCTATTTAAATTGGGCTTGGACCTGCTACAATATCTGACCTGATTTGTTATTTAAAACTGAATCTTCAAAATAGATTTTCTCTCTCAAAATCTTCTTAAATCTTCAGCTTTTAAACCTCCCTACAAATCTGCATCAAATCTCTATGCAACAGAGAATATCTATCCCAAGATATCCGTAACCAATGAGGCTAATAGCTCTCCTAATATCCAGCTAAAACGCAAACCCTAACAATATCACTAAACCTGATGTTATTAATCTTCTGCAGACCTGATGTCATGACATCGCATGTGACACCAACAGTACATGACACCAATATACACACTCTCTTGTTGAGTTGGTCTTACCCGGTCTCCTTATAGGCTTTGGGTAAGGATTTCCTCAGTGGAGTCCATCAACCTCTTAGCTTCAACCTTGGACTTTGATCAAGGCACACAAAAATCAACAATACCTCTTTAGAGATGACAAGTTCTCTCTCAGTCAAACCTTTTAGCTTCAATCTTGGGCTTTGAACAAGACACAAATAAAACTTTTAGCTTCAATCTTGGGCTTTGAACAAGACACCAAATATCTTTTTCCTCCCTTTGAATAGGAGGAACTACGATTGCTTTGATTTCCCTGTTTCGTTTAAACGGGAATACGTAGGCATAAGATTGTGAAATCTTAGCGAGCATATTAATAAAAAAACCTCTAGGTCCAGTACCTTCATACAACAATCAAAACTCAAGTCCAGTACCTCACCAAAAACATCGGGAAAACCCGAACTTCAATAAAAACTCACTCACCCACTCATACTTCCCAAGAAACTTTCCCAACCCATTAACGGATAAACACCATCAAGTATAAAGCGAAACCTAAAGTTAATATCCTATGGATAACCATATATAGGATGGGTAATTGACAACTCCCCATTGTATAACCTGACCCCGAACCCCCAATCTCTTTTAATCGTTTGTTCAGTTAAACATTCGCGTGTAAGGTTAGTTTTAGATAGCTTCCCTTTCCCTTCCAGCTTCATGGGATAAATAAGAAATCAGAAAGTAGTACCCCCTCCTACCATTGCGGTGAGGAAAGCCCAGTGCTAAAGTGGTCGCGTCACCGATAAAAATCACTCGCTACACCTTGATTGAGCCAACTTCTGTGGATGAGGCTTTATCATATAATGGATGGATTATGGCCATGCAGGAAGAACTGAACTAGTTCCAAAAAAATGATGTGTGGGATCTGGTTCCAAGACCAAGTCAGAGGAACATCATTGGAACAAAGTGGGTATTCATAAACAAGCAGAATGAACAAGGAGAAGTGGTAAGGAATAAGCCTCGACCGGTAGCTCAAGGCTACCGTCAGCAGAAAGGTATAGATTTTTCTTGAACCTTTGCCCCTATGGCAAGGTTAGAGGCAATCAAACTTCTTTGCCCCTGGGTTTGTGGACTCAGTCCACCCAAAGTTTGTGTTTAAACTCAAGAAGTCACTTTATGGACTCAAACAAGCTCCTAGAGCTTGGTATGAGAAATTGAGCAACTTCCTGTTGTAAAAGGGTTTTGAAAAGGATCAGGTTGACACTACATTATTCTGGAAGACTCTGAACAAAGAAATCTTAATTGTTCAGATTTATGTTGATGACATTATATTTGGTTCCACTAATGCATCTCTGTGCAAAGAATTCTCTGAGACCATACAGGTTGAGTTCGAGATGAGCATGATAGGAGAATTGAAATTATTCCTGGGAATCCAAATTAATCAAGGAAAGGATGGAACTTATGTTTATCAATCCAAATATACAAAGGAGATTTTGAAGAAGTTTAATCTTGAATATTGCAAGATTATGGAAACTCCTATGCATCCTACCTATAGCCTGAACAAAGAGGAAAACAACTCAAAAGTTGATCAAAAGCTATTCAGAGGTATGATTTATTCTTTGCTTTTATCTTATAGCATCTAGGCTTGATATTTTATTCAGTGTGTGCTTTCGTGCAAGGTTTCAATCAGATCCTAGAGAAACTCATTTAACTATTGTTAAGAGGATCTTTAGGTATCTAAAAGGAACAACAAATTTGGCACTTCTTTATAATAAATCTCTAGATTATAAGCTGACTGGATTCTGTAATGTTGACTATGTTAGGGATAGAATTGAGAGAAAGTCAACTTGTATTAACTATCAGTTCATAGGTGAAAACCTAATATTTTGGGCTAGCAAGAGACATGCAACTATTTCTCTATCTACAACAGAAGTTGAATACATCTTTCCTGCTAAGTGTTGCACACAACTACTCTGGATGAAGTATCAGTTAGAGGGTTATCAGATTAGTGGTAAAACTATCCCTATCTTTTGTGATAATATTGTTGTTATCTGTCTAACAAATAATCCAGTTCAACATTCCAGAACTAAGCATATTGAGATTAAATATCACTTCATAAGAGACTATGTTCATAAGGGTGTTATAGATATTAAGTTCATTGATATTGACCATTAATGGGCTGGCATATTTACAAAACCCTTAGCTATTGAAATGTTTGATTTCATCAAGAAGAATCTTAACATGGTCTATGTTGAAGAATAATGCTTGTGTTTGGTCAAAGTATCAAAATCTGATGTTGCTCAAAAGTAGCTCCAAATAGAGGCTAGGAAGCGGCCTCTGATAAAAAGTGGCTTTTGATAAAGTATCAGACTCTGAGACTCTGGAGTTGGATCATTTGCTTTAGATTGTAGTCACATGTTTGATAATTATCTTGCATAGTATCTGTAGGGTAAAGATTGTTGGGTAATGATGTGAAACTTTTCATTTTCTATGGATCTGCCCCTATATCATCACCTCATGCTTGTTTATTTGTTTTTATTATTTGTTTTCTAAAGATAAAATTTGAATGGTTCTAAAGCAAAGACTGTTGTCTTGAATCCTACTGTTAAATTGTTTTCTTTAGAAACATCTGTCTATGTGTTTTGTTTTGTTCTTTAGCTTATTTGTTCATTTTTATAAAATGTCTCTTTTGTGAATCTTTTATCTTGCTTTGTTTACCTTACTGATTGATTCATAAGCATAAACATAATTGAAGGAGTTAAAAGGCTGTTAATGATTACTGAAGAGAAAAACAAACTTTATTCATAAGGGATATTACAGGATCATTCCTAAATCATTATTACATGGGTTTTTAGTCCTGATCTTCTTAATCTTCTGTTACCTTATAAGTCTCCATGAAATCCTTGTAATCTTCATCCCACTCTTCATCTTCATCCTCTGCTGGAAACTTGCTTTTCTCAGCAACTCCACCAGATGTACCTTCATCTGTGGTTTCTGAGCTTTTGCAAGTTCTTTAGCCTACTTCTTTTGTTTCTTTCTCTCCTCTCGAGCATCATGTCTCATTGAGTTGCAGATTTCTTTTGCAAAATCCTTCTTCTATGCTTTGAATGTTCTCTTTTTTCTTCCAATTCTTGTGATTCTTTTTACGCTATGTGTTTTATTATTGTGCTCTACATTTGCTTTTATAGAGTATGGGTAGAATCTCCTCTATCTTGAAGACTATGTTCTTTGAGTCTTGTGCCTATGAACTTAATGTTTCTTGGAATCTATGTAGTCAGAATCTATCCTTGACCACTTTGAAAATTGTGGTTCGTATGCATATTTATCATTGATATCTGCATTTATTATCTTTTTGTTGATGACAAAAGGGGGAGAAAATGGAAATATTTAAGAAGGTTAAAAGTATTTTTTTAATGCTTTTAATTTACCTGAACCCTAGTTATTCATTATTTGGGTAGATGATTTCTTCTGAACATATTTTTATTAAATGAAAAATTAATTAGCTTAGATAGAACTTAATGGGAGATTACAAACCTCAACTTAAGAAGTATCAGACTAAAGGAGGAGCTTACAAACCTCAACCTAAGGTCTGTCAACTCAGGGGGAGCTTACAAACCTCAACCTGATGTTAGAATATGTTAATTAAGTTAAAATATTCAATTAACATAGATAAAAAGTTAAGGGGAGCTTACAAACCTCGTTTTAATGGACTATCAGACTTAGGGGGAGCTTACAAACCTCACCTTAATAGACTGTCTAACTTAGGGGGAGCTTACAAACCCCAGACTCTGATGTTAGACTGTGTTAATTAAATCGTCAACCATTGTTCTTAAATACATTTGTTTTTCATCATAAAAAAGGGGGATTGTTGGAACAAGATTTGTTTATGCCCTTAAAAGGTTTTGATGATAACAAAGTATTTGAAGAACAATAAGGTTTACTAATGGTCGTTCAAGTGTGCAGGATTATAAACTAAAGAATTCATCATTAATCCCTTTGAAAGCATAAGTGAAGAAGCAATACTCATATTCTGGCGGATCAGAATCTGAAGATGTTCATCAGACTCTGAAGGCATCAACTCTGGACTCATGACCCAACTTTTAAGGATAGCTCAGTTTCTGAAGACATGGAGGGCAGTTGATCCGTACACTGTACAATGGCATACTTGTCTTATCAGAGCCCCAGATTTTTGGACTGAGTCAACTAGGGTTTAGTTTTGAAAGGCTCAAAGATGGTGATGTGACTTCTTCAGCCTATACTACCTTTTGGTAGATACCTAGTTACTCAAAAGGTGTTATGGACAATGTTATTATTCAGTGGACAAAGCCTCTAACCACATGCAAGTCTCCAACATATCTCTTGGCATACTTCTTCACTAAGTTTGATGTTGTTCAAACCTCTAACGAATCTTTGTCTGACTCTATAAAAGGAAGCTGAAGACTCAAAGGGAGGTTAAAACACCACAACACATAGAATGATCTTATCATAACTCTGAGATGTTTTTTTTAACTGTTATAGCATAAGATATTAATATTTCTTATCTTAGAAATCTTATAAAGGTTGTAAACCTTTGTGATTGTTCCATAAATGTTATACTTCAGATTATATAACAAAGTATAGTAGTTATCTTGTCTACTAAACAATTTGTTTAAAGCACAAGAAGTCTCTTGCCTACGTGCTTGAGTAAAGAAGTCTTAAACCAAGGGTTTAAGCATGAAGTTTCATTCAAAGTTGATTGAGCAATGAAGTCTTGAACCAAAGGGTTTAAGCAGGAAGTCTTGAGCAGTGGCTTAAACAAGGAAGTCTCATTCAAGGTTGATTGAGTAGGAAGTCATGAGCAGTGGCTTAAGCATTTGTAATCATCTTGGTTATAGTGAAAAGCTCTTGAGGCAATGAGACTAGACTACTCTCAATTGAGGAGAGGAACTAGGATAATTTTTGTGTGTTGCTTGCATTTACTTCTGAACTTTATTTTGTGTTGCTGTTTCACATTCTGTCAATAGACTCTCAACGTAGTTCAGACTTTGAACTTATGAGTTTAAAAGTAGAACGATTTTTTGCACACACAATTCACCCCCCCCCCCCCCTTCTTGTGTATTTCTCTCACCTTCAGAGACCAATGGTGACAACACTAAAGGTTTCAAAAGACTTGAACAAAATAACTCTAAAGGAAACTATAAGTTCTCTAAGGAGTCATAACATTGAACTTAAGGAGGATGAGCCTAAAAAAAACCAAGTATGTGCCTCTGAAGTCCAAAGTTAAGCCTGAGAAGGCCAAAGCTCTTCAAGTTGAAGAAGAAGAGTCCCAAACTCATGCCAAAACTCTGAAGTTACCTGCTTTTAGTGCAAGCAGTCTGGACATTACAAAAATGAGTTTCTCAAACTCATGCCTAAAAATAAATTCTTTAGAGAGAAGAAGAAAGTTCTAATGGTAACCTATGATGACTCAGAAGCTTCAGAAGATGATTCTGAAGGAGAGCAAGCTCATATGGCATTTATGGATAATCCCCCTACTTTGTAAATCTAGCAAAACAGAAGCAAAACAAGCTCCTATGAATCCTTTTCCCCAAGCCCCGACTCTCCAATGCCCTTCCTCTCAATTCTTTTCACGTGTTGAAAAATGCTCTCCCAACAACCATTCTCTCTTCTATTTTCTAATTATATAATAACCTAATCAGTTTCCTTATAATTGTAAGTTTGGCCCAACTAAGCATAAGCTTCTCTCCAATAACCATCTAATTCTCTTAATTTACAAAATTAGCCCAACTCCTGATATTCTACATATTTTCTGTTAATTAATTAATTAATTAAATCTTACCTAAACTAATTAATTAGTCATGATTTCACCACATATGCCGACACCGGCCAAACAAGTCATAAATCACATAAAATAATTATTTAAATTAATTAATTAATTAAATCAAATAAATAAATAAATAAAAGACTAATTAAGTTGGGGTGTTACATGTGGTCCATTTGAGGATCATGCCATAGGTGGAAACATGTATTTTGTCTCATTTGTCGATGAGTATAGTCGAAAGCTTTGGATTTATGCAATCAAGCGTAAAGATAAAGTATTTTCAAACTTTAAGAGATTCAAAATGCTTGTCGAAAGTCGGAGTGAAAAGAATATCAAGGTTCTGCGAGCAGATGGAGGTGGCGAATACACATCCAAGATATTTGAAGAGTTTTATGCAGAACATTTGATTGATCATGAGGTAACTACTCCTTACAGCCTCAATATAATGGAATAGTAGAAAGAAGAAATCGAACCATATTAGATATGGCAAGATGCATGTTGAAACAAAAGAACTTTCCAAAATCCTTATGGGGTGAAGCATTTACTACTGTTGTTTATATTCTTAATAGGCGCCCTACCAAGAAACTGAAGAACAAAGTTCTAAAAGAAGTATGGAGTGGCAAACAAACATCAGTGAGTCATTTGAAGGTGTTTCACTCTATTTTTTACAAGCATGTTCCTGATGCAAGAAGAAGGAAACTTGATGATAAAGGTGAACAGATGAACCTGGTAGGATATCATAAGACTGGAGCATATAGGGTATTCAATCCAATCAATGATAAGATCGTGATGAGTCTGGACATTGTGATTAATGAGAACTATGCTTGTGATTAGAACTCAGGTGACGCGACTAACAAGCCATTAATAAGTGACGACTTTGATGAAGAAAGTAGGGTGCATGAAGAAATTCCATCTAATGACGTTCTAGTCATAATCAAAGTAGAAATAGACAACAGAGAGGGAGTGGCTAGCATAAGTCAAAGACCTCAAAGAACCAGAGTCCTCCCGGCAAGGCTGGAAGACTGTAAAGTGGTTAGTGTTAATGAAGGCACACATGATGGAGATTTGGTTCATTTCTCTTTACTTGCAATAGTTGAACCAATCAACTGTAGTCAGGCCTTAAAGGATAAACAATGGAAGGAAACTATGAATGATGAGTTACAAGCGATAGAAAGAAACAATACATGGGAGCTAATTGAGTTGCCAACACATACAAAAGCTATTGAAGTAAAATGGGTGTTCAAGTTGAAGCACGATCCTACTGGGTCGATTGCAAGACATAAGGCAAGATTAGTAGCTCGAGGATTTCTTAAGAGATAAATACTCAACTACTCTAAAGTATATACACCATTAGCAAGATTGGACATTATCAGATTAGTGGTAGCTTTGGCATGCAAGCAAGGCTGAACGAAATTTCACTTAGTTGAAGTTATGTATGTCATACAACCTCCTGGGTTTGTGATACAGGAGGACGCAAAAAAAGTGTACAAGTTGCACAAAGCCCTTTATGGTCTCAAACATACACCTAAATCATGGAACAAGAAGATCGACTCATACTTAATCGAATTAGGTTCCATCAAATGCATGCCAGAGTATGGTGTCTATGTACAGGTCATGGCACAAGATATAACCATCATTTTCTTACATGTTGATGATTTACTAGTAACTGGAAATAACATGGAGAACTTGTCGAAGTTCAAAGAGTTGATGAAGAGGGATTTTGAAATGTCAGATCTGGGAAACTTGTCGTATTTTCTAGGCATGGAGTTTCAAATCACCAAGCAATGTATGATGCTGCATCAAAGGAAGTATGTCAAAGAAATACTCAAGATATCCAAGATGGATGATTTGAATCTTGCATCCTCACCTATCGAACCTAATATGAAACTAGAGAAGCATGGAGATGGGGACAAGGTCGATCACTTTGTTCAAACAAATTGTAGGATTTCAGTGGTATGTGTTCAATAATATACCTGATATAGGTTTCTCAATTAGATTGGTAAGTACATACATGGATGAACCAAATGTGTCACACATGAAGCTTATAAGAAGAATTCTAAGATACCTAAAATGATTAATAGATTGTGGAATCTTGTTTCTTCAAGATTCTGAAACAAAAGAAGTTGTGATTAATTGCAATTCAGATGTTGATTGGTGTGAAGATAAGGAAGATCGAAGAATCAAAACTAGTTATTTCTTTCAAGTATTTGGTGCCCCAATCTCATGGTGCGCGAGAAAGCAACCTGTGGAGGCATTATCATCATGTGAGGCTGAATATATAATAGGATCTTATGCTATTTGTCAAGCAATCTGGATCTAATATGTACTAGATGAGATGAAGGTCGAAGTGAATAAACCTTCAGTGTTGTAGATCGACAACAAGTCAACCATTAATCTTGCAAAGAATCTAGTTTTGCATAAAAGGAGTAAGCACATTGAGGCTAGATTTCACTTCTTAAGGGATAAGGTAAATCAAGGTGAACTTAAAGTGAAGCATTGCTCGAGTGAAGCACCGTTGGCCGACATTTCCACCAAAGTATTGAAGATCAACATAATCCTAACTTTGAAAAAGAAATTAGGAGTAGTTCAGATTGATTATGATTAGCTTGTGTTTGATAACTCGGATTATATAGGGGTATGTTGTGAAATATAACCCAAGTTATTAGTTAGTTCGTTAGCATGTAAGTTACTTGAAGTGCAAGTAACTTACTCGTATATAAACACATTAGTGTAATTCAGGTTTCATTATCATTTAATAACACAATTACTTTTCATTCTCCTCTTTATTTCTCTCTCTCTCTCTCTCTCTCTCTCTCTCTCTCTCATTCCTTCCCACCCAAAGTGCTTATGGGCTAACACATCCAAGGTCTTTTTGAATCTTTAATTCAAAGAAACAATGACAACCCAGATCAAGAATCTTTGAGTAACGAATATTCCAACTGTTAGAAAAATAATTTAAATCAAATGTATCAAGGCTAGAATCGTGAACGAAACCACTTTCCTTATAAGTATTTCAAGCACTCTCAAATGTCTTAGAGTTGGAACGCAAAAATACCCAAGATAATTCAGCCTATACTCGACTTTGCACAAGACTGATGAAAACTTTAATGTATGGAAGATAAAATATGGAATTTTATGTGAAGAGGATAGGCTTTTGTATTATATTTATCTTAATCTGGAATGCTCAATTTATATGACAAAGTGGTGATGTTTCACAAGGCTGCAACCCTTGATGAAACACACACTTTCAACAACACTTTTACCAAATGTTGCACTGTTTTGCATACAACAACACTTTTACCAAATATTGCTCTGTTTCGCCTACAACAATACTTTTACCAAATGTTGCACTGTTTCGCCTATAACAGCACTTTTCAAATGTTGTATTGTTTTGCCTTCAATAACAATTTTCAAAGGTTTTACTATTTTGCATTTTTCAACATTTCACGAAGTGTTGCCTATTTCCGATTTCAAAACACAAATTTCCTACTGTAACACTTCACAACTGTTGCATATTTCTGAATTAAAAAAATTAACCTTCACTAGCATAATTTCTTGTCATTTTGGAACACACTCCAGATTATTAATTGTTAATAATTTACAACAATCCCCCACTTGTTCTAATAATGACAAGACCAATTCCAGAAAAAGAGAAACAAAGAATGTTAATACAGTTAAGCATCTTTTAATTTGAAGTTAACCTAGTAAGGATAACGCAAAATTTAATCGGAATATTAGATAGCTATGCTTTGAACCGTTATCCCTTGTGATTATACCGGTGTTACCTTACACACATTCTTTAATATTCTTCACGTACATATCTCTCCTAGCACTATTTATGGCCATGTGTTTTCCCTGTTTTCATGATTTTTTATAAGAGAAACTCCAACTCTCACTTTGAGACGACACCATCTCAAAATTCATATAGGTGATGTTCATTTTGTATCTATTTCTTGAGATACATATCCTCAATATAGAAACTTCATTAAGAGTTTTAAAAAACTCAACCCTTAATATGTAATAGTCAAACTTGTCACAGAATGTTGCACAAACATCCAAATCAACGACTTATTGTTACCAATTGAATCTTAGGTTAAGGTTTGTTAACTTCATATTGGGTTGTTACCGTTGTCGTAACCCTTATTGAAGGAGTTTCAATCCCACACCTCTTGAGGTAGTCTTTACTAAATCTATGATCAGTGGTTTAGTAAATGGATCAAGCAAATTATAGCTCGATCATATATATGTGAATGAAATTATTACATCCTTAATTAATTTTATCAAGAAAGAATGTCTAAGCCCTACTTGCCTAGATTTTCTGTTATACACCTTTTTGTATATTTCAGGTAAAGTGGCTTGACTACTGCAATGTATAAACACCTTGAAACATTGCCTTTAACTAATGGAACTTCTGACAGAAGGTCCCTTAACTATTCAACTTCTTAACTAGCGGAAGCAAGAGGCAAAAACTCGGATTCCATGGCCGAGAGAGTAATGCATGTTTGTTTCTTGCTCTTCCAAGAAATTGCACCTCCAACTAATGTAAATTATCCACTCAGTTCTAGATTTATAATCTTCAATAATCGATATTCAACTCGCATCGCTATATCCTTCTAATATGGTAGGAAATCTACCATAATAAATGTCATATTTTTGGTTTTCAAAAGATAATAAAAAATCGTTGTGATGGTGTTCCAATGCTCACCATTTGGTTTGCTAGTAAATCTACTCATTTACTAACTGCAAATTCTATGTTGGGTCTATTACATTACGTCAAATACATTAGACAACCAATTGCACTTGCATATTTTAATTGAGCCACTACTCTTCCATCATTATTTTAAAGTTTGACACTAGGCTCAAATGGAGTACTCATTTTCTTGAAATGTGAGTGTTTGAACTTATCAAGTACTTTTTCAACATAGTGTGTTTGACTAAGTTCATAACTCCCACTATTTCGCTTTACTTTTACCCTTAAAAGTGTGTCAACTAGTCCAAGATCATTCATTTGAATGTTGAAGTTAGAAACCTCTTTGTTTATAAAATTTCATTCATCTTTTTGCTGATGATCAAGCATATAATCAACATGTATACAAATGAATATCACAATATTCTCAAACAACTTTGTGTACAAATACTTGTAATAAGAATTATATGAAGAAGGTTTTTAGATAATCATGTATGATGATGCAAGAAGATTTTTAGATGAAGTGAGAGATGAAATTATGAGCAATTTAAACTAGTATAGTATAAATTGAAACGATCACCTTATTTATGTTCACTTGTCTCAAATGTTTACTTGAATTTTTATTCTAAACCTCTTGATCAACTTCATCATTGATGTGCATGACACTTTTGAACATTTTCTTCTTTGATAATTTTTGTCTTCATCAGAACTGAACTAGATTAAGATGTTTTCTTCACAATCTCCCCATTTTTTATGATGATAAACTCTTTGAATTTTTGTTTTGATAATGATTGAAATATCTCCCTCTAAGTTGTGTGTTTGTCCATTTTGTTCATTACCAGGAAGCACATAACCTTCTAGTTGCTCCATGTAAATCTCCTCATTGAGAAATCTATTTAGGAATATTATTTTGACATCCATTTGATGAACTATAAGGTTATGCAAGGAAGCTAATGCAAATGAAACTCTAATTTTATTGTGCTTGCTACTAGTGTACACGTGTCGAAATAATCAACAATTCATGGAGAACTTCCTCACGAGGTTCTTTATTTGTGGGAATCTCGAATTCGTTATCCTCCATGATAAGGTTATCAAAATTTTGCATCTAGGATTCAATAATTACATTAGACTCCAAATTGAAAAGTCTATATGCTTTAATGTTAAGTGTATAGCCTACAAAAACATATTTGATCCCTCGAGGATCCAACTTGTTCCTTTTAGGGTCCATGTTATTATAATAAGATATACACCCCACACTCTAAAATAATCAATATTTGGCGCTCTGCCTTTCCATACCTCATATTGAGAAATATCATTTTTTCTTCAAAAGAATTCTATTTATTATATGACATAAGGACTTTGTAACACAACAAATTTTATGTCATTCTTCCTTTGTCAATAAAATATTTAATAACAATCATTTTTATCAAAGTTACACTTTCATTTGAATATATCTAAAATATATTCAATGCATTAAAAATTTATAGCAATCGACAACCATGATCATAACTTTTATTTTATAAAGAGGTTTAAACATAAAAGTCATATACATCATATTAACTAACACTCATGTATTTATTCTCATAAAATAAATATTTTATTGCATAACTAACATATGTATAGTGAATTATATTTCTTAACTTCGTGTTTAACAATCATCTATGTTATATCCATATAAGAATCACATTAGAAAATAAACAATGAACCAAAATCACTAATATTTTCTATAGCTTTTTTCATAAGTATTTGTCAACTTTCAATAATAAAGAAAATGTACAAATTACTTTTAATATCAAGATAATCAAAAAATAATTTTTTCATATTAGCATGCACATATAATATGATATAAATTATTTTAAATATAATAAGTCATCGCACAATCAACAATACAATTGAAACATGTCATTCAAATTATTATTATTATTTTTATACCATTTTATGTTTACAATACATGAACCATAAATTCATATTCATAATAATTTTTTTATAATTATTTTATCCACAAATAAATGCATTATTCATCTTATGACATTTTCAATATTAATTATAAGTCAATATAATTTTCTTATAGAAGAAGACACAAACAAATGTCAAAATAACAATCAAACTCAAATGATTAATTGATTTCAATGGTACATGCAAATTGTTTTCTCATGAATATATGATCCATTTATTGTCCACTTATTTTTATCCATTTTTTAATGCATTAAACATATTAACAACCTATCAATATATTTAATATCAATATCAACTTGCATAGAAAATAACTAATAACCAACAAAAATTATTTACATGAAAGAGTAATTTAATATCACATGTTAAATATGTACCTTTCACTGTGATTATGAATAAACAAACATAGATGTTTATTTCTCCATCAAAATTGCATCCACAAATTAATCACAAAAAAATAACAAATTAAAATTTTATAAAATTTAAAATATTATATGAATTAATTGTGTACATTTCACTATCATAGAGAATTGTCATAAAAAAAAAATTAAAATAGCAACCTTCAATATTAATCACAAATAAAAGATCTTCATGACAATTAGGACAAAGAAGATCTTGTCTTGGTTCATCACTTTGGTGCTTGAAACATAAACCTTCATGACAATCAGGACAAAGAAGATCTTGAAACATAAGCCTCAACTGCCATTATATGAATTACTTATAAGATTGTTAGAAAAATAATTTAAATCAAATGGATTGATGTTAGAATCGTGAACGAAATCAATTTTCTTATAAATATTTCAAACACTCTCAAATGTCTTAAAGTTAGAACGCAGGAATACCCAGGATAATTCAGCTTATACTCAAATTTGCACAAGACCAGTGAAAACTTGAATGTAGGAAAGATAAAATCTGGAATTTTGTGTGAAGAGGATAAACTTTTGTATTGTATTTTTCTGAATCTCGAATGCTTAACACAAACCTTACAAAACCGACTTGTAAGGTGAGGGGTGTCACTCTATATAAACTATTTCAATGCTTTATTTTTAACCAATATGGAACTTTAGGATCTTCCTAACAAATCCCCTCACGCCTAACACTCTTTTTGGGCTTGGTGCGTGAATTTAAACAGTGGGCTGCCCAAGGCTTAATCGATAGGCTCTGATACCATATTAGAGTTTGGTCTAACACAACTTTACAAAATCAGCTTGTAAGGTAAGGGGTGTCACTCTATATAAACTATTTCAATGCTCTATCTTCAACCAATATGAGACTTTAGGATCTTCCTAACATTAACTTATATGATAAAGTGGTGATGTTTCACAAGGTTGCGACCCTTGATGAAACACTCATTTTTAACATATTTACCAAATGTTTCATTGTTTCGCCTACATACCAAATGTTACATTATTTCGCCTATAATAAAATTTTTACCAAATATTGCACTATCTCACCTACAACCGTATTTTTCAAACGTCGTACTATTTCGTCTACAGTAACAATTTTCAAAGGCTATATCATTTCATATTCTGCAATATTTCAATAAATCTTATCTATTTTCAAATGCAAAATACAAATTATCTACTACAATAATTAAAAAATGTTATCTATTTCTATATTAAAAAATTAACATTCAATTTGCATAATTTCTTATATTTTAAAGGACACTCCCGATTATTAATTATTAATTATTAATAATTAACCACACAAACCCTCAAAGAATCATCACGGTGAGCCCTTCTATACAGCGCATGATTGTAATGGAAGGAGTTTCACCTCTCGAAATTTTGCTTCAAGAACTTGAAAGTACTACTAAGAAAGGTCAGCCACCAGCTTCAAAGGAGTCAATTGAAGCTATGAAGAGAGTTGAAATTGAAGAAAGTGATCACGGAGAGTGTGTTGTTTGTTTGGAGGAGTTTGAGGTTGGTGGGGTTGTTAGAGAAATGCCTTGTGAGCATAGGTTTCATGGTGATTGTATTGAGAAGTGGTTAGGGATTCATGGCTCTTGTCCTGTTTGTAGGTATCAGATGCCTGTTGATGAGAAAGACGAGGGAAAGAAAATTGATGAAGTGGAAGAAGAAGAGGATGGAGAGAGAAGGAGGGTTAGTGGTGAAGTTTAGGTTAGTTTTTCTATTAGTAGGAGAAGGGAAAATCATGATCAAAATCAAGCCACTTCTCGCGGTGGTTCAAATGATTCTTCATCAAGCCCTAGTGACGATGATGAGTTTGGGAATTGATCTTGATTTTTGTTTTGTTAGGATACTGGTTTTCAATTTGTTGATTTACATGCATGGGATTAAATGCACAAATTTGTTTTTGCATGTGGGAATAAATAATGATATTTTGCTTACTTATCTTGCAATTCTTTTGAATGCATGTTATCTGTAAATACTATCAAACATTGTTTCAAATCGGTTTCGGATGTTTATCTTATTTAATGGTTCAAAAGTGAAGTTAATTTTGACTTGAAAATTGAAATGACAAATTTACATTGTAAACAAAAAGTAGAGAGTTTTCTTAGTCATAAATGATGCCTTGTTTTTGCACACAGATGACAAAGAAATTCATATTATGTTCGCATTCAAACAAGAATCTGTTTCTCTTTCTTGTAGAATCTTGAGTCCTTGATACCTACCTAGCATCAAGAGTGTAGCCATAGGATTTGTACCTGGTGATTCAGAAAAAGCTGAGCCATCCAATACCCTTAATCCCTTTACACCATGAACTTTGTAGTTCTTGTCAACCACAGATCCAACACCGCAACCACCATGATAGTGATAGAAAGTTCTCACGTTCTTCTTGCAAAACTTTCTCAAATCAAACTCAGTAGATGCCAATTTTTTTTGCTGTGACCCCCCGAGGAAAAAAGTGATAGACTTCGACCTTGCAATCCGGTTTAGTAGTTTCGTCATCTTAACGCATTCTTCCATATCGTTTTCATTTTCGAGATAGTTGAATATCACAGAAGGGTTAAGCCTTGGATCTGTGTTGTTTAGTTCAAGATACCCTTTTGAAAATGGCATAGCTATCTTTACGGCAATGCTAACCCTTGATTCATTGGTGCTAAAGGGAAGTATGAATGCTTGGATTATGATTTTGAAGTCTTTTGTTATGCCTACGATTTGTGGCGGATCGGGAAGCCTGTTTTCTGGCTTGGAATCAACCAAGATTCCTATGCAAGGATTGTCTTGCATTCCTTGACCAACCTCTTTCATTTCATGAACTAGTGGAATGTTGAAGCTTTTCAGTTGTTGTTTTGGTCCTATGCCACTTAGCAGTAAAAGTTGAGGACTACCTAATGTACCTGCTGATAATATGACATCACCCCTTGAAGTTGAGTTCTTTGGTTTCTTGATGTAGGCTTCATAGGTTTCATCTAAGCTTCCATTACTCTTGATGAATTTGATTCCCTTGGCACTTGTTTCATTCTTGTCACCTACAATATTTGAGTGGTCAAAATTGTACATTGAAAAATGGTAATGCTACTTGTTCATTACAAGTAGCCATAAGAAAAGTTCTTAATTTTCTTCTACATACCATTAAGATGGAAGATGATACTCTTAACTGTGGCATTCACAAGAACAGTGAGATTCGTCGGATTTCCAGCCTCTAGAAGATCAGCCGAGGTATGTCTCTGTCCGAATCCATCAAACACACTCCCAGAAATCTTAGTTCCTTTGAGATGTTCCAAACTATAACCATTGTAAGGTAAAATTCCTGCTTCAAGAAGACTAAGTTCAGCAACAGATTGCCATGGTGTAAGGAAATAGGGAGCAAAAACAACTTTCGATTCAACCCATTCATAAGCTTCTTTAACTAACATCTTATCCCAACCAACTTTCTCGACAAATTCATCACTCGCTCTACTATAAAATCCACCATTTATAGCCGACGATCCACCAAGAACTCTTCCTCTTACGTTGTCAACACCGTCCTGCGAGGTGAATTGTTGCGCTACTGTCATTTGGTGGTTGTCCTTTTGAATCAATGGAAAACCACAGTATCTTCTATCAATCATCAAGGGATTTCCATATGGTGAACCACCTCTTTCGATGAGTAGCACAGAAAAGTTATGTGATAATGTAGCAGCTAATGGACAACCACATGTTCCTCCTCCAACTGTGATGTAGTCATATGATTTACCTGCTACTTCTTCAACATCTGATGTCAAGTGCCATTGTCTTTGACCTCCAATGTGGAAATTCAATAAAATTTCAAAACCATATTTCAAGCTCATAAAAAACGCAAACGAGAAACTGACACAGACACAAAACCAGACGAGTCTGTGTCGTGCCAGTTTTAGACACTACGACAGTGTCAAAAACCAGATACACGAACAATCTTTATTGTCTATGTTATAGACATACCTTGAGGTTGGGAAGGAAAAGATTTACCACAATGGGCAAGTATGAACAACAAAAGCAATAATGTGAGAGGCTTATGCTTATGGACATGTTTGATATGTGGAAGTTCCATGAATAGGTATTTCAATTGGTTAATGCATTTGATTTGTGAGTTGAGGAAAAGCATGGTTTATTTGCAAATGTGGATTATTTTCATTTTCAAGCTGGTGAGACTTTATGGTTAAAGTTTGAATAGTCAAGTATAGTTAGAAAATGTCAGAATCGGCCCAACACATCTTGAGGCGAGACGAAATTTAAAATAAAATATTTTTAATATATTAAAAATATTTTTTTTAATTAATAAATTTGAGATGTTTTAAGATGTAAATTAATACTCTCTCTGATCACTATTATAAACAAAAAAATGACTTTAAATTTTGGTCACTATTATAAGCAAAAGTCATTAACTTTCAAAGTAATTAATGCTTGTATTACTAATATACCCCTAATTTAATTCAATAGCATTTAATGTTGGTAGTTGATTCATCAAATATAACTAAGGATATTATAGTAAATTGTACTCTAATTGTATATGAAACCAAAAAAATTAATTACACTTAACTAATTTTCTTAATTAATGTGAAAGTAATTATTTTGGTTTATAATTGTGACCGAGGGAGTAAATTATTATAATCAATTTCACTTAATATTTTATTTTAATTAATAATAAAATTAACTCATCTAAATACTCTATTCATTATTAAAAAAACTATAATTGAAAAACAATGTCAAAATTATAAGAAAAAAACTTATATATCAAATCTTTTTTTAAAAAACTAAAATATTTATTATTTATACCAGTAAATTTTAAATTAAGAAATCAAACAATACATCTTGTGAATAGTTGATATTTTCTATATTTTAAATAAATGTTATTATTTAATTAGTATATAAATAATTTAAAAGATTTTTTTTAATTAAATAATTAAACTAAATATAAAATAAAAAATGTGAGGCCCTAGGCGGTAGCCTTGGTGGCCTACCCCTAGGGCCGGCCCTGGAAAATGTGCATGGTAAAACTTATCTATCATTCATTGTTGTTTAACCACTGAAATTTCATAGGTTGTTTTGTCATTAAAAGTTTATTATTTTCTATATTTTTAATTAGAATCATTACAATTATTTGATTAAAAAAAGTGAAAATCATTACAGGACATGTGTCATGGTCAAATGCTATTGATAGAATAACAACACGTCGGTGTGAATTATTCCCTCCGTCCTACAATAAACGATATGTTCGATTATTTTACACAAATTAAAAAAAAAATTAAGAGAAAATAACATTTTTATTAAAGTACCTTTATCATATATTACCTCTGTCTTAAATTATAAGTCATTTTGTTAATAAAAATTGTCCTAAATTATAAATCATCTTACATTCCTAATACAATATTAATGACATTTT
This sequence comes from Lathyrus tuberosus, assembly GCA_022829125.1. Taxonomy (NCBI): domain Eukaryota; kingdom Viridiplantae; phylum Streptophyta; class Magnoliopsida; order Fabales; family Fabaceae; genus Lathyrus; species Lathyrus tuberosus. Next base: position 1,313,494 of record JALAZF010000568.1, read on the forward strand.
CCTCAATATACCCTCAAATATTTATTATTATTTATTCTTTTAACTCTTTTAATTTCTCTGTCGTGTAATTACGAGGGACATTACTGTAAAGTCATACATAATTTGTCTATCACATGAAATAATAATTAAGTTTCTTAATTCGTGTAAATTACCCAAAACGTCTTATAATTTAGGACAAAGGGAGTATTGCGAATGATTAAAATAATATTAATTAGAAGGTAAAATTGAAAAAATATGCATTAGCAATTAAAATTGATCATTTATTTTAAAACACTCTTTTATTCTAAATAAGTCACTCACTTAATTTGCAATGGAATGATAATCTAAGTAGAACGTCATTTCAGGTAGGGAATAGGATGTTGAAAATAATATATTGTATTAAATAAATATCTTACAAACAAGTAGGGGTGGATAGATTTCCCCGACCCAACCGAAAACCGAATTAACCGTATAGAGAAAGTGTTAATTGGGCGGATGCGGGTCGGATAGCGGGTCAAACGGATACACGAAACCGGGTTTCTATGGTTTTAAACGGACGGCAGCGGTGTTCAAAAATCAACCCATTGAAAATTGAATAAACCCGATTAAGGCAATACTACTATGCAGTTGTACTAAACAAGAGTATTTAATGCTACTGTTTCTTGAAGAAAGAAAACAACTCATTGAAAATTATAAACCATTGGCTAGTATATTTCTCTCTCTTAAAAGCACTATCCACGTTTTTATTTTCCAATTTAAGCGTCACATGCTTTTTTATTTTATCCCACTTTCTAGGTTCTAGTAAATTATTATTTTTTAATAACTTCTCACTACTCACTAGTACATTTCTCTTCCACTAGTCATAATAAACTAGTAGTATTTTCCTATTCTCTTCATCTTTCTCATATCACCATCTTCTCTCATTAATTTCTTCTTCATTTTTTTACAACAATAACAGAGTAGTTTTAGAGCAGTGACCATGAGTTTTATCAGCTCCGATCTACAACCACCATAGATTTCTCATGTTAGGTTTTTCAAAACATAATATTTTTCTTCGCATCAAGTTTCTTTCTAAACTACATGATTCTAGATTTTGTTTTCATATAATTTTTTACATGTTAGATTTTTTTGGTACGAAACCGATAAACCGACCCATTTCAAACCATCACTCATTAAAACCGTAATCCGATAAAACCGATATCACTAACGGACGAAAATGGATTGTGTTATGTCATCCGATAAATATTTCGGATTCAAGATTTATGGCCCGGACCCGTCCGTAACCGTCCGGTGTCCAGCCCTACAAACAAGTGGTTTAAGAAATTAGAGATGCAAGTTTTCCTCTATTCAAAATGCTTTAATTTGATTGTCTAGATAAAAAAGGAAGGAAAAAATTGAAAAAAAAAAGATTTAAGTATAAAACATAGTTAGAGCAGTGTCTGAAAAGGAGACTTAGGTTCGTAGTCTCACTACGGTTTGTGTTCTTGTGAATAGCTTTGACGTCGAGTGATTATAGAAAAAACTGAACTTTAGCCGATCAGAACAAAAACTCACGTATGAGTACCGATAGTTTCATTTTCGTAAGCTCTTTTATTAAATGAACCACTTTATCCAAAAATTTGCATAAGCAAGCTTTGTGGCTTGAGAACAAGCAACGGTCTAAGTTTGGGGGAGTTTGATAAGTAATTTTCGCATGTAAAGCGCATATATATATACATACATCAAAGCATATATTATACATGAATAATACGTTTGGTACTTAAATATACAATAAGTTCCTAGTAAACACATTATACATATACATGCCCAAAAAGCCTAATACCAAAAAAAAAACTACGGCATAGTATATCTACAAGATGTTCCAAAGAAAAATACTAAGAACTAGATCACTAATGATCTCAAAAAACTCCACAACGGAAGCAAAGCCATCAGATAAGTAAGGATAATCACACGGCCTTATCCTTACCCTTCGCGGAACCTGCAGTACCTGTGATGTAAACAACAACAGTGGAGTGAGATACATCAAATCTCAGTGAGTTCCCTATCTTAAAGTCCTCTCGGCTCTACAAGGTTCTAATAGACCTAACTCAAGTCAAAAGGGAAGGGAAGTGACGTTGAGTACACACACACACTATATGAAAACATGTTATGAGTTCATCAACTCACAATATCACTAATCGGTAACCACACCAAGGCATCCCCTGTTCCCGTCCACTTCTACGTCTAGAAGTCGACCCGAGTCATGGATCCTGGTAACCTACTTGACATACGAATGAATTCGGGTTCTACGGGCCATTAACCGTTATAAACCATCACTTCACACGGGTCATTAACCGTCACAAGCATACGCTCCCAGAGCGTCATTCGTACTGCACGCGGGAATCAAACCTGCCAAGTAGTTATGCACATGTTTCAGAGGAGCTCGAGACCCATGAAACACACTCGTAAAATAACCGGTTACGATTACGTGATCACACACAAACGTGATTGTATTCGACAATCACAAACCATTATGCCTTATCATTCTATAGTTTTCTGACATTGCTTATGGTAATGTTCCTCACTCTACCTATTCCGTATTTTAACATGCATACGTATTCAACAACGATTACACACCATTAAACGATAAAAGTTGACAAAACGACACTATTCCAAAATCCCGACATAATTAAATCGGCCAACAATCTTAAAACCATTTTAATAAGAAAATACATTTTGTTAGCTTTCCAACGATATCAAGAATGTTACAAATGGATAACCGAGTCAAAAATTATGGACAAAACGAGAAATAGTATCGCGAGAAAACTCAATTCTACATTTTCCTGACCGTACGCGTATTGCCCTAAGCCATACGCGTATTGCCCAGCTGGCTCGCCCAGCCATACGCGTATTGCCCAAGGTGATACGCGTATGGGCAGAGGCTGATTTCCCCTCAAAATTTCATTTAATCCTCCAATACGCGTATGCCTAACCCATACGCGTATTGCCTCCTCCCATACGCGTAACGCCCAAAATCCTTCATTGCCATACGCGTATTGACCACCCCAATACGCGTATTGCCTTGCGTGATACGCGTATGGGCAGTGGAAACCCAGAATTTTCCTGCAGAAGAGTTCTGCTACGGGGTGATCCAAAACAACCCCAAAATCCTATTTTTTTTCTCAGTCAAATACACCAAAACATGTTATAATCATCACAACCAGCATAACACACAATCAATTATCGAATTTCAGCAGTTAGATTATGATTTTATTGTAAAATTTCACATTTTTAACAATATCAAACTAACTCTAAAACTCAATAAAATTCTATTCTAAAGTGCCTAACTAGAACCCACCTGGATTACAAGATGAGGAGGTTGAAGCTGAGATGAAAAGATGAAGATTGGTTGATGTTTCTTGCTCTTGAGCTCTTGGAGAATCCCCTCTTCTTTTCCTTCCTTTTTCCTTCTCCTTTCTTTCTTTCTCTAATGTTTCTATCCTTTTTCTAAATAAGGCAAAGAAAAGAAAATGCACATAGAAAACATTAATTGGCAATACTACTAATTATCCAAATTTTCTCAAATGCACCAATTGATAAAATTCCAAGTTAAATAATATTAATCTAATCAAATTTCCGAGTTCGTCGGTTTACTCTAATTACTTTATCCAATAATTGCTCAGAGTACCCCGGAACCCAGTTGATCATAATAATATTATTCAAAATGTTCACTAAAATTGTGGGGTATTACATCCTCCCCCCCCCCCCCTTAAATAGAAATTCTCCCTCGAATTTAAAAGATTACCTGAACAGATGAGGGTAGGCCTCCTGCATTTCCGATTCCAATTCCCAAGTTGCATCGCCCGGATGCGTCTCGTCCCACTGGACCTTAATAAGAGGAATCTCTTTATTTCTTAACACTTTAGTTTCTCTTCCGGTGATACGACTCGACTGAGGCTCAAAGGTCAAATCAGCTTCTATCTCAATTGTATCTGGTAAAACTGGTTGAAGAGGATCTGGGACAAATTTCCGAAGCTGAGACACATGAAAAACGTCGTGCATCTCTGACAGAGAAGGCGGTAAGGCTAATCTGTAAGCTACTTCTCCAACTCTTTCTAAGATTTGATACGGTCCCACGTATCTTGGACTTAACTTCCGCGATTTAAATGGTCCTTTCAATCTCAATCTCGGAGTAACCTTCAAAAATACATGATCACCCTCATCAAACTCTAACGGTCTCCTACGGTTGTCCGCATAGCTTTTCTGACAATCTTGAGCTTGTTTAACTTTCCCACAAATCATTCTAATCTTTTCCGTGGTCTCGTGGATAATCTCTGGTCCCAAAATTCTATCGTCGCCAACTTCCGCCCAACACAATGGCGTTCTACACTTCCTACCATATAACGCCTCGTAAGGTGCCATACCAATACTTGCATGATAACGGTTATTATAAGAGAATTCGATCAACAGCAAGAGTTCTATCCAATTTCCTCCGCTTTTAAGTACACAAGCTCTTAGCATGTCCTCCATAGTTTGTATTGTTCGTTCCGTCTGACCGTCCGTTTGCGGATGATTCAACGTACTCAAACATAACCTCGTTCCCATGGCTTATTGAAAAGCTCTCCAAAATCTTGAGGTAAACTTTGGATCTCTATCCGAAACGATACTAGTATGAATGCCATGCAATCTCACTATTTCTGAGATGAACAACCTTGCGAGATGACTCGCCTTGTAGGTAGTCTTCACAGCTAAGAAATGAGCTGATTTCGTTAACCGATCCACAAATACCCAAATCGAATCATAACCACCCTGCGCACGGGGCAATCCCACTGCAAAGTCCATTGAAATACTCTCCCATTTCCACGTCAGAATTTCTAAAGGTTGCAACAAGCCACCCAGCCTTTGGTGCTCAATCTTCACTTGTTGGCACACCGCATATTCCGACACATACACCGCAATATCTCTTTTCATCCCGGACCACCAACAGTCCCTCTTTAAATCTTGATACATCTTTGAAGACCCCGGATGTATAGTAAAAGCACCCTTATGCGCTTCTTCCAAAATCCTTCGTTTTAACTCCGTGCTATCCGGAACACAAACCCTTTGGTTAAACAAAATAGTTTCGTCGGTAGCTCGCACAAAACCCGGTTGTAGTAACACTCCCTGTAACTTCTCGTCTAACCCTTGCTCTTGCTGGATTTCTTCCCTAAGAGTAGAAGAGACATTCAAATTCCCCATGACTACACAATTTGGAGTCCAGTTAAATTGAAGATTTAGATCTCTAAACTTTTCCATTAAGGTATACTCTAACATCATCAACTCGGCATTATGCAACACCTTTCTACTCAATGCATCCGCCACCTTATTTGCTTTACCTGGATGGTATTTTAACTCCAAGTCATAATCCTTCAAATATTCCATCCATCTCCTCTGACGCATGTTCAACTCTTTCTGATCAAATAAGTACTTTAAGCTTTTGTGGTCGCTAAACATCTCAAAACGTACACCATACAAATAGTGACGCCACACTTTCAAGGTAAATACAACTGCCGCCAATTCTAAATCATGCGTTGGGTAATTCTCTTCATGGACTTTCAACTGTCGTGAAGCATAAGCCACTACATGTCCCTCATGCATTAACACTCCGCCTAAACCCTTCTTCGATGCATCACAATATACCTCATATGACTTGCTAGGATCATGAATAACCAAAACAGGAGCGGTAGTCAATCTCTCCTTCAAACTCCTAAAACTTCTTTCACAAGCCGAATCCCACTCATACGAATAATCCTTCCGAGTAAGTCTCGTCAATGGTAAGGCCAACTGCGAAAACCCCTTGATAAACCTTCTGTAGTACCCTGCCAATCCCAAGAAACTTCTAACCTCATAAGCATTCTTCGGTCTCTCCCAATTAATCACCGCTTCAACTTTTGACGGATCGACCGCTACACCTCCCTGGGATATGACATGACCAAGAAAATTAACCTCAGACATCCAAAACTCACACTTACTTAACTTTGCAAAAAGTTGCTTCTCTTGTAAGATGGATAAAACAATTCTTAGGTGTTCTCCGTGCTCTTAAGGATCACGAGAATAAATAAGAATGTCGTCAATGAAAATCACCACAAATTGGTCCAAGTAAGGTTTAAATATCCGATTCATATAATCCATGAAAACTGCCGGAGCATTCGTCACACCGAAAGGCATTACCAAAAATTCATAATGACCATAACGGGTTCTAAACGCAGTCTTTGGTACATTGGAACTCTTCACACGAATCTGATGATAACCCGACCGTAAATCAATCTTCGAGAACACACAGGCTCCTTTCAATTGATCTAGCAAGTCGTCTATCCTTGGTAATGGGTATTTATTCTTGATGGTGACCTTATTCAACTGACGGTAGTCGATACACAATCGCATTCCACCATCCTTTTTCTTTACCAACAATACTGGAGCTCCCCAGGGTGAAACACTGGGTCGAACAAAATGCTTAGCCAACAATTCCTCCAATTGGTCCTTTAATTCTCTTAATTCAAGTGGTGACATCCGATACGGAGAAACGGATATTGGAGTCGTTCCCGGTATCAGGTCAATAGAGAATTCCACTTCCCGCTCTGGAGGTAGAGAAGTGATATCCTCGGGGAAAACTTCAGGAAAGTCACAAACTACCGGAATACTCAAAACTGGGATGTTACTACTCTCCTCCTTAGTAAGAATCAAAAGAACAGACTTTTCTTCCTCAAACAAGAAATTAATCATTCCAACCGTACCTTCTAAAATAGTAGTTAACACATCTTTCGAAGTAGCCTCTTCGGACGGAATAATGATCAGCTTTTCCTCACACCCAATAAACACCGAATTAGCGGAAAGCCAATCCATTCCCAGAACAACATCCACTTTCTTAAGCGGTAAATAGATAAGGTCAATCTGGAAAACTCTTTCATTCACTGATAATACATAATTTTCACACACCAACGGTGTCTCTACAATCTCATCCATGGCAGTAGTAACCACCATAGGAGGAAACAAAGGAACAACTTGCAACCCAAGTCGCTTCACGCAACGCGTGGACACAAAAGAATGTGTTGCCCCACAATCAAATAAAACAAAACAAGGATGTCCATTTACGAAACACGTACCCGCAATCAAGGAGTTGTCATTCTTTGTTTTCCTCGCATCCAAGGTATACACTCGGCCGGTATTCTTCCCTTATGCCTGATTCCTACCCTGAGGACAATCCCTCGCCAAGTGGCCCACTTTCTGGCACTAATAACACCTCACACCTTCGATACCACACCGTCCGTAATGATTCCGACCACAAGTACGACACACCGGAGGTGCGCTGGTCCTAGAATTCTGAACCTGCTTTCCCTTAAAAGTTGGCTGCCTTTGCCTAAACTGTTGATTCGATCTTCCACGGTCACTTTGAGTTTCCCTGCTCAAATATCCTTCCATTTGTACCTTTTTCAAACTATGTTTCGCAACATAACACTGTCGTAACAATTCAGCATAGCTAGTAAATTCTCTCTGAGATACACTGTGTGAAATTTCAGCCCTTAAACCAAACAGAAACTGATCAATCTTCCACCTCTCATCAGGAGCATACATGGCTTGTCTAGAATAAGCAGCCATAACCTCGAACTTTTCCGCATAAGAAGCCACGGTCAAGTTACCTTGCCTCAGTTGTTGAAACTCGAATTCCTTCTGAGACCTCAAGGAACTTGGAAAATATTTCTCCATAAAAGTTATCTTAAACTGCTCCCATACCTTTGGTACCTCTTGAATTGTCATTAAGGCTGAAGCACTTTCCCACCACCTCATGGCAGGACCCTTCAGCAAATGAGAAGCAGAGACCACTTTGTTTTCTTCACTGCACTGAACTATTAGGAAAATCCGTTCCATACCTGATATCCATTCATGAGCCTTTACTGGATCTAACCCTCCCAGAAATTTCGGAGGATTCATACGGATGAAATCCCTAAAGGTCCCCCCTACAGCTTCTGGTACCACCACTGGAGGATGCACACCACCAGCCATTTGTTGTACCATTTATTGCACAAACTGATTATGCTGTTGCTGCATCTGTTGCATAAATTGGTATAAAGGAGCATTTCCCTCGTCACCCGGCGGATTAGTCCCTGCTGGAGTGGTTCTCAGTCTACCACGGTTGTTTCTGCCCCTGTCAGCCATGTTCCTGAATTTCATACAGATAGGATTAACTTGATCAGACTCAATACCATAAATATAACAGACAAGACCAATAGCAACACGCCGCATATGAAACGGAAAGAAAACTTATTCTATTTCATGGCTAGGTCGAGGATACAACCTGCTCTGATACCAACTGTAAAGCCCATATATATATACATACATCAAAGCATATATTATACATGAATAATATGTTTGGTACTGAAATATACAATAAGTTCCTAGTAAACACATTATACATATACATGCCCAAAAAGCCTAATACAAAAAAAAACTACGGCATAGTATATCTACAAGATGTTCCAAAGACAAATACTAAGAACTAGATCACTAATGATCTCAAAAAACTCCACAACGGAAGCAAAGCCATCAGATAAGTAAGGATAATCACACGGCCTTATCCTTACCCTTCGGGGAACCTGCAGTACCTGTGATGTAAACAACAACAGTGGGGTGAGATACATCAAATCTCAGTGAGTTCCCTATCTTAAAGTCCTCTCGGCTCTACAAGGTTCTAACAGACCTAACTCAAGTCAAAAGGGAAGGGAAGTGACGTTGAGTACACACACACTATATGGAAACATGCTATGAGTTCGTCAACTCACAATATCACTAACCGGTAACCACACCAAGGCATCCCCTGTTCCCGTCTGCTGTTACGTCTAGAAGTCGACCTGAGTCATGGATCCTGGTAACCTACTTGACATACGAATGGATTTGGGTTCTACGGGCCATTAACCGTTATGAACCGTCACTTCACACGGGCCATTAACCGTCACAAGCATACGCTCCCAGAGCGTCATTCGTACTGCACGCGGGAATCAAACCTGCCAAGTAGTTGTGCACATGTTTCAGAGGAGCTCGAGACCCATGAAACGCACTCGCAAAATAACCGGTTACGACTACGTGATCACACACAAACGTGATTATATTCGACAATCACAAGGCCATTATGCCTTATCACAACCAAACGGTTAACACGCATGTTCCATACTAGTTTCTATTCATTCTATAGTTTTTTGACATTGCTTATGGTAATGTTCCTCACTCTACCTATTCCGTATTTTAACATGCATACGTATTCAACAACGATTACACACCATTAAACGATAAAAGTCGACAAAACGACACTATTCTAAAATCCCGACATAATTAAATCGGCCAACAATCTTAAAACCATTTTAATAAGAAAATACATTTTGTTAGCTTTCCAACGATATCAAGAATGTTACAAATGGATAACCGAGTCAAAAGTTATGGACAGAACGAGAAATAGTTTCGCGAGAAAACACAATTCTACATTTTCCTGACCGTACGCGTATTGCCCTAAGCCATACGCGTATTGCCCAGCTGGCTCGCCCAGCCATACGCGAATTGCCCAAGGTGATATGCGTATGGGCAGAGGCTGATTTCCCCTCAAAATTTCATTTAATCCTCCAATACGCGTATGCCTAACCCATACGGGTATTGCCTCCTCCCATACGCGTAACGCCCAAAATCCTTCATTGCCATACGCATATTGACCACCCCAATAAGTGTATTGCCTTGCGTGATACGCGTATGGGCAGTGGAAACCCAGAATTTTCCTGCAGAAAAGTTCTGCTACGGGGTGATCCAAAACAACCCCAAAATCCCATTTTTTCTCAGTCAAATACACCAAAACATGTTATAATCATCACAACCAGCATAACACACAATCAATTATCGAATTTCAACAGTTAGATTATGATTCTATTGTAAAATTTCACATTTCTAACAATATCAAACTAACTCTAAAACTCAATAAAATTCTATTCTAAAGTGCCTAACTAGAACCCACCTGGATTACAAGATGAGGAGGTTGAAGCTGAGATGAAAAGATGAAGATTGGTTGATGTTTCTTGCTCTTGAGCTCTTGGAGAATTCCCTCTTCTTTTCCTTCCTTTTTCCTTCTCCTTTCTTTCTTTCTCTAATGTTTCTATCCTTTTTCCAAATAAGGCAAAGAAAAGAAAATGCACATAGAAAACATTAATTGGCAATACTACTAATTATCCAAATTTTGTCAAATGCACCAATTAATAAAATTCCAAGTTAAATAATATTAATCTAATCAAATTTTCGAGTTCATCGGTTTACTCTAATTACTTTATCCAATAATTGCTCAGAGTACCCCGGAACCCAGTTGATCATAATAATATTATTCAAAATGTTCACTAAAATTGTGGGGTATTACAGTTTTTATTAGTTTTTTACTTTGGTATTTTCCCATTTTTGTTCGATTTACTTTTATTTTATCATGTTTTATGCTTTGGTATTGTGTTTTTGATATTTTCATACCTAAGCAAGTATTCAGAGCGAAAGAGGAACAAAAACGAGCAAAATGCGACAAAAAGGATAGAAGTAATATTTCGCCATACTAACTCCAGGGGCTTGCTACAGCCACCCATAGCAGCTGCTACGGGCCGTAGAAGAGTGGCGAGCTCTTCCGCGATTTGTTTTCTTTTCTGGCTCGATTGCTTTTGTTTTGAGGTTTTTGCATGTTTGGATCTGATATTTTCTTATGTATTTGTCATTGATCAGTGAGATTTTAGTCTATTATTAGAATGTTCTATAAAACTCATAGTTGGTCTTGAGTTTAGTGATCGAGTTTTTATTTTCTAGTTTTCAGGTATTTCACTTTTCCATTCCTGGTACTTAAGTCTCCATTAGAGCACTAGATCAAGGTTTATTCATTCAAAATTTTATTAATCGTTTTCATTACAATTGCCATTATATTTCAATTGTTTATTATGATTTCGATTATGAGTACTGCTCTGATTGTGTTATCTCTCACCATGAGTGAGTAGTCCACTAAGGACTAAGGGTTTTGGGGTTTATCTTGTGACTATTTGTATGAACCATCACAAATCGATTACGAGAGTCTTTGTTCATGTTTATTTTAATACCTGAGTTTCGACATTCCAACCCTTATATGAAAGTAAAGAGTTTGTTAGTACCGAGCACAAATTTTTAAACAATCGAGTCCATTACAACAAAAGTGCTTGGATGAGATTGAGAAAAATCCCAATTTTATAGCTGTGCAAAATAAGGAATGCTTGACAAATAATTCGGTCGTGCAAAAGCAGACGAATAATTCGTCATCGATATGGCAACACGCTGGCGAAAGCAGGTGTTGTCCACATTTATCTATTTTTTATAAATCGTGTTAGAACCCTAATAATAAAAGTGAATTGGATCATATGGAGACACCGGAGTAAGAATCGTGACCCTAAGTCATGTTTGTTGCATTATAATTTAAGTGATTTTCATTTAAGCTATTTTGATCTCTCTAGATACACATCGATAGAAGGTAATTTGGTATTCAACTCATTGGTTCTTCTAGTTCGATAATCTTTTACTACTTTGCACAGTTGTGCACTTGCAGCGTGTCAAGTTTTTGGCGCCGTTGATGGGGACCAATTGTGCTTGATATTGAATTATTGTTTAATCATCGTATTGACTAGAGATTTATTTATTTTTATTTTGTTGTAGTTCTCGCTGCCCTTGCATGCGAAGAACTCGTTATGCCGATAATTTAGTCGTATTTGTGAATGAAATCGAGCGTTTCTTACGTAAAAGACGCCGAATTCTAAGACAACGAGAGAAGATTGATCCCTAGTTGACATTAAGCCTCTTAAGGATTATGCGATTCCTACCAAAGAGAAACCACACTATAGTATTGTGCACCTGTCAATTGCGGCAAATAATTTTGAACTAAAACCATCTTTGATAGGTATGGTGCAACAAATTCAATTTTCTGGGTTACCTTCTGAAAATTGTAACCTTCATCTTTCTATATTTCTTGATAATTGTGGTACTGTTAAACTTAATGGAGTTGACCAAAATGCCATTCTCCTTAGGTTATTCCATTTCTGTTTGAGAGATCGTGTTCGGTCTTGACTTCAATCTTTGCACCCTAGTTCGATAACTTCCTGGACTCAGCTGAAAGCGGCCTTCCTTGTGCGATATTTCCCATCAATAAAAACAACCCAAGTTAGGAATGAGATTAATAATTCCAAGCAGGAATAAGGGGAATCTTTGTTTGACGCATGAGGGCGTTATAATGAGTTGTTAAGATTATGTCCATTCCACGGGCTTGAAAAGTGGATGATTATTCACACTTTTTATAACGGTCTCCTTTACTCTACATGGATGGCCTTAGATGTGGCTTCCAACAAAGGCCTAATGAATAGTCCCTAGGATGTGGCTTATAATTTAATAGAAGAGATGACTAAAAATTATCACTCATGGGGGAGCGTGCGATAAATCGCCGATAAATCTTCCTCTAAGACCGGTGGTCTTTATGATGTTAGTATGTTTGACCATATGAACGCAAAGGTGGATGATTTCTGCCAGAAAAATGATAGTTTAAGCATCACACCTCTCTATCATACCCTAAATTTTGACCACAAGATTTCCCATCATTGTGCAAATCATCACCATAATATGGATGTACCTTCATGCCTCATCAATCCTCTCAAAGATTATTGAGCATTCACTCCAATAAAGAATTGGGATTTTGAGCCCTCTCAGAGTACTCAGACAAAGGATCAATCAAGAATAGACATGATCCTCAACTTGTAAAGCCTCTCAAACATCCATGAAGGATCAAGAGGTTTCCCACATCAAGAATCAAGCATGACAATGCAACACTTCAAGTTAATCAAGCCTCAAGATCATCAGTGTCACCAAATTAGGGTTTTGGTCGACCAAGGCCTCCAGAGGAAAATTTTCATCTGGGCATGAGCCAATACTTCAAAACATGATCCAAGAAGCTCAAAGGGACCTCATGGATCCAATCACAAGTTCAACATAGCCTCAGTGGATGCATTCATAAAAAATTAGGAATTAGGGTTTCTTGACCTAATTCACCCCTAAGTTGACTTTTGGGGCAAGGCATGAGGCAAAACTTCAAGGAATGTTTTAAATACCTCCACTATCTTATATTGATCCTCTTACAAGTTCAAATGGACACAAATAACTTGGTTCATGAGCAATGTAAAGATTCAAATCCATCTGGACCCCAAACTAGGGTTTCTGAGAAAAAGTCAACCATACCTTTGACTTATGGTTTTGATCATCACCCATCAAGAAAAATCAAGAAAAGCGGGGTTACTTGCAAAAGGGGAAACCTTAAGAAACTTGAATTTTCACTAAGTCATGGAAAAAGTGATTGTTACCCAACTTTACAAGACCATAACTTGTGATCCAAGTAACATTTTTCTTCCATCCAAAGCTCAAATGAAAGTTCTCATTACATACTACAAAATTGTCAACTACAACATATTCCAAATTCTCATGAATTGATCAAAATCACAAAAAAATGGAAAATGTACATTTTTCAAACACTTAGTGAAAGTTTTAGACAAAATATGTTTTGTATTTTCACCAACTTTGAGGCAATTTTTCATTATGATCCAAGATGATTCAAGACCAAAGTTAAACATCAAAGTTGAAGTATGATATAGGGGCTTTCCAAAAAGTACAAGAGCCTCCCATGGTTCAACTTGAGCAAGAAGTTATAAGCCTCAAAAAATGGCATTTTTCACCCTGCCTACACAACAACATTGGTACATAACTTGTATCCCACGATTTCTTGAGCCAATTTTGAACACTTGCATCATTGTATTTCTGTCCAAAATCAACATGAATGATGAAGAATCTGATCACAAGGCCATCAAGTCAAAAATCCAATCCCTTAGGCATGCGGCATTCAAGGTTCGTTTCCAAAAACTCCAACTTTGTCATGAAGCATTGAATGGATGCATAGAGCTGGCATGTATCAGTCCACAACATTGCAAATGAGTCAAGATTAGTCCAAGAATCAGAAGACCATAGGCCTACAAGATTGACTCAAGTTAATGGCTAGAGGAGACTTTGGCTACATGACAAAACTCAATGGATAATAAGGTGATCTAGCCCCCAATCACTCTTGCTCCCAAAACAAACTTGCTCTACTATAAATAGGGACCCTTTCTGGTCAGTTTGAGTACACCAAAGCATAACAACACATGCTCTTCTTCATTTCACTCTCAAAAAACCAGAAATTGCTTCCTTTTCAAGTAACATGCGAATTTTTCAATAGGAAGCAATTCTATCAAAACCAATGGTGTAGACACATCATATACATTATATGTGAGCTATCCAAACACTTCCCACGCATCTGTAACCTCATATTCACAAAGCTCCAAATCAAACTCAAGCCTATTTGCAGTTGAGTTGCCACAAGGTGATCCAGGTTGTTTCAATCCATTCCAAGCTTCCAAACACCTTACATAAGGTCCATTGAAGTTGTCCAGGTCATCAAACAACATCTGTAAATCCTCCAACACACAATTCGATTTATTCTTGCAAGAGGTAAGCCTGAACTCTCAAACTCTATGATCCATGCATCATAAATGTGTTTTCAAGTTACAAAAATGTTTCTGCACTTATGTAGAGAGTTTCCCCTTAATCAATTGCTTTGTAGATATCATGTATAGGATTTCATAGTGTTCTTGCAGAAATTAGGGTTCATGTGTTCATCACTTGATTTCTCACTCCACACTTAATATAAATGCAATTAATTGGTACCATTGGAATCCTTGTTAAAAAACGAGTGAGATTGATATTTGAATCGTGCAAAATCATTGAGTAATCAGAGAGAAAAGTGAGGTTTTGCAAATCGTCCATGGCACGGGCACGAGGAAGAAGAAGGTGACCGTTGGCGCCTTTTTCAAATTATTTGAATTTTTGAATTTTTAGGTTATTTTCTTAATTGATTTCAAAAATTAATTTCTCCCTCAATTTTAATCATTTTTTATTGGTTATTATTTTAAAAATTCACAAAAATGTTAAAATATTTTATACTACAAAAAAATCAAATTTATATTATTTATTTAATATAGTTTGAATTTTTGTAGGGAATTTCATTTTAATTGTTTTTAAACATTTTTTAATGAAATTTTCCTCTTGATTTTTCAAATTCAAATGAATTTCACACTTTCATATAAACATAACATGATTTTTCAAAAAAAAAATTCAAAGTTCACAACTTGTTTTTTAATATATTTGATATTTTATATCATTTATTATTTAATTTTCTTTGAAAAATTATATTTTTAATTAAAATTAGGGTTTTTCCTTGATTTTAATTTTTCAAACTTCATTTGAAACACTTTTGGGCATCTTTGTAGAGTGTAAGACCCATCCCATTGTAAATACACAATTTTGGGCCTCAGTCATTGTATAAGTCCCGATACGATTTTCAAAATAAACGGTGTGATCGCTGTGTTTCATCTGGTCATCTCCTTGAGCTATAAGCCCCAACTCTTGTATCAAAATAATCTTTTGGGCCTCTTTGTAAAGTTTAAGACCCACCCCTTTGTGTAAATAATTTTTGGGGCCTCAGTCATTGTATAAGTCCCTCTGTGGTTTTCAAAACCGCGGCGCGATCGCCACATTTTCAAATAAATCATCTGGGTCTCTCCTTGAGTTGTAAGTCCCATTATTCTTTCTTCACTAACACTTTTGGGCCTCTATTAGAGTGTAAGACCCAACCCCTCTTTATACATAATAAATTTTGGGTCTTTGCTAGAGTATAAGTCCCACAACGTCTTTCGGAATTGCAGTGCGATCAATGTTTTCAAATAAGTCATCTGCGCCTCTCCTTGAGTATAAGCCTCAACCTTTTGTACTTAAACTTTGTTTTAAACAACAAATAACCTCAATGGGCCTCTCCTTGAGTTGTAATCCCCATACCTCTGTTTTCAAAATCATCTATCTGTTTTAACTGGTACTAAGAGGAGCATTATTCCCGGTGAAACTGCTTTTAGACCACTTGGGCCTCTCTTTGAGTTATAAGCCCCAAATATTCTTTTCTTTCAAACAAATTTCTTTTAATTCAAATTCAAATTCAAAGTTTTCTCAAAACTTTCTTCAATTTCTTAAATCCCTAATAATACAACTGTAATCAGTACAACCAATCACAACACACTTGGGCCTCTTCTCAGTGTATAAGTCCCAACATCTTTTTAATGCATATTTATTTATATACCTGTCAACTCACTTATTTGTATATATATTGTTGTGCATAATTATTTAGAGTTTTCCCAGTAGTTAGGTCTACACTTAGGTCAAACCAGAGGTTACTTCTAACTTAGTCAAAACTAGTTCCCTCATAGGAAATTCCCTCAATACAGTCTGCCTCCTCTTGGGCTTATTCAATATAGAACAGAGAAATGCATTATTCCTGGTGAAACTTTTCTCAAGACTGTCAAAACTTAGAAATATGTATGTATACAAGAAATTCATTTCCCTGGAGAAGATTAATTCCCGGTGAAACCTCTCTTGAATTTCTTCAAACCTTAGAACTATTCACCAAAGAAAGGATTAATTCCCGGTGAAACCTTTCTTGAACTTTTCTTAGGCTTGGACCCACAGGCTTCCTAGAAGTATCCTCATCCTCCTGTTGGGCTTAGTACAAGGACCAACAGGCTTCTTAGAAGTTCCCCAGCTTCCTTTTGGGCTTAATACAAGGACCCAAAGGCTTCCTAAAAGCATATGATAGAAATTAGTTCTCTACTAGTTTAATACCCAGGAGAGTCGAAATTCTAGAACATCATACCATTCCAGGGTTGATCTTCATCCCTTAAACCAACAGCCTTCTCTTGGGCATCATACAAAGATCTCTATACACCAGAGCCTACCACTTCTTGAGAGATTTGGATAGTCTCAACCTCCTCTTGGGCTTCATACAAATAAGACTTGGAAAGTCTCATATTCTCTTTGGACTTGACATAGAGACCCTCAGACTTCTTGAAAGCACAGGATAAACCCTGATTATTTTATTAATACACCAGTCTCTAAAAGAATTAAAACCTCTAAGGTTTTCAAACTCACCTTTAACTCCCTTGACCCCCAAACTTTCACCTTGAACATCCCAGCCAGGGTCAATTTACCATCAATAAACCCTTAACAGAATCAGAGCCTCATGGGATCTGGTATTTCAACTCTCCACTGATTCCCAGCAAGAGTGAAATCCCCTTAGACCCTCCAATGCAATTGGACCTGCTCTTGGATTTCAATAAATCCTCAGCAAGAGATAGCCTCCTCTTAGTCTTCATATAAGAATTTTCTTCAGTCAGCCTCAATCTTGGGCATTGTACAAGACAAATAAAATCCTCCCCAGTGGAGTCATTTTCTTTCAGCTTCAACCTTGGGCATTAAACAAGGCACACAAAAATCAACATCCCCTCAGATGAGACTGAAATTCTGGCATAGCAGACAACAGATGTCCTAACACATGTAAAGACATTGTTTATCATAATTATTAAACAAGAACAGAACAGCAGACTGATTTTCAAAAAATCAGTCATTGCAGAAACACATGTGTTTCAACATCTGTTCCAACATATTTATCAAGAACAATAACAAAATATGTAAATCTGCAAAATGATAAAAGAACACAGCAATTGTTAACCCAGTTCGGTGTAATTCACCTACATCTGGGGGATACCAAACCAGGAAGAAGACTCCACTATCTGTAGTATTATCATAAAGCTAAACTCCCTCGTTTACAACTTTATCTCCTAATCACTACCCAATGGAATCTTTATCAAAGACACCTTCTTTGATATGAGAACCATGACTCACTTCCCCTAATCACAAACTGTGATATCTAAACCATCCCTATCAATACATAATTTTGTTAAGCATACTTGACCAACAAGCTAACTCGGATTTGCTTAAAAGCTTTATCCAAGAACAATACACAGTTCATTACCTAAAGGCTTCTAAATCTGTGTGATATATATGCCTTTTATAATGCATCAAACGACACAAAGGAAGACTTACAAAGCCTATAGAGCCAACGATTCTCAAAACACTAAACCCTTATATTACATACAAGAACTAGGTTACAAAAGGTATATCAAAACCCTATATCTAAGTCATCTTATATAGGCTTCAGCAGTCTTGGGCTTCATATCTTTGGTCCTTGATCCATTCCTAGAAAACGCATCAGTTTTTGGGTAGATTTGTTACAGATTTAAAACCTGTTAAATCAGTGTATAACTCTAGGATGTAGTGTCTTCAGGTTGGGACATCTTCTTCAACATCATTATTCATGGCCAGATTTCTTCATCTTTATCAATAATATGTTTTACCAAAATTCTGTCAAACCATAGGAGATTTCAATCTCCCCATTTTGACAAATTTTGGCTAAAACTCCTTTTGAACAATAAACCCAGGAGGCTCCTGGATTTATTTTAATCTTTAGTCTGAGTGGCGATTATGATTGTAATATTGTGCATACCGGATTCATGTTGGTGTACATGAGGAGGAAGATAACACAAACTCCCTCTTTCCCATGAGTCCGTATAACCCCACCAGAGAGGAAGAAAAATCCCAGGGTGAGTGAAGTTGAAAAAGGTCTGGAAGTTGAGACTCCTAAAGTAACAAGAAGGAAGTCTGAAACATAAGAACACTGGACACTCCTATCAAACACACTCCCCCTCTAGAGATCAGTTGTAGACTTCGTAATTCTGAGTACATAAAGCATGTAACTCAAGTCACAAGACACAACATGATCTTTAACTCAAATCACAAGACACAAGGGAAACATAGACAAAATGATAAAGCAAACACCTTGTTCAATGTTCTTGCAAAACAACTGCAAGAAAAACACACACATCCCCTGTACTAGTGACTCACACTCCCCCCTTTTAGCCAAAAATTGGCAAAAATAGCCAAGACATTCCCATACCCAACCAATACTAATCCAGACTCGAACAAAAAACATTTGGAACAAAGAAAACATGGCCTGAGACAGACTCATCCAAGGACTCCCTTAAATACCCATGAAATTTCCTTCGAATGTAACGAACCATTGAAAATAACGATGGTCCATTCAATGAAATCATTAATCAAAGGATGTAACTTCACTAGAACAAATGTGCACCGGCCAAGAATGCTTTGACTATTTCTTCTTCAAGGAAAACCGTCCAAAAATAATGCAAGTAACGATGAACATGTTTTGCACGCTCATGTTCTCCACTATCCAAGGCACACCGACCAAAAGACCAGTTACTTTTAAAAGCATGTTCTTAACAATGTCCTGACATCATGTCAGGCATTGTCTACCAAGAAAACTTCTGTATTGATCAATACTCCCACAACCTGCAACATCTGTAAAATGTCAAAACATCCTTCTTGACATCTCATCTTCAAAATAATCACAGTTTGCTTGTCCTCTAAACAAACTGGATTCAGAACTGCATCCCTGCAGTAATACTTCTTAAATGAAGGAGCAACTCCCCCTATTTAAGATAACCAGTGCTCCTCCAATGAACACTAATGTTGATGAGTGGAAAACATAAGACACATCTTCATGTCTTCAAGAGCTCACCCTCTGTTCAACACTCCTGCTGAACACAATCATCTTAGCACTATTGCTTTTTCTGACAAGAAACAATAATCACTCACACATGAACACCATCATGCTTCCCGTGAGGTCACATTAGGATCACCATCCTAAATCAACAAACTCTTGGATTGAGACCTAAATCACCATTGATCCCTCTCTTCTTGAACCTATTTATACACCACACGAATTCCTCTTGAATTCTCATGTATAGACCTCCATGTACCTTAAGATAAAATCCAATTGATTAGGAATGTTCGACATTCCTCAAAGAGATACCATACCTCTTAGTTTGTCATCTTCTTAACGATGTCAGATATCGTACACATGCTCCAGAACTTCTCAGCTTGCCAAAATGATCCACTTCTCTATAGCATGACTTGTAGCAGGGGTGGTATCCCCTCTACAAGCTTTCTTATTGACCTTAGCAAGGTAATCCAATTAGATAGACACCCCATAATCCAAGACAGTCATTCCTTCATCATTCTCCCGTATGATAACCTGGAATACTTATTCTCCTGGTGAATATCCACTTCTATATTCTGAACGCATCAGAATCCAAACCTTCATGCAATCAAACCGTGATCCACTTCAGTTTTACCAAAATCCTTCACATCAGACTTCCAAGACAATCCTTTACCCATCATTCTCCCATACGATAAGATAAATACCTCTTTAGACAAGATGTGACCTAAAAATCCTACTCCAAGGATAACTCACCCAGAAGATGTTCTAACATTAGTTAGGACATCCTTCACATATCATAGACACTAATCAACATAGTTCTAGATATGCTCCACCACTGGACTTACTACCTGCATAGTAATCCAACTGGAGATCTTCAAACAACACTGAGCCACCAGCTTGATCAACAAGAACTCCAGATAACCATAGAGAGAAATAAACTTTCATCCACCAAAAGAAGATAATCTTCCATAAACTGAGAACTTCTGCCATAAGCTCCAAGATAGAAAAGACTCAATACCTCCTCAAGTCTTCAACCAACCACCCTTTTTCCCAAGAGTAATTTGTTCCAAGACACTCTTCAAGAGTAATCAAATGCCACTGTTTAATTATCTTGATTTCTAGAATACACAACCAAATGCCACTTTTGATTGCCTCATCCTTCTTGAATATGAAACCAACCAAATGCGACTTTTTGATTGATCTCACCCTTCTTTAGAACTCCCACAAGATAAACTGATCCATCAATGAAATCTGTTCTTCAAGTTACATGAACTACTTAATCCATAGCAAGCCATCTTGGATCCA
The DNA here is from genome assembly GCA_022829125.1 of Lathyrus tuberosus. NCBI lineage: Eukaryota > Viridiplantae > Streptophyta > Magnoliopsida > Fabales > Fabaceae > Lathyrus > Lathyrus tuberosus. Next base: position 1,334,354 of record JALAZF010000568.1, read on the forward strand.
CCAAGCCTTAGACATGTAACATCTTCTCCTTCCACAACTCTCACAAACTGCATGAGATAGACCTTTTTGAAGCATCCATAAATTTCATTATTCTGTAGATCAACTTATCTTAGGCTGATGTGCCACATCACTAGCTGAGATCCTGATGTTAAGCTTGATGTTAGAACATTCTGATACGACATCCAGCTGCTGAATTCAGCTCCTCCTTCTGAAACTTAGAAGAACCTACTCCCTTTAACAGAACAAGAGTTCCATGCTCTCATAGACTTGATTCAACAACCAAGTTTGAGTAGACAACCTTCATCCTTCTTAATCATATCACAAGTATTCCGTTTAAGCTCAAACCTTGATGAATATCTGCTTCACAACTCTAAAGAACTCAACGTGCCAAGTCTGATTCTTCAGAAGATAAGTGGTCCCAGAATACACCACAACTATACCAAAGGATGTCACTTTCCTCAAGTAGAGCAGATTGTAGAAAGTCAGAGATAACTGGCACTTAACCTTGACTTCCAAGATGAGCAAAATCACATTCTCCTAAGTACCTAGATCAGAAATAAACTGACCCAAGCTGTGCCATCACCAGCACCATATTCTGGATAAGTCACTTGCCAGGACACTTTCCAGATCAACATCAGATGTTTCTAGTAACAACTGGAACACACCTGCTGCACTCCCATACTCCTAGATCAGAAATAAACTGATCCAAGAACTACTCATCAAGATTATGATGTCTTCTTCTTCATCTTCCACATCACCATTGTCTAGACTAGTTTCTTGCCAGGAAACTCTCCAGAGATCAAATGCTTCTGCCACACCACACTGAAGCAGATTCTTAGGTCAGCACCCAAGAGAAATAGATCCAAAAGCTTATGCATTACCCTTCCCATGATTCTGCACAAACCAGATGAAGAGATGTTTCAACATTGTTTTGAACATCAACAATCTTGAACTTCACATAAAGGATAATCAATTAAATACTTGTGAATATCACAAATAGCAATTGATCTTAAATCCTTGTTCAATAACCCTGCTTCACTATTGAAGTCATACTCTAACAGATCCTTCCATGAACACTTATCAAGTCTTCAATCTTTTGCAAGTATCTTCTTTGACAAACAAAGTGTTGAGATACCAAGGCTGCCACCCTTGACTCGCGTAACTAATATTCTCTCTGAACGAACCCTATTTACCTCAACAGTTCTAAAATCTCCATATAGATTGGATCCACCCTTAGGGTTAAGAGAGATGAATCCTTCCTTGCAGTTTTGGATGGTGAAAATAAATCACCTCCACTTTCTTCCGGTTTATGTTTCACATAAACACCCTCTAGTAAGAAGAATAACTAGAAGACTCCAGATGCACGACTGATATTCTTTTATGAGTGGACTTGAGAGGATTCTCAAGTATCTTTGAAAACTTAGCCGATCAACAATTTATCAAACTCCTAGAGCAAGAACTTGATAAACCTAATCTCAACTCCCCTTCTCTTCAACTGACTTCAAACTGCACAATGGAACCAAGCATCCAAGTACCAAGTCACCATAACAGACATCTTCCAACAACTCTCTCCATTCCATCTCCCCCGACTTTGGAATAAAAAGATGCGTATATCTTCAAATATAGATGCCAACGATTGAGATCTTCCACCATCTGTCTTCAGTAACAACTCCAGAACCCCATAAATTCCAAAGCTCTTCCACCAGAAACATATGCAGCGGAACCACCAAGGAACAAATTCAGGTTGCCCTAATAAGTTGTCAGAACATCTTATAAGACACCCCAACAAGAGAACTAGTCACTTCTCCTGCAGTTGTTGTAAAACCTCAACAACATGAGTCCTCTATGCAGGAAGATATATCTTCTATACATCACATATAAAAAACAAATAATCAACACTTTTTTCCAGATAATTGCTATAAGTGGCACACTTGTTGATTCAAAATCCAAGCTGGAGTCCTTCCTTTATCCTGGCGAAAAATTCATCTTTCATCTGACTGCTGTAAGTGGCAAGCCTCTGGATTCCATACATCTAAGCCAATGTCCCTCTCTTAGGATGAAAGATTCATAAAGGAAAAAGTGGCATTGCTCAAAAGGAAATTATAGCATTTATGGATTCTCCATATCCCAGTTAAAGTAATTTCCCTTATAATCAATTTCTCAACATTTGTGATGAATAGGTGAGTTTTCTCCCTTTAGAGATGACAAATTCTCTCTCTCATGTCAACCTTTAGCTTCAATCTTGGGCTTCAAACAAGACACAAATACTCAGCTAGCTTCAATCTTGGGCTTTGAACAAGACACCAGATATCTTTCCTCCCATAGAAATAGAAGGAACTATGATTGCTCTGATTTCCCAAATCTCTTTACGGGAATACGTAGGCATAAGATTGCGAAATCTTAGCGAGCACACAAACCAAAAACTTTAGGTCCAGTACCTTCCCAAAAACAACAGAAAACCCGAAAACAGCAAAAACATTCTCTCAACACTCCCAAAGGAGAAACTTTCCCAATCCACAGTAGAAAAACACAGGAAAGCATTTCAAGTTAACAGAAATACATGCAAAAGAAGGTTCCTACGGATTACCATATATACACTGGGTGTTAATAGCTTCCCTTTGTATAATCAAACGCCGATCCCCGATCTCTTAGCATTTGTTAAAGAAAACATTTGCGTGTAGGGTTAGTTTAAGATATCTTCCCCTTCCTTAACCAGCTTCATAGGATAAATACAAAAATAAAAAAGTAGCACCCAAATCAATCATTTGGTAAGGTGGTCGCGTCACCGAAAAAAACCGCACGCTATAGAAAAATGGCGACTCTGCTGGGGAGGATTAGGATTAGATTTCCTAAGAGGTCTAGGCCTTGATTTGCATTTATTTTTCTACTATCTTACTTGCTTTATCATTTTTTTGCTTTATATATATATATATATATATATATATATATATATATATATATATATATATATATCATTTGGTGCCATATTATTTGATACCCTTGTTTAAATTACTATTATCTGGGAATGCGATTAATACGCATGTGGTGAGTCCGAGAGAACATTAAGATAAGTGGTGGCGTATTCGAGGAGGCTTATAGGGAGTGAATCCCGATCAAGCTGACTTAAGAGTCCACCGAATCAGTGGAGGTGCCCGCGTGGAATTACCAGTGTTGAACGAGCATGTCGTGAAACCATTGTTTTTTCCCATTGGATTACCCTTAAAGCTGAGGATTAGTAGACACTTAACCAATAAACCATTAGGTAGTTCAGTGACTATCGGGAATAGTTGATACGCGATACTACACTAAAAGGAGATTCATCTTGGGATATTACAGCTCTTCTGAGTCAATCGGTTTGCTATTAATATCCCTACGAGGGGTCAATGATTTTGGGAACCTTTGTTAGAACTCATTCTATAGGTACAAAAATTGACCTATTAGTACACACCTTGGGAATGGGTAGATCCATGGCTCCATGCCCGTGACGATGAACCCCTAAACCCATGTTTTCAAATGTTTTTGTTTGCTGCATTCATGCATCCATGCATTCATTTATAAAACCTCTTTTAAAACAAGAAAAAATATTTTTTCTAAAAGAACTGAAACAATAATTGCAAATATCAGAGGTTGTGTTATGGATTTCGGAAGAAGAAAAACGCACAAGTACACCTTCAAGGTTCCAAAACTAGAAGACCTAAGGAAATTGGGAAGGATGATTACTAATCCTGAGGCTTTTAGAGCTAAGCACGGAGGACTGTTATCCCTTTTAAAGGTCAACATGGTTGAAGGGATCCTGTCTACACTAGTTCAGTTCTACGATCTGGTATACCACTGCTTCACTTTACCAAATTATCAGCTCACACCAATACTGGAAGAGTACTTCCACCTGATTGATTTGCCTATCACTGATCAAGATCCATTTTCTGGTCTGGAAGAAATTCCAAAAGATCAAGCCATTGCAAGAGCAATCTCTTTGGATGAGTCAGAAATTATGACTCACATGACCACCAAAGGAGGAATCCAGGGTTTACCGGCTAAATTCCTGATGGAGAAAGCTCTATACTTTGCCAGTAGAGGAAATATAACCGCTTTCGAGGATGTCTTTGTTCTGCTCATATATGGGTTATTCCTTTTTCATAACATTAACAACTTCGTCAACACCAATGCTGTTAAGATATTCCTAATTGGGAACCCAGTCCAAACCTTACTCGCAGATGCTTATCATTCTGTACACTTAAGGAATTTATACAGCGGAGGGATGATCACATGCTGTGTACCATTACTCTACAAATGGTTTATTTCCCACTTGCCCAAGTCTGCTGCTTTTTGGGATCACAAGAGTAGTCTGTGATGATCGCAGAAGATTATGTCTCTTACCAACTCTGACATAGATTGCTACAATCGGATCTATGATGGAGTAAAAATCATCGAAAAATGTGGAAATTTCCCCAATGTACCCCTCATTGGTACTAAAGAAGGGATCAACTATTATCCAATTTTAGCTCGCCGTCAAATTGGATACCCGATGAAGAATATCCCACATAATTCTCATCTGGAAGGTCTTTTCTTCAAGGAAGGAGAAAATGATAGGGCACTAAAGAAAGAAATAGTGTATGCCTGGCAATATGTTCACAGGAAGGGGAGAGAGTCACTTGGGAGGCCAAACTGCATCTCTGCAGAGCCTTATCTCCACTGGGTGCAAACTAGAGCCATCAAACTGAGGATGTCTTTCTCTCGTAAAAAAGTTTTTCCCTTAAAGGAATCTGTCCTTTATTTCATGTCTGGTGCAGAAAAACTCCAGGTCGCTCTCAACAAAGTCCAACGTGAGAAAAACTATTGGAAGAACAAATACAAGATTCTTAATTTGGAATATATACAAAGATTCAGGAAACTGCTAAAAGAAAAGGATGCTCTGATTGAGATATTAGAGTAGCATGCTATAGAAAGTCAGGAGGAACGAAGAAATTTGCTCACTCCTTTCACTTGGCAGAGGACCATCGACCCGACAACGGATGAAGGGTCCCAATCAAAGAAAATAAAAATTCAGGAACCAGCATCTGAGCTCTCCTCATAGAGAACTCAGGATCCATAGGCCTAGTTTTCCTTCTCGCACTTTGTAAAATACTGTACTTTTCTCTATAAAACACTACAATCTTTCGAGTTCAATAAAAGGGTCTCCCCCCATGGTGTGATATTTGCAATATAATTGTTAAAAGTTATTTTGAAAACAAAAACTAAAAAATGTATCATTCTTTGCATATCATTCATCATTCTCACATAAAACATCTTTGTCTTTGAGTCTCACATATGTGTCGCACTCTAGAGTCAAACTGTCTCATTCGTACAATACTCGGGCTAATCGACAAAAGAAAATGGAAGATCTCGAGGAAGAGAACATAGAGCTGAGAGAAGAAATCAATGCTCTAAAGGAGAGTTTGGAGAAATGCCACAACACCATGCAATCCCTGGCAGCAGCCCAGGAGCAACAACATCAAAGGACTGTCATCTCGGAGATTACATCCACACCAGCATTTGAGACACCTGGCAATCATCCTCAATACAATATGCCTAAAGGTTTTCTCTGGGGAATGCCTCTCAACTTTATACCTGAAGGATACATCCCACCTATCACTGAAGACCCGAAAGTTGTAGCAGGAACCATCAGACCTGAAGGTTACAAACTTAAGGTAAATGAAGATGCAAAGGTTACAACAGAAACTCCTAAAGGTTAAAAACTTCATGTCACTGAAGCACCAAGAGTTATCGCTGTAATGACTATACCAAAACCAGTGGTACATACTATCCCGGAGGAACAGATTCTATAGGCCACTTCTGGCAGAAACGAAGAAGTATATGAATGGATGAATGAATTCCAAGAACAATTATTGGAAATGCAGAGGGAACTGCATGTCATTTGCGGTCAAGACTTGTTTAGTAAAGACGCCGCTGACCTTTGTTTGGTCCCTAATGTAAAGATACCGCACAAATTCAAGGTGTCCGACTTTGAAAAATATAGAGGCAACTCTTGCCCTTAAAGTCATTTGGTGATGTACGCTCGAAAAATGTCTACTCAGACAGAAAATCAACAGCTCCTAATTCATTACTTCCAAGACAGTTTAACCGGTGTCGCGCTCAAATGGTACATGGGTTTAAACCGCACCAAGATCAGTACTTTCAGAGATCTTGGGGCAGCCTTCGTTCAGTAGTATAGATATAATTTGGACATGGCACCAGATAGGGACCAACTCAGAGCAATGTCACAAAAGGATAAAGAAACCTTCAAAGAATATGCTCAGAGATGGCGTGAAATCGCCGCCCAGATCTATCTTCTTCTCGAGGAAAAGGAAATGACAAAGATCTTCCTGAAAACATTAAGCTCATTTTATTATGACCGGATGGTCGCCAGTGCACCCAATGATTTCACTGAAATGATGAACATGGAAGTACGCCTTGAAGAAGCAGTCCGAGAAGGGCGATTGGTCAAAGATGCGGAGCCATTTAGTAGTACTAAAAGATACGGTAGTGCTTTCCAAAAGAAGAAAGAGCAAGATATCAGTAATATCTCTCTATGAAAGCAAAGGCAAAGGTATCAACCTGTAGAAATAGTAACTTCCGCTATCAACCCGGCGCCAGCTCCGACATACTAACCTCAGGTTGCTCAGAGCCAACCAAATCAACAACAGTATCAGCAAAGGCCGCAACAGCCTCTTCAATAGGCTCGCCCGTAATACAATAATAACAATCATACTACACAACCATCAGGGTTCGACCCTATATCGATGTTGTATGCAGAATTATTTCCACTTCTATTGGCCAAGGGGCACATTCAAACCAGGACTTCTCTTACAGTACCAGAAAATCCACCTTTTTGGTTCAAAGCAGATCAGACTTACCCTTACCATCAAGGAGGATCGGGACATAACATTGAGAATTGTCTCAGCTTCAAGTCTGATGTACAGAAGCTCGTCAGGAACGAGGTTTTATCTTTCAAAGACACTAATCCAAATGTTCAGACGAACCTATTACCGCAACATGAGAAGACTACAGTGAATTTGATAGAAAGAGAGCCTGGCAGCAGTTATCAAATTCACAATGTACGCTTACTGGGAACCAACTTGGTAAAAATGCATTGCAGACAGAGAAGGTACGACCATATGCCATCTCACAACTATCATCAGTGTGATATCTATTTCAAAAACAATCAAGGATGTGCCATAGTACAAACAACCCTTCAAGAACAAATGGATCTGGGCTGGATTCAGGATCACAGGATTCGTTAAATAAATATGGCCCATGCACATCCCAACATTGTTTAGAACCATGACATCCATACAATAAACGTCAATTTAGTGGCAATGCATTCAAGAAAAAGTCAGTATTACAATTTGCCGCGGCACGATTACAGCGTTTGCCCAATCTGTTCCAAGGATAACCAGGGATGCTCTTTCGTACAAGAGGCCCTCCAGCACCAAATGGATCTCGGATGGATCTAAGACTACCATGAAAGAAATGATCATCAAGTCAATATGGTTCAGATCTTTGACATCCGCTTAATGAATACCAGTCTAGTAGAATTGCATGCCAAGCAGGTCAGACTTGGTTTTCTGGCCTCACATGATTATCAAGACTGCAAAGAATACTACAAAAATGACCAAGGTTGTGCGCTTGTACAAAGAACTCTTCAACATCTATTAGACAACTGGTGGCCTTCGATCTACCAGGATGAAGATACACAACAAGTTAGCATGACTGATGGGAATCCTGATAGACATAAAAGCTGTGATATCCGCCTACTAGAAACAGATTTGGTAAGGATGCACTGCATACAAAGTGGATACGGCCAGGTACCACCTCACAATTATGAGCACTGTGGAATATGCTCGGAAAATAACCAAGGATGATATCTCGTACGAGCAGCTCTCCAGCATCAGTTAGACCGAAAGGAAATTCAACCATGCTTGAATTCTGAAACAATCAACATGATACAAGATTGCTTCCCTGTTCAAAACAAGGACCAAGGACTACTAGACAAAAGCATTGTCATAGTCTCCAATCACGGAATAACCAAGGATGTTTGCGCCATAATTCCTCTGCTCAATGCATCAAAAGTCTCTCTTGACAATAGAAAATTTCCAAACTTAGAGCTGATCGAGGTTGCCTACGATGATCAAAAGGCCCAAAAAGCCACTGTGGTCATCTATTTTCCAGGTTCAATACCGTACAAGTCATAAAAGGCTATCCCATACAAGTACGGTGCAACAACTATATAAAATGGAAAGGAAACTCCATTACCCTCCATTGTGAACATTGCCGACATCATTCGAGTTACCCGGAGCGGTCGGATCTTCAATAGAGGAGTTGGAGAGCCTACCAAAGAAAAGGAACCTCAAGTCGAAGTTCCTAATCAACAAGTCAGTCAATCCAGCAATGCGAAACCTGTGAAGAACAACGATTAAATGCTAAAGCTCATTCAGAAAAGCGAGTAGAACATTGTGGATCAATTGTTGCAAAATCCGTCTCGAATTTTCATACTATCTCTCCTGCTTAGTTCATAAGCTCACAGAGAAGCTCTACAGAGAGTCTTGGAATAGGCCTTTGTAGAACAAGATGTGGCAGTTGGTCAATTTGACAGCATCATCTCCAACATCACTTCCTGTAACAACTTGGGATTCAGTGACGAAGAACTCCCAGAAGAAGGCAAGAACCATAACATGGCACTCAATATCACAGTCAATTTCCCAGATGATGCTTTAGCCAGCGTACTGGTAGACACAGGTTCATCCTTGAACGTCATGCCAAGGTCAACTTTGGTACGACTATCTTTTCAAGGTACTCCTATGAGAGGCAGTGAGATCATCTTCAAAGCTTTTGAGAGATCCAGAAAAATAGATATCTGCTAAGTCGATCTTCCCATAACCATCGGTCCTCATAATTTCCAAGTCACTTTCCAGGTCATAGACATCCGAGTAGCATACATCTATTTATTAGGAAGACCATGGATATACTAAGCTGGGGCAGTCACTTCGACACTTCACCAGAAGCTAAAGTTTGTCGAGAACGATAAATTAGTCACGGTATACGGAGAGCAAACTTTAATCGTGAGCAACTTATCATCATTCTCCTGTGTAGAACCAGAGGAGGTTGTTGGAACTCAATTTCAAGCACTCTCGGTGAGCAATGAGAATCATCAAGAAAAAGGAACATTGATTTCCTCATACAAGGACGCTCTCAAAGTAATGGGAGGTGGTGACATAAAAGGATGGGGGCAGATTGTAATTCCTACTGATAACAAGACAAGAAAAGGTCTTGGTTTCTCTCCGACCTGTACCCAGACTATGAAGAAGGATGAAAGTTTTGTCCCATTCAGGATTTCTTTCATAGCGGAGGCTTCCTCCACCCAGTATCTCGAGAAGTCCACACCATCGAGGAGAATAACTCTTCTGATATGGATGAGGAGTGGAAGTCTTATCTCAACGATGAAGGTTATATATCTCAGGGAGAAATGTACATGCCATTCTGCTCTCCAAAGCTAAGTCCCAGATATATACCGAGATCGGATGTCAGAATGATCTGCGGAGATTGTGATCCCGAAGGATGTCGTGCTCCACCCAACTCATTAGAGGAAGACACTCTGATGAAAGACAACTTTGACTACGATTATTATGATCCCCTGGATGACTTGCCTATCTGGAAGCCATACATGGAATACTCGGGGTAAAAGAGTCAGCTGGATAATGCCTATCGGCTGAATAATCTTGAAAAGAATACGCGTATTCCCCCAAAGTCATGGAATCCTTACTCAGAATATTCCAAAAATGTCCAACACCATGTTGATGAATTTGCAAAGATCGCAGGACATGATTTCATTAACTACGCATTTCCTGAAGTCAACGTTATTGAGGAAGTGACTCATCTATTCCCACAGAAACCTGGGATACCTTGGTGTAGCCAAGCGGCAAGTACGACTTTCTAGTCAAATACACTGCTCCCGAAAGCTCTCGCATCAGATACGAGGACATTCAACCAACTGGATGGGGAGATCCTCTTGAGAGTGAAAACATTATGGAAGATGCGACAGAAGAGTCCTCTTATGATAACTCTGCATGGGAAGAAGACTCCAATGATCCCACTCCACCAGAAATCAGTGTCATTTCTGAAGACAACCCAAGAAGGAAAGTATACGACTTTGTGATCCATAGAGGAGTTCGTTGTCATTGGGTTGCGGTCGATGTCCCGAAAATCATTCATAAGTCGAAATAATTGCCACATCTTTGTTTTGACCTTTCACCTTGCCCAGGTGAAATGGATGTTTTTATAGGGCTTGGTTTTCTGTAAATGTCCCTCTTCACTTTGCCCAAATCTATAGAGTTTTGTTTTATAGGGTTGTGTTTCAAGAATCGACAAATCATAAATAAATAATGTCATTTTGAATTCCCGCATTTTTATTGCTGTTTTCACTTTTTGTTTTTCAGAAAATGGTAATCCTAAAAATCAACCCGAAATAAAAACAAGCGTTTTCAGAAAATACACTTCACACACTCTTGCATTCTCTTTGTCTTTTCTAAAAAAGGAATCATCACGTCGTGCAGATTACTTGTTTTAAACCCCATTGAAACGTACGATCCAATGCCTTCTCCCAACTTTGAATTTCCGGTATTTGAAGCTGAAGAAGAAGAGGACAAAGAAATTCCAGAAGAGAACTCCTGACTACTCAGGCAAGAGGAAAGGTCCATTGAACTATACAAAGAGCCATTGGAAACGGTCAATTTGGGTTCAGAAAAAGAAAAGAAAGCAGTTAAGATTTAAGCACTGCTCAGTCTAACTGTCAGAGAAGGCTTGATAAAACTTCTCAAAGAGTTTCCAGATGTGTTTGCTTGGTCCTACCAGGACATGCCAGGGTTAGATACCAGCATCGTGGAACATCACTTACCACTAAAAACAGAATGTCCTCCAGTAAAAAAAAGACTAAGAAGGACTCATCCAGATATGGCCATCAAAATTAAGGAGGAAGTGCAGAAGCTATTCGACGCAGGTTTCCTTGCCACCTCAGAATATCCTCAATGGCTAGCCAACATAGTGCCAGTTCCAAAAAAGGATGGAAAATTCAGAATGTGTGTAGACTACAGGGATTTGAACAAAGCAAGTCCAAAGGATGACTTCCCCTACCACACATTGACATGCTAGTAGACAACATGGAAAAATTCAAGGTCTTCTCCTTCGTGGATGGATTCTCGGGCTATAATCAAATTAGAATGGCACCAGAAGACATGGAGAAAACTTCATTCATCACCCCATGGGGCACATTCTGTTACAAGGTAACGTCGTTCAGTCTGAACCCATCAAAGGGCTAAGTTAACTCTATTTCACGACATGATGCACAAAGAGATTGAAGTGTACGTCGATGACATGATTTCCAAATCCAAAATAGAACAAAAGCATGTGGAACACCTATCAAAGTTATTCTAGCGTCTGAGAAAAGACAAACTTCGCTTGAATCCTAATAAGTGCACATTCAGTGTTCGCTTAGGAAAACTCTTAGGATTTATCGTCAGCCAAAAAGGAATTGAGGTTGATCCTGACAAAGTCAAGGCCATTCAAGAAATGCCTTCCCCAAAGACTGAAAAGCATGTCATAGGATTTTTGGGACGTCTGAATTACATCTCAAGATTCATATCCCTTATGACCGTGACATGCACGCCGATCTTCAAACTACTCGAAAAGAACCAAAGTTGTGTATGGACAGAAGACTGCCAAAAAGCTTTCGACAGCATCAAAGAATATCTATTGAATCCACCTATTTTGTCTCCTCTAATGGAAGGAAGACCACTGATCATCTACTTAATAGTCCTGGAAGACTCCATGGGTTGTGTGCTTAGCCAAAAAGACGAGACAAAAAGAAAAGAGTCTGCCATTTACTACTTAAGCAAGAAGTTCACGGACTGTGAAACTTGATACACTATGCTTGAGAAAACTTGCTACGCTCTAGCTTGGGCAGTCAAACATCTTCGCCAGTACATGATTTGTCACACTACTTGGTTAATCTCTGAAATGGATCCGATCAAGTACGTCTTTGAAAAACATGCTTTAACGGGAAGGATTGCCCGTTGGCAAATGTTGTTATCGGAATAAGACATCGAGTACCACACTCAGAAAGCTGTCAAAGAAAGTATTTTAGCCGATCATTTGGCTCATCGGCCGATTGACGATCAGGAATCAGTCAAATTTGACTTCCCAAACGAAGATGTCATGTACCTAAATATGAAAGATTGCGATGAACCGCTACCCAATGAAGGGCCATAACCAGGATCCCAATGAGGGCTAATATTCGACGGAGCCGTCAATGCTTATGGAAATGGAATTGGGGAAATCATCGTAACACCTCAGGGTACCCATATTCCTTTCATTGCCATATTGACGTTTAAATGCACAAACAATGAGGCCGAATACGAAGCTTGTATCATGGGTCTCGAAGAAGCTATTGACCTAAAGATAAAGAATTTGGATGTGTATGGAGACTCAACCCTGGTTATAAATCAGATCAAAGGAGGGTGGAATACATATCAATCGGGATTGATTCCTTATAAAGACTACGCGAGAAGGTTGTTACCATTCTTCAATAGAATCGAGTTTCATTATATCCCTCGTGAAGAAAATCACATGGTTGATGCATTAGCCACCCTATCCTCCATTATTAGTGTGAGTCGATGGAACGACGGACCCATGATTGACATAATGTGCCTTGAATAGCCCGCTTACATCTTTGCGGTTGAAGCAGTCATAGACGACTAACCATGTTATCACGATACCAAGTTCTTCCTTCAAAGACAAGAGTACCTGCCTAGAGCATCAAGAAAAGACAAGGAGACTCTCAGAAGACTAGCTGGCAACTTCTTCTTGGATAATGATATACTCTACAAGAGAAACTTCGACATAGTTTTTCTCAGATGCGTAGACAGACAAGAAGAAAACATGTTAATGAAAGAGATTCATGAAGGATCCTTTGGCACTCATGCCAATGGATACACAATGGCAAGAAAAATTCTGAGAGCAGGATATTATTGGTTGACGATGGAATCCGACTGCTACAAGTACATGAGGAGGTGTCACAAGTTTCAGATATACGCCGACAAAATCCATGTATCGCCAATGCATCTCAAGGTTCTTTCTTCTCCATTGCCTTTTTCTATATGGGGAATCGACATGATTGGCATGATTGAACCCAAAGCTTCAAACGAACATCGGTTCATCCTGGTAGCTATTGACTACTTCACCAAATAAGTCAAAGCAGTATCATACACCAATGTGACCCGACAAGTAGTGGTCCGATTTATCAAGAACAATCTCATCTGTCGTTATGGTGTTCCAAACCAGATCATTATGAATAATGGATCCAACTTGAACAACAAGATGATGAAATAGTTGTGTGCTGAGTTCAAGATCGAACACCATAACTCATCTCCCTATCGACCTAAAATGAATGGAGAGGTAGAAGCAGCTAACAAGAATATCAAGAGGATTATTCAAAAGATGGTTGTAACCTACAAAGATTAGCATGAGATGCTACCCTTTGCTCTTCACGGTTATCGCACATCTGTCCGCACTTCAACAGGGGCAACCCCTTTCTCTCTAGTATATGGCATGGAAGCAGTGCTCCCCATAGAAGTAGAGATCACATCATTGAGAGTATTGATGGAAGCCAAGCTAACAGAAGCTGAATGGTGTCAAAGCCGACACGATGAACTGAATTTAATCGAAGAAAAGAGAATGACGACTTTATGCCATGGTCAGTTGTATTAGCAAAGGATGAAGAAGGCGTTAGATAAAAAAGTCTGACCCCGTGTCTTCAGGAAAGGAAACCTTGTGCTCAAGAAGATACAATCATTTCTCACTGATTCTAGGGGCAAATGGACTCCGAATTACGATGGCTCTTATGTTGTTAAGAAAGCCTTCCCAAGCGGTGCCTTAAGACTCGCAACCATAGATGGAGAGGAGTTTACCTACCCCAAGAATGTTGATGTAGTCAAGAAATACTTCGCCTAAATAAAAAAATATGTCTCGGTGGATTGAAAACCCGAAAGGGCGGTCCAGGAAAAAATTAAAGACATAAGCAAAAATCATCCCGATGGATTGAAAACCTGAAAGGGCAATCTAGGAAAAAATTAGGGATTCATGGCAAGTAACTATATCCGACAAGATTGACTCCTCAGCAGTAGTGTTATCCGTCAGGAAAACCTCAGTCAAGGTCACCTTCGACAGAAGCCCAGAATGTCCAAAATTCAAAATTGGTGGAAGGATAGCGGCCATTATGTTTCAATGTAGCCCCTTTTCCTTTAAATTACCATTTTCTAAACTTTGTAATGCTCCATGGAATCACGCATTAGGCTGATTTCCATTCTATCAATGAAAATTTGAGCCCTTGTGCCTTTTATTTGCAATTCTCATTTATTTTGTTATACAAAATGAAATTTTAATATGATTGACGATTCTTGAAACAAAAATGAATTTTAGTTTTGTTTACAAAATGGAAAGTTCAAGTTTTACTTCTGCTTTTAAAATAAAGATGACAATTTCCTTTTGATTAATAAGCGCAAAAAGGAACATCGACGACTTCTCCGGTAGTGATCAAACCTCAAAATACAGAATCAAAATACTCCTTGTGATCAGTACACCCTGAATAAAGGATCAACTACTTCAGACGGAATGATCCATCTATCATCCCCAGTAGGGTTCTTACCTCTGAGAACCAATGATTGGTTTTTCTCCCCAGTAGAATTTACCCTTGAAGAGCAAGAACGAGTTTCTATCCCTAGTAGGTTTGTACCTCCGGAAACCGGAACGAATGCAGGAATCCCTATTCCCAAGAAAAAGTACAACTTTCAAAATCTCCAGTGATACCTCCATCTCCCAGAGTGGCCGAGTATCCGGTTGTGTTCATCACCAGTCTGTATGTCCTGTCAGTTTTGTCAGCATAAACATACATGCATCATGCATAATTGATTCATATTCATGCCCATATTGCATTAATATCACTCTGGTCATATTCATCCCCAAGTGATAAGCGTCCTCTCTCTGATAAAGTCGTCAGTCTTCCTTTCTATGACAGATAGGACCAAAATCCTGGTTTAAGTTCTTTCCTTATCAGGAAACACCGTCTAAACAATCTCTCTCCAGTTTATTCCTGGATTGGAATCTGTCATCGACCACTTTGATAACTTGAACCTCTGAACGACTAGAAGTCGTTTAGTTATACACATTCGGAACGTCACTCTTCACCATTGAAGATGATATTTTGCTTTCCCGGATTAAGGAAAAATCCTCAGAGAAAGCCTCTCTACAAAAGACTCTTAGCAATACGACAGTTTCTCCCCGAAAAATTTGCTTTCAATAAGGTCATCAGCACCTCAAAATTGGATTACATCACATGGCGTTTCTCCGAAAAAGGTCTCGAAGGGAAGTATGATGTAACATCTCCAAGCAAATGGCATCTCTAACAGAGAAGTTTGCACACCTCGGTAGTTCAGACCAATGGTTTTCCCCAGCAAGTCTGACATCAAATCTTTGTCTATCAAATAACATCTCCCCAGAAAATCTCGACGAGAAGTTTGACAAAAAAAGATCACAGATGACATTCCTTGTTAAGAAAAGGGCTCGATAAGAAGAAAACTGAGACCAGTTCCATGGCTGAAGACCAGGATCGAGGGGAAGTTTATTTCAAAAGAAACTGAGACCAGTTCCATGGTTGAAGACCAGGATCGAGGGGAAGTTTATTTCAAAAGAAACTGAGACAAGTTCCATGGCTAAAGACCAGGATCGAGGGGAAGTTTATTTCAAAAGGAAACTGAGACCAGTTCCATGGCTAAAGACCATGATCGAGGGGAAGTTTCACCCTTTTCTAAGTAACAGTGCTTAGCAAAAGACGATGGATGAGAAAATAACTTTTATTCACAACCATAGTCAAAATTTTGGGTATTCCGATATTTAATCCTCTTTTACCTTGAACGTCTGAACGTCTTCGCCATTCACACCTTTAGGTCCAAGAAGATTAAATAGGGGCATCTGTCATACCCTAAATTTTGACCACAAGATTTCCCATCATTGTGCAAAACATCACCACAATATGGATGTACCTTCATGCCTCATCAATCCTCTCAAAGATTGTTGAGCATTCACTTCAATCAAGAATTAGGGTTTTGAGCCCTCTCAGAGTACTCAGACAAAGGATCAATCAAGAATGGACATGATCCTCAACTTGTAAAGGCTCTCAAACATCCATGAAGGATCAAGAGGTTTCCCACATCAAGAATCAAGCATGAGAATGCAACACTTTAAGTTAATCAAGCCTCAAGATCATCAGTGTCACCAAATTAAGGTTTTGGTCGACCAAGGCCTCCAGAGGAAACTTTTCATCTGGGCATGAGCCAATACTTCAAAACATGATTCAAGAATCTCAAAGGGACCTCATGGATCCAATCACAAGTTCAAAATAGCCTCAGGGGACACATTCATAAAAAATCAGGAATTAGGGTTTCTTGACCTAATTAACCCCTAAGTTGACTTTTTGTGCAAGGCATGAGGCAAAACTTCAAGGAATGTTTTAAAAACCTCCAATATCTTATATTTATCCTCTTACAAGTTCAAATGGACACAAATAACTTGGTTCATGAGCAATGTAAAGATTCAAATCCATCTGGACCCCAAACTAGGGTTCTAAGAAAAAGTCAACCATACCTTTGAATTTTGACCAAGACATTATCTCAAACCTTGGGACATGATTCAAGACACTCTAACACCTATGGAATCCATCCATTAGGTTTGAATTAGTTCAAGAACTTGATTTCATAAAGAATCCCAAAGTTTGAAATTCATCTGACAAAAAGTCAACTGTGCCCAAAAACCAAGTTTGACTTTTGAGATTTCTTGACAAACATGGTTGCCTTAAGTAAAAAACAATGTTAACTTATGGTTTTGATCATCATCCATCAAGAAAAATAAAAAAAAGCGGGGTTACTTGCAAAAGGGGCAACCTTAAGAAACTTGAATTTTCACTAAGTCATGGAAAAAAGTGATTGTTACCCAACTTTGCAAGACCATAACTTGTGATCCAAGTAACATTTTTCTTCCATCCAAATCTCAAATGAAAGTTATCATTACATACTACAAGATTGTCAACTACAACATATTCCAAATCCTCATGGATTTTGAGTTATGGATTGATCAAAATCACAAAAAAATGGAAAATGTACATTTTTCAAACACTTTGTGAAATTTTTAGACAAAATATGTTTTGTATTTTCACCAACTTTGAGGCCATTTTTCATTATGATCCAAGATGATTCAAGACCAAAGTTAAACATCAAAGTTGAAGTATGATATAGGGGCTTTCCAAAAAGTACAAGAGCCTCCCATGGTTCAACTTGAGCAAGAAGTTATAAGCCTCCAAAAATGGAATTTTTCACCCAGCATACACAACAACATTGGTACATAACTTGTATCCCACGATTTCTTGAGCCAATTTTGAACACTTGCATCATTGTATTTCTGTCCAAAATCAACATGAATGATGAAGAATCTGATCACAAGGCCACCAAGTCAAAAATCCAAACCCTTAGGCATGCGGCTTTCAAGGTTCATTTCCAAAAACTCCAACTTTGTCATGAGGCATTGAATGGATGCATAGAGCTGGCATGTATCAGTCCACAACATTGTAAATGAGTCAAGATTAGTCCAAGAATCAGAAGACCATAGGCCTGCAAGATTAACTTAAGTCAATGGCTAGAGGAGACTTTGGTTACATAACAAAACTCAATGGATAATAAGGTGATCTAGCCCCCAATCACTCTTGCTCCTAAAACAAACTTGCTCTACTATAAATAGGGACCCTTTCTGGTCAGTTTGAGTACACCAAAGCATAACAACACACGCTCTTCTTCATTTCACTCTAAAAGAACCAGAAATTTCTTCCTTTTCAAGTAACATGCGAATTTTTCAATAGGAAGTAATTCTATCAAAACCAATGGTGTAGACACATCATATACATCATATGTGAGCTATCCAAACACTTCCCACACATCTGTAACCTCAGAATCATAAAGCTCCAAATCAAACTCAGGCCTATTTGCAGTTGAGTTACCATAAGGTGATCCAGGTTGTTTCAATCCATTCCAAGCTTCCAAACACCTTACATAAGGTCCATTGAAGTTGTCCATGTCATCAAACAACATTTGTAACACCTCCAACACACAATTCAATTTCTTCTTGCTAGAGGCAAGCCTGAACTCTCAAACTCTATGATCCATGCAACATAGTGGTATTGCAGAAATTAGAGTTCATGTGTTCATCACTTGATTTCTCACTCCACACTTAATATAAATGCAATTAATTTGTACCGTTGGAATCCTTGTTAAAAAACGAGTGAGATTGATATTTGAATCGTGAAAAATCATTGAGTAATCAGAGAGAAAAGTGAGGTTTTGCAAATCATCCATGACGCGGGCACGAGGAAGAAGAATGTGATCGTTGGCGCCTTTTTCAAATTGTTTGAATTTTTGAATTTTTAAGTTATTTTCTTAATTGATTTCAAAAATTAATTTCTCCCTCAATTTTAATCATTTTTTATTGGTTCTTTTTTTAAAATTTCAAAAAAAATGTTAAAATATTTTATTCTACAAAAAATAAAATTTATATTATTTATTTAATATAGTTTGAATTTTTGTAAGGAATTTCATTTTAATTATTTTTAAACATTTTTTAATGAAATTTTCCTCTTGACTTTTCAAATTCAAATGAATTTCACACTTTCATATAAACATAACATGATTATTCAAAACATTTTTTCAAAGTTCACAACTTTTTTTTAATATATTTGATATTTTATATCATTTATTATTTAATTTTCTTTGAAAAATTATAGTTTTAATTAAAATTAGGGTTTTTCCTTGATTTTAATTTTTCAAACTTCATTTGAAACTCTTTTGGGCCTCTTTGTAGAGTGTAAGACCCATCCCTTTGTAAATACATAATTTTGAGCCTCAGTCATTATATAAGTCCCGATATGATTTTCAAAATAAACGGCGTGATCGCTGTTTTTCATCTTGGCATCTCCTTGAGCTATAAGCCCCAACTCTTGTATAAAAATAATATTTTGGACCTCTTTGTAGAGTGTAAGACCCACCCCTTTGTGTAAATAATTTTTGGGGCCTCAGTCATTGTATAAGTCCCTCTGTGGTTTTCAAAACCGCGGCGCGATCGTCGCCTTTTCAAATAAATCATCTGGGCCTCTCCTTGAGTTGTAAGTCCCATTATTCGTTCTTCACAAACACTTTTGGGCCTCTATTAAGTGTAATACCCAACCCCTTTTTATACATAATAAATTTTGGGCCTCTGCTAGAGTATAAGTCCCACAATGTCTTTCGGTATCGCAGTACGATCAATGTTTTCAAATAAGTCATCTGGGCCTCTCCTTGAGTATAAGCCCCAACATTTTGTACTTAAACTTTGTTTTAAACAATAAACAACCTCCACGGGCCTCTCCTTGAGTTGTAAATCCCATACCTCTATTTTGAAAATCATATATCTATTTTAACTGGTACTAAGAGAAGCATTATTCCCGGTGAAACTGGTTTTAGACCACTTGGGCCTCTCTTTGAGTTATAAGCCTCAACCATTCTTTTCTTTCAAACAAATTTCTTTCAACTCAAATTCAAATTCAAATTTTTCTCAAAACTTTCATCAATTTCTTAAAACCCTAACAATACAGCTGTAATCAGTACAACCAATCACAACACACTTGGGCCTCTTCTCAGAGTATAAGTCCCAACATCTTTTTAATGCATATTTGTTTATATACCTGTAAACTCACTTATTTGTATATATATTCTTGTGCATAATTGTTTAGAGTTTCCCTAACAGTTAGGTCTACACTTAGGTCAAACCAGAGGTTACTTCTAACTTAGTCAAAACTAGTCCCCTCATAGGAAATTCCCTCAATACAGTCTGCCTCCTCTTGGGCTTATTCAATATGGAACAGATAAAGGCATTATTCCCGGTGAAACTTATCTCAAGATTGTCAAAACTTAGAAATATGTATGTATACAAGAAATTCATTTCCCCAGAGAGGATTAATTCCTAGTGAAACCTCTCTTGAATTTCTTCAAACCTTAGAACTGTTTAGCAAAGAAAGGATTAATTCCCGGTGAAACCTTTCTTGAAATTTTCTTAGGCTTGGACCCACAGGCTTCCTAGAAGTATCCTCAGCCTCCTCTTGGGCTTAGTACAAGGACCAACAGGCTTCTTAGAAGTTCCCCAGCCTCCTCTTCGGCTTAATACAAGGACCCAAAGGCTTCCTAAAAGCATAGGATATAAATTAGTTATCTCTACTAGTTCAATCCCCAGGAGAGTCAAAATTCCAGAACATCATACCATTCTAGGGTTGATCTTCATCCCTTAAACCAGCAGCCTTCTCTTAGGCATCATACAAAGATCTCTATACACCAGGGCCTACCACTTCTTGAGAGATTTGGACAGTCTCAGCCTTCTATTGGGCTTCATACAAATAAGACTTGGAAAGTCTCATCTCCTCTTTGGACTTCACATAGAGACCCTCAGACTTCCTGAAAGCACAAGATAAACCCTGATCATTTTATTAATACACTAGTCTCCAAAAGAGTTAAAACCTCTAAGGTTTTCAAACTCACCTTTAACTCCCCTGACCCCCAAACTTTCACCTTGAACATCCCAGCCAGGGTCAATTTACCATCAATAAACCCTCAGCAGAATCAGAGCCTCATGGCATCTGGTATTTCAACTCTTCCCTAATTCCTAGCAAGAGTGAAATCCCCTTAGACCCCCCAATGCAATTTGGACCTGCTCTTGGATTTCAATAAATCCTCAGCAAGAGATAGCCTCCTCTTAGGCTTCATATAAGAATTTTCCTTAGTCATCCTCAATCTTGGGCTTTGTACAAGACAGATAAAATCCTCCCCAATGGAGTCATTTTCTTTCAGATTCAACTTTGGGCATTAAACAAGGCACACAAAAATCAACATCCCCTCAGATGAGACCATGAGTCCTCTCTGGAGGAAGATAAATCTTCTATACATCACATATCAAAAACAAACAATCAACACCTTTTTCCAAATAATTGCTATAAGTGGCACACTTGTTGATTCAAAATCCAAGCTAGAGTCATTCCTTTATCCTGGCAAAAAATTCATCTTTCATCTGACTGCTGTAAGTGGCAAGCCTCTGGATTCCATACATCTAAGCCAATGTCCCTCTCTTAGCATGAAAGATTCATAAAGGAAAAAGTGGCATTGCTCTACACTGAGTTAAAGCTTTCTTCCTTCATGACATCCCTCTTATAAAGGAAATTATGGCATTGTTGGATTCTACATATCCCAGTTAAATTAATTTCCCTTATAATCAATTTCTCAACATTTGTGATGAATAGGTGAGTTTTCTCCCTTTAGAGATGACAAATTCTCTATCTCATGTCAACCTTTAGCTTCAATCGTGGGCTTTGAACAAGACACAAATACTCAGCTAGCTTCAATCTTGGGCTTTGAACAAGACACCCAATATCTTTCCTCCCATAGAAATAGGAGGAACTACGATTGCTCTGATTTCCCAAATCTTTTTATGGGAATACGTAGGCATAAGATTGCGAAATCTTAGCAAGCACACAAACCAAAAACTTTAGGTTCAGTACCATCCCAAAAACAACAAAAAACCCGAAAACAACAAAAAATTCTCTCAACACTCCCAAAGGAGAAACTTTCCCAATCCACAGCAGATAAACACAAGAAAGCATTTTAAGTTAATAGAAATACATGCAAAAGAAGGTTCCTATGGATTACCATAGATACACTGGGTGTTAATAGCTTCCCTTTGTATAACCAGACCCCGATCCCCGATCTCTTAGCATTTGTTAAAGAAAACATTTGCGTGCAGGGTTAGTTTTCTTTAACCAGCTTCATAGGATAAATAGAGAAATTAGAAAGTAGCACCCAAATCAATCATGCGGTAAGGTGGTCGCATCACCGAAAAAAAAACTGCACACTACACTCCCGCACCTATTGCACCTACCCATGTTGCTTTGTTTCCCCCTCTATTATATACTGTGAGATATGAGGAATCAATGGGCACACTAATAAAGATTTCCAAATGATCCTCATCGGAGGATCCATCCAAGAAAATGCCAATTTTGTGAATAATAACTAACAAAATAATTTGTATTCTAACACCTATAACCCATGATGGAGAGACCACCCAAATTTCTCCTATATGAACAACCACCCTTAGCAAGCTATGGAACCATCGAGTTTCTAAAAAGCTATGCTAACTGATCCTAAGAAGTCTAAATTAGAACTTTTGATGGAAATCTTCGTGATGACGCAAACTCATCAAAGCGATGAATTTAAAAATCAAAACATCCTCACTAATGAGATGCTTAGGCAGTTGACCATTAAAATTGATAATGTTGTCATCCATAACAAAATGTTGGAGACTCAAATCTCCCAAATTATGCAGTACCAAGCTTCTATCTTCGTCCTTTCAGGGTCATTTCCTGGGCAACCCGAGCAAAATCCTAAGGGGCACCTGAATGTTGTGAAAACTCGTAGTGGTAAGCAAGTGGTTTGATCTAATGAGAGAGAAAAAGAGGTTGAAGAGAGTAAGCCAACACCACCTGAAAGGGAGGTTCTTGAAGAGGTTGAGAAGGAAGCACCTTATGTTGCTCCTCCTCCTTACAAACCAACCATCCCATTCCCACAAAGGGTTGTAAAGGTTAAAGTGGAGGCCCAGTGTAAAAATCTTGTGCAACTCCTTAAAAAGATCCACCTCAATGTACCTTTTATTGAGGCACTAACTCAAATGCCCTCTTATGCTAAATTGTTGAAAGAAATTATTTCTAACAAAAGTAAATTAAAGGACCATGAAGCTTTGGCTATGACTCTTGATAGTAGTATTGTGGTTCAAAATATGGTGATCCCTAAGCTTAAATATCTTGATCATTTCTCTATACCTTGTCAAATAGGCACCATGAACTTAGAGAGAGAACCAAGTGATTTAGGGACCAGCGTTAGCCTAATGCCCTGATGTGTGTGTGTGTGTGTAAGAAGTTAGACATGGGTGACATAAAACCGACGAATGTCTCTCTATAACTGGAAGATAGGTCGGTCAAGTACCCTTTAGGTATGTTAGAGGATGTTCCGGTGAGAGTAGGAGAGTACTATGTGCATGTGGACTTTGTCATAATGGAGATCGAATAGGATTTCTAAATCCTGATACTCATAGGTAGACTCTTCCTAGCTACGGAGGGGGCTATCATTGATATGAAGAGAGGGAAGTTCACTTTTGAGGTAGGAAAAGAGAAAATCGAGTGTATTCCAGCAAAACTCATGCAAAACCATTAACTAAGGGATTCTTGTTGTTTAGTGGATTTAATAGGTGGTTGTGATCAAGAGAGCACATCAAATCCTCCTCTAACCAATAAGTTGGAAAAGTGTTTGCTTGATAGCACCAAGGTTAATAGGAAGAACACTGAAGCTAAGGTTTATAAGGAGAAGTTGGACTAAAATCCACTTTCCACTAACCAAAGTTTTGAAGCGTCTATAACACAAGGAGATTAACCTACAAAAGAAAAACCAAGATTAGGGATGAACTAGGGAAAACCTAAGAAGAAGAAAGGATTGAAAGAGAAGGTCCATGAAAAATCGGACCTAAAATATGAGTCTCTATGTAGGAGGAAGAAAAAGGAAGAAGGATGTATGCCATGGATGAATAGAATTATTTGGTCCCTAAAGATAGCTAAGGGTGATGCCAGGGATCCATGTTTGAGGGAAACACCCTCCTAAGTTTGAGGCTCTACATGGTCGAGCTAAACGACCTTAAACAAAGTGCTACGTGGGAGGAAACCCACGCTTTTTGCACTAATTTGTTTTCTTGTTATTTTTTTTCAGTTACTATAAATCTCACAAAAAGGAAGTGAAACAAGTGATAAAAGTTGAGAAAGTTGAGAAAAATCGATACAGAAACTGTGCCCAAAAAATCTAACGAACCTGCAAGAAAAACAAAGTCCCCATACGAAAACCACGGAGTTACTACGGGCAGCCATAACATCTTCTATGGGACGTAACATCTACTAGGGGTCGTAGCATCTCTACAGGCCGTAGCAGCTCCCCTACCCTAAAACCTATCACACCCTAATTTTGACCCCTAAAATCCCACCCCATTTGCATCTCCACAATGCAACAAGATCACAACTTGGTTCTCTCTTTACCCTCTCATCCTTGGGTTTGTCTTTGCAGAGATCACCAAGCACTTTTCTTTGTATCTTTTCATTTGTGTTTATATACTTACATGTTTCACTAATCACTAATCAAAATACCAAAAATATGCTTTGTCCCTTTTTTTTCTTTGCAAGGTAGGGTTTTGTATCAAAAACATCAAGCATGGTTCCTCAGCTATGGTTTTGGTCCCTCAAGTCAAAGTGTGGTTAACCATTGATTCTCAAGGGCCTCTTTAACAAGGCATGGACTCTAATCTCAAAGTGTTTGATCTCAAGGTTTAGTAGCTTTTTCCTAAAGAAAAGTCAAAGGTTCATGTGTTTATTTCCATGCCTTCATCAACAAGTTACCTCAAGCTTTGGTCAATTTAATCAATGGATATTCAAGGGAACATTATTTTGAGTTCATATTACCATTCATGTACCTTGAAATGCAAGAAAATTCCAATATCACAAGTTGATTCAAAGTGGTTTGACCCAAAAGGTCAACATTGCAAGTCAAAGTTCAAAAGATCAGAACCCTTCAATTTTCAACATTTTTGAATGCTTCTTTTTGCATATGACACTTCTCAATATCTTCTTCAACTTCTCTTTACATGACAAAAGCTATTTATTCTTGGAGGATCATCAAAAGTTTGAAGACATTATAGGTTATTTGTGAACTGAGTGAAATTTTGCATATTTTCAAGTGACTTTTCTTCAACTTTCAAGAATCATAACTTCTTCAACTTTCAACATTTGATGCTAATTACTTTTTATACTCACTCTTTGAGATTCCCTCTACAAGTTTTCTTCAAGGGTCAAAAGCTAATTGTGCTTGGAAGGCCATGGAATTCATTGATACATTACAAGTCATTATAGGTCATTGGGACTTAGAATTTTTCAAGTTTACACCATAAGATTTTTGTGCCAACTTCAACATGCCATAAATTTTGACACAAGCATCCAAATGCAATTTTTATTGGCACATTGTAATCTTTGTTATGATGTTAGGAAGTTGCAAAAAGAATGGAATCAAAAAGCCTGTTGTGCAAGATGCCCCATTGATTGAAACATGGCTACATGAAGCTAAAAATTTCACCATGATCAGATTTTGAAGTTCCTTAATTCTCAATTACAAGCCAATTTACCATGTGCTTTCCATCTAAACATGTTTAACCAAGTTCCTTGAAGTTAATTGACACCTAAAACACATGTTTAAGGTGAGTTTTGGGCAAATGCAAGTCACACTTTCTTCATGAAGGTGCACACGATTTCAATCAAATTATGATCATTTCACCCTTATCAACATTCCATAATCCTCTCATATAAATATATGACCTCAATCCCTTCATTTTCAAGCTTTTGAGAGCCAAAAACAATCTGCCCAGAACACACTTGAACCTCCAATTTGAGAGTTTCATTTTCAACTTTCCAAGCCTTTCCAATTTGTAGCGAGCGATTTTGGACGTGGTTCTTAAGCACTGACGCTCTGGGGTACTACAGGTCAATTCATTTTTTATCCTATTAAGCTGACTAAGGAAGGGAAATAGATGTCTCCAAATAACCCTACTAGCAAACTGAGTTTAAACAGATGATTGTTGGTTTACAAATGCAATTTAGATTATGGGCCTCTCTCTGCTTATTTTGTTAAGAACACAGGGTTTAGACTATTGGTAGGATGTTAGGACTGATGCTTTTCGATTGATGTATGAAGGTACGGGATTTTGGGTTTTTGATTAGTACGCTCGCTAAGATTCTTTTTCAATCCTATGCCAACGTATTCTCGGGATAGGGAAATCAGAGCGATCGTAGTTCTTCCTATTCTATGGGAGGAAAAAGGTCGTTTTGGTGTCTTGTTCAAAGCCCAAGACGTGAAGCTAAAGGTGGTTTGTATCTTTTTCAAAGCCCAAGATGTGAAGCTGAAGGGTCTATTTGTATCTTGTTCGAAGCCCAAGATGTGAAGCTAAAGGGTTTTGACTTTAGAGAGAATTTGTCATCTCTAAACGGAGATATTTGGTTTGTTTGTCACAACTGTTGGGTGACTGATTATAAAGGAGAATTACTTTAACTGGGATATGTGAATCCAGTAATGCCATAATTTCCTTTATAGGGGATTTTTAACCTGAAGGAGAAGACTTTAACTCAGTTTAGAGCAATGCCATCTTTCCTTAGGAATTTCTCATGCTAAAAGAGGGACAGTGGCGTGGATGTAAATAATCCAGAGGCTTGCCGCTTACAGCAATTAGATGAAGGAAAAGGAGTTGTTGATGTTTGTATCCTGTGAGCAAGGCACAGATTTTGATGCTAAAAGGTTGATTGCCTCAACCGGGGTTTTCCTTATACGAAGCCTAAGAGGAGGCTATTGACCCAACAAGAGGGTGTTTTTATGTGTCTCGTACGAAGCCCGAGAGAGAGGCTAAAAGGGGTTGACTTAAGAAGAGAGTGCTTTTATATGTGTCTTGTACGAAGCCCAAGACGGAGGCTTAAAGGTGATTGACTCAACAAGAGAGTCTTTTATAAGAGAGTGTTTTTGTATCTCATACGAAGCCCGAGTTGGAGGCTAAGAGGGAAGTGACTCAACAAGAGAGTCTTTTATACTCAACAAGAGAGTGTTTTTATATGTGTCTTGTACGAAGCCCAAGACGGAGGCTAAAAGGGTTTGACTCAACAAGAGAGTCTTTTATACTCAACAAGAGAGTGATTTTGTATCTCGTACGAAGCCCGAGATGGAGGCTAAAGGTTTGACTCAACAAGAGAGTCTTTTATACTCAACAAGAGAGTGATTTTGTATCTCGTACGAAGCCCGAGATGGAGGCTGAAAGTTTGACTCAACAAGAGATTCTTTTATACTCAACAAGAGAGTGATTTTGTATCTCGTACGAAGCCCGAGATGGAGGCTGAAAGCTTTGACTCAACAAGAGAGTCTTTTATACTCAACAAGAGAGTGTTTTGTATCTCGTACGAAGCCCGAGATAGAGGCTAAAAGGAGGTTGACTCAACAAGAGAGTCTTTTATACTCAACAAGAGAGTGTGAAAAGGTTAGTTCCGTTGGGGAGAATCATTGTACAAAGCCCAAGAGGAGGTTATTGCTGCCGATAACTGTTTCAGTTGAGTGACAGGTCCAGTATGTTGGTTAAAAGAGAAAATCAGTTCTTATAAAGAGACTGATTCTAGGTGAGGTTGTACTTTGGTACTGATCAGAAGATCGGGGTTATTTCCTGTTCTTTAAGGAAATGGGAAATCCAAAGGGTATTGAGACTGTCCAAGTCTAGAGTTTCATCTTTTGTACAATGCCCAAGATGAGGCACGGGCGTTAAGGGATGAGTACTAACCCTCAAATGGCCGGAGTTTTGACGCTGAAAAGACTACTCTAGCAAAGGATGACTAAGTTCTGTCTTATACCTTTAAGAGGTCGTCAGGGTCCTTGTATGAAGCCCAAGAGGAGGCATGAGAGCTTTTAAGAAGCCGAAGGGTCCTTGTACAACGCCCAAGAGGAGGCGGGGATACTTTTAAGAAGCACTTGGGTCCCCAAACCCTTAGAAGTTCAAGACATGCCATTCATAGAGAATAGATCAAGCCAGGAAAGTCCGAGAATTTGGAAGAAACTCAAGAGATGCCATTCACGGAGAAAAGATCATCTCTGGGGAGTTAGAGTTTCTTTGACAATTTTTAAGGGTGCTTTTAAGAAGCCTGTGGGTCCCCAAACCCCGAGAAGTTCAAGACATGCCATTCACAGAGAATAGATCAAGCCAGGAAAGTCCGAGAATTTGGAAGAAACTCAAGAGATGCCATTCACGGAGAAAAGATCATCTCTGGGGAGTAGAGTCTCTTTGACAACTTATAAGGGTGACAATCTGAGAAAGGGTTCACTGAGAATGCTGCCTTTCACGTCTCCATATTGTTTAACCCCAAGAGGAGGGAAGACTGTGTCTGGTAATCCTATGGGGATCTAGTTTTGACTGTATCTAAGAGCGATCAACGGGGCTTTACCTAGTGCTAGACGTAGTTGCCGGGGAAAACTCTAAATAACTATACTAGTATTACACAGTTGATATTTGACAAGTATATAAAAGTTTGTAAAAGAAGACTTACAGTGAGCAGCCCCACAATACAGTTTTATTTATGAAAGCGGATAAAGAAAGCGGGTAAACACTTACTCGGTTGTAGAGCTTCCATGCTGTTTTGTTAGTTGTTCAACAAAGAAAGCTTTGATAACAATATTATATTCAAAATCAAAGAAGAAAGTGCTTTGAAAAGATTGTTGGGGCTTACAGCTCAAGGAGAGGCCCAAAGTTTTATCAATGATTGCACTGTTGTTTTGAAATTGTACAGGGACTTATACAAGTGACTGAGGCCTAAAAAGGTTTTCTATACAAAGGGATGGGTCTTACACTCTCTCAAGAGGCCCAAAGGTTTATTTTTGTACAAGTGGTGGGGCTTACAGCTCAAGGAGAGGCCCAAAAAATGGTTTTTGAACTGGCGATCGCGCCGAGATTTTCTTTTAACGCAGAGGGACTTATACAATATCTGAGGCCCAAAATAGTTTTGGTCAAAAGGGGGTTAGGTCTTACACTCTATTAGAGGCCCAAAGGTGTTTACAGAAAAAGAATGGGGCTTATAACACGAGGGTAGGCCCAAGGGTTTGATTTGTTAGAAAGGCGATGACCGCGCCGAATTTTTTGACGGTATCGGGACTTATACAATACACTGAGGCCCAAATTATTTTGGTTTTAAAAAAGGGTTGGGTCTTACACTCTACTAGAGGCCCAAAATGATTTTGAATGGGTCTTATAGCTCGAGGAGAGGCCCAGATGGTTTGTTTTAAACGGGCGATGATCGCGCCGAACTTTTGAAATACAACGGGACTTATACAACATTTGAGGCCCAAAATAGGTTTGCATTTACAAAGGATTAGGTCTTACACTCTATTAGAGGCCCATAGTATTTGAAAAAAGTTTGATGAGGGTTGAATTAATCAAAAACCCTAATTTGTTTCCAAAGTGTATTTTAAATTGAATAAAAATTCAATTAAAATGATCATTATTGTTAAACATATGGAAAACAAATTGTGATCTTGGATTAATGTTTCAAAAATCAAGTTTTGACCTACAAAATGATTAGAAGTCATTAAAATTTGCAAAACCAAGAAGGAAAAAATATTTTAAATGTCAAAAATAATTAAAATATTAATTCTTTGTAAAAATATCAATTATATGAAATAAATAATATTTTTGGGATATTTTGGTAAAATAAAATATTTTAACATTTTTTTGAATTATTAATAAAAGAATCAACTCAAAATAATTAAAACTCAGAGAGAAATTAATTTTTGAATCAATTAAATAAAATCACAAAATTCAAATGTTCAAACATTTGAAAAAGGGCGCCAAGAACATGGCAAGAACACGCGTCCTTCCTCTGTTTTTGCAGATTTGCATTTTCTATCCAATCTCACTGAATACTTGATTATATCATGCAATCTACATATCAATCTACTCGTTTCAACCTCACGATCATGTCTATGGTCTTTAATTTCACTTATTTTAAACATGAAATAAGAAATCAAAGAGAAACCTCAAGAACCCTAAAATTTGCATGAAGGTTCAGAAATTCCATACATGATTCAAACAAAGCAATTGATTGAGGGAAAACACTCCATGCATAATTATGAACATATGGCCAAATTATTGTGCAGCAAAAATTGCATGGATCATAGAGTTAGAAGAGCTCATGCTTACCACTTGCAGCTGGTGATCGTGTTTTGTGTTAGAGGTGTTACAGCTTGGTTTCAAGGTTATGGACAGCTTCCCTAGGTGTTATGGAGTGTGTCTGGATGCTTGGAGTGGATTGATTTGAGCTGGAACTTGATTTGGCACCTCAACTGCAAATCGGTCAAAGGCTTGAGCAGTTGGCTGGTGATTTTGTGATTTTGGTGTTCCAGATGTTATGTGAGTGTTTGGATCACTTCTATATGATGTTTATGAGGTGTGTGTGTGATTGGTTTGATTGGAAAAGCTCTCAAACTCAAAACCCGATAGTGACTTGCTTTGGAAGGCAAAATTGAAGTGAAGAAGGAGATTTTGAGGAAAGCATCTGTTTGATGGCTTTGGTGTACTCAAACTGATCGCAAATGAGCTCTATTTATAGTAGAGCAAGTTTGTGTTGCAAGGAATAGTGAATGCCAACTGCTGCATACGTTTGGCCAATGTTGAGCAATGAGAATCCAAGTCTCCTCTAGCCATTGACTAGAGGTTAGGGCACAGGCTGCTGGTTCCCTTAGTCTTGGATAAGTCTTGACTGAATTCAGTTGGAAATGGCTCAGTCCATGCCAACTTGGTGTATGCATTGAATGCTCCAATCCAAAATTGGAGTCTTGTCCCTCTTTTAGGCAATTCTAGGTTTGACATGCTATTTTTGGTTCCAAAGACTTGGGAGGCTTGGGATCAGAGTTGGTTCCTCCTTGGTCCCCCCTTGAGGTGTTCAGATGGATAGAGTTGCTTGCCCTTTGCAAAATTTGGGCAAATCGAGCAAAACTCCAAAATCTGCCTTGCTTTGGCAGCTTCCAGCAAGGCATATTGCCATTGTCATATCTCATGGCCCAAGTGGAATTTGATGGAGTTCTTGGCCATTTTGGAAAGCCCTCATATGATGCAACAACTGTTTGATCATAATTGGTTTTGATACTTTTTGGATCCAAGTGAAAAATGCCCCTACATTTGAAAAAAAGTGAAGGCAGATTCTGACTTAGTGAAAATTTCACTAAGTGTTGGAAAAAAAGTGACATTTTCACTTTTTGTGATTTTGATCATTCCATAACTCAAAATCCATGATGAATTGGAATGAGGTGTAGTTGAAGCTTTTGTAGAGGGTAATGAGAGCTACAAATCCAGCTTTGGATGGGGAAAAATGGCCTTGTGGTTTAGGAGTTATGATCCTCCAAAGTTGGTACCCTAGCCACTTTGTTCCATAACTTAGAAAATTTTCTAAGTTTTTTATGGTTACCCGTTTTACAAGTTATCCAACTTTTCTTGATTTTTCTTGATGAATGATGATTCCAATCACACATTAACATCATTTTAGGGTTAAGGAACAATAATTGTGAAAAATCTCAAAAAGTCAAAGTTTGACTTTTGTGCACAGTTGACTTTTTGTCAGATGAATTCCAAACTGTGCGATCCTCTATGAAATCAAGTCCTTGACCTAAATCAAACTTGATGGATTGATTTCATAGGTGTTATAGGGTGTATTGAATCATGTCCTAGGGTTTGGGAGCATGTCCTGGTCAAAAGTCAAAGGCACAATTGACTTTTCCCGCGAAACCCTAATTGTGGTTCTGATGAAATTGAAACTTGTTGCTCAAGCTTCTTGGACCAATCCATTGTTGCAAATGGATCAATGTGGTGTGTTAGGGACCCTCAAATCATCTCTTGAGGTCTTGGCTCATGATTTGTCCCAAAAGTCAACTTAGGAGTGAATTAGGTCAAGAAACCCTAATTCCTGATTTTTAGTGAATGCATCCCGTGAGGCTAAATTGATGATGGAGTCTATGAGGTCCCATGGAGTAATTCAAGTTATGCTTTGAAGCATTGGCTCATGCCCAGGGGAAAATTTCCATCTGGAGGCCCTGGTCGACCAAAACCCTAATTTGGTGACACTGGCGATCTTGAGGCTTGATCCACTCCGAATGCTGCAACCTTGTGCTTGATTCTTGAAGTGGGAGTCCTCTTGATCCATTGTGGATGTTTGAGAGGCTAGAAAAGTTGAAGATCATGTCATTCCTTGATTGATCCTCTGTCTAAGAACTCTGAGAGGGCTTGAAACCCTAATTTTGATTGTAGTGGATGTTCACCCATCTTTGGGGAAACTGATGAGGCATGATGGTTCATCCATATTGTGATGATGATTTGCACAATGATGGGGAATCTTAGTGGTCATAATTTGGGGTATGACAGATGCCCATATTTAATCTTCTTGGACCCGAAGGTGTGAATGGCGAAGGTATTCGGGCATTCAGGGTGCAAGAGGATTAAATATCAGAATGCCCGCAATTTTGATGGTGGTTAAGAATGGCGGTTCACACATCCTTCTTCTTTTGCTAAGCAATGATGCTTAGAAAAGGTAAACTTCCCCTCGATCCTGGTTTCCTACCAAGGAACTGGTCTTAGTTTCTAATTTAAACTTCCCCTCGATCCTGGTTTCCTACCAAGGAACTGGTCTCAGTTTCTGATTTAAACTTCCCCTCGATCCTGGTTTCCTACCAAGGAACTGGTCTTAGTTTCTGATTTAAACTTCCCCTCGATCCTGGTTTCCCACCAAGGAACTGGTCTTAGTTTCTTTTGTCAATAAACTTTATCAACAAGGGACGCTATGCGTAGCGGTTTTCCTCAAACTTCTCGCCGAATTTTCCCGGGGAGATGCCATTTGATAGATAAATTTTGATGTCAGACTTGCTGGGGAACCCAGTCGTCTGAGTTGTAGAGGTGTACAAACTTCTCTGTTTGGAGACGCCATTTGTCGACTCTACTGGGGAAAACGAGTCTCTTGAGAGACTGCTTTCGCTTGGGGTATTACATCATACTTTTCTCCGGATCTTCTCAGAGAAATACCATATGATGTGATCCAATTTCAAGGTGCTGATAACCTTTTCGTCAGCGGATTTTTCAGAGAAAAACTGCCGTATTGTCGAATCTCTGATTAAGAGGCTTTCTCTGGGGATTTTCCTTAATCCGGGAAAGCGAAGACATCATCTTCAATGGCGAAGAATGATGCTGGCTGAGGGTTCTCTGGTTTTTCAGAGGTTCAAGTTATCAAAGTGGTCAAGGGCCGACTTCATCCCAGAAATAAACTGGAGGAGAGAGGCAGTGCAGACGCAACATTTCCTGACGAGGAAAGAACCGACAACTCGATTGTGAAGACTTTTATCCCTAGGGGACAAGACCGACTAGAGTGATAGTGATGCAATATGAATGCAAATGCAAATAAATAATGCATGATATATGTATGTCTATGCTGACAAAACTGATGCGACACACAGACTAATAGATGAACACGACTGGATACTCGGCCACTGCGGGGGACGAAGAGGTACCGCTGGGTTCAAAATAGTAATTCTACCTTGCTTAGGAGAGATAGTCCCTGTAGGGAACAACCGTTGGTCGGGCTTAGGAGATGAGAACTTGGCCGAGGATGTCAGACGGAGTATTCGCATCTGACATAGTTGATCCTTCCTTCAGGCGCACTGGTTTAGAATGAGTACTTTGATTCTACACTTTGAAGCTCGCTTACTTCTGGAGAAGCGATTGATGTTCTTTCGATGTTCAACAGTCAAAAGAATTGCCATCTTTATGTTAAAAGCAGAAAAATTTTAACAAGTAAATTCATTTTTGTTCTATTTCAAGAATCGGTAATCATGTTAAAATGTCGTTTTATAAAGCTAAAACAAATAAGAATTGCAAATAAAAGCACAAGGGCTCAAATTGTATTGATAGGATAGAAACCAGCCAAATGCGTGATTCCATAGAGTATTTACAAAGTTTAAAAATGGTAATTTAAGGGAAAAGGGATACATTGAAACATAACGACCGTTATCTTTCTACCAACTTTCAATTCTGGACATTCTGAGCTTCCGTCGAAGATGACCGTGACTGGAGTTTTTTGATGGATGGCAGGACTGCCGCTAGGGAATTTGCTCCTGTTGGACGTAGTTACTTGCCATTATCCCTAATTTTTACCTGGATTATACTGTGATGTTTCCAATCCACCGGGATGATTTTTTATTATGTCTCTAATTTTTGCCTGGGCCGCCCTTTCGGGTTTTCAATCCACCGAGACGTTTTTTTTTTAGTTTAGGCGAAGTATTTCTTGACTACATCAACATTTGTGGGGTGGGCAAATTTCTCTCCGTCCATGGTTGCAAGTCTCAAGGCGCCGCCTGAGAAAGCTTTCTTGACCACATAGGGGCCGTCATAGTTTGGAGTCCATTTGCCCCTAGAATCAGTGAGAAATGATTGTATCTTTTTGAGCACAAGGTCTCTTTTCCTGAAGACGCGAGGTTGGACCTTTTTGTCGAACGCCTTCTTCATTCTTTGTTGATACAACTAACCATGGCAAAGTGCCGTGATTCGCTTCTCTTCGATCAGGTTCAGTTCGTCGTGTCGACTTTGACACCATTCAGCTTCTGTAAGCTTAGCTTCCATCAATACCCGGATTGATGGGATCTCTACTTCGATGGGGAATACTGCCTCCATGCCATACACTAGAGAGAAAGGGGTTGCCCCTGTTGAAGTGCAGACAGATGTGCGATAACCATGAAGAGCAAAGGGTAGCATCTCGTGCCAATCTTTGTAGGTTACAACCATCTTTTGAACAATCCTCTTGATGTTCTTGTTAGCCGCTTCTACCGCACCATTCATCTTGGGTCGGTAGGGAGATGAGTTATTTTGTTCGATCTTGAACTCTGTGCACAACTCTTTCATCATCTTATTGTTCAAGTTAGATCCATTATCCGTAATGATCTGGCTCGGAACACCATAACGGCAAATGATATTATTTTTGATGAAACAGACCACCACTTGTCGGGTTACATTGGCGTATGACTCTACTTCGACCCACTTGGTGAAGTAATCAATGGCTACCAGGATGAACCGATGTTCGTTTGAAGCTTTAGGCTCAATCACGCCAATCATGTCGATTTCCCATATGGAAAAAAGGCCATGGGGAAGAAAGAACTTTGAGATGCGTTGGCGGTACATGGATTTTGTCGGAGTATATCTGACACTTGTGACACCTCCTCATGTACTTGTAGCAGTCGGATTCCATGGTCAACCAATAGTACCCGACCCTAAGAATTTTTCTGGCCATTGTGTGTTCGTTGGCATGAGTGCCAAAGGATCCTTCGTGAATTTCTTTTATCAACATGTTTGCTTCTGGTCTGTCTACGCATCGGAGCAAGACCATGTCAAAATTTCGCTTATAGAGTGTATCACCGCTCAGAAAGAAACTGCTAGCCAGCTTTCTGAGGGTTTTTCGGTCTTTCCTGGATGCCCCAGGTGGGTACTCTTGTTTCTGAAGGAAGCATTTGATATCGTGATACCAAGGTTTGTCGTCTATGACTGCTTCAATCGTGAAGATGTAAGCGGGTCGTTCAAGGCGCATTATGTCGATCTTAGGTAAGTCATTACATTGACCTGCACTAATCATGGAAGAGAGAGTGGCTAATGCATCAGCCATGTGATTCTCCTCACAAGGGATATGATGAAACTCGATTATGTTGAAGAAGGGTAACAACCTTCTTGCATAGTCTTTGTAAGGAATCAATCCTGATTGGTATGTGTTCCAATCTCCTTTGATCTGATTGACGACCAAAGCTGAGTCGCCATATACATCCAAGTTCTTGATCCTCAAATCAATCGCTTCCCGAGACCCATGATACAAGCTTCGTATTCAGCCTCATTATTTGTGCACTTGAACGTAAGTCTGGAAGTGAAAGGAATGTGGTTACCCTAAGGTGTTATGATGATTGCCCCAATTCCATTTTCGTAATGATTGACAGCTCCGTCGAAAATTAGTCCCCATTGGGAATCTGGTTCTGGCCCTTCACTAGGTAGCGGTTCATCGCAATCTTTCATTTTCAAATACATGACATCTTCGTTCGGGAAGTCAAACCCTATTGATTCCTGATCGTCAATCGGTTGATGAGCCAAATGATCGGCTAAAATACTCTCTTTAACAGCTTTTTTAGCATGGTATTAGATGTCGTATTCTGATAGCAACATCTGCCAACGGGCAATCCTTCCCGTGAGAGCAGGTTTTTCAAATACATACTTGATTGGATCCATTTTGGAGACCAACCAAGTAGTGTGACGAATCATGTACTGGCGAAGATGTTTGGTTGCCCAAGCCAGAGCGCAACAAGTTTTCTCGAGCATAGTGTACCGAATCTCGCAGTCGGTGAATTTCTTGCTCAAATAGTAGATGGCAGACTCTTTCCTTTTGGTTTCATCTTGTTGGCCAAGTACACACCCCATGGAGTCCTCTAGGATTGTGAGGTAGATGATCAGTGGTCTTCCTTCCATTGGAGGTGATAGAATCGGTGGGTTCAATAGATATTCCTTAATACTGTTGAAAGCGGTTTGACAGTCTTCTTTCCAAACGCAGTCCTGGTTCTTTTTGAGTAATTTGAAAATCGGCGCACATGTCGCGGTCATGAGGAATATGAATCTGGAGATATAGTTCAAACGTCCCAGGAATCCTCTGACTTGTTTTTCAGTTTTCGGAGAAGGCATTTCTTGAATGGCCTTAACCTTGTCAGGATCAACCTCAATTCCTTTCTGGCTGACGTTGAACCCTAAGAGTTTCCCTGAACGGACACCGAAGGTGCATTTGTTGGGATTCATGCGGAGTTTGTACTTTCTCAACCGCTTGAATAACTTTGATAGGTGGGTCAAATGCTCCTCCTCTGTTTTAGATTTTGCAATCATATCATCGACATACACTTCAATTTCTTTATGTATCATGTCATGAAACAGAGTAGTCATGGTCCTCTGATAGGTTGCCCCGGCGTTCTTCAAACCGAACGGCATTACCTTGTAACAGAAGGTACCCCATGAGGTAATGAACGAAGTTTTCTCCATGTCTTTCGGCGCCATTTTGATCTGGTTATAGCCCGAGAATACATCCATGAAGGAGAAGACTTTGAACTTTGTTGTATTGTCTACCAGCATGTCAATGTGTGGTAAAGGAAAGTCATCCTTTGGACTAGCCTTGTTTAGATCTCTGTAGTCGACACACATTCTGACCTTTCTGTCCTTTTTCGAAACAGGTACTATGTTGGCTAACCATTGAGGATATTCCGATGTGGCGAGGAAACCTGCGTCAATCTGTTTCTGTACCTCCTCTTTGATTTTGATGGCCATGTCTGGGTGAGTCCGTCTCAACCTCTGCTTTACTGGCGGACATTCTGACCGTAACGGTAAGTGATGTTCCACGATGTTGGTATCCAACCTTGGCATGTCCTGATAGGACCAAGCGAACACATCGGGGAATTCTTTGAGAAGCTTTGTCAAACTCTCTTTGGCAATTGGACTGAGTAGTGCCCCAATCCTGACTTCTTTTCTCTCTTCTTCTGAGCCCAAGTTGACCGTTTCCAACGGTTCTTTGTGAGGTTCAATGGACCTTTCCTCTTGTCTGAGTAATTGGGAGATCTCCTCTGGAATTTCGTTGTCAACTTCTTCTTCAGTCCCAAATACCGGGAACTCAAAGTCGGGAGAAGGCATCGGATCGTATATTTCAATGGGGTTGAAAACAAGCAATCTGCATGACGGTATGATTTGTGTTTTGGAAGAGATAGAGAGAATGCAAAAGTGTGTGCAGTGTATTTCTTTTACTGCTTGTTTTTATTATTGAGTTATTTTTTAGGATTACCATTTTCTGAAAAACGAAAATAGAAAACAGCAATTAATGCGGAAATTACAGAACGACATTATTTTATTAATGAACAAGTTGATTCTTGAAACTACAACCCTATAAAACAAAACTTTGTCGCTTTGGGCGAAGCGAAGAGGGAAATTTATAGAAAGTGAGCCCTATCAAAACATCTGTTTCACCTGGGCAGGGTGAAAGGTTAAAGACGACAATTACTTTGACTTATGAACAATCTTCGGAACATTGACAGCAACCCATTGGCGGCGAACTCCTCGGTGAATCACAAAGTCTGGTACTTTCCTTGATTTGTCTTCAGAAATGACGGTGATTTCTGGCAGAGCAGGATCATTGGAATCTGTCTCCCAGGCAGAGTTGTCGTAGGAGGATTCCTCTGTTGTATTTTGCATAGTATTTGTGCTCTCAGGTATATCTCCCTATCCAGTTGGCTGGTTGTCTTCGAGCCTGATATGAGAGCTTTCAGGAGCGGTGTACTTGACCATATAGTCGTATTTTCCACTTGGTTGTCCTAAGGTGTCCCACACTTATGTGGAACTGGAGGAGTCATCTCTCTCGATGATGTTGACATCGGGAAAAGCATAGTTGATGAATTCTAGTCCTGCAAGCTTTGCAAATTCATCATCATGCTGGATATTTTCTGAATGACTTGAGTGTTGATCCCATGACATGGTGGGGACGCAGGCATTTTGTTCAATGACGCTCAGCTGATTTTCATTGTTCGGCTGATTTTCTTGCCCCAAGTCTCCTGGATACAGTTTCCAGATAGGCAAACCATCCATTGGGCCATAATAGTCGTGGTCAAAATTGTCCTTCATTAGAGTATCTTCCTCTAATGAGTTTGGTGGAGCACAGCATCCTTCCGGATCACAATCTCCATATATCATTTTGACGTCTGACCTGGGTATAAATCTCGGACTCTGTGTGAGATAGCAAAATGGCGTAGGCACCTCTTCCTGAGACATATAACCGTCCTCGTTAAGATAGGACTTCCATTCCTCATCCGCATCGGAGGGATCCTCCTCATCCGCATGGTATGGACTGCTTGATGCACTGGGTGAAGGAAACCTCCACTGTGGAAGAAATCCTAAATGGGATGAAGACTCTCATCGTTAGCAGCTGTCTGGGTGCAGGTTGCAGAAAAACCAAGACCCTTCTTTGTTTTATTATCAGTAGGAATGACAAGTTGTCCCTATCCTTTTGCATTGTTATTCTCGATCACTTCGAGAGCATCTCTGTATGAGGAAATCGAGGTTCCTTTCTCTGATTGATTCTCATTGCTCAATGACAGTGCTTGGAACTGAGTTCCAACAACCTCCTCGGGTTCTACACAAGTAGATGATGATAAGTTACTCACGAGCAAGGCTTGTTCTCCACAGACTGTGACGAGCTGATCGTTCTTGACGAACCTCAGTTTTTGGTGCATCGTCGAAGTGACCGCCCCAGCCTGGTGTATCCAAGCATCTGGTATGCCAATTCTTCTGTGAAATCCTTTTGATGACTTACCCTCACAGACCAGTTAATCAGAAGCAGTCAAGTCGAGATTCGATAAATCTCTAAAAGTCAACGACATCTTCTTCACAGATCAACCAAGCTGACAGGGGCAAGTTGGTTCCCCAAATCGTCAGACAACCAGTCTGAAGCAAGTTCAAGGACCTTGTTGTGTGAATGCAGTTAATCTGGGGCAGTTACGCCGAGATCTCTCCAAGAGTTTGAAGATATTGAAACACCTTGTATGCCAATTCTTCTATAAAATCCGATTGTTATTGTCTTCTGACAGACCATATAGCCTGGGGCAGATAAGATTTGAAGATGATCATTATGCCAGTGGGATGCAGAATTACTTTGTTATTATGATATCCTTTGCTAGCTCCCCAACAAGCTGTTACTTCAGCTAATCTTGACAATTCTCCATGGATTCTCCTCCAACAAAGAAATCAAGCTCATGATGGCAATCCTCATGATGTTATACCTCAAGTGGAATACTCTTTTCACCAGTGAAGTTGTTGATTCTTCTTCTTCATCCCCAGTATTGGTCTAACCTGTTAAGTTCGGCTGGGTATCCTTTGTCGAGACGTTTATTTCATCTCCAGTTTCATTTCCTGTCTGTTTTGTAAGCATAAGCATAAGCATAAGCATGGCATACACGTATTCTCATATGCATAGCATCTTAGCATTTTTGCTTCCTTTTCTGGTGCTTACCTGTTTTGTTCACTTTGGCGTTTATCCCCAAGTGACTGGGTTTGTCTTTTCTCTCCAATAGAATTGTCAGCCCTAGGCATAAAGTTCCCATCCTTTTTGAATTCCCCGCCGAGTTTGATTCTCGTGGATGATGGTTGGTTCAGTTATCTTTTCCACGTTGTGGATAAGATAAATCCCCATTTGAGTTCTTTCCTCAATTGGAGTCTTGTTTGATTGTTTCTTTCTAGCTTGTCCCTAGATTGAACTTTGGTCCCTGGCAGGAGTGATTTTAAACCTATCTTTGATTGTGCATTTGCACTGTGTCTCGCAAG
This sequence comes from Lathyrus tuberosus, assembly GCA_022829125.1. Taxonomy (NCBI): domain Eukaryota; kingdom Viridiplantae; phylum Streptophyta; class Magnoliopsida; order Fabales; family Fabaceae; genus Lathyrus; species Lathyrus tuberosus. Next base: position 1,374,569 of record JALAZF010000568.1, read on the forward strand.
AAGAATCTCTTACAAGATCCTCATTGAAGACAAAATTATTGCTCCGACAGTGTTGTGATACCAACATCTCTTTGGAATCTATACCCAACAACAAGTAGTAATCTCTTGAAGAAGCTTGTTTTTCTATGGCGATAAATGGCAGTCTCTTATAAGAAGCTTATTTATCTCTGGCACTATCCAACCTTTTTGCAACCATAATTGGTATTCCCCAGGAAGCATTATCTTCAGTTATGCAACCCCGATACTAACCTAATCTGATACTATACCTTTATTGGGGCCCATCTTTTGGTTCTATCTCCGATAAGGTTATTTTTCCTTCTAAAGTGCCAATCGGTCATACTTGAACCTGTTGTTCCATCACTTTGGATGTATTTTCCCAGTGAATACCGTCTCTCCGGTTCAACCTTCATTGCGGATCCTTCCTAGAATGTCATCTAGTCACATTTAGACTTGATGATCAATCATTCTAGATACCTTTATTGGGGCCCATCTTTGGTTCTATCTCCAATAAAGTTATTTTTCCTTCTAAAGTGCCAATCGGCCGTACTTGAACCTGTTATTCCATCACTTTGGATGTATTTTCCCAGTGAAGAAGGTCTCTCCGGTTCAACCTTCATTGCGGACCCTTTCTAGAATATCATCTAGTCACATTTAGACTTGATGATCAATCATTCTCGATACCTTTATTGGAGCCCATATTTTGGTTCTACTTCCAATAAGGTTACTTTTCAGCTCATACTGGTTTTCCTCATAAAGCAAATTATTTATTATTCAACCAACTCTTATGAGTACCAGAGTTTATTCTTGGCTTATTAACTTTGTTCCCATTTAAACTCCAGGTGTTTTTTTTATCTGGCGCGCAGAGTTCGTCTCTGTCTTTTCTGGTTTTTTTTTTAAGATCCTGTTTGAACTCTTCAGTATAAGAAATCCCCAGAAAATCTTTTCTTCGGAGGTCTATCCTTTTATTTCAACTGATCCCCAGTGGAGATCATCGCTTCTTTCTGGTTTCATGCCCAGTAAGAATGTGTCTTTTCCCTAGTGTCGTCCGGTCACTTTTGAACCTGTCGTCCCTTCCCTGGATCTTTCCCCAGTGGAGATTACCTTCCTTTTTTCCATCCCCGGTGTTTCCTCGGAGTCTCCAGTGAGTCTTTTTTGTGGTTAGCCTACATCCCCAGGGAGTTTCCCTTGTGGCTACTAAACTTCTTTCTTCCCCAGTGAAGCTCATCTGTGTTTGGCGGCTCTTTTTTTTTCTTTTGTGTCCTATTTTGTCTGCATCATTGCACTATCATGGCATCATATCATCATGCTAGTAGCTCATGGCATGTTAGCATTATAGATTAGTTTTGTCCATATCATTGCATATCATTGCATCTAAGGGAAAAATTTTCGGTTATCTATATTTAAATATCTTTCACCATGATTTCATGAGGATCTTCATCTCTCATGTCATCCGGTGAAGATATTTAAATAGGGGCAACTGTTGTACCCCAAATTTTACCCTTAGATCCATTGATCTCTTGCATGTCATATAGGTTCAATCATCTATGCATTTTTTAACCAACCCATATCTTGTAGTTTGTTTCCCTTATGTTTGAAATTAGGGTTTGCACAGAGAGATTCAAGGCCTCCTAAGGTATTCTCTGGCTCCATATGATCATCACAAAGATCCACCAGTAGTTTGGAACCAAGACCTCAAGACTTTGAGTCAAGTCAAGCCAACAAAAAATCACTAGACCCAACTATGGAATTAGGGTTTAACCTGAGGAATCACTGAAGGATTTTGCCCTGCTAAGTCAAGATTTGATTGGCTCATCAACCAATTAAGCTCATCCACATTCAAGAAGTCTCATTCAACAAGGATTCAACATCATTTGGTTCTCATCATGAGTAACTTGAGTCATTTCTACCCTGCCCCTAATTAGGGTTTTGACTGAAACCCTAGTCCATGAGATTTTGATCCAAATGAAATATCTAAGGCCTAAATCCATCATGACATGTCTCCTTAATAGGTTAAGGTATGAGAAATCAAGTCTCAAGAGTTTTCTTGCAAAGGAAGCAAAGTTTGGTTCATGAAACTTTTCATAAGTGGAAATTTCCCCTCTTGGGCAAATTTGAAATAGTCATAACTTCCAAACCATACATCCAAATGGAGTGACTCAAAGCCCAAATGGAAGCTCTTTTCAAGATCTTCAAAATGTTGAATTTTCTCCAAAAAATGCATGGTTTGTGAGTTATGAGACTTAGAAGCTAAACTGCCCAAGGACTTGGAAAATTTCAGCACATTTTGCCCTAGTTTTGGACACGACTTTAACTCTATTTTCCACTCAGTTACAAGCGTCAAATCAAAAATATTTGGACATGAAAGTTGTTCCTTGTTCTTCAAGCTTTCCAAGCATGTGTAGAACTCCTCATTTGGATAAATCAATCTCAAGATATGTTGCTTCAAATTTTGATGTTTCAAGTTGGAAAAGTTCCATAACTTAGAAATTTTTCTAAGTTTTCTTGGACAGCATGCTTCACACAAGTTCATGACATTTTATCTCATAGTTACAAGCCTCATCTCAAGTCACTTTCCACATGAACATTACTCTATCAAATGCCTACTTTCCATAGAACCAAAAATCTCACAAATTGGACAAGTGCTCACCAAGTTACAAGGCTCCAAAGTTAGTGTCACAATTATGCCATTTCCCATGACTTAAGATTTTCTAAGTTAGCTCCTAAGTGACATTTTTGGACAGGTTTTTAAAAGGTCTTTTCATCAATTTCTAAAGTTCATTTCAATTTGATTTTCAAACAAGAAATGCTCTATGATACATGAGCTTTGCAACGAGCCAAGAACCTCCAAATTTGGTGCAAAATCGAGTGAGCTATGGACATATAAAGTGAGCTTCATGGGATGATACCAACATGCATTCTTTGTCACAAGTTCTATGTGTCCCATAAGTCTATCATGCAGCAAATTGGATCAATGAACTTTACACGCATAAGATGCTATTTTTTCCACTCTAATATGATCCCAAAACTTTCCAAAACAGGAGTAACATATGTGACATGCTTTGGGTGCAACTTTTAACATTTCATAAAAAGGGAAACAAGTCAAAATGTGTCCACCAAGGCTGCTACCCTGCTCCTTTTTCATGCTAAACAATGCACCTCATGAAAAATACCCTACCAACATGTCCTTGCAAAATCAGAACAGCTCTTTTTTTTTCAAATCTCACAAGTTTTAACGGTAGTTTTTCACCTCAATAACGGATGGGGAACATTTGAAAGCTTACCATACTCAAGCATAAATAGAGAGAACCCGAGCAACCTCTCACCAACAATCACCAACAATATCCATGAACATTAGAACAACCAACGCATATCAACACCATGCCATTGCTCACTCTTTAGAAACATCAAGCATCTGAACATGAAAACCACTCCATAAGAAACCACTCAATGCCTTAAAGAAAAAGCTCGTAAGAGCACACATCCTCCTTGGTAAACAACGCCCTCTCTTATTCATTATTTTCTGTCAAAACACCAAAGCCTTAGAGAGAACTAGTGAGTTTTCTTTCCATCCATCAACACCAAATAACAAGATCAGAACAAAATAGCTCCACCACATAAATACACGTCGTTCAAAGCAAGAAATGTTGTGAGCTCGTGAGCATCAGAGAAGGAACCAAAAGCTGTGACCTCTGCACATCATCATCAACCAGAACAAAAACTTGAGCAGGTCGAGTTCAAAGCTCACAAGTAGAGAGGTAGTGGATGTAACGCCCCGTTTTGCCAATTTTATTTTATTGAGTCTTTTTGGATTATTTTATTATTATTTTATTGTAATTTCGACTTTTGTGTGAAAATGTGTTATTTTTAGTCGTGAATATATTTTATCGCGTTTTGGGAACGTTTGCGAGATATTTGAGTGTGGGGGTATTTTGGACATTTCATAGATATTTTTCATTAAGTTAGTAAGATAGAATTGGAAAGAGAGAAAAATAGAGAGAAAGAAAATAGAAAGAAAAAGAGAAAGAAGAAAAGAGGAGAAGAGAGAAATTGAAGAAAAGAGTGGAAAAATCATCAAGATCAATTCCTAGAATTGATTTAATCGGGTAAGGGTGCGAAACTCGATTATACTATGCTTGTATATGATTATGTATGTATGTGTTTGGATGATTCTCTTGCTTTATATGTTTTTCACTATTAGGTCGAAAACGATAAAATGAGTAGAATCGATGGGTTAACGGTTGGAAATCGATGTAAAGGTGGTAGTTTGCTTGTTGGCATGATTAGGATAGGTTCTGATTGATATATGTTTATTGGGAAATGTTTTGGTTGGGAAATATCACTTTTGGGGTTTCAAACAGCGCAGAAAAATTCTGGATTTTCCTTGGTTCGCCTAGCGAACCTGGGGCGAAGGTGGAAGCGAGTGAGGTTTTCGCGGGTTCGCCTAGCAAACCATTCAGCGAAGGGTAGCGAAGGTTCGCTACGGGTATTCGCCTAGCGAAGGCATGAGCGAAGGTTCGCTAGAATGTTCGCCTAGCGAACTTTGGGTGTTTTTGGCTCTGTTTGGTTCTGACTTGGTTCGCTGGAACATTCACCTAGCGAAGGAGCTAGCGAATGCTCGCGAGGGATGTTCGCCTAGCGAAGCAGCTAGCGAATGCTCGCGAGGGAGGTTCGCCCAGCGAACAGTGCTGTTCGTGTAATTTTGTTTTCTGCATAACTTTTGATCTGTGTTTCGGTTTGAGGCGTGGTTTGATGCGTTGGAAAGCCATTGAGCTGTACTTTCTTATTATGATGGTTTAGAATCTGTTAGCCGATTTTATTTTATCGATAAATGTGAATAGTGTCAATGGTCGACTTTTGTTGTTTTAATGGTGCATAATTGTCATGTATTATGCTATATGTGTGTGCTTTGGATATGTATGCCTTATATGCTGTTGTGAGGATAAGTTGTGGCCGAAAGGCAAGAAATGCTAAGTGTTGTATTTGATGATTTATGCATGATTATGAATGTGTGCATGGATGCAATGTGAGTGTTATGAGTCATTGTATGCCAAGCATCATAATGTGCATTGTGGAAACGTCCTGAGTGACGGTTTGATTCCTGAGGGAATATGCTATACCATCGTGTGCCTCGAAAATATGAGGCGATGCCTGAGGACTTAAAGCGATGGGTATAGACGATTGTGGGCTCCTTTGGAGACTTAAAGCAATCCTTAACGTCGTGTGCCTCGAAAATATGAGGCGATGCCTGAGGACCTAAAGCGACGGGTGAACATCGTAGGCCCGACGGGGAGTTACTTGAGATTCTCAGTAACGAGCGATGGTTCCAATAGTTCCTGAGTGGACTAATGACGTGACAATGGAAGTCGGTACCGCATGGCATGTGCATAGAGTCGTTGTGTCGGTCTATGTGCATTGCATAAATCATGAATTAATTGTGTGTGAATTTGTGAATGTGATTAATGAAACGGAATATGTGTGATTGTATTGTGAATGATTGATGTGCAGTGGTAATTGATACGTGTGAATTTTACTGTGTGTTGTTATAATTTATCTGTGTGCTTTGGTGGTGAGAATATGTTATTTGTGCATTTCTGTGTTAATATATAATTTTATGCAATTATATTATGGTTGTTTTTCTCACCCTTCTGCTGTTTTATAACGCTCTATGAGGCGTTGCAGATTAGAGCTGCTGGAGGTATTTCTTTTTGTGAAGCGTTGCGTCTTCATTATTTTGGTCGGTCGGCTCTGATATGTGACTCCGGGTAGTTAGGGTGGCCGCGTGCTATTATTTTGTATATCTGATGATATATTTCGGTTGTACATATGATACCTGATGTATGAAAAACTTTTTATATGTATATATGTATATGTGTTATTCAGATTTTAGATCTTTCCGCTTTAATTCTAATTTCTGAAAAGTGGGTGTAAGGAACAAAGTTTCCTCTGTGTGATTGCTACCCCACAGTTGCATATCATTATGGGCAGGTGTTGCATGTTATGTGTATGTTTGGTTACTTTGATGTGATCCTCCCTTTCTATGCCATGATGTTTCAAATATACTCTGATCAATTTTCGAATTTTCTTTTACCGCCTTAATTGCGTGTTAATTGGGGGTATAGATTGGGGGCGTCACATTAAGTGGTATCAGAGTCAGTCCGTGTCAGTTGTGTAGTTTGTGTCTGTTGTGTCTGGCATATTGGGCGAGTTGTGTTGAGCGAGTTGTTGTTTAACCATAGTTTCTGTTTTGGACGAACAGAATATGGCTGGTCGTAATGATGCTTCTTTGGCTGCTGCGATGGAAGCGATGGCACGAGCTGTGCAGGGTGCACCGAATACTGCCGGAAATGATGAGTTTAGAAAGAATACGCAGCCGGTCTTTAAAGGGAAGCATGATCCGGATGGTGCGCAGTTGTGGTTGAAAGAGATTGAGAGGATTTTTAGGGTAATGGATTGTGATGACGATGATGTTAAGGTGAGGCTGGGCACTCATATGCTACACGAAGAGGCTGATGACTGGTGGGTCAGTACTCGTCAGGTGTTGGAAGCTGATGAGGAGGAAGAAGAGAGTACTTGGGAGGTGTTTAGCCGAGAGTTTCTAAGGAAGTATTTTCCCGAGGATGTCCGAGGAAAGAAGGAGATTGAGTTTCTAGAGCTAAAACAAGGTAATATGTCGGTTATTGACTATACTGCTAAGTTTGTGGAACTTGTGCAGTTTTATCCTCATTATGTGGAAGCGACAGCTGAATTTTCAAAGTGTGTGAAGTATGAAAGTGGTTTGCGTCCTGAGATAAAGCAGGCTATTGGTTATCAGAGGATTCGAAGGTTTGCTGATTTGGTGGAATGCTGTAGGATTTATGATGAAGATAGTAAGGCTCGTTCTGCTCACTATAAAAGTGTAAGTGACAGAAAAGGGAAACAACAGTTCCGTGGTGGTCCGTATGTGTCACCGGCTGATAAAGGTAAACAAAGGGGAACTTTTGATCGAAGGTCAGGTGGAGGGGGTATGTCTAATCCTATTAGGTGTTTTGGATGTGGTGAATTGGGTCATCGCCAGCATGAATGTAGGAAGAAGTTGAATAAGTGTTCTAATTGTGGTGGTATTGGGCATGTTTTAGCTGATTGTAAAAGGAAGAATGTGGTGAAGTGTTACAATTGTGGGGAACCTGGTCACATTAGTTCGAAGTGTCCGAATCAGAAGAAAGCTCCGACTAGTGGGAAAGTGTTTTCATTGGCGGGAACTCAGACTTCAAGTGCTGATCGTCTGATAAGAGGTACTTGCTTTATTAATAATACGCCTTTAATCACTATTATTGATACTGGAGCGACTCATTCGTTTATTTCGTCTGAGTGCGCGGAACGTTTGAATCTTGGGTTGTCTTCGATGGATGGTGAGATGGTTATTGATACTCCAGCGATGGGGTCAGTAACTACTTCTTTAGTGTGTTTGAGTTGTCCTTTGACCATTTATGGTAAAGACTTTGCGATGGATTTGGTGTGTTTACCATTGGAAGGTTTAGATGTGGTGTTGGGAATGAATTGGTTGCAATTTAATCGGGTGCACATTGATTGTTATCATAAGCTTGTAAGGTTTCCTTCTCTTGTAGAAGATGAAGACTCGAGTTTCTTATCTACCAAAGAGTTGAAGAAACTTTTGGCGGATGAAGCTCAGTTGCTTGGATTATTTGCATCTTTGACTGTGGATAGTCAAGTTTCATTGGAAGTGTTTCCTGTTGTGTGCGAATTTCCTGAGGTGTTTCCTGATGATATTTCAGATGTGCCGCCAGAGAGAGAGGTTGAATTTTCTATTGATCTAGTTCCTGGTACTAGACCTGTTTCTATGGCACCTTATAGAATGTCGGCATCTGAATTGGTGGAGTTGAAAAGGCAGTTGAATGAGTTGTTGGAAAAGAGGTTCGTGAGGCCAAGTGTTTCTCCTTGGGGTGCTCCAGTTTTGTTGGTGAAAAAGAAAGATGGGAGTATGCGATTATGTATTGATTATCACCAGTTGAATAAAGTGACGATTAAGAACAAATATCCGCTTCCAAGGATTGATGATCTGATGGATCAGTTGGTTGGTGCTTGTGTGTTTAGTAAGATTGATTTGAGATCGGGATACCATCAGATAAGGGTGAAGGAAGAGGATATTCAGAAGACGGCCTTTAGAACACGGTACGGTCATTATGAATATTTGGTGATGTCGTTCGGGGTTTCTAATGCGCCTGGTGTGTTTATGGAATACATGAATCGTATTTTCCACGAGCATTTGGATCGTTTTATGGTGGTGTTTATTGATGATATTTTAATCTATTCTAAGTCTCGGGAAGAACATGCAGAACATTTGCGTATTGTTTTGCAGGTTTTGAAGGAAATGAAGCATTTTGCCAAATTGTCCAAGTGTGAATTCTGGTTGTCTGAGGTGAGTTTTTTTGGGCACGTAATTTCAGGTAATGGTATTGCTGTGGATCCATCTAAAGTAGAAGCAGTTCTACAATGGGAGGCTCCAAGATCCGTTACTGAAATTCGAAGCTTTTTGGGTTTGGCTGGTTATTACCGGAGGTTCATTGAAGGTTTTTCTAAGCTTGCTCTTCCTTTGACGCAGTTGACTTGTAAGGGCAAAGCATTCATTTGGGATATTCTATGTGAAGAGAGTTTCTGTGAGCTGAAGAGAAGATTGACGACAGCTCCGATTCTTATTTTACCTGATCCTAATGAACCATTTATTGTGTACTGCGATGCTTCTTTAATTGGTTTGGGTGGTGTTCTGATGCAGGAAGGTAAAGTTGTAGCTTATGCTTCAAGGCAGTTAAGAGTTCATGAGAAAAACTATCCTACTCACGATCTGGAGTTAGCGGCTGTAGTTTTTGTGTTGAAGATTTGGAGGCACTATCTCTATGGTGCAAGGTTCGAGGTCTTTAGTGATCATAAAATCTTGAAATATTTATTTGATCAGAAAGAGTTGAACATGAGGCAGCGGAGATGGTTGGAATTCTTGAAAGACTACGACTTTGGCTTGAATTACCATCCTGGTAAAGCTAATGTGGTAGCCGATGCATTGAGCCAGAAATCGTTGCATATGTCCGCATTGATGGTGAAAGAGTGGGAACTTTTGGAGTCGTTTAGAGACTTGAGTTTGGTATGTGAAGTGACTTCGGTTAGTGTAAGGCTTGGAATGTTGAAAGTTACGAATGAATTTTTGATGTCGGTTAGTGAGAAACAAAAGCTGGATTTGAAATTTGTTGATTTGATGAGGAATGAGAATGTGGATTTCAAGGTAGATAATTTTGGTGTTTTGAGATTCCGTGGTCGTATTTGTATACCTGGTGATGCGGAGTTGAAAAGAGTGATTTTGGAAGAAGGACACCGGAGTAATTTAAGTATTCATCCGGGTGCGAATAAGATGTACCAAGATTTGAAGAAGATTTTCTGGTGGTCTGGTTTGAAAAGAGATGTGGCTCAGTTTGTGTATGCATGTTTGACTTGTCAGAAATCGAAAGTGGAACATTTGAGACCTAGTGGTTTGTTGCAACCGTTGGATATTCCTGAGTGGAAATGGGATAGCATTTCGATGGATTTTGTGACGGGATTACCGAACACTCAGCGTGGGCATAATGCTATTTGGGTGATTGTGGACAGGCTGACTAAATCGGCGCATTTTATTCCGATTGACATCAGTTTTTCTTTGGAACGGTTAGCTGAGATCTATATCAGTGTGGTGGTGAAATTGCATGGGGTTCCTTTGAGTATTGTTTCGGATCGAGATCCTAGGTTTACATCGAGATTTTGGGAAAGTTTACAGAAGGCTTTGGGTTCTAGATTGAGGTTGAGTTCGGCTTATCATCCGCAGACAGATGGTCAGACCGAAAGAACTATTCAGTCGTTAGAGGATTTGTTGAGGTCGTGTGTTTTGGAACAAGGTGGTGCGTGGGACAGTTATCTTGCTTTGATTGAGTTCACGTATAATAACAGTTTCCATTCTAGTATTGGAATGGCACCTTTTGAGGCTTTATTTGGACGAAGATGTCGAACGCCGTTGTGTTGGCACGAAACTGGTGAGAGTTCTGTGGTTGGACCGGAATTAGTGCAACAGACGACGGAAAAGGTAAAGTTTATTCGTGAGAAAATGAAGGCTTCTCAGAGTAGACAAAAGAGTTATCATGATCGGAGACGGAAGGATCTTGAGTTTCAAGAGGGTGATCACGTATTTCTGAGAGTTACGCCGGTAACGGGTGTTGGTCGTGCTTTGAAATCTAAGAAGCTTACTTCTCGATTTATTGATCCTTACCAGATATCTGCGAGAGTTGGTGCTGTAGCGTATCGTGTGGCGTTACCGCCGAATCTGTCGAATTTGCATGATATTTTTCATGTTTCACAGCTTCGGAAGTATGTTCCGGACCCTTCACATGTGATTCCTATGGACGAGGTTGAGGTAAGAGATAACCTTACGATCGAGGCATTACCAGTTAGTATTTTGGATCGCGAGGTGAAGCGGTTGAGGGGTAAAGAGATTGCACTTGTGAAAGTGGCGTGGGGAGGCGCTGCTGAGGGTAATTTGACGTGGGAATTAGAAAGTAGGATGCGGGAGTCGTATCCAGAGTTGTTTGTATCAGGTAAGATTTTCGAGGACGAAAATTTCTAAGTGGGGGAGAATTGTAACGCCCCGTTTTGCCAATTTTATTTTATTGAGTCTTTTTGGATTATTTTATTATTATTTTATTGTAATTTCGACTTTTGTGTGAAAATGTGTTATTTTTAGTCGTGAATATATTTTATCGCGTTTTGGGAACGTTTGCGAGATATTTGAGTGTGGGGGTATTTTGGACATTTCATAGATATTTTTCATTAAGTTAGTAAGATAGAATTGGAAAGAGAGAAAAATAGAGAGAAAGAAAATAGAAAGAAAAAGAGAAAGAAGAAAAGAGGAGAAGAGAGAAATTGAAGAAAAGAGTGGAAAAATCATCAAGATCAATTCCTAGAATCGATTTAATCGGGTAAGGGTGCGAAACTCGATTATACTATGCTTGTATATGATTATGTATGTATGTGTTTGGATGATTCTCTTGCTTTCTATGTTTTTCACTTTTAGGTCGAAAACGATAAAATGAGTAGAATCGATGGGTTAACGGTTGGAAATCGATGTAAAGGTGGTAGTTTGCTTGTTGGCATGATTAGGATAGGTTCTGATTGATATATGTTGATTGGGAAATGTTTTGGTTGGGAAATATCACTTTTGGGGTTTCAAACAGCGCAGAAAAATTCTGGGTTTTCCTTGGTTCGCCTAACGAACCTGGGGCGAAGGTGGCAGCGAGTGAGGTTTTCGCGGGTTCGCCTAGCGAACCATTCAGCGAAGGGTAGCGAAGGTTCGCTACGGGTATTCGCCTAGCGAAGGCATGAGCAAAGGTTCGCTAGAATGTTCGCCTAGCGAACTTTGGGTGTTTTTGGCTCTGTTTAGTTCTGACTTGGTTCGCTGGAACATTTTCCTAACGAAGGAGCTAGCGAATGCTCGCGAGGGATGTTCGCCTAGCGAAGCAGCTAGCGAATGCTCGCGAGGGAGGTTCGCCCAGCGAACAGTGCTGTTCGTGTAATTTTGTTTTCTGCATAACTTTTGATCTGTGTTTCGGTTTGAGGCGTGGTTTGATGCGTTGGAAAGCCATTGAGCTGTACTTTCTTATTATGATGGTTTAGAATCTGTTAGCCGATTTTATTTTGTCGGTAAATGTGAATAGTGTCAATGGTCGACTTTTGTCGTTTTAATGGTGCATAATTGTCATGTATTATGCTATATGTGTGTGCTTTGGATATGTATGCCTTATATGCTGTTGTGAGGATAAGTTGTGGCCGAAAGGCAAGAAATGCTAAGTGTTGTATTTGATGATTTATGCATGATTATGAATGTGTGCATGGATGCAATGTGAGTGTTATGAGTCATTGTATGCCAAGCATCATAATGTGCATTGTGGAAACGTCCTGAGTGACGGTTTAATTCCTGAGGGAATATGCTATACCATCGTGTGCCTCGAAAATATGAGGCGATGCCTGAGGACTTAAAGCGATGGGTATAGACGATTGTGGGCTCCTTTGGAGACTTAAAGCAATCCTTAACGTCGTGTGCCTCGAAAATATGAGGCGATGCCTGAGGACCTAAAGCGACGGGTGAACATCGTAGGCCCGACGGGGAGTTACTTGAGATTCTCAGTAACGAGCGATGGTTCCAATAGTTCCTGAGTGGACTAATGACGTGACAATGGAAGTCGGTACCGCATGGCATGTGCATAGAGTCGTTGTGTCGGTCTATGTGCATTGCATAAATCATGAATTAATTGTGTGTGAATTTGTGAATGTGATTAATGAAACGGAATATGTGTGATTGTATTGTGATTGATTGATGTGCAGTGGTAATTGATACGTGTGAATTGTACTGTGTGTTGTTATAATTTATCTGTGTGCTTTGGTGGTGAGAATATGTTATTTGTGAATTTCTGTGTTAATATATAATTTTATGAAATTATATTATGGTTGTTTTTCTCACCCTTCTGCTGTTTTATAACGCTCTATGAGGCGTTGCAGATTAGAGCTGCTGGAGGTATTTCTTTTTGTGAAGCGTTGCGTCTTCATTATTTTGGTCGGTCGGCTCTGATATGTGACTCCGGGTAGTTAGGGTGGCCGCGTGCTATTATTTTGTATATCTGATGGTATATTTCGGTTGTACATATGATACCTGATGTATGACAAACTTTTTATATGTATATATGTATATGTGTTATTCAGATTTTAGATCTTTCCGCTTTAATTCTAATTTCTGAAAAGTGGGTGTAAGGAACAAAGTTTCCTCTGTGTGATTGCTACCCCACAGTTGCATATCATTATGGGCAGGTGTTGCATGTTATGTGTATGTTTGGTTACTTTGATGTGATCCTCCATTTCTATGCCATGATGTTTCAAATATACTCTGATCAATTTTTGAATTTTCTTTTACCGCCTTAATTGCGTGTTAATTAGGGGTATAGATTGGGGGCGTCACAGTGGACCTACTCCACTTAGTAAGCATCTCTTACTTTTCCCACATTTATGATCTACATGCCTTTATGTTTAATATACAACCATTTCCGAACAATGCAATGTCTTCCATAATATGCGTCCATTTTGTTTTGACATGATAATATATCTGTTTGTTTGAGATATTGATGATACGTCTCAATGTAATGTGTTGGTTTCAGTTTGAACGCTCCATTTCCTCGCTGTTTTCTCCAGGTTTAGCTCATTGTTTTAAGTTGTTTAGGGTTTGAGGTTACTCTACATTCTACACACTACACGGTGATATTTTATTTCATGAATTTTGGTTGAGATATGGTGATGAAAATGATAGAACAAGAAGGGAGAAAACTATTGTTGTTCTTTGGTCCACGACTGTCTCTATGGTTTTATTTACGTATGCATGAAGAAGATGGTGCGTGGCCGTATGGGATAGGCTAGTGGTTTTTTTTTTGTCGTCTAGCAACTTAAGTGATAGTTAACCGGTTGAGATATTGTTACATGACATTTTATACACGGAACACCTGTTATTTCACCTAGCTTTTATTTCATTTTTATTCGGACCTGGGCCTTGCTAGTTTCGCTACTCGTACCCCCTTCATTCCAATCCATATGCGCAGGGATAAACAAACTCTGTTCATGTTGAAACTTCTAATGCACCCCCTGGCCCAGTTTGCTTAAAAGTTTATTTTCTCTTTTTGTTTTTATCACAATTTCAATTATTAAAATATTATCTTTTACTTAAAAATCCCCAAAAATTTATAAACACTTTTCAATGTTTAATTTGATTTTTTTTATCTTCACTTTTATTTTATAACCTTGAATATCTCTTTGAAAAAAACCACTTGTTCCTTGAGAGTTTTGTGATGGTCCCTGGTGCATGAGAGAGTTATTTGAGAGGTTTCATTGACTTGGATAAAATATCCCTTGCCTTGGATATTTTGCTTTTGATTTCAAACTTAAAGATATCATCTTTACCATATGTATGTGTGCTCATTTGCTCATGATTGTTGTGAATTATCTCACTATCTCTTGCCATACACAAATGTTTGAATCATATTTTTGAGTTGGATCTTGCTATTTGTTGTACATTTCCCTTTAAGATTTTTGAACTTATATTGCTCACTGGATCCCCTATAACTCTTTATTTCATAGTAATTTTAAAACTACTATCTTTCCCCCCATTCCAAAGGGAGATCATCCTAAAATTGACTCATGAAGTCACTAAACAACCACCCTACCTTATCCTTTTAGGTTTATCCCATTTCTTGGCCTCATGAGAGCCAATGAAATCATAACTTAGAAATAGGCTAGAACATCTGGTTCAACATCTGGTTCAACATGATGTCAGACTGATATGGCAGAACATCTGGTTCAACATCTTGCTAACAGCATGCTGTTTTACCAAAATACAGCCAATCCAAAAACCATAGGACTTACAAAACAAGATCCAATTTTGCAGAACTTAGTACCATTGGAAGGATTTTGTGTCAAGGAACAAGTTTCAAGTTGGCCACTTGCTCAGAAAATGCTTGGAAAATGGGCAAAACAAGTCTTGAACTCATGTGAAAATCACTTGTGTAGATCTGCCTTGAACCGAAACTGCCTACCATGGCTACTTTGGAAAATCATAACTTCATGCTCAAGCAAGATCTCTTCATGCTCTTGGTATCATTGGAAATATGAGATCAAATACTACAACTTTGATGTTAATCACTTGGAAAAAATCAATTTGGATCAATGAGAAAAATTGCCATCAAAGTTGGGATTTTCACTGATTTATGCTTAGAAAAATTTCTAAGTATTGGACATTTTGATAACTTGTAAAACCTCAACTTTGAACAACCACAACTTTCAATTGGTAGATGATATTGAGTCCATTCTTTCACCAAAATAAAGTATGTAATACCATCTTTAAAATGAGTCCTCGAGTGCTTCCATTGGTTGCTTGAGGAGAATCTTATGAGCTTGGAAAGTAGGGCAAAAATCATGAAATTTTCATAAATTAGAAATTTTTTGAAAACCCTAATTCCACCAACTTTGATCTTTTCTTGATTTCTTTGATTTTATTGATTGATCATGATCAAAATCACATATTTTCATGATCCTTGACTTGAGGAGTCCATTTTGACCAAAAAAATCTCAAAAGTCAAACTTGGTTTTGATCAATAGTTGACTTTTTCAAATGAACCTGATTTTCTTCAACTGCTCATGAATCAAACTTCTTGGATCATTCCAATCATATGAATGGACTAGTATGATGCATTTGTGGTCTTTGAAACATATCTTTAGGTATTGGATCATGCCTTGCTTTAAAAGTCAACCCAGGGACTAGATTAGGTCAAAACCCTAATTTGGATGCATCTGATGACTTGGGGCTTGTTGATTTTGATTCAATGCAATCTTGCACTTAATTATTGATGAGGGGAGACCCTTGATCAATGTTGAATGTATTAGGGCTTGAGAGGTTGAGGATTCATAATCCTTTGACTGGTCAACTTCTTGGTCTTCTTTACACCAAAACCCTAGCTTATGATCAGAGTAAAAACCAAAGCACATGTTCTTGTATTTCAAAAAGGGGTTAGCAATGTATAAAAAAACACATGAGATGATGGATGTCATGCAAAATGATGCAAATGAGGTGGGATGTTAGGGTTAAAAATTAGGGTATGAAACACTCACACTGACAACCATCAGCTGTTAATTCATTGTTTCCAAGAGAGTCTCACTGGCGCGGCTTTAAGTGGTGATTAGGGGGAAAATACCGTAATTGAATCTGAAGCAATGGTAATCTTGTTATCCCTTTGATTGAAGATGAAGGTATAAATATTGTGGTTTCCAATGTCCAATGCATATCTTCCATGATCTTGGACGGCTATTTCTGAAAAATAAGGATATTCGATTATCTTTCAAATTTGTTTGAAAATAGAAAATGATTGTGGTTTCTGCGTTTCTAATTCAAACTATGAGTACGAAAAAATGACCAATACATTTTTGGTAACAAGAGAAAGAGACAGACACACTGACACATATATCACTTTCACTCTTTTTTTATAAATAATACAATACTATAAACAAATTAATTATTTTTGTTTTTTTTTAATTCTTCTAATTAATTAAAAATAACTGTCACACAATTTAATTAATTCAAAAAGTAAGGCTCATTATAATATATTATTACTATTTTATGCATTAATTAAACTAATAATTGCCAAAACAAAAAATCAATATATTAATTAATTAATTAATTATATTAATCAATATATTATATAAATAAAATAACTTCAACTCTAATTATGATTAGATGTCTTAATAAAAAAATACAAATTTATCTAAAATAATTTTGTCATTCAAATTGACTCAAACAATTAAACTTCATAAAATTCTTATTGCTTAATTATAGACTCTAATATTCTCTCATATATATATATATATATATATATATATATATATGTGTGTGTGTGTGTGTTTACATGCAGCACTTAGGGGGTATATCCAAGAGAGTTGAGTAGTCTTTTTTATTAAGGAAAATGACCACTATTTTAAGTATATATGTGTGCACGCACATAATATTTTTTAATTGTCATTAATGTAAATTTATATAAGAAACTAATAGTATATATATATATGTAGTAGGTTAATTTAAAGAGATCGTAGTTTAAAAGTTTTATAATAAATTAGAGTTTATTGAATATATTAGACTAACAAAATATCAAATAAGGATTTGAATGCAAGTCTAAACTAACCTAGATATGTGGCGCCCACCGCTACCGAATCATAGCGATCTTCCTGAAAAAATAAGACCATACCATAGGAAAACGAAATCGCCGAACCCCATAACTCGATAGCACAACTAGAGCAATAGCAGAGAGAAGACTTAAGTGTTGAGAATCAAGTGTGAAGAAGAAGTCCCACATTGATTAGAAAAAGGAAGATTGAACACTATATAAGTGGGAGAACCCACACACCAATCACCTTAAGGTTTTAGGTGAGTATGTGGTGTGTCTCTCACAAAGGTGTGTCCCAAATAAGAAATGCTCCCTCGTTGACCCCCTCAATTGTGCTGCTAACAATGGTATCAGAGCCTTTGGTTCGAGAAATGGATCGGCTTACTTGTATTGAAACACTTCCAGCAGGTGTGGGTAAAAGGTGTTCCGTTGAGTTCAACGGTGATACAAGTGTATGTGGAAGAGATATCTTCCACATGAGGGGGAGTATTGTGTATAGACTCACACTTGAGGGAGAGTGTTGAGAATCAAGTGTGAGGAAGAAGTCTCACATTGATTAGAAAAGGGAATATTAAACACTTTATAAGTGGGAGAACCCACACACCTATTACCTTAAGGTTTTAGGTGAATATGTGGTGTGTCTCTCACAAAGGTGTGTCCCAAATAAGAAATGCTCCCTCGTTGACCCCCTCGATTGTTCCGCTAACAATGGTATCATGAGCCTTTGGTTCGAGAAAGGGACCGACTTACTTGTATCGAAACACTTCCCGCGGGTGTGGGTAGAAGGTGTTCCGTTGAGTTCAACGGTGATACAAGTGTATGTGGAAGAGAGAGCTTCCATATGAGGGGGAGCATTGGGTATAAACTCACACTTGAGGGGAGTGTTAAGAATTAAGTGTGAGGAAGAAGTCCCACATTGATTAGAAAAGGGAAGATTGAACACTATATAAGTGGGAGAACCCACACACCAATCACCTTAAGGTTTTAGGTGAGTATGTGGTATGTATCTCACAAAGGTGTGTCCCAAATAAGAAATGCTCCCTCGTTGACCCCCTCGATTGTTCTGCTAACATTAAGAACCTAAAAAAATATATAAAAAATTATACAAAGATGTTTTTAACTTAATCATTCTCAAAATCCATACTGCATTTAAACTAGTAATTTGAAAAAAAAATAGTTGAACCAACCTCGCTACATAACGTCACCCACCACTGAATCCAAGAATGATTTGCAACGATGATGCAAACATAAATGCACCCTGCAAGCTTTGTCGTGAACCAACCTCAGTGGGATCCACAATCTCATGGTATCACTACTACGAAAAACCCATTTAACAACGGTTGGGAATGACATATAATGACGCGGGCGAAGGCGTTGTTATGTAGATTGTTGTTGTATCTTCGATGTTTCTACAGCGGTCTGGAAACCGTTGTTGTATTCTAAAAAACGCGCTATATATTGCAACGGTTAGTTGTATCAACCGTTGTGAAATATATTATTAATCACAACGGATATTAGTTTCAACCGTTGTGAAATATATTATCAATCACAACGGATATTAGTTTCAACCGTTGTTACATGTACCCTTAGTTTATTATATACAAATATATATTGCTTGTTTTACCATACACCTAGTTAAAGAATTACAACCATTAAATTGGTAAGGAAATATATAATCTGAAAATTAAAATATTCTTGAAAACCAACTTAAACACACCACTATTTTTCGAATTGCATCCATTTCATTTCGCACATTTTATGTTCCTTAACACATAATATACGATTCAATGGTCTGATTCACTCTACTCATCGATATTTTTAATTATATAGTTTACCTCTCCATCGCCCAAAATCATCGCGATTTTATCATCTTAACAATCATGATCATAAAAACCACGATGATTTTTGGCGATGAATAGGTAAACTATATAATATAAAAGATATCGATGTGTAGAAGGAATCAGACCGTTGAATCGTATATTATGCGTTAAGGAACATTCAATGTGCTGAATGAAATGGATGCGATTCGAAAAACATTGACATGATAATGGTTGGTTTTCAAATACATCTTAATTTTCAGATTATAAGTTTCGATACCAATTTAACAGATTGCATTTTCATTAAAAGGATAGTAAAACAAACAATATGCATAGTATATAATAAACTAAATTTCATATGTACAATATCAGAATAATAAACTAAATTTCATATGTACAATATCAGAATAATAAACTAAATTTCATATGAACAATATCAAAATGAATTCATATATATGTACCTTATTAGAATGAATTCATATATATATGTACCACCACCATCATCACCATGTGAAACAAACCTAAGAAGTGGGAAAGCAATGAAGAAAATTAGTTATTATTCAAAACAAAACAAGCAAAATTAGAAACAAACCCTAAGAAGTGGGAAGCAATGAAGAAAATTAGTTAGTATTCAAAACAAAACAAGCAAAAGTTGAAAGAAAACGCTAAGAAGTGGGACTGTACCATAACAATGAAGTTCACCTTGCTTGTGAAGCATTGAAGTTAAATCTGCGCAAAAAGAGAACAATAAACAAAAACATCATGAAGCAAACGAGATAATGAGTACTATTTAACAAAAAGATTGAAGTGGAAGACTACCTTATTTTCCATAAACAATATGTACATTACGCTTGCTACCGCCAGCATCATCACCATGTTCATCTAGTTTTAGATTCTGCAAGAAGAACTACAAGGAGGAAGAAGCTTAAATCAAAAGCTTCATACTTCTTGTATTTCTTCTCGCAGATTCTAAAAAAAGATGAAGTTTGGATGCTAGGGTTTCGCTGTGAAGGAAACGACGCGACTGTCATAAAGGAAAAGTTAATTCCCTTATATAGGTAAATTTTTCACAACGGTTTTCTTAAATAACCGTTATGATAGATTATATATTAATTTAATAATATCACAACGGTTAGTTATAATAACCGTAGCGATACCCCTTATACGTGGTACAAGGTTCGACACCAGGCAACAACATTTTCCTAAAATTACGCCTGGATTATAAGTGATATCGCTACGGTCATTACTTATAACCGTCGTAATATTATTAACCATTGCACTTCCCAACATATGAACGGTTTACAAGAAAATATCGTTCCAGAATATGAACGGTTTACAAGTTATCATCATTACAAGCATTAAACTATCAGTCTTTTCATCTTCAACCTCATCTATAAATAGACAATTTTACATATCTAAATAATATATTCTTCGTAACAATGAGTTCAACAAATGAGAATCCTAGAAACCTCAATGAGGAACGTCAGGCGCCAATCCAGGAGGTCGTTCAACCAGCAACTGCCAACTTCAGGGATGCCTTAAGGGTAAGGAAGGATAAGAAGAAGAAGAAGAAGAAGCCGAAGAAGAAGAAGATAAAGAAGAAAAGGAGGCCTGTATATTATGATTCCGATGAGGGGAGTGAGGAAAGATGTCTAGATTATAAATATGCATTTTATGCTATGGGCTCTGACAATGATCTTGATATGTAATATGTTTATCAATGTACTCTCAATGGAATATTAAAAAAAAATTATCTCTATATATGTTCATCTCTTACAGTTTTATTTTTTAAGTTATATATATATACTCTATTGCACTTAAAAATACTAAAGAATACATTGCTGGGAATATACATCATACATTACATGGCGTTAGACATGTTTAAAAAATTAATACATGTTTAAAATCTAAAAATATGACAAAAAATACATTGCTGTGAATCGAAGCGTGATACATGTATTAGAACGGTCTTCTAATACAAGCGTGTTAAAATGTAAAAATATGGAAAAAAAAATATAGTAGCTGGGAATCGAAACTTGTTACACAACTTATATTACAACGGTTATGTAATACAACCGTCGTTAAACATGGCGTTATAAATTTTTAGTCCTTATACAACGGTGGGATACGAAACCGTGGTAAATCTGGCGTCGTTAAATGGAGTTTTCGTAGTAGTGTATCTACCCGCTAAGACAACTGACAGGGTGGTCGGCACACACACACACACACACACACACACATATATATATATATATATATATATATATATATATATATATATATATATATATATATATATATATGAAACCCCAATAACCACCGAAAGGCGAGTCTCAAAGAAACTATATACTAACGTGTTTGTTTTAGTGACAAACAACAATCTCTGAGTCACCATCGCCTTTTCTTTCTATTTAAAGAAAAGTTAAGTTAAAAGCATTGTTAAAGTTAAAAAAATAAATAAAACAATATCCTCACTAAATAATTTTCATTCTTATATTTAACTTAAACAATAAAAAGCTTACATGTCCTCCGCCCATCCGAGGAACTAGTATGGATGGTATGAGAACCGTCTGGCCTAACATCACCAAATAAAGCTGAAAACCGAATGCTATGGCCTCACCTAGAGTATAAAAAAATTAACATGAACATTCAAACTAATTAAGTCACTCCCATAAAAACAATCGTGGCTTTTTTACACACCAGCAAAAGTTCCTTTGTTCACGAACTTAATTAATCAAATAAATACATAGCAGAAGAAGCCAAATCAATATAAGCTAAACAAAGTCTCCAACCGGGGTATTTTCGGGACCCACCTCTCGCCAAATCAACACATCACAAAAATATTTTTGCTTAATCTTAAACCAAAACATACGGTATCTTCTCTATATCCCTCTATGCAACAATTAATCACAACTTAAGGTAAATAGTCTTTCTTGTAAATTAAGCACTTCTGGTGCTCCTTCTTAATAATAGTTTTTGGGTTTAAAAAAAATTAAGATAAATAATTTAATAAATTATTATATGTCATTTTTTCCAGAAGCACAAAAGGAACTGTTACTAAACTCGATTCAAACCATATATACATCATATACTAGAGCTAGCTTCAATTCAACTTATCAGCATAACCATGGTTTTAATGTTATTAGCTTTACTAATGTGAAAATGGTGATCGGAGTACATTTTTAAGAATTGAACAAAGCAAGATATGCCAAGTTATAGTACAGTTTTTGCTTTGAATTTGATGAATAATTTTGCATACACAGTTCTCAAGATGCAGCATTTTTTTTTCTGAAGGCAATGATAATATAACAACCTGCACAAGGGATGCAGAAACCCTCACAAAACAGTGACACTAAAATCCTTTACAACACATTATAGGGACTGTGTACCAATCGTAAAAAGGGATGCCGGTAAAGCTCCTACCAGTACTGTTTCACTTCCAACTAAAATACTTAATACTATTCAAAATATCCAAAACATCTACAGATTTTGATTCAAAACACACAACATTCCTGTTATGCCAAAGGGACCAAGCAGCAGAGCACCAAATTAAAATACCTACTAAACCTCCAGACTTTTTCCTGATCGACTCAAGGTACGAACCAGCGAATTCATTCCAACTCCCAAAACCACTGCTTCTAATACCCAACCATCTCTCCTCTTCATTCCAACTCTCAAGATGCAGCATTGACCTTACATAATAGATGTAATGATTAAAAAAAGGGATATTATGTTACTAAAACATAAGAACAAAACAAAGATAACACATGCATTTTAAGAATTGAAGAAAGAAAGATATGAAATAAAACTGGTACACTTTCATTCCACTGAAAAGGGATGAAACAAAAGAGAAGATAAAATTAAAACAGCTCTGACCGATATTTTCAAACATTTGTATACAAAATAATAAAAATTACAAACCAAAGAGGTAAAGACCTTTGTAATTAGGAAATAGTTGAAACCACAGCGTGCATTGAAAATTAGAGAAAGTAAACAGTTGAAAACACACTGATCGTTGAAAATTAGAGAAAGTAAACAGTTGAAAACACACTGATCGTTGAAAATCAGAGAAAGGATTGTTGTTCACTAACCCCATGGAGGAGATGATAGAACGCGGTAGGATACATTCCGTAGCTGCTCTATAACGGGATGTGAAGATGGTGTGGCCGGTGCTTCTCCTTCTTCAATCTCATCCAAATTGACTCAAACAAATTTCATGAAATTCTTATTGCTTAATTATAGACTCTAATATTCTCTTATATATATATATATATATATATATATATATATATATATATATATATAACACTTATGAAGTATATCGAAGAGATTTGAAAAGTCTTTTTTATTAAGGAAAATGATCACTATTTTAAATATATATCTGCACACACACGCATTATTTTTTAATTGTCATTAATGCAAATTTATATCAGAAAGTAATAGTATATATGTAGAAGGTTAATTTAAAGAGATCGTAGTTTAAATTTTTTTATAATAAATTAGAGTTTATTGAATTATTAGACTAACAAAATATAAATTAAAGAGTTGAATGCAAGTCTAAACTAACCTAGATATGTAGCACCCACCGCTACTGAATCATAGCGATCTTGTTAAAAAAATAAGACCATATCATAGGAAAACCGAATCGCCGAAGCCCAAAACCGGATAGCGCAACTAAAGGAACAACAAAGAGAGGGCTTAAGAACCTAAACAAAAATATAAAAAAATTATACAAAGATGTTTTTAACTTAGTCATTCTCAAAATCGATACAACATTTAAACCAATAATTTGAAATAAAAAATAGTTGAACCAACCTCTCTACATAACGCCACCCACAACTGCATCCAAGAATGATATTTGCAACGATGATGCAAACATAAGTGCACCCTGTGCCGCATGCATAATCCTCATAAATCTCTACACATTGATCACAAAATCAGTTAGTTTAACTAAAAGAAAGGAAATTAATGGAAAAATACAAGGAGTTTTGTCGTGAACCAACCTACATGGAATCTACAATCTCTTGGTATCTACCCGCCAAGCCAAATGACAAGGTGGTCGGCACATATATATTTGAAGCCCCAATGACCACCGAAAGACGAGTCCCACAGAAACTATGCGCTAACGTGTTTGTTCTAGTGACAAACAAAAATCTCTGAATCACTATCGTCTTTTCTTTCTATTTAAAGAGAAGCTAAGTTAAAAACATAGTTAAAGTTAAAAAATATAAAACAGTATTAACACTAATCAAATTTCATTCTTATATTTAACTTAAACAATAAAAAGCTCCTCCCATATGAGAAATCACCAAATAAAGCTGAAAACCGAGTGTTATGGCCTCACCTAGAGTATAAATAAAATTAGGAAATTTCTTAATACACCACCCAAGTTTCTTAGGTACCACGTGAAATTTCATTTTTGCTCCCAGATTCCGGATTTGCACATCCGGACGCACCAAATTTTTAAAAACGCTGATATGTTCCGAATGTGCACATCCGGAAAAATTCCTGATTTGCAAATCCGGAAAAAATCAAAAGAATTACATAAAATCATTTACTTCTAAATATAATTAAATCCAATCTAATTAAAATCCAATATAATTAAAATTAATATAATTTTTTTAATATAATTAAATCCAATATAATTAAATCCAATATAATTAAAATCTATATTAATTAAAATTAATATGATATTTAATATGATTAAATTTTTTCAATATAATTAATATGATTAATATGGTATTTAATTCTAAATTATTTTTTTATATTGAAAAAATTAATTTAATTATATTGGATTTAAAATTATATGGTATTTACTTTTAAAATTGGATTTAATTATATTGGTATTTAAAATTATATGGTATTTACTTCTAAATTATATGGTATTTACTTCTAAATTATAATTAAAATTATATGGTATTTACTTCTAAAATTAATTTAATTATATTAGATTTAATTATATTGAAAAAATCATATTAATTCTAATCATATTAATTTTAATTATATTGGATTTAATTAAATTGTATTTAATTATATTGAAAAAATCATATTAAATTTAATTATGTTGGATTTTAATTATATTGGATTTAATTATAGTTAGAAGTAAATGATTTTATGAAATTCTTTTGATTTTTTTCGGATTTGCAGATCAGAAATTCTTCCGGATGTGTACATCCGGAAAAAACTGAAAAATTTTAGAAAAATGGTGCGTCCGAATGTGCACATCCAAAAATTGGGGGCAAAAACGGAAATTCGGTAGTGCCTAAAAAAGTTGAGTGGTGTGTTAAGAAACTTCCAAAAATTAACATGAACATTCACACTACTTAAGTCACTCCCATAAAATCAATCGTGGCTTTTTCACACACCAGCAAAAGTTCCTTTGTTCAACAAAATTAATCAAATAAATACATAGCAGAAGAAGCCAAATCAATATAAGCTAAACAAAGGCTCTGTTTGGTAAAACTAGTTGATAGCTGGTAGTTGGTAGTTGGTAGCTGATAACTGATAGTTTATAGTTGGTAGCTGATAAGTTAATTTAACTGTTTGGTAAATTAGCTGTTACACTAGCTGATAATTACAAAATGACTTAAAAGGACATTTTTAATTAAGAAATTTGTGATTTCATTATCTTATTATATTATATTATTAAATTAATTTTTATTCGATAAAAGTAAATGCATTAATAACAACATGCAAAACAATTTTAATATATATAAAAAATTAAAGATATCATCAAAATATATAAATTTGTATAAAAGTTTTATGAACTTTGCTATTTAATATGAATATATTGACAACAAAATTCAATGGAAAAATCATATTCTTCAAAATCTCCATAAATTCTTCTATCACATTCTTCAAAATCTCCTTAAATTCAATCTTTTAAAATCAATTTTTTAATAATAAATATTATGTGTATATATATATATATTTTGTTAAAATAATAAGGGTATAATTGGAATAAAAAGTTATAAGCTAAAAGCTACAAACTCAAAAGCTACTTCAAATAGCTTTTGAAAAAAAAGCTAAAAGCTAGTTAAAAAACTAAAAGCTAAAGACTAAAATGCATTACCAAACAGAGCTTTTTAATCAAAATAAACTGAAAAACTAAAAGCTCTTTTTATAGTCTTACCAAACAGACTCAAAATCTCCAACCGGGGTATTTTCGGGACCCATCTCTCGCCACATATTCACATCACAAAAACACTTTTGATTAATCTTAAACCAAAACATACGGTATCTTGTCTACATCCCTGAATGCAACAGTTTTTAGGTTTTAAAAAAAACAAATTAAGATAAATAATTTAATAAATTATTATTAGTCATTTTGTCCAGACGCACAAAAGAAACTGTTACTAAACTCAACTCAAACCATATATACATCATATACTAGAGCTAGCTTCCCTTTTAATTCATTAACATAATCATGGTTTTAGTGTTGTTAGCTTTTACTAGTGTGAAAATGGTAAAAATACCAAATCGGAGTACTTTTTTAAGAATTGAACAAAGCAAGACATGCCTAGTTATAATATAGTTTTTGCTTTGAATTTGATGAATAATTTTGCATACACAGTTCACAACATGCAGTATTGACCATACATAATAGTTGTAATGATTAAAAAAAGTGATATTATGTTACTATAACATAAGAACAAAACAAAGATAACATGTGCATTTTTTTTTTTTTTTTGAAAAGAATGAAATATATATTAATTTCAAAAAAACAATACAAGCACGATAATGGCGACTAAAAAGTCTAGCCAATTACAAGAAGACTAGAGAGATCAAACAAACCACAATTACAATAGAAGATTAGCTATATGGACTCTATATTTTGTGTTTTGCCACAGCCTATAAACCACACTATCTTTACTATTTCTAATGGTCATTGTTTTGTCAGCATGACCATCAAAAATCATTTTGTTCCTAAAAATCCAAATGCCATAGACAACCTCTGTGAAAACAGTCTTCAATAAATTCTTTTTCCAGCCTTTACCTTTAGTTGTTTGCACTATCCAAGACATTTCTTCATTCCAACCTTTGGGAATATGGGTGATCCCTATCCAATTAAGGAAGTACTTCCATATTTCTTCTGCATCCTTGCATCCGAAAAACAGGTGCTCCATAGTTTTTACCTCAGTGTTACACAAGATACATGTATCATCAATAAGCAATCCAAGGTGGTGCATTCTAGACTTCATAGGTAAACGACCATGGCAGGTCATCCAAAGAGTATGAATTGCTCGAGGTCTAGCAGCATTATGGTATAACATAGTTTTCCAGCTAATTTCATTATCATCTTCAATAAGCATAAGATAAACCTTCATCATGTTGAACTTGTTGTTCTGCACCATAGAATCCCGCAATGGTTGTAGTCTTGTGATAAAGTGTCTTTGCTGTAATATGTTCATCAAGATCCAAGAACATCTATTCTTGTCTTCAGTGCAATAGAGGATATCGCAGCCCTTTAAATAGTAAATGTGGATCCATTTAACCCATAGATTATCTCTCTTAAGATAAATATTCCAAAGACATTTCAGAAGTGCCACATTGTTCCAAATTTCCAAGTTAATCACATTTAGACCTCCATTTTTGATAGAGCTACACATTTTTTTCCATGAAACAGGACTTTTCCTACTGATTTCTTCCTTGCCAGTCCAAATAAAGGATCGACAAACTGCCTCGATTTTATGAAGCAT
The DNA here is from genome assembly GCA_022829125.1 of Lathyrus tuberosus. Taxonomy (NCBI): domain Eukaryota; kingdom Viridiplantae; phylum Streptophyta; class Magnoliopsida; order Fabales; family Fabaceae; genus Lathyrus; species Lathyrus tuberosus. The sequence continues at coordinate 1,401,842 of JALAZF010000568.1, forward strand.
TATTTTAGGGAGAGGTAGACAGCTAATCCAGTAGTTTGCTACTGCATAAGAGGCGCTTTTGACAAGTTGAACCCTTCCAGCTGCACTGAGTATCTTTGCTGCCCAATGTTTACATCTTGAAGTTATTCTATCAATTAAAGGCATATACTGATCAATCTTTAGCCTCTTGCTTGATAGAGGTATTCCCAGGTATCGAATTGGTAAGTTGCCTTTCTCAAAGCCTGTCTGAATCTTGATATTCTGCATTTCATTATCATCCATACCCCCATAAAAGACTTTACATTTGCTTGGATTTATAATTAAACCTGTAGAATCAGAAAACAGCTTGAAGGTGTCAAGAATCATTCCAACAGAAATGCTATCCCCTCTGCAAAACAGTAAAATGTCATCTGCAAATGAAAGGTGAGTCAGACCCAGTTTTTCACATTTACTGTGATAGTTGAAATTCAAATTTTCCTGCATTTTAGCCATGAGTCTATTCAGATATTCCATCATTATCACAAATAACAAGGGGGAGATAGGATCCCCTTGTCTAATTCCTCTCTTGGCTTGCAATGTATCAGTCAATTCACCATTCGCATTGAACCTGTAATTGATAGAACTCACTACATTCATAATCCAACCAATAAATTTGTGTGGCATCCCAATTTCACTAAGAACAGTCTCCAAAGCATTCCAATCAAGCATATCATATGCTTTTTGGAGATCTAGTTGAAGCATACACCTTAGAGGCCCTCCCTTTCTATCATATCCCCTCATCAATTCAAAGGCCAAGAGAATGTGATTATGGATTGATTGTCCTGGAATGAATGCAGCCTGGCTAGGATGAATAACTTTCTGCAGAACCCTGTTAAGTCTCTTGGTCAGAATTTTTGAAATAACCTTATAGAAGGTAGTGCAGCAGGCTATATGTCTGTAGTCTTTCACATATTTGGCATTCTCATTTTTTTGGAATCAGCGTCACTATAACATGTGCATTTTAAGAATTGAAGAAAGCAAGATATGAAATAATACAGGTACACTTTCATTCCACTGAAAAAGGTTGAAACAAAAGAGAAGATAAAATAAAAATAGCTCTGACCCATATTTTCAAACATTTGTATACAAAATGATAAAAATAACAAACCAAATAGGTAAAGACCTTTGTAAATAGGAAACAGTTGAAAACACAGTGTGCATTGAAAATCAGAGAAAGGAAACAGTTGAAAACACAGTGTGCATTAAAAATCAGAGAAATGATTGTTGTTCACTAACCCCATGGAGGAGATGATAGAACACAGTAGGATACATTCCTTAGCTGCTCTACAACGGGATGTGAAGATGGTGTGGTCGGTGCTTCTCCTTCTTCAATCTCTTCCTCCTCGTGTGTAGTGGATGCTTTTTCTTATATAGCTTCTTTAAAGGGATGTTCAGCTTGTAAATCAGAGTGAAGTTGAGACAGAGGAGAAGCATGTGACTCAGAGTGATGTTGACACGGAGGAGAAGCTTGTTGTGACTCAGAGTAATGTTAAGATGGAAGTGATGCTTGTTGTGACTCAGAATGTTGAAACTCATAAGAACCTTGTTCAGACATTGTTCGGAAATATGGTTTAGAAATATGGGCTGGAAAGAAGAATGTGAACAAGAGTGTGAGTAGAGAAGAGATACAGTAAGGGCTCAAGTGAGAGTAGAGAATAGATGGGGATATGTTATTGTATTGATTAAATGTCTCATTATGGTCGAAGAGTTATTTTGGTGAATGACTTGCAGGATTTGTATCAGTTATTGAATTGTACTCAGGTTATGCAGGATGGAACGGATGAGTGGATTTGGACTTTAGATCCCACGTCCGGATTCACAGTTAGCTCGTATTACAAGTGCTTGAATTCTTGGGAGAGCCTTGATGCGGTTGACGCCGACACGGCAGAAGTTCTCGATATGGCCTGGAAGACGAATATTCCAATGAAGATTAAAGTTTTTGCTTGGAGGTTTGCCATTGATAGATTGCCTACTCGTCTGAATCTTGCGGTGAGAAATATAATAGTCAACGCTCATGATAAGGTGTGTATACTTTGTTTTATGGAACTTGAGGATTCTGCTCACCTGTTTTTCAAATGTCCTAAGTCTATTTCGATTTGGAATAAAGTTTTCGTTTGGGTGGATATCGGTATTATAGTAGATACGGATTGTTGGTCTCATAATAAGACTTGGAATTTGAGCCTGCATGGTCGTGGTCATCCTGAAACCAAAAATTCCATTTGGTTTATTACTTGTTGGATTATCTGGAAGGCTAGGAATAACATCCTCTTTAATGATGAGGTTTGTGACGTTGAGTCAATTTTTAACGATATAGTTTTGTCATCGTGGAATTGAATGATTCTAGGTAGCTTATCTAGGAAGAAGTGTAGTATGTACGATTGGACCAAGGTCCCGTTTAATTTTTTGTAATTCGTTGTTGGCTTTGTAGGTTGTTCCGTCTTGGGGTTGGTTATTGGTTGGTTGTACCCCGTCTTTTGGTTCGAGATTTCCTTAATCTCTTATTAATGAAATTTGCTTATAAAAAAAAGTTGTTTCGGAAATCCCAAGTGGTGATTAGGGGGAAAATACCGTAATTGAATCTGAAGCAATGGTAATCTTGTTGTCTTTTTTATTGAAGATGAAGGTATACATATTATGGTTTCCAATGTCCAATGCATATCTTCCATTATCTTGGATGGCTATTTCAGAAAAATAAGAATATTCGATTATCTTTCAAATTTGTTTGAAAATAGCAAATGATTGTGCTTTCTGTGTTTTTAATTCAAACTCTGGGTACGAAAAAGATGACCAATACATTTCTGGTAACAAGAGAAAGAGACAGACACACTAACACATATATCACTTTAACTCTTTTTTTATATATAAATAATATGATACTATAAACAATATAATTAATTATTTTTGATTTTTTTTATGCTTTTAATCTAACATATAAGAATTTAGATGGCTGTGGAAATACCAATTTTGCCCCTCTGGTCCAACAAGCTTCCACGTCGTTGCTTTCTCCCTTCGCCACCGAGCATTTGTTGCATTGTCGCTTCTGAATATGCATTGAATGTTGCACTGTTCACGGCCGCGTTTCCCATGCTTCCTATCCCCGTCTGTCTAGTCCGGCGATTTCCCATCATCATCCATACATATGGATTATCTTCCCTTCCTTCTTATCCACTCAACAACACACATTCATTTTCCGCCTTTTCCCTCCTTCTCTACTCCTCATTTTTCTCCGCCGTACCTCTACCAACGATGTCTCGTTCGTTCACTGCTCTTGCCGACCTTGATGACTCCAAATATTTATGGAAGGTTGCGGTCCGCGTTCATCATCGATGGTCTGTTGTGACAAACAGCAAAAAAACATTTTGAAATGGTTATGGTTGATGAGAATGTGAGTTGCTTTCTCTGGTTCTTTCTTTGATTTACTAGCACCGTTATCTGTTTCGTTGTTTCGATCGTCGTTTGATTTTTATTATTTTGTTGGTATAGTCTTTGTGTGGTTTATACTATTTGCATTTTCTGATTTAATTTCTGAGTTGTTTTTGCTGAGCAACTTTGTTGTTATTTTGTCCCTTTATCCATGGTTGTGGTGTATAGGAATGGTTGTGGGTGACTTGAAATGGTTGTGGTTGATAAGGATGTGACTTTGCGAGTTCTTTGGTTTAGTCTTGGTGTTGTTTATCCTATTTGTTAAATCTGATTTCATTTCTGCCTTATTTTTGCTGGGTGACTTGATTGTTATTTTGTGTCCTTTATCCGGTTCATGGTTGTGTTTGATAAGCTTGGTTGTGAGTGATTTGAAATGGTTGTGTTTGATGAGAATGGGAGTTATCCTTTTTCCTATATTTGTCTATGCAAGTTCTTTGGTTTAGTGTTGTTGTTGTTTGTTCTATTTTGCTTTCCTTATTTTTGCTCTTTGTTTTGCTAGGTAAGTTAATTATGATTTGGTGTTCTTTAGCCGGTTGATGGTCTTTTAACTTGTGTTTTGCGAACGTCTTTTGATGTTGTTTTTCGTTTTTGTTCATTTGCAAGGTAACCGAAATTCATGTTGTCGTGCCACCGGTCGTGGATGAGGTGTTTGATGCCATCTTGAGGGTGAATGTCACGTATACTATATCCAATTTTCAGGTTGTACCGAATGCTTTGGTCTTCAAGCCGACCTCACACCGATTTATGGTTAAATTCACTGGAGGGACCTGTATCGCTGATGTAGGCAAACATCAAGTCCTGCCGATCCTGATCCGTCTTACGAGTTTTGGGGATATAATGAGTGGAAACTATAAAAGGGATATGTTGATCAGTTATGATCTTTCACTCAATACACGTTGTTATTGATTTACCAGCGCATTACTTTTATGCCCATTCATTTTTTGGTTTTTCCTGTTTCAGATATTGTCGGTATGATGGAGAGCATAGGATTCACTCAGGCGCATAGTGGGGGAAGGAAACATCAAATTATATGATGCTTAGGGACAATGCGTGGGTTTTGCTGTTGTCACAGCCTTTTATGTTTGTTTTCCCTTTTTTCTGCCCGCGGTGTTTCTTATTAGATATTTTTGCTTATTCCAGAAACAACACAATTAACTGTACTTTGTGGGAGACATATGCGGTGCAGTTCATGAAATTTAACAAGGACCATACTGGTGTGTCTGGACCGACTGTTGTTCTGTTGCAGTACGCAAAAGTCAAAGAAGAAGTTTGTTCACTTGGTTATTGTGTTCTCATGTTGTGTGGTGAATGTTCAGTTAAATAACATTTTTCTGGTTTTTTATTTATTTTTGTTCCCTGCGTGTGATGCAGGAAAATATCCATTGGCTGTTTCTAATACTTTTAATGTGACAAAAATGTTGATCAATGCTGATGTTTCCCCTATCAACAACTTTATTAAAAGGTTATTCTCTGCCACATCTTTGTATTCAATGATGCTTTATTCGTATTGCATGAATCTTATTTTTCTTTGTCTTTTCCTGCAGTGTCCCTTCTGATTCTATTGTCATGCTTTCTGGACAGACATCTTCCCAGTGTTCCCAAAATGCAAACAGTTCCCAAGACACTTCCTTAAAAAAATTATGTTCCAGGGCTATTGTGCTGCCTCTGAATGAAATCTGTAAACTTTCTAGGGTATGGTGTGTCTCGCCTAATAATCTAAATCGCTTAGGCAGTTTCGTTGACACTCCTTTGATAGTTTTTAACATTAATAGTTTTTTTTATTCTATTGTAGGATACCTTTTGTGCAACTGTTGCAACAACAGGAAAAATTCTTGCCTCTCAGCATGGCTGGTATTATCTGGTGTGCCATGAATGCCCAAAGACTGTGCGCGGGGATAGCGCACCTTTTATGTGTGAGGATGGACATTCCACTGAGACTGCGATTTATAGGTCTATTCCTTTAAGGTTTCGTAAATTATAATGTATGGTAGTCCTTTGATCTGGTGTTGGTTTTTTCCTTTCTGTATGTTAGGTACAAGATTGAAATAGAGGTTGCTTATGATGGCCAACGCTGTAAATTTGTTTTCTGGGACAGAGAATGTATGCAGCTGTTGGGAGTGTCAGCCGCTCAAATGCATGACGACCTTGTGAAGGTTTTCATCTTTGGTTAAAGTTCATTCTGCATAAATGTCATAGCGTACTATTATTGGTCCTAATATTTAGATCCCATTCTGCATAAAGGAGTCGTGGATCCACTGGATTTCCCATTGGCGCTTGATGAAATGTTGGATTTAGAAATTGCTTTTAAGGTTAAGTGGCAGCCGTATTGGAAGAGTTGCTCGGTTGTCATGCTTCTTCAGGATCCCACTTATGTGAAACAACTCAAATCTCCTTGGGAAGGAACTCAGGTACCATACATTTCATTTCATCGTCAATGCTTCTTCACTTTACCCGTTTTCCACATTTTCCTTTTCTTTCAATGTGAAGGCAACAACATCTCAGCCAGCTTCAGCGTCTCTGCCGGCGACTTTATCACAGTTATCTACAACTTCTTGTCCGACAACTCCGTCCAAGCCATTGCAGGTTATTTTTCCTTTGCTTTGTATCATTATATCTAATTTATGTTGCCTTCAAATAATTTGCCTTTCCCCGCTAATATTAGTTTTCTTGTGCAGATTATAAAGACTCTTGATGATGCCATCTCAGTCGAAGTTGTTGTCTCGCCTCTGCCTGTGGTATGCATCTCAACCTGGCTGCACAAGTTTAGTGTGGTTATTACTGCTATTTTTATTATATGCATGTCAGACAACATTTGAAAATTTATAACCCTCCTTATTGCTGCCTTTTTTATATTTCAGATTTATCCTGTACCTGTTACGTCCAAGACTGATGCTGAACCTGTTACACCAACTTCAAAGAGGCAGGATGTTGAGATTCAATCGGTTTGTGCCACAGAACCTGAGCTCCCAGTTTCAAGGAAGACGCATGCTGCTGTCATTTATGAGGTTGAATATAATCCCTTAGATGAATTTCTTAGATTATTCGGTTTCCGAAATATATTGTTAACCGATTGGGGCTGATTTTTCAATTGTTATCGATTTTTCTGTGGTCGTAGGAAATATAAAATGCATCCGAATGTGATCCTGCAGTATGCATGCCAATTACGCTACAGATTTCTATTAATTTACTTATTCTCGGTTACATTTTCAATTTCTTCTCAATGTTTCTATGGTCCCAGGAAGTGGAAATACAGTCTGTTTGTTGTGCTGAACCCAAAGTGCTGATTCCAAAGATGAAGAGCGTTGATCCTATTGATGAGGTTGGATTAGATTCCTTGGAGGATTCTGCTATGTCTCTGGTATGCATGTCTGTATTTTTATCTACTGTATTTTCCTTTTTATTTATATTATTTTTGACCATGGACCTATGCTGCCCATTTCAAAGAGTGATAATGCAGATTCTGTTGATGAGGTTGGTTCTGATTCCGCGGAGGACTCGGCCATGGATGCGGTATGCATATAAACTGGACTCATACAATTTGTAAACAATTATTGCAACAAGGTTTCTTTGATGCTAACTTTTTTTTATGGTCCTTGGCCATAGAAATTACATCCATTTATGAACCTGGACCTCTCACAGCAACCTCAAAGTGGCAGAATGCCTGTGACTCAGATATTTCTTTGACCAAAACTGACAAGAAACTCAAAAAAATTATTAAGTTGGAGAAGCTAGACTAGATGTTGATTTTAGGTTTTTTTATCGTCAAGGTGTATTTGGAACTGATATTTTCATTTTGGTACCAATCTAGAATGGTATATGTAAATTGCAGCTCATGTGATGCTGTCTAACTAATTTTTAGTTTGTTTTAAAATTTTGGTGGTCATCTAGGATGCCACATGTAAATTACAAACAATGTGATTCTCTCTGGTTACGATGCCTATTGTATATTATCTTTTGAAGTATTCCCAGATCCTGTCTTGATCATGCTATCTATCATCTTGTGTTCTATTCTTTGCTTTTATTTCAATAATTAACACCTCTGGCTGTTCAAATGTCATTGGAAACCTTCTAACTGATCAATTAACAAAACATAACTGATTATGTGCATATTGATAAACATGTTTCTGATACGACAGATTTTCGACTTTACTAATACAGAGGGCAACTATTAATAATTATATCAATGGAATATACAATAGTAATCACAATGTGTATTTAAAAGTCAAATAGTTAACATTCTAAAATTCTAAATGTTGGGTTTATACATTCAGACAGTTTAATATTACAATATCTTTTCCTACAGAAAAGATCTTAAATATCGATTCGGCGAGTGAGTGCACATTAGTTTTTGTATGTTGTGATGTATCTATGCAGAAAAATACAAAAGTGTGAACCTAATTTATCCTACTTTTCCTTAGAAATTAAAGTGTATTCTATTCATTTAAGGCTGATAATCTACACCCACATTTCCATGCCATCCCTGTTACTTTATGTGTGTCCCAATTTGACAGGTTAAACAGATATTTTAATAATTCACTTTTTGGATATTTAACATGCATTGGTTTTCGGAAGTTGAGGATGATGATATCCATTTACTTGGCTGCACTTTTGCCACATAAACACCATGAAACTCACCTATCTACACAGATATTCATTTTATAATCGTGTGGTTGCAATTTTTCTGAATACTCCCCATATTTGTGAGTCCTGTGAAACCTTCAACCAGAGGTTTGAATATCTTTCTTGACCTTTGATAAAGTTATTTAAACTCCTTGGAAAATCTACTGCATGCTATGGATGACCTTGGATCATTCATCCGTCAAAAGAATAGTTATGTTGCGAGAAAAAGAAGGAGACTGATAACTAATTTGAGAAAAAATAGACAGACTGATAATGAACTTGGAGATGCTTGCATCCTCCTGTTTCATGCACTCTGGATGATCCTCAAAACATATGTTGCACTCCGCCGATGCAGCAACATAACCAGGACAAAAACAGTTTTCCACGTCGAGGGTTTCATGTTGCTCCGCGAATCAACCTCCTTCCCATATTTAATCGCCCAGTTCGCCTCCCAGATCATGTTAACGATTGCACACCTGTTACTAATCACAGTCCTCAAGCTAATTTAGTTGTCGGAATAAGAAGGAGACTAATAATAAATGACAAGTTAGCCTCACATACCTATGACCAGTCTGGAACTCTGACATCATCGCAGTGCAATAGTGCCCTGAGAAATCTAAACAATGCAGATTTTTCTGGCCCGGGTTTTTCTCATGCCCCTGAAACTGATGTACCGGTTTCTGGTTCTAATGCCAAACCTGATTGGGTTGCAAGAAAAAGAAGAAGACTAATATTAAATGCCAGGTCCCGTTCACGTGACTGTGGCTAAACCAGAACTGTATCAACATCAAAGGCCAAAAGTGTGGTGGGAGGTCGCAATATATTTAATGCAACGATGCTTGCTGGGACACGTAATTCATATGATCCCCAATCATCAAAGGCTGTGAATATAACTATTTATCCTCCCATAAATTATGATCCTCAATCATCTACTTCTATGAATGCAAATTATATAACTCCTTTTGTAGATGCTGCTACATATTCAACTGGTGAACATCAATCTAATTTCGATGATGATCAAACAGCAACGGACAATTCAGATTCCAATGAAGAGACCAATCATGAACCAATGATTGATTCAAATCTAGAATATATGTGTACTTATTAGAATTCACCACTTTTAACTAACTCATGCATTTTTCGTATTATGACCTGAAATATTATTTTATGCAGGCTATTCGGATATTGGAGAACAGGTATGGGAATGTCAGTTTTGTCATGCTTGTATGTGGTACCAGGAATGTAAAACAAAATCAAGGCATACCACTGTCCCTAAGTTCACTGTCTGCTGCAGAGGCGGCAATATTGTCCTGCCTATCCTTAAAGAATCGCCGCTTCTTTTGCGCACACTGCTATATGAAACGTCTCCGGAGAGTAGGAACTACCAAGATAACATTAGGACATACAATGCTATGTTTTCCTTCACATCCCCGGGTATGCAATTTGACAAAACCCACTCAAATGGTAGAGGCCTACCGACGTTGAGGCTTCATGGACAAACATGCCATAGAATTGGTGGCTTACTTCCAGAAAGCGACAAACCCCCTCAATATGCTCAGTTTTATATTTATGATACTGCTAATGAAATTGAAAATAGAATGGATTGTTTCAGGTATTTCTCCTCATTCTAATTTGAATATTTATTTCACATTGTGTGATTTCTCCTAACATAATGTTATTCTCCATTAAAAAGGGATAATAAAGTTATAACGAGGGAAATAGTTGCGAAGTTGAAGATTATGTTAGATGGTTGTAACGTTCATGCAAAAGCTTTTAGAATGGCAAGAGATCTATTGGAAGGTAATTCATTTTTAGACGTAAAGTTATAGTTGATTCATGATCGTCAGCAAGATGGTCGACTGTACAACACACCTACTGTTTCAGATGTTGCTGCACTCATTGTCGGTGATATTTTTGACAATTGTAGTTGTATGTGATGTGGGCTTTAAGAAAAAAAAGGACAATGATGCTTTTTTTTATTTTGGAATGGACATGGATATTGTAATATGGATTTGGATATTTGAAAAATGGATATGAGATTGGATATTGGATAATGGAGAATGGATATAAAAAATGGATAACCAAACTTTCTCACAAGCCACTGATAAAGTGCACACAGCTACCACTGAACCTGCCACAACTGAACAACAGCCATTTAAATCTGTTTTTTTGAACCCAAAACTCATATGAACCACTGCTTGATAAACTGAAGAATCTCAGCACAAGGCATCTTGCTTTGAAACCGCTTCATTGTCTTTGACAGACCTGCACAACACACAGAGAGAGAAACAAGCAAACGACATCATATATTTTTTTTGTACTTTTGGTTAGAGGTTAGATAAACAGAAACAAGTAAGAAAATGAAAATCACACAGGTGCTCAGGAGCAACACAGATTGTGATCTTGTTTGTGGTAATGATATGCAAATGAGATGTGCGAAATCTTAGGAGTAAAAATTAGGGTCTTACAGCTGCCCCTATTTAAGTTTCTTCAATCAGGAGATATGAAGGTTGAAAACTTCGTCTCGACAAGATTGAAGATACTTAAATACAGAAAACCGAATTTTTAGCCATAAGATGTCACAAGATGATATGAATGCAAAGGATGAAATAGACTGCGGGGAAACTTGAAACAAGGGAGTTATGGTAAATTGAGAGAAATGACGCGAAAAGATACGCTGGGGAACACAAGCTATCTCTGGAGATCTGTCAAGGTGACAAAAATTATCCATCAATAGTTGGAAAGAGAGGGACAAGACCCTGGAAAGATGAGTAGTGACATCCAAGAATAGCATTGGATAGAAACTACGAACGAGACAAAGGTATGTCAAAAGATGTCTAAGAATGGCATTGGACAGCAACAAGAAAGTTTCTGGTAAAAACAACAGCATCATCCAAGAATAACTTTGGATGGAGGTGAAGATCACTCTATTGGGGATAAGATGTCCAAGAATGGCATTGGATAAAGGCACTGCAACATTCAAGAATAACATTGAATGGGGCAACAACAAACATCAGAAGTCATCCAAGAATGGCATTGGATATAAACAAAATTCCACTTGAACAACTCCACTGGGGACATCCAAGAATGACATTGGATGGCAAGGTTAAATATCAGAGATATCCAAGAATAGCATTGGACTTGGCTAGGGGAAAAGGTGTCCAAGAATGGCATTGGACAAAAGAAATCTCAACATCCAAGAATGGCATTGAATGAAGTGAGAAAAGTTCTGGAAAATATATCAGAAGTATCCAAGAATGGCATTGGATAAAAAGATCATGGACTTTCAAGAATGGCACTGAAAGGTAAAGATAAACTCATTCAGGAATGGCACTGAATGAACAGATACAACTTTCAGGAATGGCACTGAAAGGTAAAGGTAAATTCACTCAGGAATGGCACTAAATGAACAGATAAAACTTTCAGGAATGACACTGAAAGGTAAAGATAAATCACTACATTCAGGAATGGCATTGAATGATAGTGAGAAAGACATCCAGGAATGGCACTGAATGCAAAGGAGAAAACTCATTCAGGAATGGCACTGAATGAACAGATAAAACTTTCAGGAATGGCACTGAAAGTAAAGGTAAAACTCATCCAGGAATGGCACTGAATGAACAAATAAAACTTTCAGGAATGACACTGAAAGATATTTAAACAGATATATAATGGGGATTATAGAACAGAGGTAAAACTTCCAGGAATAGCACTGGGAGAAACAAGAGGAACAAGATATCCAGGAATGTCACTGGAGATCAAAAGAGACAGACATCCAGGAATGACACTGGAGTGAAAAAAAGCAAAGATCCAGGAATAACACTGGAACGGAACAAAATAAACATCTCACAACAATAATAGATGCACGGGGAAACAACAACATCCGGGAATAGCACTTGAAAGAAAGAAGATAAGCAAGACATCCAGGAATAGAACTGGAAGACAAATAAAACAGGTAAACGACAACATTCAGGAATAACACTGAATGAGAAGGCAGGTAAAAGCTTTGGTAGGCACCAAGTAAGTTGGACTTTGATCACAAGGTAAGATGTTGACAGCAACGGGACCTCGGAAAAATGCATATGAGCGCGAAGCACACTTCGAGCTATGAAAATATTTCTATGAAATGATATATGAATGATTTAGGTTGCAATGCAAATGATAAGGCAACTGAGATAGACTCTTTTGTGAGGGAAGAATGGAACTCTGATTCCTCAACACAGGGAACACTACCCATTATGCTTGGAGAGAAGATGTTGAACACATCTCTGTCACACTTATGAATTGTATCAAGATGATGGTCTTTTGAGGAAAGACATCTTGAGGATTCTTGAAGAAGACTGCCCCAGATTCATTGATTGATGAAGATAAACTGATCATGGCTTCAGTTTGACTGCTGCAGGGGAAGAATGAACTGATCATGGCTTCAATTCTTGAAATGATTGTTGAGGATAAACTGATCATGGCTTCAGCTTGACTATTTTTGGGGATGAACTGATCATGGCTTCAGTTCTTGAAATGACTGTTGAGAAGGCTAAACTCAGCATGGGTCTTTGAAGAGATCTTCTGGTTAACCAATTCTGAGAATAACTTGCACTGAGCAACAAATCTTGAACTGATTCACAACAAGCTTTGGAAGTAGTGTGCCCCTGATAGGATCACTGACCAAATTTCTCAATTGTTTGAAGTTTTCTTAAATGAGGAAAGTTTACCTGCAAATAGGATTATTCAAACAAACATGCTAATTTTAATTTAAAGCTCATGCAATTTTTGAAATCAAAAATCATTTTTGGAATGATATTATTGATGTAAAGCAAAATGAATCACTTGTCAAAACACGGCGGTTTAGACATGCAAAGTGAAAGAGAAAGCAAAGGTAAGACATCAAAGTAAATGATTGGCAACAAACATGGGAGTCAGTTTACGCAACCTTGCTGTAGTATACTTTCAACAGAAACCTGGCTTCAATTAGGTCTTTTGAAGGTTGTAACATGGTCTGGTTCACGGTTTTTGAAACAAAGGATATAGGCTCAAAGTTTATTTGTACCCAACCCATTCTTCGTGATGATCTCCAGTCCTATGCTCAGTAAATTCAAACAATGCATTCAGGTTCCAAGTGATTTTGGAATTGCAACACTGTTATGATGATGGCTCAAGGGATTTTTGAAATGCCAGTCACCCTTTTTTTGTTGTTTTTGATGAGGACCTCAGTCAACTCGTTTTGTCTTTGAGGATTTTGGTAACCTCTTGATTTTGTTATCCCTAACTTTTGCCTGAACTGTGTCATTTGAGCTTACAGTCAGTGGGATGCCCCAATTTTTGCCTAAGTCTCCTTCATAGGTTTTGACTTAGCGGGCTTTTATTTTGATTTTTTTCATTTTTTTTTGAAAGATAGTGACTGCCTGGCTTTATGATTACGGTGAACCATCATTGGCTTTTGATTTGAAAGACATCTTCGACATTTCTTTGATGTGTGCGAAGAAAAGCTTGTGATTGCACCCTTTATTGGAAGGCGTCTTGCATGCATAATCAAATTAACTGAGAACTACCCATCCATAGGTTAAGATTGCGGGTTTTTTCGTACAGAAAGAAACTCTAACTTCTAGGCTCGAAGGGGTTGACAAAGGGTTAACTTCCTTATTTCTCCAGTGTTTGGGAGTTGAAACAATGCCTGTACATCCTCAGCCAAGTTTTAAATTGAAAGCATACAATCTAGCAATTTTAGGTATTTCGTTTTCATCATCCTCCCTCTAATCTTTGCATAAACAAAAGCTTGATAAAGAAAGTGAACAGGAGATAAATTTTTGTGAACAAGAAAGTATAAAGATGCACACAGTGGATATAAATGAATTGAATCAAAAGTTGCAATGCTCATTTCATTGAAATTACCATGAAAGTACAAATAAAATTTGAAAGCAAATAGTCAATACAATCAAAGGAAAATGCAAACAGAAAGAAGCAAGGCCTAGTGACTAATCAGCAACAAGGATGAGCTGTCCTGTCTGAAACACTGGCTTTAGGAGATGATCCGTCTGAACTGACTCAAACTTCACTTGGCATGCTCTGGCAATGGGTTGTTAACAACATTGGGGTTATTATCAACAAAGTCCAGAATTTTTAAGTTCACCAATTCTTGTACTCTAGCTTTCAATGCAAAGCAACCTTCCAAGTTATGGCCCTCCCCACCTTGATGGAACTCACAGTGAAGATCAGCCCTATAGCCGGCTGGGAGAGGATTTGGAGGAGGAGGTAAAGCCCTCGTTGTAATCAAACCTTTCTTTACAAGACATGGATACAACTCAGTGTAGGACATCGGGATATGATCAAAGTTAACACTATTGTGATTCTGATTCTGTCTAACAGTCTGGCGAGGAGCTTGAGTTGGTTGAGCATTAACAACTGGAGCAACTGCAACTACATATTGTTGTTGTCTGCGACGAGGTTTCCCTTCAACTGAAACAGCATGGGTATCACCATCCTTTTTCTTTTGAAAATTCCCAGCATACTTTTTAACACCACTGAAGGCTTCAGCATTAGCAATCCTTCCTTTCTTGATACCTTCTTCTAGTCTCTCTCCAATAGTGACTAGGTCAGCAAAACCGGATGATACACTGCCTATCATCTTTTCCCAATAGAGTGGCTGAAGAGTGTCCATGAACAATCCAGTCAATTCTTTTTCTACTAAGGGTGGCTCCACTTGAGCAGCCAGCTCTCTCCATCGCTGAGCGTACTCTTTGAAGGATTCTTTTTCTTTCTGAGACATATTCTGCAATTGACGGCGGTCAGGTGCCATGTCCAGATTATACTTATATTGCTTTAAGAAAGCATCAGACAAGTCCATCCAGCTTTGAATACGGTTCTTATCAAGTCCCATATACCATTTCATTGAAGCCCCACTCAAGCTGTCTTGGAAACAATGAATGAGCAGTTTGTCATCTTTTGCATGAGCAGCCATCTTGCGGCAGTACATCACCAAGTGAGTTCTGGGACAGGTGTGCCCTTGGTATTTCTCAAAATTAGGAGTTTTGAATTTTGGGGGAATAACCAAGTCGGAAACCAGACACATGTCC
Source organism: Lathyrus tuberosus (assembly GCA_022829125.1). Taxonomy (NCBI): domain Eukaryota; kingdom Viridiplantae; phylum Streptophyta; class Magnoliopsida; order Fabales; family Fabaceae; genus Lathyrus; species Lathyrus tuberosus. The sequence continues at coordinate 1,416,973 of JALAZF010000568.1, forward strand.
ATTGCAGCAGCATTAAAGACATCACTTCCTTCCACGACTCTTATCCTTTTGTCTAGAGTTTGACATTGCTCTCTGACTTCTTCAATGTATCCAGGTTCTCCCTGACTTTCAGATTATGGACCAGCAGCATGGTACACGAAAGGATTCTCAGGAACAGCTTGAGCAACAGAATGCACAACAGGCTGAGGTTCAGTGAACAAAGGAGCTAAAGATACTGGTGAGACAAACACAGGAGTAGTTGGAAAGGGTGGCGAGTAATTCAGAGGTAACCCAAATTCTGGCCAAGTAGAAGCTGGTTGCTGAGTCAGTGGAGGGTCAACAGCAGCAGGTAAAGTTTCAACAATCACAGTCCTTTGAGGTGGTTCACCTCTAGCAATCAGAACTTGCAGCATTTCTGTGAGCTTGGTCATACCGGCCTTCAACTCATCAATTTCCATTCTGGCTTCGGCGTTATGTTGTTCTTGGTTTTCCATTCTCAATCTGACAGCAGCTCTAGTTCCGTAGTTGTGTTGAGGAAATAGCTTGACGGCGAACAAATAACTGGAGAAGGAGACAGTTGAAATGAGTTTCTGAGACGACTTGGAAGAATGCATATGTATGTTCATGGATGCAAGAATGCATGAATGCAACAACCACAAACAAGATCACTCGAAGCACACAGGTTCAAAGGTTCGCTCTGAAGAGAACACCGAAATACCAGGTTGATAAGTCCACACTGATAGGAAATCCAAAGTACCAGGCATGTTGGAAGTCAGGGTTTCCTGCAAACCTGTAAACAACCTGCCCCTCTCACATGTGGGTACTAGGAGGTGAGGATCCTCAAATTCGGGTCTCGGAATGAGAAGCAATAGCACATTCAGCCCGAAGGATACAATGTTATCGCCAAACAAAGAGATCGTCCTCTGATTCACCTCAAAATAAAGAGGGGTCATCCTAAAAGGTCATCCAGACTTAACAGCTCTTCCAGATAGCTCTACCATCGTGGGAAATCCACAACGCAGAATTCTCTAGAGAGAACCATATCCAGATTGTGTTTCATATTCCCTCCTCGAACCGAGATGGAACGTGAGAGGATATGAAACACACTAAACATAAGTGCACCCAGGCCTGTGTACTGGGCCTATCTCTCAGAACATCCCAACCAGAACAGACAAATAACAAGCAAGTCAGACAAAAGCAATAAATAAATCAAAGTAGGCTAAACCCCTTAAGAGATGGACCAGCAAGAGGTCAATCTGTCTCCAGCAGAGTCGCCACTTTTCTGTAGCGGCAAAATCGTGAGTGTAAGCTATTGATTAACTTAACTCGAAAAAGCAAGAGTCGCCACCACACTTTTATTTTATCCAAAAAAGGAAAGGAAAAAGAGCGAACAAAACCTACACAAGCTCTAAACAAGAACAAGTGAAGAGAAACCGGGTAAGGGGGTTGGTTACGCAATGGGAAGGTGTTAGCACCCAAAACGTCTATAGTACTCTATAGGAGCCCTTTGAAATATCTACCGCTTTTGGTCTGAAAAAGTTTGCTTGAAAAGTGATTGAGGAGATGAGAAGAGAAATTGTTTTTAAGATTTTTGTGTTTGGAGAGACTTGTCGTCTCATGCCTACGTACCCACGATGTGCAATGTAGGATAAAAACCCCGTAGTTCGTGGTACAAAGAATGAAATTTATTTGTTTTGGTTGATTTTAAAGGTAAAGACAAATCGTCATTTCCAAGTGAATAATTCCGCTTAAAGAAATGAATCATGTCTAAACTTATGAAAAAGTTAAAGGAAGAAGTGCACGAGGGCACAAAAAGAAGTTTAAATGAGTTTGGTGTTTTTTAAGTCTTTTGAAAAAGAGTGTCAATATGCTTATGTAGTTTAGCATTTGTTAAGAAATGAAAGGAAAAGAGTAAAATCACTTGACAAAGTCAAGGTTTGTTTATGAAAGCGGTGAAAGTTTGAAATCAAGAATGTTTTGAAAAAGGAATAGAGTTTTGAAAATTGAAGAATGGGGAGGAGAAGAAAAGACTATCCTAAAGCATAAAGTAAAAGCTAAGGATAAGAATAATCTAACCACAATGGAGCCATTTAAAATCAATATTAAAAGAATTCCATCCTTAAGCAAATTGGCCAAATAAAGGCAAGTCTTCAAAGTCTTTGAACCATAATTCCAAAGCAAAAGGAGAAAGGTCCTAAGTCTAAGTCCAAGGTTCCAAGAATTGCATTGGATGTCCAAGGTCTAAGTTCAAGGATTCAAGAATAGCATTGAAGTCCAAGGTATAGGTGCAAAACTCCATGTCCATTGCAAAGGATAGTAACCATAGTCCAAGATTAGAAGCACAAGTTTTTTTTAGATTTTAGCCTTTATTAATGTTTTAGGTCCAAGTGGACAAAGAGAAAAAGGCATAAGCATAAACATGTGTCCAACGGACAAAGGAAAAATTGCGGAAGCATAAACATGATATGAAATGATAAAATGAGGCATAAAAGTAAAAGAGATAGGGTGCGAGAAGTAATTGTAAAGAAGTTAGTACAATAGTAATGTTAGTAAGTTAGTGATTAGTAGTTAAAGTTAGTGATCAATTATAATTGAATAATTGCATTTAGGTTAAGTTTAATGAAAACTCATTAGAGGATTGATAAGACCAAAGCCTCCTAACAACAAGTTTCATAAGTTTTGAACCAAAAGACAAATAATCAACTATTCTTGATAGTTTTTCCGAGGCGGGACAAATTTTGGTCTATGTTAAGCGCACGCCGAGTAATTTGTTCGATCAATTACCCTACGAATGAGGCCGACCATGAGATGTATGTGTTAATGCACGCGAGATGAACGATATACGGATCGTCATCCTAAAGCGATGCCACAGGAAAAGAAAAGATGGTAATGATCTCGTCTCGATCGAAATTCATTGAAAGAATTTCACGATCCTTCGACTTTCATCGATCAAAAAGAAAATAGATGAAGAAAAGTGGATCTAAAAATTATGATCCACACAACCAATCAAAAAAGAAAAATCAAAATAGAATCAAGAATTAAATGAAAACTCATGACATATTTTTTATGACTTTTGTTTCAAGAAATGTTTTCTAAAAGCAAAATAAAAAAACAGTACTGAATCCAAATTTAAAAATAAAAGTATTAAAAAGAACTTTAAAGAAAAAGTTATAGAAAATAAAAGAAATTAAGAAAAAAGAAAAAGAGGTTGAAATAGAGAAAAATGGTGGTGGTGTGTAGTAACGGGCTAGGCCCAGGTTTTTTTTAAAAAAAAAAACAAAAAAAATAAAAAAACAATTAAAGAAAAGAGAGAGAACAAAAGGGAGGATCAGAATGAAAACAAAGAAAGAAGGCATCATCTTCTTCATCTCGCCAACACTATTCACGGTATCCATGGAAGAGTTCCGAAACCATCACGGAGGAGCGGCGACAACAAATTTTTACACGGTTTCGATCGAAATCAAGAGCTGAACGTAACGGTGTAATTAAATTCAAGAATCGTCAACAACGGATGCGAGACGAAAAAATGAGAACAAGCTTCGATCTACCTTCAACTTTCAGGTAACAACGAAATTCAAACTTCTTCTTGTTTCTCTACTCTTTTTGGTTGGAATTTAGTTTGAAATTGAGATGGTTTTGAAGAAAAGTAGAGGATGAGTGAAGGTTATGAAACGGTTTCGATGTGTGAATTTTCTTTGGAGAAAAATTGTCAGAATTTATTTGGCTTTGAAGCTTGGAGAATAAAAATGGAATTGAAAGTGAATTGAAGCTTTGGGTTTTGGTTTTGGCAGGGTGGTTTTGGCTCTTAAAAGCTTGAGAAATGAAGTGAAGAGAAGGTTGTATTTATAGAAGAAAAGAGGTGAGTTATGAAATTGAATCCGTTGCCGTTTCCGTCATTTTTCTGCGTTTAGAATCAGTGAGTTTATGCGTGACTTTTTGAAGTGCAGTGCTACGTTTTACTTGCTAGTTTGGAGGCTGCGTTTTGCACTTCACTTGATGCCGTTTTTGAAACGTATCAGCTGCAGCTTGTGTGGGCTCACGTGTTGTTGCGCATTGGCTGTGAATGATGGCTGGGAGTATGGCGTGGAGAAGCTGGCTTGGATGTGCTTGTAGTAACACGGCTGGAAACATGAACTTGGTGCATATTGGCTTGGAACTGTGATGTTAAAAGTAGTGTGTGTAGGTGAATACGGCTTGTGTGTGTGGCTCATCATGTGGCCTTTTTGTCTTTTGGTTGTAAATTATGGTGATGGGCCGTGTAAAAATACTCATGGGCTGATTTGGCTCATAGCGCTTTTTTTTTTTTTTTTTTTGACAATTGTAGTTGTATGTGATGTGGGCTTTAAGAAAAAAAAAGGACAATGATGCTTTTTTTATTTTTATTTTGGAATGGACATGGATATTGTAATATGGATTTGGATATTTGAAAAATGGATATGAGATTGGATATTGGATAATGGAGAATGGATATAAAAAATGGATAACCAAACTTTCTCACAAGCCACTGATAAAGTGCACACAGCTACCACTGAACCAGCCACAACTGAACAACAGCCATTTAAATCTGTTTTTCTGAACCCATAACTCATATGAACCACTGCTTGATAAACTGAAGAATCTCAGCACAAGGCATCTTGCTTTGAAATCGCTTCATTGTCTTTGACAGACCTGCACAACACACAGAGAGAGAAATAAGCAAACGGCAGCATATATTTTTTTTTGTATTTTTGGTTAGAGGTTAGATAAACAGAAATAAGTAAGAAAATGAAAATCACACAGGTGCTCAGGAGCAACACATATTGTTATCTTGTTTGTGGTAATGATATGCAAATGAGATGTGCGAAATCTTAGGGGTAAAAATTAGGGTCTTACAAGGAGAAGATCACACGTTCACACCATCTTAAAATACGGAGTTTCATTGGATAACCGACATGTTGTTCCATACAATGCGAGATTGCTACTGAAATATCGAGCTCATATCAACATAGAATGGTGTAACCAGAGTACATCAATAAAATATCTTTTTAAATATATACACAAGGGATATGATAGAATAACAGCTACAATTGTTAATTCAAAATCAAATGCATGAAATGGGACAGAACCGGTGGACGAAATAAAACAGTATTTGGATTTCCGATATGTTTTCCCAAGTGAGGCATGCTGGCGAATATTTTCTTATGATATACATGGTCGGAAACCAGCTGTGGAAATGATGTTTTATCATTTGATTGGCGAAAAACCTGTTTACTATACTGATTTTGCACGCATGGAAAATATTTTGGAAAAAGCAAGTGTGACCGAATCAATGTTTACTGCATGGTTGGTAGCTAATGCTAAATATGATGAGGCAAAGTCATTGACATATGGACAATTTGTATCCAAATTTGTTTATGTGAAGAAAAAACGTTTGTGGCGGCCTAGGAAAAAGGGATTCACAATTGGCCGTTTAATATGGGTTCCACCGACCACGGGAGAATTGTTTTACTTGCGAATGATGTTGACGGTGGTTACTGGACCAACCTCTTATGAACAAATACGCAGGATTGGAGATGTTCAATATGATACTTTCAGAGATGCCTGCTTTGCAATGGGCTTTGTCGGAGACGATAAGATGTATATTGGTGATATTCAAGAAGCAAGTGAATGGGGTTCTGGGGATTTTCTTAGGAGACTATTTGTTGTCATGTTGCTGTCCGGAGCCGTCAATAGACTGGAATATGTTTGGAACGAGTCATTTAAGTTCTTATCCGATGGTATCTTGCATGAACAGAGACGTTTGGCTTATAATTCAGGTATATATTACTTGGTTCTCAATTCATTACTCATTGTTTGTATAATTTGTTTTCCCTTACACATATTTTCTCACACATGGATGATTGTGCTTAACACCTTTTCTGATTTATATAACAGATTTAATATTATCAAAATGCGAATTACAGACTTTAACATTAACCAAAATAGAAAAACTGCTCCAAGCGAATCGAAGTAGTCTTAAACGTTTTGGACCAATGTCGTATCCGGATGATTATGTTCTACAGCAGTTAGGTAATAGGTTTATATACGATGAAAGGAATTATGATATCCCTGCACTGAAAGCAGAATTTGCTATTTTGTTTGTTGGTCTGACAGTACTGTATAAATGTCTCAATGCATTTTCATTTAATTATTCTATTCATGTCCAATTTTAAACCTCTGTATTTCGTTTAGATGAACAGGGTCTGATTTATGAAAAAATCATGAAGGCTGTCTCAGATCAAACAGGTGGGATTTTCTTTTTGCATGGGTATGGCGGTACAGGAAAAAAATTTTTGGCGAACACTTGCAAGTGCTTTGAGATCGAGGCATGATATCTGTTTGACAGTTGCAACTAGCGGTATAGCATCTCTATTATTGCCCGGCGGGAGAACGACACATTCAAAATTCAAAATACCTGTGCCTACTTTGGAAAATTCAACTTGTAAGATTGATTACGGTGATGACGTTGCTGAGTTGCTAAGGAAAACAAAATTGATCATTTGGGATGAGGCCCCAATGGCGCACAGACATACCTTTGAAGCGCTGGACAGAACATTGCAAGATATCATGAGTAGTTTTAGTAATTCTGATAGTGTTTTCGGTGGCAAGGTTGTTGTATTAGGTGGGGATTTTAGACAAATTTTGCTGGTGGTACCAAGGGGTAGCCGTTCGGATATAATTCATTCTACAATAAATGCATCGTATATATGGCATTCTGTGGAGGTCTTAACTTTGACCAAAAATATGCGCCTACAGTGTGGTGAAAATGAACTTGAACAAGCTGAAATACGGGATTTCTCCAATTGGATTTTGAAAATTAGCGAAGGGAAAATTTTCGAACCTAATGATGGATATGCCAGCATTGAAATTCCGGAAGACCTTTTGATTACTGGCTATGCTGACCCGATTGATGCAATTATTGAAAGCACATACCCGAATTTTCTATCAAACTATCAATCGAATGACTACCTAAAGAATAGGGCTATACTAGCTTCGACTTTGGAAGTTATTGATCAAATTAATAATCGGATCCTCACATTGATGCCAGGTTTGCATTTTTCGCTAAGTTTTGGTTTTGATTTTTCCTTTTTCGATTTATTCTATTTATGTTTCCATTCAGCTTATCTCACAGGGGACATACGAGATTATTACAGCTCCAACTCTGTTGATCAGTCTGAAATTCATGATGGGGGAGTGATCGATATCCTAACACCCGAGTTTCTAAGTTCCCTTGCAACCTCAGGATTGCCTAATCATCACATTAAATTAAAGATTGGTACACATATCATGCTTATGCGTAATATTGATCAATCAAAAGGTTTGTGTAATGGAACAAGGCTCATAATAACAAGGATGGCAAATCATGTTCTCGAGGCAACGATTATGGCTGGAAAAGGTTTTGGGAAATTGGTTTATATTCCTAGAATGGATATGTCCCCACAACAATCTCCATGGCCTTTTAAACTTACCAGGCGTCAATTCCCAATTATTGTTTCATATGCGATGACAATAAATAAATCACAGGGTCAATCTGTGGATCATGTCGGTCATTACCTACCTCAAGATGTTTTTACGCACGGTCAAATATATGTCACACTATCAAGAGTTACAACAAAAAAAGGGATCAAAATATTGATACACAACGAAGAAAACAAATCAAAAAATACGACGACTAATGTGGTTTATAAAGAAGTGTTCAATAATGTGTAAATTATATAGTGTAATCTATATAACTTGCATATTGCCTTTTGTATTTCTTTTTTCTGCTCTATGTTATTATAGTTTCTTTCTGTTGTGTTACTTTCATATATAACATTGTAGAATTTGGTGAAGAAGTTAAAATGAAGAGGGGAAGAGATTGAAGATTCCAAGGAGAATCTCGCAGAAGATTGAAAGTGAAGAAGCTCCTCTTGCGTGTGAATGGTGAAGATGAATTTATGGGGGAGATTCAAGATGATGTTTTTTAGAATTCTGTTATGAATTTGTGAATTTAGTTATGGATCTTTTCTTTTGTTTTTGAGCAACTGTGAATGAGCTTCTGTTATAAGTTTGTAATTCTGTTATGAGTTTTATTATATCCTCCTTCTTATAATTCTGTTAGGCTTTTTTATTCTGTTATGTAATTCTTTTTCCACTTACTATGTATTCCTGCTATCTTTAAAGATTGTTTCAGAATGTATAATTGTAATTATTTATACCAGTTATGAAATTCTCTTTCTACTATAGACCCTCTTCTTTTGCTGCTATCTTTTTCTTGAATTCAAACTCATGTTTTGAAATGGGGTTATTGGGTGGCTCACGATCAATGTTTGATAAGCCATGGAAATAATGATCATACAAATCCTCTTCAGCTAATGGACGGTTTTTTTAGGATCAACTACAAGTAAGCGCTCCAGTATACGAAGAGCCAAAAGATCTATATGTGGAAATTTCTGGGAGTGTGGAACATGATGCTTTTTTCGCATACTATTAAGATACCTTTTAGCTTTCTCATTTCGAACTCTCGCAATGAACTCACAACGGCCTCCTAATAAGCATTTCACCGAGTTGCAACAAAATAAGTCCAGAAGGTAGCAGACGAAGCATCATTAGATGTTTCAAAAGAAAGTTGTGTATCATTCTGTTTTAATATCACGGTAACACTAAAATAAGTCAAAAGCAGATACATCTTTAAACTAAATGCATGATAAGCTAGAAACCATTTGTTCGTGCCGATACATAATAGTTGATGGCAGAATTTATGTATTACATGAAGCTTAGAAATTTACAATTTTATATACATTGCATCTTTTGTTTGCATCGTTTACATCCAACCTAAATCTGATTCTGTCTCCCACCCTTAGCTGGTTTGACTCACAGAATGTATCCCATTCATATCCTATTTTGGTGCGGTGAGGGTCATCTATGTTCATGACCAATTGCATTTGAGTCCAGCCATTGTCACCGCACAGTGTAATAACCTCATAATCATAATCTTTCAGAACTCTTCCAAATTCGGCAAGCAATTTCTATCATGCAAAGAAAATATAAAACTCAATCAGTGATATATGTAAAACAAATCAATCTATCATAAATATTAATAACATAGGAAATCTGAACTCAACTAATTTTGGTCTGGACACACTTTCCTCTGAAAGATCAACATCGAATGTGTATATCCCCTTCTGGTTTATGTACCTACTATGGAACATTGGTAACTCCTCATAATCGGATATCTCTTTGAACGCAACAACTTTAAATTTATCGTTGCCATAAAAGGCAGAAACCACTGCTACATTATTTGGTAGTTCGTACAACTGTTGTAACTCCATCCAACCGGCAACAACAAGTGGAACATCCTCATTTACGTTAAAAACAATTTCAGAAACAGTACCGTCGTTGTTTATTATCCTCCATGTTTTTGCAAGATCTTCTATATGACTTCTAACAAATTTTGGGTCGATCTCCGGATAAGGCTATATTACATATATAATGATTATGATTTTACATGCTTATTTTTATATAAATACTAATAATTCTGGGCTACACATTCAGTTTAATTAATAGAAAACTTACTTGAATGTCCAACTTTGCAATTTCAAAAGTATCCACCAGATCTGCATCTCCCAAGCCTGCACTGGTTGCCATTGATGCTGAACACAAAACCAAACAACCCAACTTATGAGGTAGTTACAGCGCTGATGGTTGTGCCACCAGATTCAATTGGTAATTTCGTATAACCAGCACTGTGAATGAAATATATGCTTTTCCACACTCTATGATTCAACCAAACGCCTGTGGATGAAATATATGCTTGCTAACTGTAGGACTTGATGGCAACCACCAACCTTTTTTATTTTTTCTAACCATTCTTTATGACCACTTTATGTTGGTGGTCACTAAGTAAATGCACGTGTAAAGTATCATAAAGTATCCATATGTAAATTACCATTATCTCCACAACTCAATAATTCAACACACCACTCAAAGTTTTAACATATTAACCCCACATGTGACCCCACTACCCAACAGTTATAATCACTAACAACCATTAAATATTTGTAGCTATTATGCATATACTCCATTAATGATGTATTTTTTACAAAGTCAGAGATGCATCCCCATGTCTAATATGAAACAACATACTTATCTCGGTTCATTAGTTGCTACACATTTGAAATAACATAAAACACTTAATCTACGAACAAATATCAGAGAAGCATTTCTGCATTAACAAACATTAAACAAACGCTGCTAAAAGCATAGAGTTTTCTTGCGAGATTGATGCATGTGACTGCATGGAAATTATTGCATTTCACAATTTCATAAAGCTAGGTTTGTTTCACTATGAACATTACAGAAAATTTCATTGCACCAGTTGGAATACGGTGTTACAAACATAACTTTCACAAAACTTAACAAAACATCACAGAAAATACTTGAAACACACATGACTTTCTTAATGACACTGTTTGAGCAATCAACGTCTCGCATTTCTCCGCTTCACGGACACCAATATTTCGCTAACAGGCAGGTATCTAATGCAGAACTGCAACACGTCTCCTTCCTTAATATTCCTGTCTTTAGCAAAAGTGCACCATCCACTGAGAAGATACATCTCCATTATTCCAGGCCTCTTTCTCAATTCACAGTCATAGGAACGTGACTTGTCAGTGTCATATAGAATGATGGAGTCTTGTGGTTTGACTTGGCACCTCTTGATCACATGGCGTGTTATTTGCTGCACATCACATAGGCAATAATTTAGAAACAACCAATGTATTCAATCCTATTATAATAACAAACATTCTGCTACATAGCTTACATATACATTCGACCGCAGCGCTTTCGCGTCTTTCACAACCTGTACCCAACCCCCTAATAGATACTTCTCCTTTTTTTCCGGTGTCTTCTTGACATTGCAAAAATATGGGACACATTTATCCGAGTCCCAGAGACATAAGTATTCAATAGGTTCCCGCATGCATTGGCAATAGATATGTGTTGGAATTTTCTGCATATGTGCACAAACATTAACAATGCATTATAACTCTTATCACAGACAAACATCTCATATTAATGCAATTTTACGTTACTTACAAACACATTTCTCTTCAACTTTTCAGCATTGGTTACCATTGTACTCTAGTGTACTGTGTGTGCAAGCATTGGAGGAGTTTCCCTACAATATATCACCATGATTATAATGTTAAAGATAACTGTTTTGTGTCATGCCATTTTCATCAAAATTTGCAGATATGTCATTACAACAGCAGGTTTTCAAGTATTTGGTACCTCACCCACACATAGAAACTCTACAAGCAAATCTAATAACTACTTTTAATAGCTAACATGTTAGACTCACACTTACCTTATCCTTTTTTTGGGCTGTTGCCCTCCCTCTTTAACAGACCCTGCTGCCTTTTGTATATCCTTTACATTAGCACTGCATACACGGCCAGAACCAAACAAAATGTAAGAAACTAACAACATCCAACTAAATAAACACCTAAACCTTTAAAACATTATAAATCCACTATATTCATACAACCCATTAAACCTATGAATGTCAGCAAACTTCTAGAAAAACTAATTTACCTTATCCTATTATGAGGCCTTTGTCCTCCCGCTTTAACAGACCCCGAAGACTTTTTCTTCCCCTTTGCATCAGCGCTGTATACACAAACCAGAAACAACAGGAATGTGACAATATCAAAAATACACTAACACTTTTATGTGTTTTTATCAGAATTTCTGTGAGATCTAATGATCCTCAACACAGATATAAAGATTGGCCAAAAACATTTTTGGAAATAACGTTATTGTAGAAGTCATTTAATCTAAAAAAGGAAACCTAACTATTTCACAGTGACATCTGCATGGAAATGCATTTGTTACCGAACATAATAGACCTATTAAGGAAAGATTTGCATGCAACCATTTCAGAATCATGTATTCGTTTAAACCTCTCAGCAGCAGTCGAGGAAGACCGGACCATCTCAAAATACGATTTCCATGCACGCAGGAGCTCGCTCCTTTCCTTTGGCTGACGGCCGATGGCCTCGCTGCTACACTCAGCCCATTTGCTTCTCCGACAAACCAGAAACAAAAGAATGTCAGAACTAACAATCCGCACCAAAGTGACCACAAATCTAAGAAACTAACAACATCCGACTGAACAACCACCTAAACCTTTAAAACATTATAAATCCACTATATTCATACAGCCTATTTAACCTGTGAATGTCAGCAAACTTATAGAAAAACTAATTTACCTTATCCTATTATGAGGGCTTTGTTGTCCCGCTTTAACAGACCCCGAAGACTTTTTCTTCCCCTTTGCATAAGTGCTGTATACACAAACCAGAAACAACAAGAATGTGAGAATATCAAAAATACACTAACATTCATGTGTTTTTATTAGAATTTTCAAAGTCCAACACCTCCATATCCATCCCAGATGTGGGTGATGCTTGACATCTGCATGAAAATACATTTGTTACTGAACATAATACATCTATTAAGGAAATATTTGCATGCAAATCATGTTTTCGTTCAAACCTCTCAGCAGCAGTTAAGGAAGCCCGACCCATCTTAAAATACGATTTCCATGCACGCAGAACCTCGCTTCTTTCCTTTAACTGACGGCCGATGACCTCGCTACTACACTCAGTCCATTTGCTTCTCCGATCCATGTTTCAACTGTTATGGCGTTGATATTTTGTGGTTTCAAAAAGGTGATTGAAAACAGTAACATTCCCTCACCCTTCCCAATATTTTCTTTGAAGTGCATGCACACCTCTTCATCTACTTTGAAAATATATTTATTCCTTTTTTTAATTTTTTAAAATATACTTTTTCTATTTTTTTATTTATTATTATGTATACCATTTTCTAATTAATTAGTTTTTCATTTAATTAATTGATATATTCTATTAATGATGTTTAAATTCAAATTAAATTTTGAATAATTTATTTAATTTTCGATTAAATTTTTTTTTAGTCTTTATTTACTTCAAATAATTATTAGTTTGTATACCATTTTCTAATTAATTAGTTTTTCATTTAATTAATTGATATATTCTATTAATGATGTTTAAATTCAAATTAAATTTTGGATAATTTATTTAATTTTTGATTAAATTTTATTTAGTCTTTATTTACTTCAAATAATTATTAGTTTCTATTTTAATCTTGTTTATTGAAATATTACAACAACTCTTTCAAATTAATTAATTTACGTTAATTAATTTATAAATATTTCAACTAATTGTAATTTTTTTTAATTCTACATTTTTTTAAAAATAAATAATATGACAACAAATACATTCTGAAACAAACGCGCGACAACGACGGGTCCCCGTGCGAACGCACGGGTTCCACACTAGTTGATTAAAAAAAACTGTCACAAAATTTAATTAATTTAAAAAGTAAGGCTCATTATATATATTATTACTATTTTATGCATTAATTAAACTAATAAATGCCCAAATAAAAAATAAATATAGTAATTAATTAATTAATTATATTAATAAATATATCATATAAATAAAATAACTTTAACTCTAATTATGATTAGATATCTTAATAAAAAAAATACAAATTTATCTAAAATAGTTTTGTCATCTAAATTGACTCAAACAAACTTCATGAAATTCTTATTTCTTAATTATAGAACCTAATATATATCCAAGACTTAGGAAGTATATCCAAGAGATTTGAGAAGTCTTTTTTATTAAGGAAAATGTTCACTATTTTATATATATATATATATGCGTGCACGCAAACATTATTTTTTAATTGGCATTAATGCAAATTTATATCAGAAAGTATTAGTATATATGTAGAAGGTTAATTTAAAGAGATCGTAGTTTAAAATATTTTATAATAAATTAGAGTTTATTGAATATATTAGACTAACAAAATATAAACTAGGGAGTTGAATGCAAGTCTAAACTAACCTAGATATGTAGCGCCCACCGCTACTGAATCATAGCGATCTTGTTAAAAAAATACGACCATACCCTAGGAAAACCGAATCGCCGAAGCCCAAAACTCGATAGCGCAACTAAAGGAACAATAGAGAAATGGCTTAAGAACCTAAACAAAGATATATAAAATTATACAAAGATATTTTTAACTTAGTCATTCTCAAAATCCATACAACTTTTAAACTAATAATTTGAAATAAAAAATAGTTGAACCAACCTCTCCACATAACACCACCCACCACTGAATCCAAGAATGATTTGCAACGACATAAGTGCACCCTGCGCCACATGCATAATCTTAAAAAATCTCTACACATTGATCTCAAAATCAGTTAGATTAACTAAAAAAAGGAAATTAATAGAAAATGCAAAGAGCTTTCTCGTGAACCAACCTCTGTGGGGTCCACAATCTCATGGTATCTACCCGCCAAGACAATTGACAAGGTGGTCCACACACACACACACACACACATATATATATATATATATATATATATATATATATATTTAATAGTGAATTTCACCCTGTAATGTTAGCGAATTTTGCTTTCCCCCCTCCCTGCCTTTTGGCAACGGTTTTTTCAAAAAAACCGTTGCCAAAACCTGTCTTTTGCAACGGTGGAGATAAACCGAAACACGCTCATATGGTAGAGGGGTTTCATATAATTAACCCATATATATATATATGTGAAGCTCCAATGACCATCAAAAAGCGAGTCCCAAAGAAACTATGTGTTAACATGTTTGTTCTAGTGACAAACAACAATCTCTGAATCACTATCGCCTTTTTTTTCTATTAAAAGAAAAGTTAAGTTAAAAGCATGGTTAAAGTTAAAAAAAAATAAAACATTATCATCACTAAATAATTTTCATTCTTATATTTAACTTAAACAATAAAAAAGCTTACATGTCCTTCTCCTATCTGAGGAACTAGTATGGATGGTATGATAACCGTCTCGCCTAACATCACCAAATAAAGCAGAAAACCGAGTGCTATGGCCTCACCAAATAACTCTTTTTTATATATAAATAATATGAAACTATAAACAATATAATTAATTATTTTTTCTTTTTTATGCTTTTAATTAATTAAAAATTATTGTCACAAAATTTAATTAATTCAAAAAGTAAGGCTCATTATAATATATTATTACTATTTTATGCATTAATTAAACTAATAAATGTCCAAATAAAAAATAAATATAGTAATTAATTATATTAATCAATATATCATATAAATAAAATAACTTCATCTCTAATTATGATTAGATATCTTAATAAAAAAAATCAAATTTATCTAAAATAATTTTGTCATACATCATGAAATTCTTATTGCGTAATTATAGACCCTAATTATGATTAGAAATTCTTATTGCGTAATTATAGACCCTAATATATATCGAAAACATATCATATGAGAATGTCATTTTTATGTGAGAACATGAGAATGAATCTGAACGATTAGATTTTAAAATAAATGGAAGAGATTATGTGTCAATTTTTTTCTCTCTCCTCCATCATTTATTTTAATAATGGAGGAGAGAGAAAAACCAAAACAACACATAATCTCCACCATTTATTTTAAAATCTAATAATTTAGATTTATTTTCACGTTCTCACATAAAATTGACATTCTCATAGGATTATATATATATATGTTCTGGACTGGACCAATGGCTAGACGTGGCCAAATCCGCTTCTACTCCAAAGCGGCCCAAATTGCCTAAATCCAATCCACAAAGGGGCAAAATTTACCTTTCTGCCCCTCCAACCGAGCAGGGACTGCATCGCTCCTCCCCGGAAACGATGCCAGTTACACACGGCTCATCCACTCCCCGAACAACTATGGGCAGGTGTCCGGAACTATGCCTATGCCCGACATAACGGCTAGTTTTGGGCACACTGCCCGACATAACGGCTAGTTTGGGTAGTTACCTAATCTTCGGGAAAACGGTTATTTCGCCCCGAAAATAGGACCGTTGGCCACGCGTTGGGGGCTCTATATAAACCCTTTCGCTTGAGAGGGTCAAGTATCCAATATTCACCCTACAAACTAATACTTTGTACTTGCCAATTTTCTCTAACCCTTTCTTACTTGAGCGTCGGAGTACCTTGCAGGTACACCCCCTCCTCTCCATACGACCAGCATCCCAGACGCACTTGGTGGCCCACTTCTACAGGATCTGATCCAGCCTTCACGATCAGTGGCGCCGTCTGTGGAAAACATTGTTCTCCCCATCTTTCTTTCCTCAGAAACCGAAGATCAAAACAATTTTCAAAGATCATCATCATCATGGCCTCTCAAGATCGTGCCAAGGATGCTCTCCAAACCACCATCCTCCCCGTCAACAAATCTGACGTTGACGGCCAACCATCTCTCCTCAGAGATGCCCGTTTTCTAAGGGACGGAGCCATTGCTTCTCCTTCCCCTACCCCCGCTGACCGCAACAACGATCAGTCTTCACTTGACGTCCAGCCCGTTCCTGTTCAGCCCAACGCGGACCTGGCCGTGGCAGCCCTCCTGGAAGCGATTAACAAAACCAACACCCTGATCCTACAGTAGAACGAGAGATTGGGGCGTTAGAAGAGTCCAACCGTCCAAGATCCCATCCTCCGCGGAGGAGCCAGCGACGATCAAGGAGCCCGCAGCCCCGGAGAGACATCGACCGAAGATTGCACCAAGAGCCTGACCCCCGCGCCTCCCGGAAGCGTGACCAGATTTCCCCGCGTGACCAGCACTCTCCTGGCTACAAGAGGACTCGAAGGAACGAGCATTCTTCCCCGGTCAAGTCTAAAGGCCGGGCCCGTTCACCTTCTCCCCGAAGGAACCGTTCACATTCTCCTCGAAGGAACCACTCTCCTTCTCCCCGGAGGAACCGTCGCCACGAGCGTCCCCTTCGTTCCCCATCGTTCACCAGTTCTAGCAGCGACGACGAGCCTCACGGCCCGTTATCCCAGGAGATATTGGCTACCCGTCTCCCCGAAGGCCTGGAGAAGCCCCCGTCACTAGGCACGTACGACGGGATCACTGACCCCGATGAGCACATCGAGAACATCGATGTGCTGCTGGACTACCGCGGCGTACGGGCGCCATCAAATGCCGACTATTTCCTACCACGCTTCGAAAAGGAGCGATGACATGGTACAAGCAGCTGCCCGAGGAGTCCATTACCTCGTGGAGACAACTGGGCAGGATGTTCTCGCGGCATTTCACAGCATCTCGCCGTCACCCCAAGACCGAGGCCTCCCTTGGGGCCATAATCCAAGGAAAAGACGAGCCTCTCCGCACATATATTGAGAGGTTCAACAAGGAAGCTGTACAGGTCCCTACAACGGACGAAATGAAGAAGTTTCTGCTTAAGCAAGGGCTCAGCCTGGGCTCTGAGTTTTCTAAAGCCATTGGCATCGCACCACCGAGGAACTCAGACACCCTCCTCCTCAAAGCACAATCGCACATTCAGTACGAAGAGAAGGTTGCGGCCAGCAACGTCCGAGCATCATGCCATCAGGAGAACGCTCGGACCTCCAGAGGAGAGGAAGCCTCGACATCTCGTCGGGGTGAACGGAGGCGCGAGGACCGTCCCCGGGACTCCCACGACAGCAAGGGACCCTCCGGGCATTTCCATGACTACACCCCCCTGACCGTCTCCAGGGAGAAAATATATTCCAGATGTGCCTATTCGGAGTTCAAGCAGGCAGGGGTCCGCTTCCCCAAACAACTGTCGGCCAGACCAAACGTGGACAAATCAATATACTGCCGTTTCCATAAGAGTCACGACCACACTACAGAGGACTACATACACCTGAAGGATGCCATTGAGATACTGATCAGGGACGGCCACCTGAAACAGCTCGTGAAGAAGAAGGACACTCATCGGCAGGACGCCCAGGAATCCAAGAAGGTAGAGAAGGAAGTACCCTCCTCGGAAGACGCCAACATATAGGTCGCTATGTCCATATCGCGACCTGAGGACTTCTACGTCCCGGACGGGCTCAGCGCCCTTGCTTATTTCGCGGCCCACAGCCCGTGGGAGACTTTTCCCTCCGCCATGGTCATCTTTGGCGGGGGCTTCAACAAAGTCACTGTGGGCTCTGTAAAATGCAAATTCGAGCATCTGATCAACACGAGCTCCAATAAAGTGACCACGCTTGATCAGGCCCAAAAGGGCTCCGTCCCCATCTCCTTTTACCAGGAAGAGCTCCTCGGCGGATCCCTGAACTCGAGCATACCTTTGCTCATCAGAGCCCGAATGGCGAACTTCGACATTCGCAGAATCCTCGTCGACCAGGGCAGCTCGGTCGACATCATGTACTCCCAACTGTTTTCAACACTTCACCTGGACGAATCACACCTTACCCTCTATGTAGGGTCTGATTTACAGGGATTCAACGGATCAGTGACCAAGCCATGGGGCTACGTTGAACTGATTGTAACCTTTGGATCAGCTGAGACGGCCAGATCTGTCAAGGTACAATTTCTGGTGATCGACTGCCCGTCGCTTTACCAGTGCATATTCGGAAGGCCAACTCTGGCCGAGTTGGTAGCAGTACCTTCAACAGTCCACCTGAAGATGAAGTATTACACTTCAAGAGGGAGGGTCGCCACCCTCTACGGCGACATCGAAGCTACACGACGGTATTTCAAGGCAGCTACAAAAGGGCACAATGCCATTGTGTCCAAGTTAAAAGCGTCGGGCAAGCTAGCATTGTCAAGCAGCTCCGAGGAGGCTAAGCCTCTTCCCCAGGTCGACTCCATCGACCTCGACAGTCACTTCCAAGAAGAAGACCAGCAGGAGGAACGAGCAGCTTCAGCCAACCCATCCACATCGTCCAGCAGCAGCTCCCATCCGATGCGCCCAATCCCAGATGGCAACTTCGAGATCATTCTGTTCGGCGATGACCCTCAGCGGGGAGAATGCCGACCTCTTCGCATGAAGCGCAGCCGAAATGCCCGGCTTGGATCCGTCCGTCGCCTGCCACCAGCTGACAATTGACCCAGCCGTCAAGGCCGTAGGACAACGTAGGAGAAAGCAGTCTCCGGAGAAAACGGAGGCTGCTGAAAAAAGCTGTAAAGGACCTCCTCGAGGCCAAATTTATTTCAGAGGCCAAGTACACCACTTGGCTGTCCAACGTTGTACTAGTTAAAAAATCTAATGGAAAATGGTGCATGTGCATTGATTACACCGATCTCAATAAGGCATGCCCGAAGGATGCCTACCCCCTCCCCAATATTGATAAACTTGTTGATAATTCTGTCGGTTTTAAACTTTTATCGTTCATGGACGCCTACTCGGGATATAATCAAATTCCAATGGCAATGGCCGACAAAAAATACACGGCCTTCATGACCAAATCGAGCAACTATTACTACAACGTAATGCCCTTCGGCCTGAAGAACGCCGGAGCAACCTACCAAAGAATGACGAACAAAGTATTCCGAGGAGAAATCGGCAACATGCTCGAAGTCTTCATAGACGACATGATCGTGAAATCCCACGAGGAAACTGATCATACTGCCCATTTGAGAAAGGTCTTCAAACAGGCCAGGAAATACAAAATGCGTTTTAACCCGGAGAAGTGCACGTTCGGTGTCCGAGCGGGCAAATTCCTCGGCTTCTACTTAACGGAATGAGGAATCGAAGCCAATCCCGATAAATGCCGAGCATTCTCCGAGTTTCCTACGCCCAAGTCCAAAAAATCCATCCAGTCCCTCAACGGGACGCATGCGTCACTATCTCGTTTCGTGGCTAAGTCCGCCCAGCACGCCCTACCATTCTTCAAACTCCTCCGCAAAGAGGCAGCATTCAAATGGACCGAGGAGTGTGACAAGGGCCTTCTCCATCTGAAACGAGCACTCTCAGAGCCACCGGTCCTCTCTCGCCCGGACAATGGCGAAACGTTGTACCTGTACCTCGCCGTAGCAACCGAAGCAGTGAGTGCCGCTCTCATCAGCGAGACACCTGACGGGCAGAAGCCCATATATTTCACGAGCAAAGCGCTACAAGGACCAGATTTAAGATACCAACAGATAGAGAAAGTCGCACTGGCCCTCATCAATGCAGCCAGAAGATTAAGACACTACTTCCTAGCTCACACCATCATGATTCGAACGGATCAACCAATAAAGCAGCTACTAGGACGACCAGACATGGCCAGTCGAATGCTCAAATAGTTGCTTGAACTGTCCGAATTTGACATCCAATACGAAAGCAGGAAAGCTCTCAAAGCCCATGCTCTGGCATACTTCGTCGCAGAAATGACATTAGTAGACTCCCCCACGAGCGAAGCACGCAAATGGACCATTTTTGTGGACGGTGCCTCCAGCTCGGCAGGAAGCGGTGCAGGCATCATACTGGAAAGCAACGAAGGAATCATCGTTGAAGTATCGCTTACCCTGTCCTTCCCAACCTCCAACAACCAGGCCGAATACGAAGCCTTCCTTGCTGGGCTACGCCTGGCCGAGGACCTGGGCGCAGAAGAAGTCGTCATCTGCAGAGACTCACAACTCGTGGCCCTCCAAGTCCGGGGAGAATATCAAGCCAAAAACGACAACTTGACCGAATACCTGGCCCTTATCAAGAAGGAGATGGCAAAGTTCACAACAGTGGAAGTGAAACATGTTCCCCGCGAACATAACGTGCGAGCAGATGTGCTATCCAAACTAGCCAGCACAAAGAAGAAAGGCGGAAACAAATCCGTCATACAGGAAGTACTTCCTCGACCCGGCATCGAGAAGGCCTCCCTGCGACACTCGACGTGCAGGTGATCGGTGACAACAACTGCTGGATGACCCCCGTCTACAACTATCTCGCCAAAGACGAACTTCCGTCCGATCCAAAAGAGGCCAGCACTGTCAGGCGAAGAGTCTGCTCTTACGTCTTGGTCGAAGATAAACTCTACAGGCGGGGATTCTCCATTCTGCTGTTCAAATGTGTCGAGGAGGAAATGGTCACGCACATTCTGCACGAAATCCACGAGGGAATCAACGCTCAACATCTCGGCGGAAGATCCCTTGCACGAAAGGCTCTCCGAGCAGGATACTACTGGCCGACCATGCAAAACGACACAAAAGAACATGTGAAGAAATGCGATAAATGCCAACGACATGGTGTCGCTCCCAGGATTTTCATCCAGGTACAAACGCGAGAGTGGCGCGGAAAACAGAGTCGCCAGCCGTGTAAATTTATCCCAAGAGAGGGAAAGGGAACACCGCATAAATCTGAGGAAGAGGGAAAGGAATGGTCATCGCAACCATAACCTGGGTTTGGGAGTCGGTTACGCGAGGGGAAGGTGCTAGCACCCCACGCGTCCATCGTACTCGATGGGATCCACGCTTGTTGTCTAATCTAAGGGTGAGTTATCCTAAAATCTATGGCTGTACTGACACGAGGAAGGGGAAAACAAAGACAGACTCGGTAGGACGTCGACGTCCTAGGCCTACGTACTCCCTTTGTGCAATGGGAAATTCAGAGTCAACGTAGTTCGGACCAAGTTCTTTTTGTGTTTTTTATGAGCGACGTTAAGTTCGTGTCCGGCAGTTAGGGTCGATGCCTGTTTGCGACTCAGACGGAAAGTAACATGCCCTTTTTGAAAATAGCCTTTAGTTTGACAATCCCGAAGGACAAAAAGGTTTGAAGTTTGTTTGTATTTTTTTAAGACAGAAGTGACTTGAGTTTGTTCATAACTTGCATTGCACCAAAGTCTAGGGCACAGGGACGAATACTTAACGAATCGTACCAAGACAGGACGCTTGCTAAGCACTCTAGAAAGATGAGAGGAAGCCCCTCATTTCTCATTCCCCACGCTTAAGGCTCGTGCGCAATACACTTTATCCTTATTAAGTGTTTTCAAGAAGTTTTGAGATGAGAAGAGAGAAGACACAAAGGAAACTCTAAAGGGAAACTAAGAGTCCTAACGTTATCATGCATGGGTGACCTACAGTTAGTGAGGTTTGACGACAACCTAAGCCTAAAGAAAAGAAAAGATGAGAGACAGAAAGAGTGAGAGTGGACATGGATAACTATCCACACCCTCAAATAACTTACCTCAGCTTCTGCATAAAAGGTTAGTACAAAACAGACATACGTAAAAGAAATGAGATAAATGAAATCCAGGCAATGACATATAATGGCAATCAAGTGACCTATAACAATCTAAACATGGTTTATGAAGTCAAAGACACAATCCCAAAACAATGGCACAAGTGCCTTTTCAAACAGGTAACCAGACATGATCAGAGATATGCATACAAGAAGACCTCAAATAAAAGCAATCAAACAATTAGCAAAACATCTTCTAAAATCACCAAATTAATTATCAACATATCTCAACCAGAAGCAAACAACATGTCCAAAATTCATGCCAAAATTCCCAAGATAGGTCACTCAAACAATTATGCAAATTCAGATGAGAAATATGGTTCAATGTGCTAAAGAAAAGGACTAAAATGCAATATGAAATGATTTTAAAAATGAGAGAAAAATATTTTAATGCAATTCAATGTGTTGGTGAAACAATGCAAAAGGAATGAGTTCAAAATGTTTTATGGATGATGAGCAATAAAATAAACAAGTCATGGTATGCATGTATGAAATAAATTCAAAAAGAAAATGAACAAATAATTATTTCAGATGATAAAAATAAAATAAAAATAAAAAATAAAATTTGATAAAATTTTATAAAATGCCAAATATGTTTCATGATTTTTTGGGGAATTTTTTAATGCAAGAAACTATTTTTAAAAAATAAAAATGAATTGCAATAATTAAATAAAATAAAATGAAGAAATAAGCATAGGGGGGTGTGAAAAGCAGAATAATCACGTTGAGTAATGTTAATGGGCTAAAGGGTGGGGGTGCGAATAGAAGACCCAGATCTTAAATCCAATCAGCAAAAATAAAATAAATAAAAAAGAGAACACATGGGCTCAGTCAACCCAGTTGACTCCATGCTTACCTTTAGATCAATCTGACGCGCCACACCAAGTCAACATAACCAAAAAGTAACAATGATCAAAGGCCATGACCACACGGTACACCACAACCAACATGCACACACGCACACCAAAGTACTCAGCACACCATGCACAAGCCACGTGATAGGCACATGTTATTTTTATGTGCTGTCACTCTCTCCATCACACGATTCATCAGACGCATATAAACAAGTCAACAAAAGAAAAAAGTAATTAAAATGAGAGAATATGACTGGGTGCAATCGGTAACAACCATGGGGTAATAAACACACAAACCAAAAATAAAAAAATAAAAAAATAAAACGCGTGGCAGCATGAGGACCGTGCGATCAACAAAATGAAGGGCTTGGATTTCGTCTTCCCCATTTAAACCCTACCTTCGTCGGAACCCTCACTAGCTGCCGGAGCTAGGGTTCCGGCCACCTGCAACTCAAAAGAACCCAGAAAACACACGCGAATACACTATCTTGTCCAGAATTTCACCAGGATCTCAAATATCACATCAAAATTTGCAAATGATCAACACACAAAGAGATTCGAACAAAACAAAGTATGGGTCCAAAACTTAAATCTCACCATATGCACATAATACACGTCTAAAATCAAAACAAATTATATCAGGGTTGTCAACAACAATCACACATCATTATGCATGTCAAAAAAGGGAGTTTTAGGATCATGAAAAATACCACCAACCTGAGATCACACCAACTGTATCCTTGCTATTAGCTGCGAATGATGATTGCTTCGTGCTCTAGGGATCCCAAGGGTTCTGATGGTGAAAGAATTTTGTGAAAAGCCCTTGTAGATTGAAAGATTCAATGAAGAAAAGTTTTAGGGTTCAAGCTTTGGTTCTCCTCCAAAATCACGTGTCCTCTCTCTCAATAGTGCATGAGTAATCTTAAATACTTAGGGTTATTTCACATCTGATCATTTAGGTCTTAATCACTCCTTGGTTAATGAGTTTTGGGCCTTTTGACAAATTTGCATAATGTGAAATACACCCTCCTCCATGCATGCTCACCCAAACATTCTATGATGGATCACTTATTGATCACTTGCTAATCACACCTAAATTGAAATTGGGCCTTGAAACATTTTGATTCATGAGTTTTGATGCCTCTTGCAATTTTGAATAATGGAAAATAAGTGATGAATAAACCATGGATCCACTTGATTCAAAGGCCCAAAATAATCCTTAAGGAATATTCTTTGATGTTAGAATGTGACATGAAGCAATGGAATCAATTATAGGTCACTGTGCCCCAAAATGCAAAAGTTGTGAAAATGGAACCCTAAAAACCACTTTGCCTTATTTTGATCATAACTTGAGTTTCACAAATGATATGGAGACCATCTAGTACTTTTTGGAAAGGGGAGAAAAAGATCTTCAACTTTCATGTTTGAGGAAAATTCATTTGAAGCCTTCTTGATGATGAAAAGTCAAGTTGAATGTAGTGTAAGAACTTGCCCAAAAAGGAAACTTTCAAATTATAGGTCATTTCCATATTTAGTAACTTTTGCACCAACCCTTGATTCTTGATAAATGGTATGAAACCTGACCCTTGAAGACCATATGAGGATGTGAGACCTTGAAAACCTTGAAGAGAACCTCAAGATTTCACAGTTGACTTTGTCATACCCCAAATTTTGACCACTAAGATTCCCATCATTGTGTAAATCATCATCACAATATGGATGTACCTTTGTGCCTCATCAATCTCCTCGAGGAATTGTTGAGCATTCACTATAATCAAGCTTAGGGTTTCAAGCCCTCTCAGAGCCTTTAGACAAATAATCAATCAAGGAATGACATGATCTTCAACTTGTCTAACCTCTTAAACATCCATAAAGGATCAAGAGGAATCCCACCTCAAGAATCAAGCACAAGAGTGCAACATTTCAAGTGGATCAAGCCTCAAGTTCATCTAATACAAAGTCAACTGACGCAGAAAGTTAAAGTTTGACTTTTTGGTCAACTATGAGCTTCACAAGCAATTACTCAAGATAATATGATGGATGATTTAATTTGATCAAATTTAAATCAAGAAATCACGCAAAATTGCAAAATTGATCAAATTGAAAGAAACTTAGAAATTTTATCTAAGTTAAAATCATGTTCAAGTGCACAACTTTTCAAGGTTGTAACTATTGATCCAAACATCCATTGATTTTGAGTAAGAGCTACTTTTAAAGAGGGTATTTGATACTTCAACATTGTAGAGGGAATAAACTCAAAATATCATAAGGATTGAAAGATATAAGTGATCAAAGTTGGGAATTCTTAATGTCCAATGTTCTGACATTGCATAGGACATCATTAATATTTTTTCAGCAAGAATGCCCCAACTTCTAGGACGTTTTTCTCCATGATCCAAGTTGAACCAGGTCTGGAGTCAAACATGAAAGTTGAAGTACGTCATCTCAGGTTTCCAGAAAGTCCTAGAACGTCCTTGTAGCATACTCGAGCAGGGAGATATGATTTTCACAAGAAGCATTGATAAAGCAGAATTTTCATGACAGCTTTTAGGACAGATTTGACTACACAAGTTCAAGACCATTTTTGATGACTTTGCAAGCTGAACCAAGACCAAAGTCAAACATTTGAGTTGAAGTACGTCATCTAAGCTTTCCAGAAAGTCCTAGAACGTCCATGTAGCATACTCGAGCAGGGAGTTATGAATTTTACAACAGGGCTTGCTGCAGCTGATTTTTAAGACATGTTTCAGGACAGATTTGCACACTTCTTGTGCCACACGAATTTCCAAGCCTTGTCATCACTTTGGACACCTCTGAGGATCAAATCTAAAGGGGACAAACACTGAGCCAAGCCTCCAAAGTCCTTGGAACAAGAAGTAGCATGCTATTCCTAAAAATCCCTAAAAGAGGGACAAGACTCCAATTTTGGATTGGAGCATTTAATAGATGCTTAGAGGTGGCATGGACTGACACATTTGCAACTGAATTCAGTCAAGATTCCTCCAACAAGTAGGGAACCAAAGCTCTGTGCTCTAACCTCTAGTCAATGGCTAGAGGAGACTTGGATTTTCATTGGACAACATTGGCCAAACCTCTGCTGCAGCCAGCATTCACTGTTGCTGCGAAAAAAAACTTGCTCTACTATAAATAGAGCTCATTTGTGTTCAGTTTGAGTACACCAAAGCCATCAAACAGATGCTTTCCTCAAAATCTCTTCTTTCACCTCAAATTTGCCTTCCAAAGCAAGTAATTCTGATTTTTTGAGTTAGAAAGCAATTCCACTCAAACTAATCACACACACACACCTCATATATATCATATGTAAGCTGTGCAAACTATCACAGGTGACCTGTAATCACAAAATCACAAAGTCACTTCTCAAAACCTCGAAATGGCACTTTTTTGCATTTTTCAAGCCATGTCTTGATTCAGTCACTTTCCAAACCAGATAAAACCTCAAACACACTCCAAATATCATCCTTGAACTGTCCCAAATGGTTCCCAGCATCTGGAACACCATTTGAGAGAGTTGCTATTTTGGTCACTTTTAACCCCTTTTGCAAGAAAGGGACAGTTTGTGTTTTTGCAGGTACCAGTTGATTCCAATCATCCTAAAAGCTTCTAAGGGATCATTTGAGTGTGTCTAAAGCATCAAATCATTTCTGGAACAAGAGGCTTGACAGATTGCACAAAAACTCCAAAAAGCTCAAAAAGAGGTAAGCATCACAACTTGGAATCCTTGAAATCATGCATTGCTTTGAAGTCCACTGATCATACACATCTCATACATGTTGTATATGTTGCATTTGGGCTAATTCACCATGTAATCCATGCCTGTATCAAAGTGTAGTACAAAAAATGCAATTATAGGTCCTTTTCAAAACCACTATCGAGTTTTGAGGAGGGAGTGTGATCTGAAAAAACTACCACCACCATTGGATTCCTTGTGAAATTCTGGGCCAGATGCATATAAATTTTGTCTCAAACCATTGAGATTTGAGAAAGTTATGGGTGTTGGAAGTTTGATAAAAAAGATGTTGAAAACTCATGAAAGATGTCGAATGAGATGTTGTGACATCTTTCCTCTTTTTCTTAGTTTATCTTCAAAACTCAACCAATTCTTTCACATAGCAAAAATTATCATTTTCCAAATCTGTTTTACACATTTTTTATTCATACTCCATAATATTTTAATCCACCAAAAAATCACAAAAAATATTATTATTTGATATATTTTTAATATATTCAAAAATATTATTTTAAATTGTTTTAAATGCTTTTAAAATGATTTCTTTTTCTTGATTTTTAAAACCAAAATGATTTTAAATATTCATGTGGATAAAATACTTTTTCATAAACCTTAATCACTGTTTATAACATGATTAATGATTTTATTTGATATTTTTTTATCATTTTTTACTTGATTTTTCTTTGAAAAATGCTCTTTAAAAAATGAAATTAGGGTTTTTGATTAATTCAACCCTCATCAAACTTTTTCAAACACTCATGGGCCTCTAATAAAGTGTAAGACCCAACCCTTTGTAAATACAACCCATTTTGGGCCTCACTTATGCTATAAGTCCCGTTGTATTTCAAAAAGTTCGACGCGATCATCATCCGTTGAAAAACCATTTGGGCCTCTCCTTGAGCTATAAGACCCATTCAAACTTTTGGGCCTCTAATAGAGTGTAAGACCCAATCCTTTTTTGACCAAATCATTTTTGGGCCTCAGTGTATTGTATAAGTCCCGATACCGTAAAAAACAAACGGCACGATCGTCGCCTTTTGAAAAATAACAACTGGGCCTCTGATAACACTAAAATACACTGTACATTTGGCTCTGATTTTACATGATTTTAGTTGTTTATTTGTTATTTTCCTTTGCTATTATGGTATTTTGTTTTACTTTCAGATTTATTGCCTGATTTAAGCCCACAAAGAGAAAACAAAGCAAAACGGAGCAAAAATGAGGATTTCTTGTGTAAAATGTACACTGACCGTTTCACTCAGCGAGCGCCAAGGAGGACGCCGTTGACCTTATGACTTCACCCCCACGCCAATAGTCACAAAAGGCGTTTCTCCTCCAAAACAACACTCGGCGGACGCGGAGCAGGGGTCGGCGGACGCCGGCAGTTATAAATAGGCAAACAGTTGAAAATGGTAGAGGCAGTTACACACGAAGGAATTATTGTTTAAAACGCTTTTCATAATGTCGTGCAACAGTTACAGCTTCATGGCCACTATAAATAAGCCTTGTATTTTCATTTTTAGAATATCCAATCTTAGTTTCAACCTTAGGCATAGAGTTCTCTTGTAAAGCAATAATCCATCACATCGAGGGGTTATTGCACTATAGTTGTTGGTTCGATTGGAGCATTGTAGTTAGAAGTTGTTTACTTTCCAGCAGTTTAATTTCCAGCTTTGTACCAGATTCAGTCTCCGTTTTGGAGCAGGTTTATTTATAAATCGCATTTTATTATATTTCGCATCGCCTTTATATTATTTATTTTCTCGCACTGCTTTATATTCATTTATTTTCCGTCTCTGTTTTACTTTGTTATTTTATTTATCTGTGTGATTTGTTGTATTTTGGAACTGAACTTAAGCGTGACACTTGTGTTCACCCTCTTAAAGTACACTATCACACTTCGCACATTTTTTTATCTTATAAATGTTTTCGTTTGCAAACCAATTTATTATTATATCTTTAATTACTATGTCTAGCTAAATCCCTTGTGCTAGAATGTGAGGATCGTCGTTCAGACGATACTCCACATGTCTTCTCTTTAGAAATACTTTAGGGGCTGTTTTTGATTTTAATTAAACTCTTCTGAACTTAAATTGATCGATCATTACGTAAATGAGACCGTGTTTTTGTTTGCGTAATGATTGTGACTAGATCGGGTAAGATCGAAAGTCGTCTGACATTTTAGAAAAGAGTTTGTTAGTAGTTAATTGATAAATACAGCGGAAGCACTTTATTGATTAACTAGGAAAGTTTTATATTATTAGAAAGAGGTTTTAAAACTATTTTCGGACGCGTTTATAGATTTAGGATCCGGTTGGCCGAGCATATGCCGGAAACCCTTTGGTATAAAATATTTTCAATTGAAAGCACTTTTTAACTAAGTCTTAGAGGTAATTATATAAAAAAGGACTTTCAACACTTTAACATAAGGAGCGACCGGTGTAGCGTGAGCGGCTGGTATAGATTAAAGGTTAGGTCTGTTTCCGATCACGCTAACGCGGTAGATCCTTTTTAATTAACTCTATTTCAAAGAAGGAAACATTGCCCCGTAAGTGTTACTATTTAGAAGATAGGAGTATTGTTTGATTGATGTGAATTACATTCCAGCATATTTATTTATCTGATTAATTTCTATTTTCGTTCAGTTAAAACTTGTACTCAGATTTCGTTTGGCCTTAGATAAACACCGTAACAATAGTAATCGATATATTTGACATTGGTCTCTGTGGGAACGATAAATCTTTTATATTACTCTGACGTACTCCGTATACTTGCGGATAACACACATCAAGTTTTTGGCGCCGTTGCCGGGGACCAATTACGTCAAAATTTCGTACCCTATTGTTACACCGTCTAGACTAAGGCATCCCTTAGCCAGTAAATGCGAAGAACTTGCAGTACCGGAAACTTAGTTGATCCATTAGAAGAACCTGAACGTTACACCCGAGCTCGTCTTTTACTTCGAAAACTTAAAAGAGCAATGGCAGAAGAAGAAAATGCTAAACCTCTTAAGGATTTCGCCTTACCCTCTAACAAAGAACCACATTCTAGTATAGTTAACCCCAATATACCAGCCAATAACTTCGAATTAAAACCATCTCTGCTACAATTAGTTCAACAGAACCAGTTCGCAGGTCTTCCTATGGAAAACCCGAACCAACATCTTAAAGTCTTTATTCAACTAGCCGATACTTTAAAAGCGAACGGAGCTCCTCCTGAGGCAATACGTCTAAGACTATTTCCATTTTCTCTCAGAGATAGAGCCCGATCATGGTTAGATTCCCTTCCAGCCAACTCTATAACCACTTGGAATGACCTAAAAAAAGTATTCCTTGCTAGATACTTTCCACCGAGTAAAACTGCTGTCTTACAAAACCAAATAACCTGATTCACCCAAAGCGAGGGAGAATCACTTTTCGACGCTTGGGAGAGATACAAGGAGCTATTAAGAGCATGTCCACATCATGGCTTAGAACAATGGCTCATAATCCATACCTTTTATAATGGACTCATGTACAACACCAAGATGACCATAGACACTGCCGCTGGTAGTGCTCTAATGAACAAACCCTACGCCGAAGCTAGCGCTCTCATTGAGGATATGGCACAAAACCATTACCAATGGGGGACTGAACGAGCACAAGTAGAGAAGAAAGAGACCAAAGGAGGTGTGTATGAGGTAAGTTGTTTTGACCATATGAACGCAAAAATGGACGCTATAGCCCAAAAAGTAGAAAACCTAACTATCAACCCCACAGCAACTGTAGCAGCAATACAACCCGGATGTGAAATATGTGGAACCTTAGGACATACCATGGCTGAATGCAACCTGCTAGCAGAGAGTGCCACAGATCAGGTTAATTACGCCCAAGGAAACCCATATTCAAACACATATAACCCTGGATGGAGGAATCACCCAAATCTTTCCTATAAGAATAATAACCCCACTCAAAATTCGACACCTCAAAGACCACCCGGTTTCCAAACTCAAAGACCCAACCAATCTGCAACATATGCTCCTCAGAAGTCAAATCTTGAGAAAAAGGTGGACGAATTCATCTCAGCTCAATTACAACAGAACAAGGAGTTCATGAATCAAAACATTCACATAAATGGACTAATTACTCAGTTGGGTACTAAACTCGATTCTGTAATTACTCATAACAAAATGCTTGAAACCCAAATCTCTCAAGTGGCACAACAACAATCTACTCATGTTACACCTGGAGGGCAATTCCCTGGACAACCTCAACCTAACCCTAAAGGGCATGCTAATGCTATAGCCCTAAGGAGTGGGACCACTTACGATGGGCCTATAAACCCTAGGTTGAATAATCCAGAACCTCCTAGAAAAAAGGTTGTGACCACCCCTGAGAAAGAAGTTGAGAAATCAGTGGAACTTGAGAAATCTAAAGATACGAAAGTTAAGGAGAAGGAAAGAGAAGAGAATGAAAAAGTTTATGTACCACCTCCTCCTTACAAACCTCCGATTCCATACCCACAAAGACTTAAATAAACCAAATTGGATAACCAATATAAGAAATTCATAAAAGTGATTGAGAAACTCCATGTAGAGATTCCATTCACCGAAGCTATTACCCAAATACCATCCTATTCCAAATTCCTTAAAGACATTCTGACCAATAAACGAAGATTAGAAGATCCTAAACCTATAGAATGTAATTCAATCACTGAGAATAAACTTGCTAAGAAGGAGAAAGACCCATGAAGTTTTTCTATACCTTGTGTTTTGGGAAACCAAGTTATAGATTAAGCACTTCTGGACTTAGGAGCAAGTGTAAGCCTAATTCCTTTAGCCATTTTTAAAAGGTTAAACTTAGGAGAAATACAACCAACTAGGATGTCTCTCTAATTAGCTGACAGATCAGTTAAATATCCAATTGGCATTTTGGAAGACGTCCCAGTTAGACTTGGTCAACTTTATATTCCAACCGATTTCGTAGTAATGGACATTAAAGAAGACGATGAGATCTCAATCCTTTTAGGTAGACCCTTCTTATCAACAGCCGGAGCTATAATTGATGTCAAGAAAGGAAGAATGACATTCGAGGTGGGTAATGAAAAAGTAGAATTTATACTATCCCAATTCTTAAATGCACTGGCCATAGATGACTCATGTTATGTCATTGATATAATTGATGAATGCATAAGAGAATTAGATGAAGAAGATCCAGTAGAAATCATCAAACTACCTTTCATCCCCATAATGGAGGACGATGAATTCGAACACTTACCTAAACCTTATATAGATAACAGTCTTTATGAATGCTTGGCACTCACCCCAGATCATATGCCATGTCAGAAAAAACCATCAATAGGGCTTAAGGAGCTACCTAAGAATTTAAGATATGAGTTCTTAGATGAAGAATTAAATCGCCCAGTCATAGTCAGTGCCACGTTAGATGGTCCTAAAACCAATCAACTCTTAGATGTTCTACGAAGATATCCCTCAGCTCTAGGTTATAAAATTTCCGATCTCAAAGGAATAAGTCCTTCTGTGTGTATGCACCGAATTATGCTGGAGGAGGACGCTAAACCCTCCAGAGAACATCAACGAAGGATAAATCCTATAATGAGTGACGTTGTAAAAAGGGAAGTGTTGAAGTTGTTAGAGGTTGGAATAATATACCAAATATCTGATAGTAAATGGGTAAGCCCCGTACATGTGGTACCTAAGAAAGGAGGTGTCACAGTTGTACAAAACGACAAAGGAGAACGAATAGCCAAACATGTGGAAAATGGTTGGCGAATGTGTATCGATTACATAAAACTCAATAAGGTAACTAGGAAAGATCACTTCCCGCTTCCATTCATTGATCAAATGCTCGAACGTTTAGCTAGGCATTCTTACTTTTGTTATTTAGACGGATACTCAGGATTTTTTCAAATACCCATTCACCCTGACGATCAGGAGAAAACAACCTTTACATGTCCCTATGGAACATTTGCTTACAGACGAATGCCATTTGGACTATGCAATGCCCCAGCTACCTTCCAACGCTGTATGATGTCAATCTTCACAGATTTCCTTGATGAGATCATGGAAGTATTTATGGACGATTTCTTGGTATGTGGATCCAGTTTTAAAAACTGTTTAACAAACCTCGAGAAAATCCTGGAAAGATGCGTAGAAGTGAACCTTGTTCTAAACTGGGAAAAATGCCATTTTATGGTGACTGAAGGCATAGTACTAGGACACATAGTGTCCGAAAGAGGCATTGAGGTTGATAAAGCTAAAATAGAAGTTATAGAAAACCTTCAACCACCCAAAACCATTAGAGAAATCCGAAGTTTTCTTGGACACGCCGGTTTCTACCGACGCTTCATTAAAGACTTCTCCAAAATAACTAAACCATTAACCAACTTACTTATGAAAGACGCCGAATTCAAATTCGATGCTAAATGTCTTGAAGCCTTTAAGTACCTAAAACAGGCACTAATTTCTGCACCTATAATTCAACCACCTGATTGGAATCAACCTTTTGAAATTATGTGCGATGCTAGTGATTACGCTATAGGCGCTGTTTTGGGACAAAAGAAGGATAAAAAACTCCATGTAATTTACTACGCCAGTAGAACTTTGGATACGGCTCAGCTAAATTATGCCACAACCGAGAAGGAACTCCTGGCAGTAGTCTTTGCAATCGACAAATTCCGATCATATTTAGTAGGAGCGAAAATCATAGTCTACACTGATCATGCTGCGATAAGATATCTATTAAGCAAAAAGGACGCTAAGCCTAGATTACTACGCTGGATCCTTTTGCTTCAAGAATTCGATTTGGAAATTCTAGACAAGAAAGGCACTGAAAATGTGGTCGCAGACCACCTCTCAAGGCTTGAATATTTAAAACCAGATCTTGTTCCTATCAATGATGATTTCGCGTACGATAGATTAGTAGGAGCAGTTAGAACCATCCATGATGATTATCCTGACCCTTATTTAGAAGTACACATTGAAAAAGCATTCACAATGACAACCGTACCTTGGTATGCAGATTTTGTTAATTATCTAGCAGCTGATATCATACCCCCTGATCTAAATTATCAACAGAAGAAGAAGTTCTTTCATGACGTAAAACACTTCTATTGGGACGAACCCCTTCTATTCAAGAGAGGCGCAGATGGCATTTTCCGTCGCTGTGTCCCTGAAGAAGAAGTTGAAAATATAATTAAACATTGTCACTCTTCACCTTATGGTGGACATCTAGGCTCGTCCAAAACATGCGCTAAAATACTTCAAGCAGGTCTTTTCTGGCCAAAGTTATGGCGCGATGTTCATGCCTACATTGTAAGATGTGACAGATGCCAACGCACTAGGAACGTCTCAAGGAGGGACGAAATTCCTTTGAAAAATATTCAGGAGGTGGAAATCTTCGATGTTTGGGGTATAGATTTTATGGGACCTTTTCCATCTTCGATGGGAAACAAGTATATCTTAGTAGCCGTTGATTACGTATCCAAGTGGATTGAAGCCATAGCTGCACCCACCAACGATACTCGTGTAGTCATTAAACTATTTAAAAACTATATTTTCCCTAGGTTTGGAGTACCCTGATTGGTTATAAGCGATGGGGGATCGCACTTCATATCTAGGATATTTGAGAAACTATTAAAGAAATACGGAGTGAAACACTGAGTAGCCACACCTTACCATCCACAGACTAGTGGACAAGTTGAAGTCTCAAATAGGGAAATAAAACAAATCTTAGAAAAAACCGTATCAATCTCTAGAAAAGATTGGTCCTTAAAACTACAAGAAGCCTTGTGGGCTTATAGGACCGCTTTCAAAACCCCTATAGGAACAACCCCATATCAATTAGTCTACGGAAAATCTTGCCATTTACCCTTTGAACTTGAACATAAGGCCTACTGGGCCATAAAAGCCCTTAATATGGATTACTTAACAGCCGGAGATAAACGAATTCTAGATATTCATAAATTAGAAGAATTACGCCGGGATGCTTATGAAAATGTTGTAATATATAAAGAAAGAACCAAAGCATGGCATGACAAAAAGATTATCCAAAAAGAGTTCAACGTAGGCGATCCTGTACTTCTTTTCAATTCTAGATTACGATTGTTTCCAGGTAAGTTACGCTCAAGATGGACTGGACCCTAAGAGGTCACCAAAGTCCTGAAATCTGGAGCATTTGAAATTGCAAATCATTCGTGTAGTCCCTTTCTAGTGAATGGACAAAGATTGAAACCCTACTATAGAGGGGACATCCCTACTTACTACTCAGGTCACACTCTGATAAACCCACCTATAGCAACATCCACAACGTAAGTTTTTCAGTTGTCAAGCTAACGACGTTAAACAAGCGCTGCGTGGGAGGCAACCCACGATTTTCTTTTCGTTGTTTTTATTTATGCGTAGAATTTATTTCGGAAAAAGAAAAAAAATATTTTATTAATTATATTATATTATTTTTCTAAAGTGATTAAATTATGCAATGTCTATGTTTACAGGTTACAGATCACATCATCTCAGACATTCCACACTAACTTTCTTTGCAGGATGCAGAGCTATGATGACATGCACATTGTGTTCAGAGATGACGAACAGAGGAAGAAATACGTAGTCCTTTCTGAGAGACCAATCCTACCCACTAGGTACCCTGACCCAAACTGTCTAACAGCCTTAGGTATTGAGGCCAGTGTGAGGTACCTTTTTCACCAGCTCCAGTGGGATGAGTATTCTGAAGCTATGAATGTAACCTATAAGCATCTGACCTTAGAGTTCCTCAGCTCACTCATTTATGACCCTTATAGTGGAAGAGGTTATAACAGTGGAAGCATAAGATTCAGACTATTTGGAAATGAGTATACCCTGAACCACAGAGATTTTGCTAGAATACTTGGTTTTCAATGTGGCTTGGATGCAATCCATTTTATGCATGAAACCAATGTTATGCAAGATGAACTTGACATATTCTGAAGCAAAATCACCGGTGGAGGAGGACCTGATCCTTCCACCCAATTGGCAAACAAAATCCATAACCCAGCTTTCCGTTATTTCCAAATGATCCTAGCTGAGACTTTCATTGGTAGAAGTGAAACCGAGAACCAAGTTACTGCAGAAGAGATTCTGATGCTCTTTTGTACTGCTGAGTCACGACCATTAGCCAGTGGTAATTTTCTGATGTATAACCTATATTTGATTGCTGCATCTTCCAAAGGACCCATCCATGTGGGCGGTACGATCACACACATAGCTCATGCTCTAGGTCTAGCCAACAAGCTGACTCATCTTACATCCCATTGTGGATATACCTTGATTGACATTCCTCACTGCCTTGACCGTGGTCTTATTAGGAGAGCATTCTTTAGTGCAGATAACTTTAAGCTCCTAATAGACAACGAAGTTATTCACCACTTTGGTCTGCCAAACCATACCAGAACAAGTGTCCATGATAGAGCTAACTGGTCATACGCTTTGGAAGGCCAGGACGAGACACCAGTCAAACCAAGAAACCACCCTGTGCCTGAGTACCACCCTTCACCCTATCCTGAAAGGACTACCGTTTATTCCTCTAACGTTAATCTGTAATGCAGGAACATTTATTCAGAGTTTGACGCTATGCGCAAGGAGATCATTTCTCTTCGCGAAGAATGCGCCGAGCTTACCTTACAGATAGAGATCGCATACGCGACAAACGCTTCATCATATGATCTTTTGGAGTAGGAGATTTGCGATCTCAAGCGCCAGCTTGCAGAGGCACGGACACCTTGTCCTCACATGACTCAGGGTGTTCGTCATCAGTCTTCTTAGGAGATATTCAGGAGCCCTGGAGCATAGCTCATACTTTGTGTGGAGGAGACTTACCTCATGCTTGTTTTGATCGTTTATTTTTACCTTTACTGCACTACTATCTTTATTGTTATTGTCATTATTATCAGACTATTAGTAGATTTTATTTTCCATGGTTATTAGAATTATGGCAACCTTATGTTTTTGAGAGTGTTATTTTATTTCAAGTTATAATAAATATCTACTTCATTACAATCTATTGTTTATATTTAATTTCCGTTCATTCATTTTATTTAAAAAATAATAATAATAATAATAAAATAAAATAAAAATAAAAATAAAAATAAAAATAACTGTTATTTAAATAAAACATTTACAAATATATAAAATATAAATAAATAAAATATTCTTTATGTTTCTTTCATGTACCAGTATGCTGTAGACACCCCAAGGCAAGAATATTGAACCAACCAAGGCCCAAATCCGTGCCAGCCCATTTTCACAGTCCGCGGACGCGGACCCCCCCTCGGCGGACGCGGAAGCGTTCTGGGTTCTAAAACGAACCAGAATTAAAAAACCCATTTTTTCCCCAACTCTCTTCATCTTCTACCTCCATAAACTCCGAATTCAACCACCATAAAACCCCATTAAACTAGTAAAATCCATCATTTCATAACTTCCCCACTACCATTACACCTTCCATTTCCCATTATCTCGATAAAATCCATAGATTTCACCAATCTTCCATCACCAAACCTTCATTTTATTCCAACAATGGCAGCGGAGAACCAAGAAAATATCATTTTTCGTGATGGAGATGACGGAGTCAAGCAATGGGAAAAATGGGACCGACTTCGGACACGCAACATTCTTGCGACGAGGTACGTTAATGATACTTGTCTCTATAGCCTTGGTATAAGATTTAGCGTATTTTATTTATTACAAAATTTGAAATTAGAGAACATTTTTATTCGCAAGGAGCCTACCTACGAAAGGCTAACCCGCGAATTTTTGAGTTCTTTGGAGTACAATGTCAGAGAAAACACTGCCAGCACAGTAAGCACAGTGAGATTTAGGATGTTTAATGTCGAATACATTTATACCACTGATGCACTTGCTGAGTTATTAGGATTCCATTTTGGGAATGGTGCGGCCTGTGAGGCGCCCATAGACACAAGTTGGTCAACTGAAGCCTTTCAAATGTGGAGAAACATCTTAGGCCAAACCACTTGCTCCTATGATGGAAATTTAGCTTCTGACATTCATAACCCGGCCATACGGGTATTCCGCCTTTTAGTAGCTGATACTATTTTTGCCCGTGAAAACTCTAACAAGATGAATTCCAAAGAATTCATATTTTTACAGGCTGCTTTAATCAAAAGAAGATTAAATCCTGTCCCGTTTATGTTATCACATATGAGGGCAGTTGAGAAAAAGGGCAACACCGTGTCATTTGGAGGGTTGATTACCTTCATTGCACGAGCCCTACACCTGGACGCTGAGTTGGCCACATTGGAACCACTTCCTCCTCGCACCATTGATTTAAAATTTCTGTGAGATATGCGTTTATGCAAAACGAGGCCGGAAGGAGGATATATCCTCATGGTTCACAATGCTACCATCCCGAGTGTCGCACTACCTTGTTCAGCACGCACAGATGTGCGCAAAAGAGAAAACTGGCTCTATGATTTGAAGGTTGCTCCTGTTCTAGGCCCACTAATTCCAAACGTCCCTGAGGACGAAGGAAATGAGACAGATGACAAATATGAGCATATGGAGCAGTCCCCCATTCATGTATCACCTGCACACACCCCACCTGTTACTAACCATCCTGCAGGTACCTCTTCCGGATTTTACACCACTCAAGAAATGTGGCAAGCACAACAAGCCAGAGAAGAAGAGCGAGATGGCTTATTCTATGCCATGTACCAACAACAGCAGGAGATGATGGACTTTATGCGGGAGTCACAGAAATCCACTCTTGAGAGTTTCCAAACACTTAGAGATCAAAATGCCTCTCTAATCGAGAGGATTGAGCAGATGGAGTTGTCATCTACTACCCGGCACCGCAGTAGGAGTCGTTGTCCCAGACGCCCAGAGCATGGTGGAGATGGCCCCAGTGGCCGACACGATTGAGTACCAGGTTTCACCTATTCCTTTCTCACTTTTATCGAAACATTGAGGACAATGTTCGGTTTAAGTGTGGGAGGAGATATTTACTGTTTTTAGTATTTATTTATTTACTGTTTTCTAATGTAGTTTAGTTTGTTTTAAAAATGTGATTTACGAGTCATTTTGTGTAGTTTATCTATTCTTCCAATTCTTGAGCCATAACAAAAATTTTTAACAAAGAAACAGCATTATTTTTTTGATAATTTGGGCTATTAGGACAAGTAAGATCAATTGCAAAGGCTTGGGAAAACTATTTGAAAAATCGATATTGTTTTTACACCGTAAGTTTCTCAATTATAGGAGCTTATCTAGATTTATATTATACAGTGGCCTTAAAATCTCACCCTTCATCTCTAACCCTTAAGTAGTTTATTTTAGCAGTCAACACCATCTTAATCACCGCTAAGTGACAAACCGATGCAAATAGGTAAGATCCTGCCAAAGAAAAAGAAAAAGAAAAGAAAAAAAAAAAAAAAAAAATATATATATATATATATATATATATATATATATATATATATATATATATATATATATATATATATATATATATATATATAATAATAATTTCAAGAAGATGTTCAAATATCTTTAGAAAAATTGCAAGAAAAAGTACATAAAAAAAAAAGATATATATATATATATATATATATATATATATATATATATATATATATATATATATATATTTGCCAAAAAGTATCAAATCGTTGATAAGAAGGATCAGGATTACCACAGGTTATGTTCACCATGCGAGTGAAAGATAACGGGCTTAATGTGACAGCGCTTGAATGAAAAGGGGTAAGAAAGGGATGAGTAAGATAGGCCTAAGTATAATATCATAGTTTGGATTGGTTTGTGTAGGAGAGAAACTTATGCCCGCAAATCGCGGAAAGTGTCATTACGATACCCTTAATTCATGAGTTAGTACCTACTGATGTATTATTGATCAAACTTAAGTTCTTAGCCCAGATCAGTTTCGTGCATGTTTGCTGTTTTTCTTTGGTTTACTTATCAGAGTTTCCTTGAGGACAAGCAAAGGTTTAAGTGTGGGAGATTTTGATAACACTAAAATACACTGTACATTTGGCTCTGATTTTACATGATTTTAGTTGTTTATTTGTTATTTTCCTTTGCTATTATGGTATTTTGTTTCACTTTCAGATTTATTGCCTGATTTGAGCCCACAAAGAGAAAACAAAGTAAAATGGAGCAAAAATGAGGATTTCTTGTGTAAAATGTACACTGGCCATTTCACTCAGCGAGCGCCAAGGAGGACGCCGTTGGTCTTATGACTTCACCCCTACGCCAACAGTCACAAAAGACGTTTCTCCTCAAAAACAACACTCGGCGGATGCGGAGCAGGGGTCGGCGGGCGCCGACAGTTATAAATAGGCAAACGGTTGAAAACGGTAGAGGCAGTTACACACGAAGGAATTATTGTTTAAAACGCTTTCCATAATGTCGTGCAGCAGTTACAACTTCATGGCCACTATAAATAAGCCTTGTATTTTCATTTTTAGAATATCCAATCTTAGTTTCAACCTTAGGCATAGAGTTCTCTTGTAAAGCAATAATCCGTCACATCGAGGGGTTATTGCACTATAGTTGTTGGTTCGATTGGAGCATTGTAGTTAGAAGTTGTTTACTTTTCAGCAGTTTAATTTCCAGCTTTGTACCAGATTCAGTCTCCGTTTTGGAGCAGGTTTATTTATAAATCGCATTTTATTATATTTCGCATTGCCTTTATATTATTTATTTTCTCGCACTGCTTTATATTCATTTATTTTCTGTCTCTGTTTTACTTTGTTATTTTATTTATCTGTGTGATTTGTTGTATTTTGGAACTGAACTTAAGCGTGACACTTGTGTTCACCCTCTTAAAGTACACTATCACACTTCGCACATTTTTTTTTATCTTATAAATGTTTTCGTTTGCAAACCAATTTATTATAATGTCTTTAATTACTATGTCTAGCTAAATCCCTTGTGCTAGAATGTGAGGATCGTCGTTCCGACGGTACTCCACATGTCTTCTCTTTAGAAATACTTTAGGGGCTGTTTTTGATTTTAATTAAACTCTTCTGAACTTAAATTGATCGATCATTACGTAAATGAAACCGTGTTTTTGTTTGCGTAATGATTGTGACTAGATCGGGTAAGATCGAAAGTCGTCCGACATTTTAGAAAAGAGTTTGTTAGTAGTTAATTGATAAATACAGCAGAAGCACTTTATTGATTAACTAGGAAAGTTTTATATTATTAGAAAGAGGTTTTAAAACTATTTTCGGACGCGTTTATAGATTTAGGATCCGGTTGGCCGAGCATATGCCGGAAACCCTTTGGTATAAAATATTTTCAATCGAAAGCACTTTTTAACTAAGTCTTAGATAAACACCGTAACAATAGTAATCGATATATTTGACATTGGTCTCTGTGGGAACGATAAATCTTTTATATTACTCTGACGTACTCCGTATACTTGCGGATAACACACATCAGCCTCTCCTTGAGCTATAAGACCCATTCAAAACTTTTGGGCCTCTATTAGAGTGTAAGACCCAATCCCCTTTTAACCAAAATATTTTGGGCCTCACTTATTGTATAAGTCCCTCTGCGTTAAAACAAAACCCCGGCGCGATCACCATTTTTAACGAAAAATCAACTGGGCCTACCCTCGTGTTATAAGCCCCACTCTTTTTCTTTAAACCTCTTGGGCCTCTTGAGAGAGTGTAAGACCCATCCCTTTGTACAGAAAACCTTTTTGGGCCTCAGTCACTTGTATAAGTCCCCCTGTACAAATTCAAACAGTGCACTCACTGACAAAACCCTGGGCCTCTCCTTGAGCTGTAAGCCCCAACCATTTTTATTTCAAAGCACTTTCTCCTTTGATTTTGAATATACTGTTGTTTTCAATCTTTCTTTGTTGAACAACTAACCAAACAGCATGGAAGCTCTACAACCGAGTAAGTGCTTACCCGCTTTCATATGTATATAACTGTATTGTGGGGCTGTTTCACTGTAAGTCTCCTTTCATTAACTCATATATATATAACTGTATTGTGGGGCTGTTTCACTGTAAGTCTTCTTTCATAAACTCATATCAACTGTGTAATAATAGTATAGATATTTAGAGTTTCCCCGGCAACTACGTCTAGCACTAGGTAAAGCCGGTTCAATCACTCTTAGAAATAGTCTAAACTAGATCCCCATAGGATTACCATACACAGTCTTCCCTCCTCTTGGGGTTAAACAATATGGAGATATGAAAGGCATCATTCTCTGTGAACCCTTTCATAGACTGTCACTCATAGAAGTTGTCAAAGAAACTCTATTCACCAGAGATGATCTCTTCTCCGTGAATTGCATCTCTTGAGTTTCTTCCAAATTCTCGAACTTTCCTGACTTTGATCTATTCTCGGTGAATAGCATTGCCTTGAACTTCTCGGGGTTTGGGGACCCACAGGCTTCTTAAAAGTAATTGTCAAGAAACTCTATTCCCCAGAGATGATCTTTTCTCCGTGAATGGCATCTCTTGAGTTTCTTCCAAATTCTCGAACTTTCCTGACTTGATCTATTCCTTGTGAATAGATTGCCTTGAATTTCTCGGGGTTTGGGGACCCATCGGCTTCTTAAAAGCAATCGGCCTCCTCTTGGGCATCGTACAATGACCCACAGGCTTCCTAAAAGCAACCCCGCCTCCTCTTGGGCTTAGTACAAGGACCATACGGCTTCTTAGAAGTATTCACAGCCTCCTCTTAGGCTTCGTATAATGATCTCTTCCTCCGGGAATGATAGCCTCCTCTTGGGCTTCGTACAAGGACCGATCGGCTTCTTAAAAGTTTCCAGCCTCCTCTTGGGCTTCGTACAAATTATCCCGACGACCTCCTAGAGGTATAGGAACAGAACTTAGTCATTTGCATAGAACAGTCCTTTCATAGAGTCTACTACTGTTCCTCAAAACATAGTACAAAGATGAAACTCTAGACTTGGACAGTCTAATCTCCTTGAGTCTCGAAGACATTCTCAAGTGACCCCTTCCTTAAATAGGAAGGAAACCCGTAGACTCGGACAGTCTCAATACCCTTTGGATTTCCCGTTTCCTCAAAGAAAAGGAAATATCCCTGATCCTTGAATCAAATCCTTGAGTACAGTGTTGCTCATATAAGAACTGATTTTCTCTTTCAAAATCAGTATACTGGACCTGTCACTCAACTGAAACAGTCACCATAGCCTCCTCTTGGGCTTTGTACAATGATTCTCCCCAGCGGAGTCAAACAAATTTTAGCCTCTCTCTCGGGCTTTGTACGAGACACATAAAAGACTCTCTTGTTGAGTCAAACTTTTCGCCTCCATCTCGGACTTTATACGAGATACAAAAAGGTTCTTATTGAGCCAAACAAATTTTAGCCTCCATCTCGGGCTTTGTACGAGATACAAAAACTCTCTTGTTGAGTCAAATTGCCTCCATCTCGGGCTTTATACGAGATACCAAAA
This sequence comes from Lathyrus tuberosus, assembly GCA_022829125.1. Classification (NCBI taxonomy): domain Eukaryota; kingdom Viridiplantae; phylum Streptophyta; class Magnoliopsida; order Fabales; family Fabaceae; genus Lathyrus; species Lathyrus tuberosus. The sequence goes on from JALAZF010000568.1 coordinate 1,460,085, forward strand.
GATTCCCTCGTCGAGTCAAAACCTTTTCGCCTCTCTCTCGGGCTTTGTACGAGACACATATTAGCCTCCTCTTAGGCTTTGTATAAGAAAACCACTGGTTGATCCAATCAACCTTTTAGCATCAAAGTTGTGCCTCGTTCACAGTATACAAACATCAACAACTCCTTCCCCTTCATCTAATCGCTGTAAGCGGCAAGCCTCTGGATCATCTACATCCATGCCACTGTCCCTCTTTTAGCATGAGAAATTCCTAAGGAAAGATAGCATTGCTCTACACTGAGTTAAAGTCTTCTCCTTCAGGTTAAAATCCCCTATAAAGGAAATTATGGCATTGCCGGATCCGCGTATCCCGGTTAAAGTAATTCTCCTTTATAAAACAGTTGTGACATACAACCCCCTCTTTAGAGATGACAAATTCTCTCTAAGGTCAACACTTTTCAGCTTCACATCTTGGGCTTTGAACAAGATACAAATCACTTTTAGCTTCACGTCTTGGGCTTTGAACAAGACACCAAAACACCCATTTCCTCCCATAGACTAGGAGGAACTACGAACGCTCTGATTTCCCTGTTTCGGTAAACGGGAATACGTAGGCATAAGATCGAAAGAAAAGAACTTAGCGAGCACAATCAACAAAAACCAAAATCCCATATCTCCATCAATCAAAAGCAGTAATTCAAAAAGCATCAGTCCTAACATCCTAATCCTTGTTCCCCGCCAGAAACCTTCTGCCAAGGTAAAAAGAAAGAAAACAGTATTGGCGAAAATACAAATAACCAGTACAAAGGCCCCCCACATTGATAGCATCCGTAACCTAACAGACCGCTGTTTAAACTCAGTATGCAAGCAGGGTTAATTGGAGACATCTATTTCCCTTCCTTCATCAGCTTCAATAGGATAAAAAATGAATCGACCTGTAGTTTAAGCTCAAACCGCAGAGAGCGACCGCGCTTAAGAACCGCGTCCAAAATCGCTCGCTACAGACTTCCCCTCTCACTGTTGACTTTTCCCCAATTCTCCTGATTACCAATCCATTGACCAATTGAACTTCTCCTGAACCAAACTGATGGACAATCTTCCATTCCTAGATACTTAGGAACCCAAGGAATACCATAGAATCAAGTCTTACCCAGAAAATCAGAAGTAAACTGACTTTATAGCAAACCCTAATCTTGGTACCCTCAGTCTAGGAGGAAATAACACAGTCTCCAAATCCAAATTCCTCTGAATATGATGTGTATCCTCTCCAACAAAGATAAGATATGCCATTTGGTGATGATAAAAACCCAAGAAGCTTGCCCATTGGAGCAATAAACCCAAGAATCTCAAAACCCTAGTTTCTGCACTGGTTAGGAGAGAGTGATCCACTTGAACTCTCTTGCTTGACCCTTTAAAGAACATCTTCTCCTCTTAAACTTGCCTCAGGCACCTTGACCCCATGCTAAGAACCAATGATATGCACACATGATAATGCAAAATGAAATGAAACATAAGTCAGTTGGTACTAAAGGTAGGAGAACAAATTTTGGGGTGCTACAGCTGCCCCTATTCAATCAACTTGGTCCTGAAGGTATGATAGCGACGGCTCTCAGACATTCCAGGATGCACGGGGATTGAATACCGAAAGAGCCCGGAAATTTGCTAACGGTGAGAATAATGAAATGGAGCGTGCTGAAAAAATAAAGAGTATGACCTCAACCACACCCACAAAAATAGGACGAATACGACCTCAATCGCACCCACAAAGGAAATACGAATACGACCTCAACCGCATCCACAAAAAACGAATACAACCTCAATTGTACCCTCAAAGGGAGACTGACCTCAATCACTCCACCCACAAAGAAAATACGAATACGACCTCAATCGTACCCACAAAACGAATACAACCTCAATTATACCCTCAAAGGAAGACTGACCTCGATCACTCTACCCACAAAGAAAATATGAATACGACCTCAATCGCACCCACAAAACGAATACAACCTCAATTGTACCCTCAAAGGAAGACTGACCTCGATCACTCTACCCACAAAGAAAATATGAATACGACCTCAATCCCACCCACAAAACGAATACAACCTCAATTGCACCCGCAAAGGAAGACTGGCCTCAATCACTCTACCCACAAAGAAAATATGAATACGACCTCAATCGCACCCACAAAAATAAATACAACCTCAATCGCACCCGCAAAGGAAGACTGACCTCAATCACTCTACCCACAAAGAAAATGTGAATACGACCTCAATCACACTCACAAAACGAATACAACCTCAATTGTATCCGCAAAGGAAGACTGACCTCAATCACTCTACCCACAAAGAAAATATGAATACGACCTCAATCGCACCCACAAAACGAATACAACCTCAATTGTATCCGCAAAGGATAACCAATATAAAGTGGACTTCGCCGTGAAACAAAACTTCTGATTTAGACCACCCTACTGAGAAAGGGAAATTGGCAAACTAAATATGTCAGGCGAGAACTAACTACCAGGCGAGAACTGGATTTCACAAAAGAGAAAGGCCAAACAAAGGAAAACTTCTAACGGACTCACGATCCACAAATCTCCTGAGTTATGCCATCTCTGTTGGGAAAGAGAACTGGCAAGGAAAGCATCAAACCTGGCTTATGCTTCGAATGCAAATGTTTGAATTTTGCCGTAATGCTCCACACAAAGTGGAAATGCTACGCGTTTTGAGGGTGCAATGCCAATGCTTATGATATGCAAAAGGGGTCCCTCCAGCAAAATAAATGCTGGAGAGAAAAGACCAATTCAGCTGGGGATGACAAAAATAAATTGTCCTCTGAATCCAGGAACTCTGCTGAGAAGGGTCATACTGATCGACTCTTCGGATCAACAACTTCTGCTGGGGATGAAATCCCGAAAGAACTACCGGGGGCCACACCTGTCTTTCACTGAAGGTAACATCCAAAACCTGAGATTTCTCCTTTACTGGGGGAGTTGAGAATGAAGGCGAATAACGGAACCGGAAGTCTGTTACTGAAGATTGCTAATATCCAATTGGGCTCAGAACCTGCTGGGGGATGCCAGCCCATAATACCATCCTGCTTGGGGAAAACAGTCCATAATACCATCCTGCTTGGGAATACTGCTGAACTTAGCTTGCTGGTGGGGAGAATGACTTTACTCCCACCTTGCTGGGGACTAGAATATGACATTGTCGGCGAAAGCACGCTTCCTGACTGGATGGGGGACGTGAAAATCCTGATTCTGTGGGGAGATAACGTCTTGATTCAAAGAAAATACTTTCCAGGTCTCCTGCTGGGGAAGGTTTGCTCTACTGAGGAAAGTGCAATCTCAATGATGGGGAAAGCAAACTGCTGGGAAATACAATCCTGTTGCCCTGCAAATTAAATAACAACAAAAAGAATATGCCACAACATGACTATCACCATTAACGCCTAAGTAATTTCTACTGCTTTTCATTATGCTTCGCAAAGCTCGAAATTTTATATGCAATTTTTATCAAAAATATCGGACGTTTTTGCAAACAAAACAGTAAAAGTAAAACAAACAACGGAAAGCTCTTTGAGTGAAATGAATATTTTATTGAGAAAAGTGGCCTGTAAATAGGCGTTTACAATTGGAAGCAATTCCTAAAAAGAGGTAGTTGCGCAAAAGCAAAAAGAAAATACACATGTCGGCAATGTGGGAACAGATATCCACCATGATTCGACTCAGCTATGACCCATATGTCTTGCTTATCCACAAATGTCTTGACCTTTGAAGAGACTAACTGTACTGATTCCTTTCTTTCAGAACTTCCAGGTATTGAAAGTGCTCACAGATCGAACGCAGACCATAGCCTTTCGCTTATAAATCCCTAACTTTTGCCTGGATCGCCCTTTTCGGGTTTTCAATCCACCGGGATACCCATTTTTTCCAAAGTCTCCTTTTCAGGTTTTCAACTTTGCGGGTTTACACGTTTCTTTTTACATTTTATCCCTAACTTTTGCCCGAACCTTTTCCTTTTTATGGTTCGCCGGGATGCCCCTTTTTTGCCTGGACTTTCATTTTATGTCCAGCGGGTCTCTTTTATGTGAAGTATTTTTTGACTACGTATGCGTTCACAAGGGATGTAAAATCTTCGCCATCCATAGTTGAAAGTAGTAAGGCTCCCCCAGAGAAAACCTTTCTGACTACATACGGCCCCTCGTAGTTTGGAGTCCATTTGCCCCTGTGATCTATCTGAGGAGGAAGGATCCTTTTCAAAACTAATTCACCTGTCTGAAAACTCCGAGGACGCACTTTCTGGTCGAATGCATGCTTCATCCTGCTCTGATACAACCGACCATGTGCGATGGCTGCCAATCTCTTTTCTTCAATAAGGTTCAACTGATCCAACCTGGCACGCACCCATTCAGCTTCATCTAGCTTCACATCTGCCAGAACTCTCAAAGACGGAAGCTCGACCTCTAAGGGTAAAACTGCTTCCATACCATATACCAATGAGAAAGGGGTTGCCCTAGTTGACGTACGCACCGAAGTACGGTAACCATGTAGGGCATAAGGTAGCATCTCATGCCAGTCCTTATATGTTACCACCATCTTCTGCACAATCTTCTTGATATTCTTATTTGCTGCCTCAACAGCCCCATTCATCTTCGGACGATATGGAGAGGAATTATGATGCTCGATCTTAAAACTCTGACATAGTTCCTTCATCATCTTATTATTCAAATTCGAGCCATTATCAGTAATGATTCTCTCCGGGACCCCATAACGACAGATGATGTCCTTTATAAACCGGGCTACCACTTGCTTGGTGACGTTGGCGTATGAGGCTGCCTCCACCCACTTTGTGAAATAGTCAATTGCGACCAAAATAAAACGATGCCCATTGGAAGCAGTGGGCTCAATCTTTCCAATCATATCTATGCCCCACATTGCAAAAGGCCAAGGAGATGATAACACATTTAGAGGTGTAGGCGGTACATGCATCTTGTCTGCGTAAATCTGGCATTTATGGCACTTTCGGGCGTACTTGAAACAATCAGACTCCATAGTCATCCAGTGATATCCTGCCCTCAACAACTTTCTAGCCATGGTGTGTCCACTGGAATGAGTACCGAAAGAACCCTCGTGAACTTCCTCCATCAACAGACCTGCCTCGTATTCATCAACACAACGAAGCAAAACCATATCGAAGTTCCTCTTATATAACACATCATCCTTGTTCAGAAAGAAGTTTCCTGCCAACCTTCTCAGGGTCTTCTTATCCTTGGTGGAGGCACCCTCTGGATACTCTTGTCTCTTCAGAAAAACCTTAATATCATGATACCACGGTTTGCCATCTGAAACATCTTCAATTGCAAACACAAAAGCTGGTCTATCCAGGCGCATAATTCTAATCGACGGAGTTTCATTCCAACGGTTCACCTTATACATGGATGCCAATGTCGCTAACGTATCAGCCATCTGATTCTCAGCTCGGGGCACATGATGAAAATCCACCCTGTCAAAGAAAGGTAACAACCTTCTGGCATAATTGTTATAAGGCACCAAATTCGCCTGACAAGTTTCCCATTCTCCTGTAATCTGATTAACTACCAACGCGGAATCACCATAGACATCGAGGTTCTTAATTCTCAAATCAATTGCTTCTTCTAACCCCATGATGCATGCTTCATACTCCGCCTCGTTGTTGGTACACACGAATGCTAATCGGGCAGTGAAAGGTATATGAGAACCCATTGGAGTTGTAATGATTACCCCAATTCCATTACCATATGAGTTGACAGCCCCATCAAAAATCATCTTCCATTGAGACCCAATCTCAGGTCCTTCATCAGGCAGAGGCTCTTCACAATCTTTCATTTTCAGAAACATAACATGCTCGTCTGGAAACTCAAGCTTCATTGGCTGATAATCCTCGACCGGCTGTTCAGCAAGATATTCTGACAGAACACTTCCCTTAATGGCCTTCTGGGAAACATACTGAATATCGTATTCTGTCAAAACCATCTGCCAACGGGCTATCCTTCCAGAAAGTGCTTGCTTCTCGAAGACGTACTTAATCGGATCCATCTTCAAAATCAACAAGGTTGTGTGGTTTAACATATACTGCCTTAGGCGCTTGGCTGCCCAAGCGAGTGCACAACATGTCTTTTCCAACATAGAGTATCTTGATTCGCAATCAGTGAACTTCTTACTCAAGTAGTAAATGGCGTGCTCTTTTCTACCTGTCTCATCATGTTGACCGAGCACACAACCCATTGAATTCTCAAGAATTGTAAGGTACATAATCAACAGTCTCCCAGACACCGGTGGCATAAGGACTGGAGGTTCCTGCAAATACGTCTTTATCCTTTCAAACGCCTCTCGACAATTTTCATTCCACCTGACCTCTTGATCTTTTCTTAACAACTTGAAAATTGGCTCACATGTGGCTGTCAGATGAGAGATGAACCTAGCAATGTAATTCAACCTCCCCAAGAAACCATGAACCTCTTTCTCTGTTCTTGGCTCAGGTATCTCCTGTATGGCTCTTATTTTTGCAGGATCAACCTCTATACCTCTTTCACTAATAATGAACCCCAACAATTTACCAGACCTCACGCCGAAAGTGCACTTGTTCGGATTCAATCTCAGCCTAAACTTCCTCAACCTTTCAAACAGCTTCTGGAGGTTCACCAAGTGTTCTTCCTCTGTCTGTGACTTCGCAATCATGTCATCAACATAGACTTAAATCTCCTTGTGAATCATATCATGAAAGAGAGTCACCATTGCCCGCTGATAGGTTGCCCCAGCATTCTTCAATCCAAAGGGCATTACCTTGTAGCAAAATGTTCCCCACGGTGTTATAAACGTAGTCTTCTCCATGTCCTCTGGGGCCATTTTGATTTGGTTATACCCAGAGAAGCCATCCATGAAGGAAAACACAGAATATTGAGCAGTATTGTCTACTAACACATCAATGTGGGGGAGCGGGAAATCATCCTTCGGGCTCGCCCTGTTCAAATCTCGGTAATCAACACACATCCTGACCTTCCCATCCTTCTTAGGTACAGGTACAATATTAGCAACCCACGGAGGATAATTTGTCACAGCGAGAAATCCGGCGTCTAACTGTTTCTGAACCTCTTCCTTGATATTGACAACCATATCTGGTTTCGTCTTTCTCAGTTTCTGCTTGACTGGAGTACAACCCTTTTTAAGCGGCAATCGGTGTGAAACAATGTCAGTGTCAAGCCCAGGCATGTCTTGGTAAGACCAGGCGAAGATATCCACATACTCTCGAAGCAACTCAACCAATCTTCCCTTAACAGTGTCTTCCAAAGCAGCCCCAACCCTTACTTCTCGTTTAACATCCTCGGTTCCCAGATTAACAGTCTCAACCTCTTCCTGATAAGGTAGAATAACCTTTTCCTCTTGTTTCAGTAACCTGGCTAATTCTTCAGGTAAGTCACAGTCTTCGTCAGTCTCTTCTTCGGCCTGATAGATGGGATTGTCGAAGTTATATCGAGCCATAGCTAAGTCATGATGGGTGGAATCTGAACAAAGAAACCTGCATGATGGATGTTTTATGTTTATTATGAGTGCAACAAACAAGAAAACACATTGCCATTTTGATGTGGGTTAATGCAAAAAGTAAAAATAGAAAAACAGGGATCAAAATATTTGAATGAAAAACGTCCTTTATTGATGATAAAAATAGCAAATAAAACATCCAAGCCCTACAAATAAATATCACTACGTCTTGGGCAGAACGTAGGACTCAACATAACAAAAAACAAAAGTAAATTACTCCGGGCGCGTCACTTGGATGACTTTCTCGGAAGACCAGTTGCCTAAACTCTGACCAGGGGTGCAGGGACGAATCCATTCATCCATGTCACAATCACTATCTCCTTCATCCTCAATAGCATTGACTCTGTCGAAGAAAACACCGGCACTGGTGAAATGGACTGGACCATAGAACTTGAGAGGCTCTTCAGGACGCCTAGGTGGCCTGTAACCCAGTCCATGAGTATCTTGCTTTCTTTGAACATCAATAACACTGCCCCACTTCTGAGAACCACCAGCTTCAACTATAGCACGCGCCTCTTTGAAAGAGGACATTGGAACCTCTGGTTGTCTGACGACTTCAGGTTGGGCAACCACCTCAGGCTGACTGGCTGCCTTTGGGGGTTCCTCGGGAATTTTCACAGCTTCAAAGGCTTGGCACAAAGTTTCCTGTACTTCACCATCTACCTCTACATACTTGAAGGTCGATAGGTGACTCACCATGATATCTTCCTCACCACAAACAGTCACGACGTGGCCATCCACCATATACTTCAACTTCTGGTGCAGCGTAGATGTTACTGCCCCAGCACCATGGATCCAAGGGCGACCCAACAAACAATTATAGGCAGGCTGAATATCCATTATGTAAAAGGTGGTGTTGAAAATCTCAGGACCCACCTTGATTGGCAGAACTAACTCTCCAATAACTGACCTCTTGGAGCCATCAAAAGCACGTACCACCAAGTCACTTGGTGTACAAATCAACCCACGAGTATCCAATTTCATCAAAGCCTTCTTCGGTAACACATTCAAAGACGACCCAGTATCAACTAACACATGCGACATTAAGGAACCACGACATTTCACTAAAATATGCAGAGCGTTGTTGTGATTCCTCCCAGCTGGAGTCAGATCTAAATCGGTGAAACCCAAACCATTACCAGCATTCACATGAGCCACAACCTCTTCTAACTGGTTGACAGATATTTCCTGCGGTACATAGGCCATATTCAAAACCTTCAGCAATGCATTTCGGTGTGCCTCAGAGCACAACAGTAAGGATAGAATGGAAATCTTCGATGGAGTTTGGTGAAGTTGATCAACAATCTTGTAATCACTTTTCCTAATCAACCTCATAAACTCTTCCACGTCTTCTGAGAAAGTATCCCCAACTGGATTTGTCATAGAATTATTTGCTTCCTGCCTCTGTACGGACTCATCCATCATCTGTTTACCTTTGTCTTGTCTTGAACTGCCAGCTTGATCCCCGGACGGAATAAAGACTCTACCACTTCTAGTGATAGCCCCTGCTTCAACAAGATTTTCAACCCCTGTGTTCACAGCTGATGTCTCTTCCAATTCCTGCTTCTTACCATTAACAAACACCTCAGCCCCATAGTTCCATGGGATGGCCTTGGTACTCTCATACGGGACTGGTCTAGGAATAGTGATAGTGACCGGCGCTGGTCTCGCCGACGCTGATATAGTTATTATCTTGAATGGAATTGTTATCGTGGCAACATTAATCTCTCTGTCAGTAACTATACTCTGCTTACAACCCCTGTCAAACTGTAATATCCCTTCATTGATCATTTTCTGAATACCTGCTTTCAATAAATCACAACCGCCTGGCTGCGACACACATCCTACACAACCTTCATCACAGCCGGGAAATACCCCTCCCTTCAACAGTCTGTCCTTCACCACACGCAAAGGAGTTTGAACCTCGTTCACATCTGAAATCAAACTCAAGTCTTCACAGTCTTTAATAATAGCATTGACCCTTGGCTCACCGTGATTCGGCATCGGGTTCTGATTCATATTTGGAACGTCATTGGAGAAATTGATGGCTTTGGAATCCACCAAATCTTGAACCTGATGCTTAAAAGCTTTACAGTTCTCAATATGATATCCGGGTGCCCCAGAATGAAACTCACAGTGGGCTTTGGCGTCATAGCCGGGAGGTGGATTACCAGTGGGTGGAGCCAAGGTTCTCTTCTGAATTAACTAGAGCTTTTGCAAGTGCTAAAATAATTGAGAATAGGGAAGAGGTGGAGTGTCAAAATGCATATCACGCCTAGTTAGAGGCTGCGATCAGCGAGGAGCCTGATTTTGTTGTTGAGACACTGCTGGCTGCTGAGGTGCTGCTGGGATGGTTACAGAAGCCACCTGCTGATTGAAGTTCTGACGAGGTCCTTCTCTACCACGATATGATGACACAGAGTTTGTATCTCCCTCTCTCTTCTTGTAACCACTGGCATAAGGCTTCTTACTTCCTCCAGATGAGGACCCGTCACTGCCTGATATTTTTCCCGCCTTAATTCCGCTTTCCACCATCTCTCATACTAAGATCAAGTCAGCAAACTTTCCAGTCATACACGGTACCAGCTTTTCATAGTAATGACCCTGCAAGGTGGCCATAAACATAGTTATCATTTCACGTTCCAACATGGGAGGCTGAACCCTTGCTGCCAGTTCACGCCATCTCTGGGCGTACTCCTTGAAACTCTCATTGTTCTTCTGTGACAAATTCTGCAGCTGTGTTCTGTTCGGAGCCATGTCAGTGTTATATTGATAATGTCTAATAAATGCCCCTGCCAGATCTCTCCAACTACGCACATCCTTCCTCTCTAGTTGCATGTACCACTCCAGGGATGCCCCAGATAGGCTATCTTGGAAGCAATGCATCATCAGCTTCTCATTCTTCGCATGCGCAGCCATTTTACTTGCGTATGCCCTCACGTGGGTCCTTGGGCAAGACATACCATTATACTTCTCGAAAGTGGGAGTCTGAAACTTGTGCGGAATAACAACGCCTGGAACCAACCCCAAATCCTCTAGATCTATACCCAAAGCATCCTGATTCACAATACCCCTTAGCTGTTCCTCAATCAACCGGAACCTCTGATCATTGTCAATCTGGGGACCAGCATCCCCACCTGGCACAGAAAATGTATCTTCCTGAAGATCATCATACTGACGGCCATGAATTGCGCCAGCACCGTTACCTCCTCCCACTACAGTGGGAACCACAACATCTCCTCCGCCCAGAGGAATCACAACATCAGCAACAGGAATACCTCCGCCCGGAGGGCCATTCTGAGCATTATTACCAGTAACACCAGTATGAAGTCCTCCATGAAGGACACCCTCTTCATCAATTCTCGCAATCAGTGGCTGAACGAGAGTCCTTAACTGCTCTTGGCCTTGCGCAATACCTTGCATCAAATCCATGAATTGGTTCATGCGAGTGTAGCGAGCGATTTTGGACGCGGTTCTTAAGCGCTGGTCGCTCTCTGCGGTTGAGCTTTAACTACAAGTCGATTCATTTTTTATCCTATTGTGAGCTGAATAAGGAAGGGAAATAGATGTCTCCAATTAACCCTGCTTTGCATACTGAGTTTAAACAGCGGTCTGTTAGGTTACGAATGCTATCAATGTGGGGGGGGCCTTTGTACTGGTTATTTGTATTTTCGCCAATACTATTTTCTTTCTAGACAGAAGGTTTCTGGCGGGGAACAAGGATTAGGATGTTAGGACTGATGTTTTTGAATTACTGCTTTTGATATGGGATTTTGGGTTTTTGTTTAGTGTGCTCGCTAAGATCTTTTCTTTCGATCTTATGCCTACGTATTCCTATTTACCGAAACAGGGAAATCAGAGCGTTCGTAGTTCCTCCTATTCTATGGGAGGAAATGGTTGTTTTGGTGTCTTGTTCAAAGCCCAAGACGTGAAGTGAAAGGTGGTTTGTATCTTGTTCAAAGCCCAAGATGTGAAGCTAAAGAGTTTATTTGTATCTTGTTCAAAGCCCAAGATGTGAAGCTAAAAGGTGTTGACTTTAGAGAGAATTTGTCATCTCTAAAGAGGGGGTTGTATGTCACAACTGTTTATAAAGGAGAATTACTTTAACCGGGATATGTGAATCCGGCAATGCCATAATTTCCTTTATAGGGGATTTTAACCTGAAGGAGAAGACTTTAACTCAGCGTAGAGCAATGCCATCTTTCCTTAGGAATTTCTCATGCTAAAAGAGGGACATTGGCATGGATGTAGATGATCCAGAGGCTTGCTGCTTACAGCGATTAGATGAAGGGGAAGGAGTTGTTGATGTTTGTGTACTGTGAATGAGGCACAACTTTGATGCTAAAAGGTTGATTGGATCAACCAGTGGTTTTCTTATACAAAGCCTAAGAGGAGGCTATTATGTGTCTCGTACAAAGCCCGAGAGAGAGGCTAAAAAGGTTGACTTTACAGGAGAGTGATTTATACTCAACAAGAGAGTGTTTTTGTATCTAGTACAAAGCCCGAGATGGAGGTTGAAATTTGTTTGGCTCAATACGAACCTTTTTGTATCTCATATAAAGCCCGAGATGGAGGCGAAAGAGGTGATTGACTCAACGAGGGAGTCTTTTATGTGTCTCATACAAAGCCCGAGAGAGAGGCTAAACGTTGTTTGACTCCGCTGGGGAGAATCATTGTACAAAGCCCAAGATGAGGCTAACTACACTGAAGAAGGATCATTATACAAAGCCTAAGAGGAGGCTATGATTATTATTTCAGTTGAGTGACAAATCCAATATACTGATTTTGAAGAGAAAATCAGTTCTTATATGAGCAACACTGTACTCAGGGATTTGATTCAAGGATCCGATTTATTCCTGTTCTTTAAGGAAGCGGGGAATCCGAAGGGTATTGAGACTATCCGAGTCTGCGGGTTTCCTTCCTATTTAACGAAGGGGTTACTTGAGAATGTCTTTGAGACTCAAGGAAGTTAGACTGTCCAAGTCTAGAGTTTTATCTCTTATACTATGCTTTAAGAAATAGTAGTAGACTCTATGAAAAGACTGTTCTATGCAAATGACTAAGTTCTGTTCCTATACCTCTAGGAGGTCGTCGGGACAATTTGTACGAAGCCCAAGAGGAGGCGGGAAACTTTTAAGAAGCCGACGGGTCCTTGTACTAAGCCCAAGAGGAGGCTATCATTCCCGGAGGAAGAGATCTTTATACGAAGCCTAAGAGGAGGCTGTGAATACTTCTACGAAGCCGTAGGGTCCTTGTACTAAGCCCAAGAGGAGGCGGGAAACTTTTAAGAAGCCGACGGGTCCTTGTACTAAGCCCAAGAGGAGGCTATCATTCCCGGAGGAAGAGATCATTATACGAAGCCTAAGAGGAGGCTGTGAATACTTCTAAGAAGCCGTAGGGTCCTTGTACTAAGCCCAAGAGGAGGCGGGGTTACTTTTAGGAAGCCTGTGGGTCCTTGTACGATGCCCAAGAGGAGGCCGATGCTTTTAAGAAGCCCGTGGGTCCCCAAACCCCGAGAAATTCAAGGCAATGCTATTCATCGAGAATAGATCAAAGTCAGGAAAGTTCGAGAATTTGGAAGAAACTCAAAGATGCCATTCACGGAGAATACATTCATCTCTGGGAGTAGAGTTTCTTGACAATTCCTAATGAGGACAGCCTGAGAGAAGACTGTGTCTGGTGATCCTATTGGGGATTTAGTTGTCTATTTCTATGACTAAACGAAACAGCGCCACTTAGTTCTAGACGTAGTTGCCGGGGAAACTCGAAATATCTATACTATTATTACACAGTTGATATGAGTTTATGAAAGAAGCTTACAGTGAAACAGCCCCACAATACAGTTATATGTATATGAAAGCGGTAAATGAAAGCGATAACCACTTACTCGGTTGTAGAGCTTCCATGCTGTTTGGTTAGTTGTTCAACAAAGAAAGATTGAAAACAATAGTATATTCAAAATCAAAGGAGAAAGTGCTTTGAAAAAGAAAGATTTGGGGCTTACAGCTCAAGGAGAGGCCCAGGGTTTTATCAGTGAGCGCACTGTTTGAATTTGTACAGAGGGACTTATACAAGTGACTGTGGCCCAAAAATGTTTTCTGTACAAAGGGATGGGTCTTAGAGTCTCTCAAGAGGCCCAAATGAGTTTTAAGAAAAAGAGTGGGGCTTATAACACGAGGGTAGGCCCAGATGATTTTTCCGTTTGAAATGGCGATTGCGCCGAGGTTTTCTTTTAACGCGGAGGGACTTATACAATAAGTGAGGTCCAAAATGGTTTGGTTAAAAGGGTATTAGGTCTTACACTCTATTAGAGGCCCAAAAGGTTTTTGAATGGGTCTTATAGCTCAAGGAGAGGCCCAGGGTTATTTTTCAAAAGGCGATGATCGTGCCGTTTATTTGAAAATGTACAGAGGGACTTATACAACGAATGAGGCCCAAAATATTTCTGTACAAGTGGGTTGGGTCTTACACTCTCTCAAGAGGCCCAAAAGGTTTTGAAAATGATTTATGAGGGTTGAATTAATCCAAAAACCCTAATTTGTTTTCAAAAATGTATTTAATTGAATAAAAATTCAATTTAAAATGATCAAAATTGTTTAACATATGAAAAACAAATTGTGATTTTGGATTAATGCTTCAAAAATTAAGTATTGACCTACAAAATAATTAAAAAGCATTAAAAGTTGCAAAATCAATGTAGAAAAAATATTTAAAATGTCAAAAACAATTAAAATATTAATTCTTTGCAAAAAATATCAATTATATGAAATAAATAATATTTTTGGGATAATTTGATAAAATAAAATATTTTAACATTTTTGTGAATTATTAAAAAAGAATCAACTCAAAATATTTAAAACTCAGAGAGAAATTAATTTTTGAATCAATTAAACAAAATCACAAAATTCAAATATTTGAATTTGTGAAAAAAGCGCCAAGAACACAAGCAAGAACACGCGCGTTTTTCTGGGTTTGGCTGATTTGCGTTTTCCATCCAATCTCACTGAATACGTAATCATATCATGCAATCCACATATCATTATGCTCGTCTCAATCTCATGATCATGTTTATAACACTTAATTTCATTTAAATTAAACATAAAACATGAAATCACGAAGAAACCTCAAGAACCCTAATTTCTGCATGAAGGCTAGGATTTTTGATACACGATTCAAACAATGCAATTAATTGAGGGAAAACATTCCATGCATGATTATGAACATATGGCCAAATTATTGTGCGAGGAAATATGCATAGATTGAGAGATGGCCAAGTATGTGCTTACCTCTAGGCCGTGACAGCAAGTACAATGTGATTTTTGATTTGGAGGTGTTACAGATGAGTGGTGATGATCTGAACAGCTTCCCTACACCCTATGGAGTGTGTTAGAATGGTTGGACTTGATTGAAATTGGCTGGATCAATTTGTGGTACCTCAGCTGCAACTTGATTGAAAATTTGAGCAACCAGCTGGTGATTTTGTGAAATTGGTGTTTCAGAAGTGATCTAAGTGTTTGATCACCTCATATGTGATGTATGTGAGGTGTGTGAGTGATTGGTTTGATTGGAAAAGCTCTCAAACTCAAAACCCGATAGCTACCTTGCTAAGAAAGGCATTTTTGCCAAGAGAAAGAGATTTTGAGGAAAGGATCTGTTAGATGGATTTGGTGTACTCAAACTGATCATAATTGAGCTCTATTTATAGTAGAGCAAGTTTGTTTTGCAAGGAATAGTAAATGGCAGCTGGTAAGTAGGTTTGGCCAATGTTGGCAAATGAAAATCCAAGTCTCCTCTAGCCATTGACTAGAGGTTAGGGCACAGAGCTTTGGTTCCCTTGGTCTTGGATAAGTCTTGACTGATTTCAGATGAGAATGGCTCAGTCCATGCCACCTTGATGCTTCCATTAAATGCTTCAATCCAAATTTGGAGTCTTGTCCCTATTTTGGCCATTCTAGGTTCAACAAGCTATTTCTTGTTCCATGGACTTTGGAGGCTTGGCTCAGTGATTGTCCTCTTTAGATTCAATCCTCTGAGGTGTCCAAGTGGATAGGAGCATTTGAATTTGGCTGATTTTGGCAAATCGAGCAAAGTTGCAAATTCTGCCTTGCCTTTGATAGATTTCAGCAAGGCAACTTGACAATGTCATATCTCATGGTGTAAGTTGAATTTGGCAATGTTCTTGGCCATTTTGGAAAGCCCTTACATGATACAACAACTGTTTGAACAAGTTTGGTTTTGATCTCTTTTGATTCCAAGTGAAAAATCCCTCTACATTTGGCAAAAAGTGAAGCAAAATCTGACTTAGTGAAATTTTCACTAAGTGTTGGAACAAAGTGTGATTTCTTGATTTTGATCACTCCATAACTCAAAATCCTTAATGAGTTGGACTTAGGTCTAGTTGAAGTTTTTGTAGAGGGTAATGAGGGCTACAAATCCATCTTTGGATGAGAAAAAATGGCCATGTGGTTTAGGAGTTATGATCCTCCAAAGTTAGTGCATTAGTGGTACTTTTTCCATAACTCAGAAAAATTTCTAAGTTTTATGATTACCCCTTTTACAAGTTATCCAACTTTCTTTGATTTTTCTTGATGAATGATGATTCAAATTATACATTAACATCATTTTAGGGTTAAAAATCCATTTTGGTGAAAAATCTCAAAAAGTCAAAGTTGACTTTTGTGCACAGTTGACTTTTTATCAGATGAATTCCAAACTGTGCCATTCTTCAGGAAATCATGTCCTTGACCTAAATCAAACTTGATGGACATGTTCCATGGGTGTCATAGGGTATATTGGGGCATGTCCTAGGGTTTGGGAGCATGTCCTGGTCAAAAGTCAAAGTTACAGTTGACTTTCCTCGCGAAACCCTAATTGTGGTGTAGATGAAAATGAGACTTGTTGCTCAAGATTCTTGGATTAATCCATTGTTCCAAATGGATCAATATAGTTCATTAGAGACCCTCAAATCATGTCTTGAGGTCTTGGCTCTTGATTTGCCCTAAAAGTCAACTTAGGGGTGAATTAGGTCAAGAAACCCTAATTCCTGATTTTTGATGTATGCATCCCCTGAGGCAAAATTGACTTGATGGATGGGTCCATGAGGTTCCATGGAGTATATTAGGTTATATTTTGGATCTTTGGCTTGTTCCCAGATGAAATTTTTCATCTGGAGGCCCTGGTCGACCAAAACCCTAATTTGGTGACACTGGCGATCTTGAGACTTGATCCACCTAGAAGGGAGCAGCCTTGTGCTTGATACTTGAAGTGGGAGTCCTCTTGATCCATTGTGGATATTTGAGAGGCTAGACAAGTTGTAGATCATGTCATTCCTTGATTGATCCTTTGTCTAAGGCTCTGAGAGGGCTTAAAACCCTAATTTTGATTGTAGTGAATGCTCAATACTCCTTGAGGCATTTGATGAGGCATGATGGTTCATCCACATTGTGATGATGATTTGCACAATGATGGGAAATCTTAGTGGTCAAAATTTGGGGTATGACAGATGCCCCTATTTAATCTTCTTGGACCCGAAGGTGTGAATGACGAAGGTATTCGGGCATTCGGGGTGCAAGAGGATTAAATATCGGAATACCCGAAATTTTGATGGCGGTTATGAATGGCAGATCGCATTCATCTTCTTTTGCTAAGCAATGATGCTTAGAAAAGGTAAACTTCCCCTCGATCCTGGTCTTCAGCCAAGGAACTGGTCTTAGTTTCTGATTTAAACTTCCCCTCGATCCTGGCTTCCTACCAAGGAACTGGTCTTAGTTTCCGATGTAAACTTCCCCTCGATTCTGGTTTCCTACCGAGGAACTGGTCTTAGTTTCTGATTTAAACTTCCCCTCGATCCTGGCTTCCTACCAAGGACCTGGTCTTAGTTTCTTTCGTCAATAAACTTTACTGACAAGGGACGCTATTTGTAGCAGTTTTCCTCAAACTTCTCGCCGAATTTCCCTGGGGAGATTCCATTTGACGAAAAAAGCTTTGACGCCAGACTTGCTGGGGAACCCAGTCGTCTGAGTTCTAGAGGTGTACAAACTTCTCTATTGGAGATGTCATTTATTGACTCTACTCGGGGAATGCGAGTCCCTTGAGAGACTGCATTCATTTGGGGTCTTTACATCATACTTTTCTCGGAGATCTCCTCGGAGAAATGCCATATGATGTGATCCAATTTTGAGGTGCCGATGACCTTTTCATCAGTGGGTTTTTCGGAGAAAAACTGCCGTACTGCCGAATCTCCGATTTAGGAGGCTTTCTCTCGGGATTTTCTTTAATCCGAGAAAACAAGGATATCATCTTCAACGACGAAGAGTGACATCGGTTGAAGGTTCTCTGGTCTTTCAGAGGTTCAAGTTATCAAAGTGGTCGAGGAGCCAACTTCAATCCAGAAATAAACTGGAGGAGAGATTGTTCAAACGCAGCGTTTCCTGACGAGGCAAGAACTGACAACTCGATTGAGATGACTCCTATCACTAAGGGACAAGACCAGCTAGAGTGATAGCGATGCAACATGAAACGTGAATGTAAATCAATAATGCATGATGTACGTATGTATATGCTGACAAAACTGACGCGACATACAAACTGACGGGTGAACACGACTGGATACTCGGCCATCGCGGGGCGAAGAAGTACCGTCAGTTCAGAATAACAATTCCACCTTGCTTAGGAGAGATAGTCCCTGTTGGGAGCTATGTTGGTCGGGCTTAGGAGATAAGAACTCGACCGTGGGTATCAGATGGGAAAGCCACATCTGATACAGTTGATCCTTTATTCAGGCGCACTGGCTTAGAAGGAGTAATTTGATTCTTCATTTTGAAGTTCGATTACTTCTGGAAAAGCGATTGATGTTCTTTTGAGGTTTAACAGTCAAAAGAAATTGCCGTCTTTATTTTAAAAGCAGAAATTTTTTTTAACAAGTAAATTCATTTTTGTTTTATTTCAAGAATCGTTAGTCATGTTAACAACGTCGTTCTGTAAAGCTAAAACAAATAAGAATTACAAACAAAAGCACAAGGGCTCAAATTTTTTTGATAGGATGGAAATCAGCCAAACGCGTGATTCCAAAGAGTATTTACAAAGTTTGAAAATGGTAATTTACAGGGAAAAGGGCTACGTTGAAACATAACGACCATTATCCTTCTACCAACTTGGAATTCGGGGCATCCTGAGCTTTTGTCGAAGATGACCTTGACTGGAGTTTTCTGACAGATGATGTAACTGCTGCTGCTGAGGGACTTGCCTCTGTTGAACATAGTTACTTGCCATTATCCCTAACTTTTGCCTGGATTGTACTATGATGTTTCCAATCCATCGGGATGATTTTTTTTTCTTGTCTCTAACTTTTGCCTGGACCACCCTTTCGGGTTTTCAATCCACCGAGACGTTTTTTTTTTTAGTTTAGGCGAAGTATTTCTTGACTACATCAACATTCGTGGGGTAGGCAAATTCCTCTCCGTCCATGGTTGCAAGTCTCAAGGCGCCTCCTGAGAAAGCTTTCGTGACCACATAGGGGCCATCATAATTCGGAGTCCACTTGCCCTGGGAGTCAGTGAGAAATGATTGTATCTTCTTGAGCACGAGGTCTCATTTTCTGAAGACACGAGGTCGAACTTTTTTGTCGAACGCCCTCTTCATTCTTTGTTGATACAGTTTACCGTGGCATAATGCCGTTAGTCTCTTTTCTTCGATCAGATTCAATTCTTCATGTCGACTTTGACACCATTCAGCTTCGGTGAGCTTGGTTTCCATCAATACTCGGATTGATGGGATCTCTACTTCTATGGGGAGAACTGCCTCGATGCCATACACTAGAGAGAAAGGGGTAGCCCTTGTTGAAGTGCAGACAGATGTGCGATAACCGTGAAGAGCAAAGGGTAACATCTCGTGCCAATCTTTGTAGGTTACAACCATCTTTTGAACGATCCTCTTGATGTTCTTGTTAGCCGCTTCTACCGCTCCGTTCATCTTGGGTCGGTAGGGAGATGAGTTATGGTGTTCAATCTTGAACTCAGCGCACAACTCCTTCATCATCTTATTGTTCAAGTTAGATCCATTATCAGTAATGATCTCGCTTGGAACACCATAACGGCAGATGATATTGCTTTTGATAAATCAGACCACCACTTTCGGGTTACATTAGCGTATGATGCTGCTTCGACCCACTTGGTGAAATAGTCAATGGCTACTAGGATAAACCGATGTCCGTTTGAAGCCTTGGGCTCAATCATGCCAATCATGTCGATTCCCCATATGGAAAAAGGCCATGGGGAAGAGAGAACTTTGAGATGTGATGGCGGTACATGAATTTTGTCGGAGTATATCTGACACTTGTGACACCTCCTCATGTACTTGTAGCAGTCGGATTCCATGGTCGACCAGTAGTACCCTGCTCTCAGAATTTTTCTCGCCATTGTGTGTCCGTTGGAATGAGTGCCAAAGGATCCTTCATGAATTTCTTTCATCAGCATGTCTGCTTCTGGTCTGTCTACGCATCGGAGTAAGACCATGTCAAAATTTTTCTTATAGAGAGTGTCACCGCTCAGGAAGAAGTTTCCAACCAATCTTCTGAGGGTTTTACTGTCTTTTCTGAGTGCCTCAGATGGGTACTCTTGTTTCTAAAGGAAGCATTTGATATCGTGATACCAAGGTCTGTCATCTATGACTGCTTCAATCATGAAGACGTAAGCGGGCCGTTCAAGGCGCATTATGTCTATCTTAGGTATGTCATTCCATTGACCTACACTAATCATGGAAGAGAGAGTGGCTAATGCATCAGCCATGTGATTCTCATCACGAGGGATATGATGAAACTCAATTCTGTTGAAGAAGGGTAACAACCTTCTTGCATAATCCTTGTAAGGAATCAATCCTAATTGGTATATGTTCCAATCTCCTGTGATATGATTGATAACCAAGGCTGAGTCGCCGTATACGTCCAAGTTTTTGATCCTTAAATCAATCGCTTCTTCGAGACCCATGATACAAGCTTCGTATTCGGCCTCATTGTTCGTACATTTGAACGTAAGTCGAGCAGTGAAAGGAATGTGGGTACCCTGAGGGGTAACAATGATTACCCCAATTCCGTTTCCATAATGATTAACTGCTCCGTCAAAGATAAGTCCCCATTGGGAACCTGGTTCTGGCCCTTCACTAGGTAACGGTTCATCGCAATCTTTCATTTTTAGATACATGACATCTTCGTCTGGGAAGTCAAACCCGATTGATTCTTGATCGTCAATCGGTTGATGAGCCAAATGATCGGCTAAAACACTTCCCTTAACGGCTTTTGAGCGTGATACTCTATGTCATATTCTGATAACAGCATTTGCCAACGGGCAATCCTTCCCGTGAGAGCAGGTTTTTCGAAGACGTACTTGATTGGATCCATTTCGGAGACTAACCAAGTAGTATGACGAATCATGTATTGGCGAAGACGTTTGGCTGCCCAAGCCAAAGCACGACAAGTTTTCTCAAGCATTGTGTACCGAGTTTCACAGTCGGTGAATTTCTTGCTTAGATAGTAAATGGCAGACTCTTTCAGTTTAGTTTCGTCTTGTTGGCCAAGTACACATCCCATTGAGTCCTCTAGGACTCTGAGGTAAATGATCAGTGGTCTTCCTTCCACTGAAGGTGATAGAATCGGAGGATTCAATAGATATTCCTTGATACTGTCGAAGACGGTTTGGCAGTCTTCTGACCAAACGCAATCCTGGTTCTTTTTGAGTAATTTGAAAATCGGCGCACATGTGGCGGTCATAAGGAATTTGAATCTGGAGATGTAGTTCAAACGTCCCAGGAATCCTCTGACTTGTTTTTCAGTTTTCGGAGAAGGCATTTCTTGAATGGCCTTGACATTGTCTGGATCAACTTCAACCCCTTTTTGGCTGACGATGAACCCTAAGAGTTTCCCTGAACGGACACCGAAGGTGCACTTGTTGGGATTCAAGCGAAGCTTGAATTTTCGCAAACGCTCGAATAGTTTTGACAGGTAGGTTACATGCTTCTCTTCTGTCTTAGATTTTGCAATCATATCATCGACATATACCTCTATCTCTTTGTGTATCATGTCATGAAACAGAGTAGTCATGGCCCTTTGATAGGTTGCCCCGGCGTTCTTCAAACCGAATGGCATTACTTTGTAACAAAAGGTGCCCCATGGGGTAATGGACGAAGTTTTCTCCATGTCTTTCGGCGCCATTTTGATCTGGTTATAGCCCGAGAATCCATCCATGAAGGAGAAGACTTTGAACTTTGTTGTGCTGTCTACCAGCATGTCAATGTGTGGTAAAGGAAAGTCGTCCTTTGGACTTGCCTTGTTCAGATCTCGGTAGTCGACACACATTCTGACCTTTCCGTCCTTTTTGGGAACGGGTACGATGTTGGCTATCCATTGAGGATATTCAGATGTAGTGAGGAAACCCGCGTCAATCTGTTTCTGCACCTCCTCTTTGATTTTGATGGCCATGTCCGAGTGAGTGCGTCTCAACCTTTGCTTTACTGGCAGACATTCCGATCTTAACTTTAAGTGATGTTCCACGATACTGGTATCCAACCCTGGCATATCCTGATAGGACCAAGCGAATACATCGGGAAGTTCTTTAAGAAGCTTTATCAAACCCTCTTTGGCGGTTGGACTGAGCAGTGCCCCAATCCTGATTTCTTTTCTCTCTTTTTCTGAACCCAAGTTTACCGTTTCCAACGACTCTTTGTGAGGTTCAATGGACCTTTCCTCTTGTCTGAGTAGTCGGGAGATCTCTTCTGGAATTTCGTTGTCATCTTCTTCTTCAGCCTCGAATACCGGGAACTCAAAGTTGGGAGAAGGCATCGGATCGTATGTTTTCAGCTGGGTTTAAAATAAGCAATCTGCATGACATGATGATTCGTGTTTAGAAGAGATAGAGAAAATGCAAGTGTGTGCAGTGTATTTATTTTACTGCTTATTTTTATTTGAATTGTTTTTTAGGATTACCATTTTCTAAAAAAGCAAAAAGAGAAAATAGCAATTAATGCGGAAATTACAGAACGACGTTATTTTATTAATGAACAAGTCGATCCTTGAAACTACAGCCCTATAAAACAAAACTCTGTCGCTTTGGGCAAAGCGAAGAGGGAAATTTACAGAAAGCGAGCCCTATCAAAACATCTGTTTCACCTGGGCAGGGTGAAAGGTTAAAGGACGACAATTACTTTGACTGATGAACGACCTTCGGAACCTCGACGGCAACCCATTGGCGGCGAACTCCTCAGTGAATCACAAAGTCTGGCACCTTCCTTGATTTTTCTTCAGAAATGACGCTGATTTCTGGTAGAGCGGGATCATTGGAATCTGTCTCCCAAGCAGAATTGTTGTAGGAGAATTCCTCAGTTGTATTTTGCATAGTATTTGTGCTCTCAGCTGTATCTCCCCATCCAGTTGGCTGGATGTCTTCGAGCCTGATACGAGAGCTTTCGGGAGCGGTGTACTTGACCATGAAGTCGAATTTTCCACTCGGTTGTCCCAAGGTGTCCCACACTTCTCTGGAACTGGAGGAGTCATCTCTCTCGATGACGTTGACCTCGGGAAAAGCATAGTTGATGAATTCAAGTCCTGCAAACGTTGCGAATTCATCTTCATGTTGAGTAGCTTCCGAATGACCTGAGTGTTGATCCCATGACATGGTGGGGACACACGTATTATGTTCAATGATGCTCAGCTGAGTTTCGTTGTTCGGCTGACTCTCTTGCCCCAAGTTTCCTGGGTAAGGCTGCCACATTGGCAGACCATCCATTGGGCCATAGTAATTGTGGTCAAAATTGTCCTTCATCAGAGTGTCCTCCTCTAATGAATTTGGCAGAGCGCGGCATCCTTCCGGATCACAATCCCCGTAGATCATTTCGACATCTGATCTTGGTATAAATCTCGGACTTTCTGTAGGAAAGCAAAAAGGCATAGGTACCTCTTCCTGAGACATATAACCATCCTCATTAAGATAGGATTTCCATTCTTTATCTGGGTCAGAGGGATCTTCCTCATTGATAGCATGAACTGCTTGAGACACTGGGTGAAGGAAACCTCTACTGTGGAAGAAATTTTGAAGGGGATGAAGACTTTCATCGCTGGCAGCTGTCTGGGTACAGCTTGCAGAAAAACCAAGACCCTCATTTGTTGTATTGCCAACAGGAATGACAAGCTGTCCCCATCCTTTCGTATCGGTACTCTCGACCGCTTTGATAGCATCTTTGTATGAGGAAATCGAGGTTCCTCCTCTGAACTGATTGTTCTCGCTCACCGACAGTGCTTGGAACTGAGTTCCAATAACCTCCTCGGGTTCTATACCAGTAGATGATGACAAGTTACTCACAAGCAATGCTTGTTCCCCACAAACCGTAACAAGTTGATCGTTCTTGACGAACTTTAGCTTTTGGTGGAGGGTTGAAGTGACCGCTCCAGCCTGATGTATCCAAGGTCTTCCTAATAAGAAACTGTATGTTGCCCGGATATCCATGACTTGGAAAGTGACTTGGAAAGTATGAGGACCAATAGTTATGGGAAGATCGACTTCGCTGATAACCGTTTTTCTGGATCCGTCGAATGCTTTGACGACAACCACGCTGACTCTCATCGGAGGGCCTTTGAATGATAATTGCATCAAAGTGGACTTCGGCATAACATTCAGGGCTGACCCTTTGTCTACCAGTACACTGGCTAAAGCATCGTCCTAGTAGTTAACTGTGATATTGAGTGCCATGTTATGACGGCGACCCTCTTCAGGTAACTCCTCATCACTAAATCCCAAGTTGTTGTAGGAAGTGATGTTAGAGACAATACTATCGAACTGTCTGATTGTTACTTCTTGTTCCACAAAGGCTTACTCCAAGACTTTCTGTAGAGCCTCTCTATGTGCTTCTGAACTGAGTAACAGTGATAATACCGAGATCTTTAAAGGAGTTTGTAACAGTTGACCAACAATGTTATATTCACTCCTTTGGATGAGCTTCAGCATCTCATCATCATTTTTCGAAAGGTCGGGATTACTGGATTGACCGACTGATAGATCAGGAGCTTCTGTCTGAAGTTCCTTTTCCTTGTTAACTTCCCCAACCCCTCGGTTGAAGATTCTACCACTCTGTGTTACTTGACTGATGTCTGCAATGTTCACAACGGAGGGTAACGGAATTTCCTTTCCATTTTCAACTGTCGTTGCACCGTATTTGTAAGGGATCGCCTTAGCTGATTTATACGGTAGCGGTCCTGGTAGATAGATGGTTGCAGGAGCCTTTTGATTTTTCTGACCATCATAAGTAATCTCGATCCGTTCCCGGTTGGGAACTTTAGATTCGTCAAGTAGAGGGATAATGGCAAAAACATCCCTGGTCCTATGATGACCAGAGATTGTGACAACATCCTCAACTTGATCGGCAAGGTAGTTCGGTGTCCAGTTGATGGGTCTAGAACCCGGATATGGACGAATTTCTCCACGATCGACCTGACCCTGAAGAGCTGCTCTCACAAGGTAACACCCTTGGTTACTTTCCGAACAGACGCTACAACTGTCATAATTATGTGGTGGCACCTGGCCACGCCCACTTTGAATACAATATAACTTTACTAGGTTAGCTTCCACTGATCGGACATCCTGATTTTGACGCCGAGTGGAGTTTCAATTACTGATACTAATCTGCTGAGTATCTTCATCCATATAGATTGGCATCCACTAGTGATTTAACAAGTGCTGAAGTGCCTCATGGACAAGGGTACAACCTTGATCGCTTTCGCAACCGCTTTACAGCTTTGATAGTCATGTGATATTAAGAATCCGAGTCGGACCTGTTCAACATGTAACTCTACCAGGTTGGTGTTCATCACGCGAATATCGAATATCTGAACCATGTTAATCTGATAAGGGTTCCTATCATGGTAGTCTTGGATCCATCCAAGATCCATCTGACGCTGGAGGGCCTCTTGTATGAAAGAGCATCCCTGTTTGTTTACCGAGCAAATCAGACAGGAACTGTAATCGTGCCGCGGCAGATTATGATACTGGCTTTGCCTTGAGTGCATTGCCACCAAGTTGACATCCATTGCACGGATGTCGTGGTTTTGAATGACATTGGAATTTGTGTAAACCATGTTAATTCCACGAACTCGGTGCTCTTGGATCCATCCGAGATCCAACTGTTCCTGTAGAGCTGCTTGCACTACAGAACATCCTTGGTTGTCTTTAGAGCAGATATCACACTGATGATAATTATGAGGTGGCACATGGCCATATCCACTCTGTCTACAATGCATCTTTACCAGATTGGTTTTTAACAAGAGTACATCGTGAATTTGATAGACATTGTTATTCTCTTTCTCAATCAGATTGACTGCAGCCTTCTCATGTTGAGGCAGTGGGTTCGTGAGAACATTAGGATTCGTATCCTTGAAGGATAAGTCCCCGTTCCTAACAAGTTTTTGCACGTCGGACTTGAAATTGAGGCAAGTCTCTATGTTATGCCCTGATCCTCCTTGATGATAAGGGCATGTCTGATTCACCTTAAACCAAAAAGGCGGATTTTCCGGTACTGTAAGAGGAGACTTAGTCTGGATGTGCCCCTTAGCCAGTAGTAATGGAAACAGTTCTGCATACGTCACGGGTATAGGATCAAATCATGGTGGCCGTGTTGTACGGTTGTTGTTATATGGAGGACGAGCCTGCTGAAGAGGCTGTTGTGTCCTTTGCTGATCAGGATGGCTCTGTACAACCTGAGGTTGATACGTAGGAATAGGCGCAGGGTTGATAGCAGGAGTCACAGCTGCTACCGGTTGATAACGTCTCCTTTGCTTTGCGAGAGAGATATTCCCAATATCTTGCTCTTTTTTCTTAGGGAGAGCACTACCATATTTTTTAGTACCGCTCGTCGATCCAGTGTCTTTTACCAAACGTCCTTCTCGGACGGCTTCCTCAAGACGTACGCCCATGCCGACCATTTCGGTGAAGTCACTGGGCGCACTGGCAACCATTCGGTCATAGTAAAATGAGCTTAAGGTCTTTAAGAAGATCTTTGTCATCTCTTTCTCCTCAAGAGGTGGACAAATTTGAGCGGCAATTTCACGCCACCTTTGAGCGTACTCCTTAAAGGTTTCCTTGTCCTTTTACGACATCGATCTGAGTTGATCTCTGTCGGGTGCCATGTCCAAATTGTATTTGTATTGTTGGACGAAGGCAGTGCCAAGATCTCTGAAAGTGCTAATCATAGTACAATTTAAACCCATGTACCATTTGAGTGCGGTACCGGTTAAACTATCCTGGAAGTAGTGAATCAGTAGGTCCTGATTTTCCGTATGGGCTGACATCCGCTGAGCATACATCACCAGATGGCTCTGAGGGCAAGAGTTACCCTTGTACTTTTCAAAGTCGGGCACTTGAAATTTATGCGGAACTTTCACATTGGGGACCAAGCAGAGGTCTGCGGCGTCTTTTCCAAATAGATCCTGACTGCGAATAGCTTGCAGTTCCTTCTGCATTTCCAAGAACTGTTCCTGGAATTCATCCATTCGGTCAAACATAGTTTCCTTCTTACCAGAAGGTGTCTGTGGAATCTGTCCTTCTGGGACAGTGTGCACCACAGGGGGTGGTACCGTGACTACGACAGTGAGTCTTGGCATTTCCCGAAGTTTGTAACCTTCAGGAGTCTTCAGTATGCCCCTGGCATCTTCGCTTTCCCAAAGTTTGTAACCTTCAGGCCCAGCGGCTTCTGTTGTGATTCCCTGATCTTCAGTGATCGGCGGAACATATCCTTTCGGGATATAGTTAACAGGCATGCCCCAAGGACGATCTTTCGGTATCTGATACCTAGGATCATACCTCTCCACTACGGGCGTTGAGGTGATCTCTGAGATCACAGTTATTTGTAGATGAGCTTCTGCCATGGCTTGCATGTCGTTACGAAGCTTTCTCACATCCTCTCTCAGAGCGTCGATCTCTTCTTTCAACTCTCTGTTTTCTTCCTCAAGATCATCCATCCTTTTCTGACGATTGGCCCGAGTATTGTACGAATGAGACAGTTTGACTCTAGAATCGAGACACAAACGTGAGATTCGTAGGGAAGAAGAATACGTGATGTGAGAATGATGAATGCAATGATTATATTAATTGTTTAAGGTTTAATCAAAATAAACTTCGACAATTAGATTGCAAATATTAAACAGTGGGGAAACCCCTTTTTATTGAATTCAAAGGATTACATAAATGGAAATACAGTAGATTACAAGGTGCAGAAATAGAAACCTAAGCTAATGGGTCCCGAGTCCTCTCTGAAGAGAAATCAGGTGTTGATTCTGGTATCTTCCTTTTCTTTGACCGGGGCTCTTGGGCCGTTGTCGGGTTGTCATTCCTTTGCCAAGTGAAAGGAGCGAGCAAATTCCTTTGGTCATCCTGATTATCCACAGCATGTTGCTCCAAAATCTCAATCAGAGCATCCTTTTCTTTCAGTAATTGCTGTATTTTGATGCACTCTACGTCGAGGGTGCGGTACTTGTTCTTCCAAGACCTTCTCTCCTTTTGAACTTTGTTGAGAGTAACCTGAAGCTTTTCAGCTTTCGTCATGAAGTACATGACAGATTCCTTTGGCAGAAGAATTCCGTAACGAGGATAAGGCATCTTTAGCTTGAGAGCTCTAGTTTGTACCCAATGGAGATAAGGCTCCACCGAGACACAGTCCGGTTTTCCTAGAGACTCTCATCCTTTCTTATGAACCTGTTTCCAAGCTTGCACTATTTCCATCTTTAGTGCTCTGTCGTTTTCTCCTTCCTTGAAGAAAAGACCTTCCAGATGAGCATTAAGTGGGACATGCCTCATCGGGTATCCAAATTGACGAAGAACCAATATCGGATGGTAGTTGATTCCTCCTTTAGTTCCTATAAGGGGTACGTTGGGGAAGTTTCCACAACGATCAATGATTCTGATTCCATCATAAATCCTATTACACCAATCTATATCAGAGTTGGTGAGGGACATGATCTTCTGCGACCAACGTAAGGCAATCTTACAATCCCAAAAAGCAGCAGACTTGGGCAAGTGAGAGATAAACCATTTGTAAAGCAGAGGTACACAACATGTGATCTCCCCTCCACTGTACAAATTCCCCAAGTGTACAGAATGACACGCATCTGCGAGCAAAGTCGGCACAGGATTTCCAATGAGAAAAACCTTAATAGCGTTAATATCGACGAAGTTATTGATGTTGGGAAACAAAAATAACCCGTAGGTAAGCAAGACAAAGATGCTTTCAAAAGCAGTTACATTTCCTATACTGGCAAAATACAGGGCCTTCTTTGTCAAGAACTGGGCTGGCAAACCTTGGATGCCACCCTTAGTGGTTAGGTGAGTCCTAACTTCAGACTCGTCCAAATGAATTTCTCTTGCAATAGTCTGATTCTTTGGAATTTCTTCCAGTCCAGAAAATGGAGCTCTATTTGTAATTTGTAGATTAATCAGATGAGAATACTCCTCCAGCATTGGTGCGAGCTGGTAATCCGGGAATGTAAAACAGTGATAAACTGGATCATAAAACTGAATGAACACATCCATGATTCCCTCAATCACATGGACTCTTAACAGTGGTAACAAACCTCCGTGCTTGGCTCTGAAAGCCTCTGGGTTTGTGATCATCCTTGCTAACCTTCTCAAATCCTCTAGTTTTGGAACCTTGAAGGTATACGTATGAGTTCTCCTTCTACCGAAATCCATTAGTGCAATCCTTTTCTCTGATATTTGCAATCACAGTCTTAGTTTAATTTGAAAAACAGAGAGACTAGAAGAGAAGAATTTTTTGAATGTTTTAATGTTTTATTAAATGAATGCATGAATGCAGCATACAAAAACATAGAAAAAACATGGGGTCAAAGGGTCGTTGTCATGAAGCCAAGGCTCTACCCATCCCCAAAGGTTTATAATAGGGTGATTTTTGTACCTGTACTCATTATCATCAGCTCCTCCCAAGAAAGCAAAACAACAAGCGGATCGCCAACGAGTTGTAGTGCAATCTTAGAGTAAGTGCCATTCACCGAGAATAGATCACCAGCCTCAAATGAGGGTAGTATCACGTAACACCTATTTCCGATAGTTTCCGCACTACGAAAGGGTTTGGCTTCTCAGCTTCTCAGACTTTACAACCGGCCCATTGTCTAGGTGAGAGAATGGGTTGCGTTGGTCAGCCTCCACTGAGGTTGATGGTCGACCCCGTCGCCATCACTTATCTTAAGTGTATACTCATTCTTTCCACATACGGCATCACCCGCATTCCCATTAGCAGAAAAATAAACATGTATAGCAATTAGGAAAAGCAGTATATATATTTGTCCTAAACATCCTAGACCTTTAAAGCTATGAATCCTAAGTTCCTGACAGAAAATGGGTTCCCCGGCAGAAGCCCAAATCTATGGTATTCACACAAGAGGTGAAAAGGAAGACCGTGCCTAGATCTAACTTTGAACAGCCCCACGGTGGGCGCCATTTTTTCTGTAGCGAGCGATTTTGGACGCGGTTCTTAAGCGCTGGTCGCTCTCTGCGGTTGAGCTTTAACTACAGGTCGATTCATTTTTTATCCTATTGTGAGCTGAATAAGGAAGGGAAATAGATGTCTCCAATTAACCCTGCTTTGCATACTGAGTTTAAACAGCGGTCTGTTAGGTTATGAATGCTATCAATGTGGGGGGGCCTTTGTACTGGTTATTTGTATTTTCGCCAATACTATTTTCTTTCTAGACAGAAGGTTTCTGGCGGGGAACAAGGATTAGGATGTTAAGACTGATGTTTTTGAATTATTGCTTTTGATATGGGATTTTGGGTTTTTGTTTAGTGTGCTCGCTAAGATATTTTCTTTCGATCTTATGCCTACGTATTCCCGTTTACCGAAACAGGGAAATCAGAGTGTTCGTAGTTCCTCCTATTCTATGGGAGGAAATGGTTGTTTTGGTGTCTTGTTCAAAGCCCAAGACGTGAAGCGAAAGGTGGTGTGTATCTTGTTCAAAGCCCAAGATGTGAAGCTAAAGAGTTTATTTGTATCTTGTTCAAAGCCCAAGATGTGAAGCTAAAAGGTGTTGACTTTAGAGAGAATTTGTCATCTCTAAAGAGGGGGTTGTATGTCACAACTGTTTATAAAGGAGAATTACTTTAACCGGGATATGTGAATCCGGCAATGCCATAATTTCCTTTATAGGGGATTTTAACCTGAAGGAGAAGACTTTAACTCAGCGTAGAGCAATGCCATCTTTCCTTAGGAATTTCTCATGCTAAAAGAGGGACAGTGGCATGGATGTAGATGATCCAGAGGATTGCCGCTTACAGCGATTAGATGAAGGGGAAGGAGTTGTTGATGTTTGTGTACTGTGAATGAGGCACAACTTTGATGCTAAAAGGTTGATTGGATCAACCAGTGGTTTTCTTATACAAATCCTAAGAGGAGGCTATTATGTGTCTCGTACAAAGCCCGAGAGAGAGGCTAAAAAGGTTGACTCTACAGGAGAGTGATTTATACTCAACAAGAGAGTGTTTTTGTATCTTGTACAAAGCCCGAGATGGAGGCTAAAATTTGTTTGGCTCAATAAGAACCTTTTTGTATCTCGTATAAAGCCCGAGATGGAGGTGAAAGAGGTGATTGAGTCAACGAGGGAGTCTCTTATGTGTCTCGTACAAAGCCCGAGAGAGAGGCTAAACGTTGTTTGACTCCGCTGGGGAGAATCATTGTACAAAGCCCAAGAGGAGGCTAACTCCACTGAAGAAGGATCATTATACAAAGCCTAAGAGGAGGCTATGATTATTGTTTCAGTTGAGTGACAGATCCAATATACTGATTTTAAAGAGAAAATCAGTTCTTATATGAGCAACACTGTACTCAGGGATTTGATTCAAGGATCCGGTTTATTCCTGTTCTTTAAGGAAACGGGGAATCCGAAGGGTATTGAGACTGTCCGAGTCTGCGGGTTTCCTTCCTATTTAACGAAGGGGTCACTTGAGAATGTCTTTGAGACTCAAGGAAGTTAGACTGTCCAAGTCTAGAGTTTTATCTCTTGTACTATGCTTTGAGAAATAGTAGTAGACTCTATGAAAGGACTGTTCTATGCAAATGACTAAGTTCTGTTCCTATACCTCTAGGAGGTCGTCGGGACAATTTGTACGAAGCCCAAGAGGAGGCGGGAAACTTTTAAGAAGCCGACGGGTCCTTGTACTAAGCCCAAGAGGAGGCTATCATTCCCGGAGGAAGAGATCTTTATACGAAGCCTAAGAGGAGGCTGTGAATACTTCTAAGAAGCCGTAGGGTCCTTGTACTAAGCCCAAGAGGAGGTGGGAAACTTTTAAGAAGCCGACGGGTCCTTGTACTTAGCCCAAGAGGAGGCTATCATTCTCGGAGGAAGAGATCATTATACGAAGCCTAAGAGGACGCTGTGAATACTTCTAAGAAGCCGTAGGGTCCTTGTACTAAGCCCAAGAGGAGGCGGGGTTACTTTTAGGAAGCTTGTGGGTCCTTGTACGATGCCCAAGAGGAGGCCGATGCTTTTAAGAAGCCCGTGGGTCCCCAAACCCCGAGAAATTCAAGGCAATGCTATTCACTGAGAATAGATCAAAGTCAAGAAAGTTCAAGAATTTGGAAGAAACTCCAAGATGCCATTCATGGAGAATACATTCATCTCTGGGAGTAGAGTTTCTTGACAATTCCTAATGAGGACAGCCTGAGAGAAGACTGTGTCTGGTGATCCTATTGGGGATCTAGTTGTCTATTTCTATGACTAAACGAAACGGCGTCACTTAGTTCTAGACGTAGTTGCTGGGGAAACTCAAAATATATATACTATTATTACACAGTTGATATGAGTTTATGAAAGAAGACTTACAGTGAAACAGCCCCAAAATGTATATGAAAGCGGTAAATGAAAGCGATAACCACTTACTCGGTTGTAGAGCTTCCATGCTGTTTGGTTAGTCGTTCAACAAAGAAAGATTGAAAACAACAGTATATTCAAAATCAAAGGAGAAAGTGCTTTGAAAAAGAAAGATTTGGGGCTTACAGCTCAAGGAGAGGCCCAGGGTTTTATCAGTGAGCGCACTGTTTGAATTTGTACAGAGGGACTTATACAAGTGACTGTGGCCCAAAAAGGTTTTTTGTACAAAGGGATGGGTCTTACACTCTCTCAAGAGGCCCAAATGAGTTTTAAGAAAAATAGTGGGGCTTAGAACATGAGGGTAGGCCCAGATGATTTTTCCGTTTGAAATGGCGATTGCGCCGAGGTTTTCTTTTAACGCGGAGGGACTTATACAATAAGTGAGGCCCAAAATGGTTTGGTTAAAAGGGGATTGGGTCTTACACTCTATTAGAGGCCCAAAAGGTTTTTGAATGGGTCTTATAGCTCAAGGAGAGGCCCAGGGTTATTTTTCAAAAGGCGATGATCGTGCCGTTTATTTGAAAATGTACAGAGGGACTTATACAACGAATGAGGCCCAAAATATTTCTGTACAAGTGGGTTGGGTCTTACACTCTCTCAAGAGGCCCAAAAGGTTTTGAAAATGATTTATGAGGGTTGAATTAATCCAAAAACCCTAATTTGTTTTCAAAAATGTATTTAATTGAATAAAAATTCAATTCAAAATGATAAAAATTGTTTAACATATGAAAAACAAATTGTGATTTTGGATTAATGCTTCAAATATTAAGTATTGACCTACAAAATAATTAGAAAGCATTAAAAGTTGCAAAATCAATGTAGAAAAAATATTTAAAATGTCAAAAACAATTAAAATATTAATTCTTTGCAAAAAATATCAATTATATGAAATAAATAATATTTTTGGGATTTTTTTATAAAATAAAATATTTTAACATTTTTGTGAATTATTAAAAAAAAAATCAACTCAAAATCATTAAAACTCAGAGAGAAATTAATTTTTGAATCAATTAAACAAAATCACAAAATTCAAATATTTGAATTTGTGAAAAAGGCGCCAAGAACACAAGCAAGAACACACGCGTTTTTCTGGGTTTGGCTGATTTGCGTTTTCCATCCAATCTCACTGAATACGTAATCATATCATGCAATCCACATATCCTTATGCTCGTCTCAACCTCATGATCATGTCTATAACACTTAATTTCATTTAAATTAAACATAAAACATGAAATCACGAAGAAACCTCAAGAACCCTAATTTCTGCATGAAGGCTAGGATTTTTGATACACGATTCAAACAATGCAATTAATTGAGGGAAAACATTCCATGCATGATTATGAACATATGGCCAAATTATTGTGCGAGGAAATATGCATAGATTGAGAGATGACCAAGTATGTGCTTACCTCTAGGCCGTGACAGCAAGTGCAATGTGATTTTTGATTTGGAGGTGTTACAGATGAGTGGTGATGATCTGAACAGCTTCCCTACACCCTATGGAGTGTGTTTGAATGGTTGGACTTGATTGAAATTGGCTGGATCAATTTGTGGTACCTCAGCTGCAACTTGATTGAAAATTTGAGCAACCAGCTGGTGATTTTGTGAAATTGGTGTTTCAGAAGTGATCTAAGTGTTTGATCACCTCATATGTGATGTATGTGAGGTGTGTGAGTGATTGGTTTGATTGGAAAAGCTCTCAAACTCAAAACCCGATAGCTACCTTGCTAAGAAAGGCATTTTTGCCAAGAGAAAGAGATTTTGAGGAAAGGATTTGTTAGATGGCTTTGGTGTACTCAAACTGATCATAATTGAGCTTTTTTTATAGTAGAGCAAGTTTGTTTTGCAAGGAATAGTGAATGGCAGCTGGTAAGTAGGTTTGGCCAATGTTGGCAAATGAAAATCCAAGTCTCCTCTAGCCATTGACTAGAGGTTAGGGCACAGAGCTTTGGTTCCCTTGGTCTTGGATAAGTCTTGACTGATTTCATATGAGAATAGCTCAGTCTATGCCACCTTTATGCTTCCATTAAATGCTTCAATCCAAATTTGGAGTCTTGTCCCTATTTTGGTCATTCTAGGTTCAACATGTTATTTCTTGTTCCATGGACTTTGGAGGCTTGGCTCAGTGATTGTCCCCTTTAGATTCAATCCTCTGAGGTGTCCAAGTGGATAGGAGCATTTGAATTTCGCTGATTTTGACAAATCGAGCAAAGTGGCAAATTCTGCCTTGCCTTTGACAGATTTCAACAAGGCAACTTGACAATGTCATATCTCATGGTGTAAGTTGAATTTGGCAATGTTCTTGGCCATTTTGGAAAGCCCTTACATGATACAACAACTGTTTGAACAAGTTTGGTTTTGATCTCTTTTGATTCCAAGTGAAAAATCCCTCTACATTTGGCAAAAAGTGAAGCAAAATCTGACTTAGTGAAATTTTCACTAAGTGTTGGAACAAAGTGTGATTTCTTGATTTTGATCACTCCATAACTCAAAATCCTTAATGAATTGGACTTAGGTCTAGTTGAAGTTTTTATAGAGGGTAATGAGGGCTACAAATCCATCTTTGGATGAGAAAAAATGGCCATGTGGTTTAGGAGTTATGATCCTCCAAAGTTAGTGCATTAGTGGTACTTTTTCCATAACTTAGAAAAATTTCTAAGTTTTATGATTACCCCTTTTACAAGTTATCCAACTTTCTTTGATTTTTCTTGATGAATGATGATTCAAATCATACATTAACATCATTTTAGGGTTTAAAATCCATTTTGGTGAAAAATCTCAAAAAGTCAAAGTTGACTTTTGTGCACAGTTGACTTTTTATCAGATGAATTCCAAATTGTGCCATTCTTCAGGAAATCATGTCCTTCACCTAAATCAAACTTGATGTACATGTTCCATGGGTGTAATAGGGTATATTGGGGCATGTCCTAGGGTTTGGGAGCATGTCCTGGTCAAAAGTCAAAGTTATAGTTGACTTTCCTCGCGAAACCCTAATTATGATGTAGATGAAAATGAGACTTGTTGCTCAAGCTTCTTGGATTAATCCATTGTTCCAAATGGATAAATATAGTTCATTAGAGACCCTCAAATCATGTCTTGAGGTCTTGGCTCTTGATTTGCCCTAAAAGTCAACTTAGGGGTGAATTAGGTCAAGAAACCCTAATTCCTGATTTTTGATGTATGCATCCCCTGAGGCAAAATTGACTTGATGGATGGGTCCATGAGGTTCCATGGAGTATATTAGGTTATGTTTTGGATCTTTGGCTTGTGCCTAGATGAAATTTTTCATCTGGAGGCCCTGGTCGACCAAAACCCTAATTTGGTGACACTGGCGATCTTGAGACTTGATCCACCTAGAAGGGAGCAGCCTTGTGCTTGATCCTTGAAGTGGGAGTCCTCTTGATCCATTGTGGATATTTGAGAGGCTAGACAAGTTGAAGATCATGTCATTCCTTGATTGATCCTTTGTCTAAGGCTCTGAGAGGGCTTAAAACCCTAATTTTGATTATAGTGAATGCTCAATACTCCTTGAGGCATTTGATGAGGCATGATGGTTCATCCACATTGTGATGATGATTTGCACAATGATGGGAAATCTTAGTGGTCAAAATTTGGGGTATGACAGCGAGTCCGCATCTCAGTCATCTCATTTTGTAGCTGGTCCATGAGTCTCTTCTGATTTTGTCTGGTAGAATACCGATGAATGTGCTGATCTGCAATCCTGAGATTGGAACAAGATAAGAATACCGGAGATAAACACCTGTTATGCACAATGATTATGCAAAATTATTATGAATATGCAAATGCAAATGAACATGTTTGAATATTCGCAGGGCGATCCACCCCCTTGATTCCAGTTTAACAGCAAGATAGAACGGAACTTCTGCTCATATATTAAGAAAACCAGAGGAAAACCAAATGTCAACAATCACAAATCCAAGATAACAAGTCTGAACACAATAATTATAGATCCTAACCAACAAGTCTGGCGGTGGTCCGAATAATGAAAGAAAATAGAAAACTACGGCATGTCATCAAAGTCTACAAGTGTCAATCCCCCCATCCATTATGCTTCTTGCTCCAGTCTTGAATTTCTTTGAACAACTTTTTGGTGTCGGGATGCTTCGGTCTCTGAATTAGCTCTTGAATGAGAACGTCTCTCCTATGCATGATCCCCTCCAAGTATCGGCAATGCAACTCCCAAGCGTCTTCTCCAGAAACACTATCCATGCCAGGACCCTCATTTCTAGGTCTCTTCACTTCAGCTTGGACCTTTAGTTCCTCTATGGAGGCTATGGCTTCATTGAGTCGGCCCTCAACTGCTTGTCTCTGGAATACCCCTGATAGGATCTCAGCGTCTTTCTTCTTGAGCTGCGACTTCAATTGATCAATCTGAGCTAGATAGTTGTCTTCTTTTTGCTTATTCTCAGCCATTGCAGTTTCTCGGTGAGCATTGAACCTGTGAATTTTTAACAAAGCCTTGTCCAACTCTTCTTTCTTAGACTCGAGAACCTTACTGATACCGTCTAGAGCTTGTTTCATCCTTTGCTTGGATGCGACCTTGTCAGCTAGCTCCTTTTCTGCCTCAGCGAGAAGCTCTGTCTTCAACTCGACGATATGAACAGCTTCTCCCCGCTCATGCTTCAACTGATAAATCTCTCTTTGTAGCTCACTGTTTTCTTCTCGCAGCTTTTCCTTTTTAGCCCATAACTTGTTAAACTTCTCTATCTCAACTGTGGTAGGGGGCTCAATCAGCAAGGGGTAAGATGGTGGTTCTACCGGGAAGGGAAGAAGCTCCTCTTCTGCTCTCTTCTTAATCCACTCTTTATAGGAACGGAAAGCCCGGTTGTTACATTTCTCGAATGAAGTTTTTCCCCTCTTGGTCACCTGCTTCCAAGCATTCACAATCTTCCTTATCATCTCTTGATCCCCAGTACCATTGAAGAATAAGGACTCTCTGACATCTCGCTCTTCAGGTGGACATTTCAAAGGATAACCAAACTGCCTGATAACAAGGGAAGGATTATAGTTAATTCCACCTCTTCTCCCTATCAAGGGTACATTAGGGAATTCTCCGCACTTGCAAATAATCTCTATTCCTAGCAAGTCACGGTTGAACCAGACAATGTTGTCAGCAGTCAAGCCCATTAACCTCTTTGACCACTTCAGAGAATCTTTCGTATCAACGAAGGCGCCAGCTTCGGGGAGATGGCTCAGAAACCAAGTAGATAAGAGCGGTGGACAACAACTCACGATTTTTCCCCGCCTATTTTCATTCTTGTAGTGGACTGAGTGATACACATCACCTAGCAAGGTAGGTATAGGATTCTTTGAAATAAAGATTCTGATAGCATGCATATCCACCAGATTAGGAACATTAGGAAACAGGAATATCCCATAGATGCACATAGCCAGAATAGCTTGGAAAGCAGTCCAATTCTTCTCTTTAACATGTATGCAAGCTTGATTAAACAAGAACTTCAATAAGAAACCCTTAGCTCCTTGTTTTTCCTCAATATTACTGCTCAGAACGGATTCACCTATATGAAGAGCAATAGCCATTTCTTTTATCCCGGGGTGTTCTTCAGAAAAGAATACTATGTCATGCCTGATGGGGATTCCCAAAATAAATGAGAACTTCTCCAACGTTGGGGCCAAGATGTAGTCTGGGAAAGTGAAGCAACGCAAAGACGAATCGTAAAACTGAAGAAGTGTATGAATGGCATCCTTCTCATACTTGGAGATATTGTAGACAAACTTCAGAAGTCTCCCATACCCTCCACTGAACTCTGTACGAACTCCGGGACCAGCCATACTAATTAGCTTGTGAATCAACGTCAAGGTCGAATCTGGGAACGAATAGGCAACAGTCTTCTTTCTCTGGACATCCATGCCAAGGTAACCTCAGAAAACAGGAATCAAGAGTAAGATGCAAGCCCTGAAAAATGTCAAACATGTCAGAATGCAAGAAAAATGACATGCTCATGCAAACATGGGATCAAGGCAACACTGCTGGATGTGCTGTGTTGTTAACTGAACGAGAACCACAACCCAGAAAACCAGAATTCCAAAATATCGAACCACTGAGATAACCAGGAACCCAGATAATCAAACATTGATGAGAAATCCAGAAAGGCCGGGTAGGTTGAAGGTTTCGGTTACCTGCAAACACCCATCCCCTCTCACGTGTGGGTACTAGGATGTTCAGTATCCCGGGCTCTCAGGTCGAGAAATAATGATACATTCACCATTTCTGGTTTGGCATCATCATCAATCGAGGAGGCCTCAACTGATTCTCCAAAACGGAAGGTCCTCAGCTTCTGGCACTGAGGTCGAGAAACAATAGTACATTCATCCCTCGGGGTACAGTACTATCGTCAATCGAGGAGTGCCTCCACTGATTCTCTTCAAAAGATAGGGGTCATCCTATGCGAGTTTCAAAGTGGGCCCTCGGGTGCGAATGGGTTTGCCACAGAATGTGGTCTGCCACTGTCACCACTAAAGAGGGATGTTTCCACTAAGGTCCTCGATGATTGGTCACCAGAGTCGACAGCTCTCTAGATCGACATCCTAACATGCACAAGACACACACGTTAGAAGGCGTCCCAAGATAGCCTCGTCTGGTTGTGAATTTCGTGAACACACAAACGTACCAAGCGGGCACGTAGGTCCCACTACTCTCCACTCTAGTCCTAGGGTGTACTCAAGCCTGGGTATTGGGCTTATCTCTCAGAACAACCCAACCTGCAAAACAGAAACAGCCAGCACAACACAGCAATATCCAGTATGACAGTAATAAAAATGAAATGTAATGCAGTAAAAGCTGTAAAACGGTAATATACAACATAATATAGCACAACAAATAAACACCCAACAAAAAAACAAACAAGCGCTAGGATCGACTCG
Organism: Lathyrus tuberosus; assembly: GCA_022829125.1. Classification (NCBI taxonomy): domain Eukaryota; kingdom Viridiplantae; phylum Streptophyta; class Magnoliopsida; order Fabales; family Fabaceae; genus Lathyrus; species Lathyrus tuberosus. The sequence continues at coordinate 1,499,462 of JALAZF010000568.1, forward strand.
CTAGAGGGGATGGACCAGCATAGGTCAACCGTTGTCCCCAGCAGAGTTGCCAGCTGTCGCTCCCAGGATTTTCATCCAGGTACAAACGCGAGAGTGGCGCAGAAAATAGAGTCGCCAGCCGTGTAAATTTATCCCAAGAGAGGGAAAGGGAACACCGCATAAACCTGAGGAAGAGGGAAAGGAATGGTCATAACAACCATAGCCTGGGTTCGGGAGTCGGTTACGCGAGGGGAAGGTACTAGCACCCTACGCGTCCATCGTACTCGATGGGATCCACGCTTGTTGTCTAATCTAAGGGTGAGTTATCCTAAAATCTATGGCTGTACTGACACGAGGAAGGGGAAAACAAAGACAGACTCGGTAGGACGTCGACGTCCTAGGCCTACGTACTCCCTTTGTGCAATGGGAAATTCAGAGTCAATGTAGTTCGGACCAAGTTCTTTTTGTGTTTTTTATGAGCGACGTTAAGTTCGCGTCCGGCAGTTAGGGTCGATGCCTGTTTGCGACTCAGACGGAAAGTAACGTGCCCTTTTTGAAAATAGCCTTTAGTTTGACAATCCCGAAGGACAAAAAGGTTTGAAGTTTGTTTGTATTTTTTTAAGACAGAAGTGACTTGAGTTAGTTCATAACTTGCATTGCACCAAAGTCTAGGGCACAGGGACGAATACTTAACGAATCGTCCCAAGACAGGACGCTCGCTAAGCACTCTAGAAAGATGAGAGGAAGCCCCTCATTTCTCATTCCCCACGCTTAAGGATCGTGCGCAATACACTTTATCCTTATTAAGTGTTTTCAAGAAGTTTTGAGATGAGAAGAGAGAAGACACAAAGGAAACTCTAAAGGGAAACTAAGAGTCCTAACGTTATCATGCATGGGTGACCTACGGTTAGTGAGGTTTGACGAAAACTTAAGCCTAAAGAAAAGAAAAGATGAGAGACAGAAAGAGTGAGAGTGGACATGGATAACTATCCACACCCTCAAATAACTTACCTCAGCCTCTGCATAAAAGGTTAGTACAAAACAGACATACGTAAAAGAAATGAGATAAATGAAATCCAGGCAATGACATATAATGGCAATCAAGTGACCTATAACAATCTAAACATGGTTTATGAAGTCAAAGACACAATCCCAAAACAATGGCACAAGTGCCTTTTCAAACAGGTAACCAGACATGATCAGAGATATGCATACAAGAAGACCTCAAATAAAAGCAATCAAACAATTAGCAAAACATCTTCTAAAATCACCAAATTAATTATCAACTTATCTCAACCAGAAGTAAACAACATGTCCAAAATTCATGCCAAAATTCCCAAGATAGGTCACTCAAACAATTATGCAAATTCAGATGAGAAATATGGTTCAATGTGCTAAAGAAAAAGACTAAAATGCAATATTAAATGATTTTAAAAATGAGAGAAAAATATTTTAATGCAATTCAATGTGTTGGTGAAACAATACAAAAGGAATGAGTTCAAAATGTTTTATGGATGATGAGCAATAAAATAAACAAGTCATGGTATGCATGTATGAAATAAATTCAAAAAGAAAATGAACAAATAATTATTTCAGATGATAAAAATAAAATAAAAATAAAAAATAAAATTTGAGAAAATTTTATAAAATGCCAAATATGTTTCATGATTTTTTTGGGAATTTTTTAATGCAAGAAACTATTTTTAAAAAATAAAAATGAATTGCAATAATTAAATAAAATAAAATGAAGAAATAAGCATGGGGGTGTGAAAAGCAGAAGAATCACGTTGAGTAATGTTAATGGGCTAAAGGGTGGGGGTGCGAATAGACGGCCCAGATCTTAAATCCAATCAGCAAAAATAAAATAAATAAAAAAGAGAACATATGGGCTCAGTTAACCCAGTTGACTCCATGCTTACCTTTAGATCAATCTGACGCGCCACACCAAGTCAACATAACCAAAAAGTAACAATGATCAAAGGCCATGATCACACGGTACACCACAACCAACATGCACACACGCACACCAAAGTACTCAGCACACCATGCACAAGCCACGTGATAGGCACATGTTATTTTTATGTGCTGTCACTCTCTCTGTCACATGATTCATCAGACGCATATAAACAAGTCAACAAAATAAAAAAGTAATTAAAATGAGAGAATATGACTGGGTGCAATCGGTAACAACCATGGGGTAATGAACACACAAACCAAAAAAAAAAAAAAATAAAATAAAACGCGTGGCAGCATGAGGACCGTGCGATCAACAAAATGAAGGGCTGGGATTTCGTCTTCCCCATTCAAACCCTACCTTCGCCGGAACCCTCACTAGCCGCCGGAGCTAGGGTTCCGGCCACCTGCAACTCAAAAGAACCCAGAAAACACACGCGAATACACTATCTTGTCCAGAATTTCACCAGGATCTCAAATATCACATCAAAATTTGCAAATGATCAACACACAAAGAGATTCGAACAAAACAAAGTATGGGTCCAAAACTTAAATCTCACCATATGCACATAATACACGTCTAAAATCAAAACAAATTATATCAGGGTTGTCAGCAACAATCACACATCATTATGCATGTCAAAAAAGGGAGTTTTAGGATCATGAAAAATACCACCAACCTGAGATCACGCCAACTGTATCCTTGCTATTAGCTGCGAATGATGATTGCTTCGTGCTCTAGGGATCCCAAGGGTTCTGATGGTGAAAGAATTTTGTGAAAAGCCCTTGTAGATTGAAAGATTCAATGAAGAAAAGTTTTAGGGTTCAAGCTTTGGTTCTCCTCCAAAATCACGTGTCCTCTCTCTCAATAGTGCATGAGTAATCTTAAATACTTAAGGTTATTTCACATCTGATCATTTAGGTCTTAATCATTCCTTGGTTAATGAGTTTTGGGCCTTTTGACAAATTTGCATAATGTGAAATACACCCTCCTCCATGCATGCACACCCAAACATTCTATGATGGATCACTTATTGATCACTTGCTAATCACACCTAAATTGAAATTGGGCCTTGAAACATTTTGATTCATGAGTTTTGATGCCTCTTGCAATTTTGAATAATGGAAAATAAGTGATGAATAAACCATGGATCCACTTGATTCAAAGGCCCAAAATAATCCTTAAGGAATATTCTTTGATGTTAGAATGTGACATAAAGCAATGTAATCAATTATAGGTCACTATGCCCCAAAATGCAAAAGTTGTGAAAATGGAACCCTAAAAACCACTTTGCCTTCTTTTGATCATAACTTGAGTTTCACAAATGATATGGAGGCCATCTAGTACTTTTTGGAAAGGGGAGAAAAAGATCTTCAACTTTCATGTTTGAGGAAAATTCATTTGAAGCCTTCTTGATAATTAAAAGTCAAGTTAAATGTAGTGTAAGAACTTGCCCAAAAAGGAAACTTTCAAATTATAGGTCATTTCCATATTTAGTAACTTTTGCACCAACCCTTGATTCTTGATAAATGGTATGAAACCTGACCCTTGAAGACCATATGAGGATGTGAGACCTTGAAAACCTTGAAGAGAACCTCAAGATTTCACAGTTGACTTCCCCTCTCATTGTTGACTTTTCCCCAATTCTCCTGATTCCCAATCCATTGGCCAATTGAACTTCTCCTGAACCAAACTGATGGACAATCTTCCATTCCTAGATACTTAGGGACCCAAGGAATACCATGGAATCAAGTCTTAACCAGAAAATCAGAAATAAACTGACTTTATAGCAAACCCTAATCTTGGTACCCTCAGTCTAGGAGGAAATAGCACAGTCTCCAAATCCAAATTCCTCTGAATATGATGTGTATCCTCTCCAACAAAGATAAGATATGCCATTTGGTGATGATAAAAACCCAAGAAGCTTAACCATTGGAGCAATAAACCGAAGAATCTCAAAACCCGAGTTTCTGCACTGGTTAAGAGAGAGTGATCCACTTGAACTCTCTTGCTTGACCCTTTGAAGAACATCTTCTCCTCTTGAACTTTCCTCAGGCACCTTGACCCCATGCTAAGAACCAATGATATGCACACATGATAATGCAAAATGAAATGAAACATAAGCCAGTTGGTACTAAAGGTAGGAGAGCAAATTTTGGGGTGCTACACACGGGGACATGCACCTGGCTCCGCCTAACGAGCTCAAGGTTATGTCCTCCCTGTGGTCATTCACCTGGTGAGGCCTAGACATCCTAGGACCCTTCGTGGTAGGATCAAGTCAGAACAAATACCTAATAGTGGGCGTAGACTACTTCACAAAATGGATAAAAGCGGAGGCTCTAGCCAAGATAACTGCCCTCAACATCCTGCATTTCTACAAACGAAACATCCTTGCACGTTTCAGCATCCCCCAAGCGATAGTAACGGACAATGGGATGCAATTCACGGACAGGAAGTTCCAAGACTTCGTCGCCCAACTGGGCACGAAGCAGCACTTCGCATCCGTAGAGCACCTTCAAACAAACGGACAGGCTGAAGCAGCCAACCGAGTCATCCTTCGAGGCCTCAAGCGAAGGCTAGACGAAACAAAGAAGGCATGGGTCGAGGAACTGCACAGCGTACTATGGGCATACCACACAACTCCACACTCAACGACCGGGGAAACACCTTTCCTTCTAGCATACGGGACCGAGGATGTAATCCCCATCGAAGTTCACGTGCCCTCCAGGCAGACAGAGTCGCCCCTAGACGAGGAGATGAACGACGAATCGTTGAGAGAGGAACTCGACCTCGTCGAGGAAATCCGAACCGGGGCAGCCCTCCACGAAGCCTCACTAAAACAAAAAATTACCATCAGGCACAACGCCAAGGTGATACGACGAGAGTTCGACGTGGGAAGCCTTGTTCTAAGAAGAAACCACAAAGACTCTCGCGAAGGCAAATTAGCAGCCAACTGGGAAGGACCCAATCGCGTCCGAGCAAAAACGGAAAATGGGGCCTACTACCTAGAACATCTCACTGGGGAAGAACTTGCTCGACCATGGAACGCTGAAAAGATAAAACAGTACTACAGCTAAATTCTCGGTTCGACCCGTCGTGACGACGAATGTCAGCTACCGACCACTATGCACGTCTAGGTACAAGCGTCGCATACTAATAAAGCAGAACCCCGCTCAGTAACGAGTCGGGTAACTGCTTGACAGCGGTCCTCGATCGAGCATCGCTGTCGTCAAAGTACCATGACTGGCAGAACCCCAGCTCGCGATGGGACGTTCACGCCGCGAACTCAGGCCTCAAACGCGACCTGAGCTCCGCACCCCCGCCAGGATATTCCCCGGCCATTCGACCAGTTCCCCTCACTGCCGAACACATCTACAACGAGCAATCCCCCTTAAATATTTGCACAAGTCAAATCCTCCCAATCACGGGCAGACATACATTCACAACGAGCATGAGTACAACACTTAGCAAAGAATAAAAGCAAGTAAATTCATGCAGATAACAGAATCAAACACATAATAATTTAACATAATAAGTGGCCACAAGGACCAAGATTGTACTGAGTTACATTAAATGGGGGCCATGCCCCCCAAAAAATAAATTATAAGCAATTACTCGGCACGCAGGCCGGATAGATTACAACAACATCAAAAATACAAGCTCCTCACTCTTCCACGTGCTCGGCAGGCTCAGGCTAAGGCCCCTGGTCCTCTGCGGGCTGATCCTCGTTATTCCCTTCAAGGAGAGCATCGGGCATAACGATCCGGCCATCCTCAACATGCGTCAGATAGTGGGTACCCTCGACAGAAAAGTCAAGCTCAGGGTTCACCACCCGCAGTTGAGCCACAACATTCCTGAAAGACTCCTCCGCGACGATAATACCATTATCCTTGGTCGTCAGCAAACGAACAACCAGCTCGGATCTCGTCTTCAATTCCTTCACATCTTCCGGCTCATCGTCACCCGGGGCATTGGCCGCCCTCAGCCGCTGGACCAGCTCATCAGCAACTTTCTTCTCCGCCACCAGCGTGGAGTTCTCCTTCTTCAACCGAGCTACCTCCTCCTTGGCCTTCTTTCGAGCGTCATCAGCACCCTTGACGTCTTCCTTGAAGGACGCCATGGTAGCACGGGCAGCATTAAGTTTGGCCTCAGTTGCAGAGTCCCCTTCAGCATAAACGGCTGCCATCTCCAACATCCTGGCCAAGGCAAAAGTGTCATGAGCCACCAACGCCCTCTTGCTCGGGCGATCCATACTTTCCAAGCGAAGAGATTCCGCCCGGGGCAAGACCAAAGAGTTTCCCTCGAAAAACCTCCTGTCGAGGATACAAGGAGGAAGCTCGAACTTCCCTTTCTCAGCCACCCGAGTGAGGTCCACAGCGTCGGTAACCCTTGGCCGCTTGGATCGACCGGTCAAAGGATGAGGAAACCCCCGGGAAGCAGAAGTAGGAGAGGAAGATGTCCCCGCAGCGGACTGCGCCGGAGGAGGAACACGAGCGCCAGTAAACCGAGACTTCGGAGGAACTGCTCCGGGTTTGTTCCTCGCAAGAGCGTTCCTCACAACCCTGTCACGGGCCTGAGGCATCTCACCTGCACAAACTAAATACGAGCATGTTAGATACGAGGAAAAGAAATAGCGCAAACAAATCTAAATAACTAATACTACCAAGCAGCTTCCCGGCATCCTCTGGAGTCTTGCACTCCAACAGTGCCTTAATGTTGATAAATCGGCGCTCAACCCTCTGACTCCCGTCCTCCTCGAAGACCGGATTACCCTTGCTCATCCAGCACTCACCAAACCGGAAGGAGTTGACCCACTTCACCAGCACATCTTACACCACGGCGTCTTGCCCGTGTAGTTCGCTCGGTTGGAGAACATAGCCACTGGGCCTATTAGAGAAATGATCGGGCGCCAAATGGATATGGAACTTATAGATTCTCCGCCCAATAAACTTCCCATCCTCGTCGCGCAGGTCATTCCCATCCTCGTCAACTTCGATCTCCCAGACGTATGTGTTATCCTGGGCAGCTTCGGACAAGGGCTTGATGACATAATACCGCTCTTTGAACGTCCGTATCGACTCCGAGAATGACTTAAACAACTTGCGGGGCTGCTTCAAAGACACCCAGCCATACTTCTTCCCCGATAGCTGCCTTTGAAGATGGAAGATAGTGAAGAACAGAGGGTGAGTAGCCCCTATGGAGAGATGCTTGCATACCAGCTCGAACGCCCGGATGAAGGCCAACGAGTTAGGATGCAGTTGCGTGGGGGCCAATTTCAAATGCACGAACACTGACTGCTGAAAATCAGTGAACGGCAACCTCAGACCCAACTCCTTAAAAGCATATTCATACATCGTGAAACGATCCCTGAAGTTCGTGCAGACCCGCTCACCCACGAAAGGGAAGTGCACCTTCCACTCTCCCTCCGGTCCGACCTCCGTAAAAACGTCCCCCAAATACTTCGCAAAAGTAGACACGTGCTCAGCGGGTTCGGCCACCTCCCACTCCTCGGCAGAGTCCACGGCGACGTCCTCGTCCATGTCGTCCAGCTCTTCTTCCTCCCCAACATCACTGGAGGAACTCGAAGCCGTCGAACTCGAAGCCATCAAATTACTATTATCCTCGGAACCTATTTCTTCCTCGGACGTATCTATGATAACCTCTCTATCTGGCCCCGTCGCCATAACAATCACCTGAAAAACAGAGAAGAAAGTGAATTCGACAACAAATCAAATCCACCCTTCCACCGCTAAGTCAAGTGAAAGGGCGTGCAAAGAGCTAAGGACAATGTCCCCGGCCTAAGCCCTAACATCAAAAGGAAAACTGAAACCTCCCTGCGAGGAGACGCTCGAAACAAACCATCCCCAAGCAAGGAGCTTCCTTGCACTCGTACCCAGATTCCGTTCGAAGCTTTGCCGAAAGTCGCAAAGCTCCACTAGAATCTGGGAGTGTTCTACCGGAAAACTCATCACCCACTCAGAAGAAGGACATACACGACGGTCGCACATACATAGCTGTCACGGTGACACCATGAACCGCCCTCCTCGCTAGAACATACTAACACGTCCGGCGACATGTCAGAAGTGGAAAAATGGCACAACCACCGTCCACCACCAACAATCACCGGAAATCCACCTATTTCGTCCTCTAAACCTAGCCCTAACAACATGCAATCTACCATTGACAACAAAAAGGAGTAAAACAAGCACGGGATCAGAAAACTTACTTGATTTAAGAAGATGAAAGTGGATGCTCGAAGCTTGGAGCGGTAGTCAGAGTAAGCAGACGGTGGCAACGGGCAGGAATGCTGAAGGAAACGAAGAGAAATCAGAGCAAAAAGTCCCAAATGGAACGATTTTCCCCTTTTTATACAAAGGGGCACGTGCGAACACGCGCTCGTAGGCCATGATGGATATCCACTAGCCATCATTGCCTAGTAAGTGCTACACGGAGCTCTAGCCACACGTGGCGTCCCAACGTTTCCAATTTTGTCTGACCATTAGTCTCCCCGAACACCGGGCAACAAGGTCACGACCACGAATCTCACGGACACCAGGGGTCACAAGCACATTGAGACAATCCTCCTCATCTTCAAACGACGACTCCATGCTAGCTCCCCGGAACAACGAACTGCCCTTAAGTCATCACTCTCATGCTCGGGAGCAACGACTTGGGGGGCTCCTGTTCTGGACTGGACCAATGGCTAGACATGGCCTAATCCGCTTCTACTCCAAAGCGGCCCAAATTACCTGAGTCCAATCCACAAAGGGACAAAAGTTACATTTCTGCCCCTCCAACCGGGCAGGGACTGCATCGCTCCTCCCCGGAAACGATGCCCGTTACGCACGGCTCATCCACTCCCCGAACAGCTATAGGCAGGTGCCTAGAACTATGCCTATGCCCGACATAACGGCTAGTTTTGGGCACCCTGGCCGACATAACGGCTAGTTTGGGTAGTTACCTATTCTTTGGGAAAACGGTTATTTCGCCCCGAAAATAGGACCGTTGGCCACGCGCTGGAGGCTCTATATAAACCCTCTCGCTTGAGAGGGTCAGGTATCCAATATTCACCCTACGAACTAATACTTTGTACTTGCCCCTTTTCTCTGACCCTTTCTTACTTGAGCGTTGGAGTACCTTGCAGGTACACCCCCTCCTCTCCATACGACCAGCATCCCAGACGCACTTGGTGGCCCACTTTTCACATAAAAATGACATTCTCATAGGATATATATATATATATATATATATGGTTATGCTAATGCACACCCATGTAGGTGTGCATTAGCAACATATACATTAGTGTATTTTTTTGTGGAGCCCACCAATTTTAGGTGAGACCCACATTAGAAAGATGAAGAAAAAAATAGAAAGAAAATAAATGTAGTATATTTTTGTGTGGGGCCCACCAATTTTAGGTGTATGTTAGCATTTCCCATATGTTTACACGCAACACTTACCAAGTATATCCAAGAGATTTAAGAAGTCTTTTTTATTAAAGAAAATGATCACTATTTTAAATATATATGTGCGCACGCACGCATTATTTTTTAATTGTCATTAATGCAAATTTATATCATAAAGTAATAGTATATATGTAGAAGGCTAATTTAAAGAGATCGTATTTTAAATTTTTTTATAATAAATCAGAGTTTATTGAATATATTAGACTAACAAAATATAACATAAGGAGTTGAATGCTAGTCTAAACTTACCCAGATATGTAGCGCCCACCACTACTGAATCATAGCGATCTTGTTAAAACAAATAGGCTTAATACCCTTTTTGGTCCTCTAACTATAGGTCTGGGTCCAATTTGGTCCTCTTTTTTTTAAAAGTTCCAAATTGGTCCCTTACGTTATCTAACTGAATCAGATTGGTCTTTTCCGTCAAATATTTGTAACGCCGTTAGAAATAAATGACGTGGCGATTTTTGATGACGTGGCATAGGATTTATTAATTTTTTTATTTTTTATAATTTTTTTTCATTATCCATGTCATTTTATTAGTAAATTATTAATTAGTTTTTTTTATTAAATTTTTTTTTGAAATTCATATAGAATTAAATTTATACAAATTTTAAAAAATTTAATTTCTATTACTTGGAAAACCGATCACCGAAGCCCAAAACCCGATAGCGCAACTAAAGGAACAACAGAGATAGGGCTTAAGAACCTAAACAAAAATATATAAAATTATACAAAGACGTTTTTAACTTAGTCATTCTCAAAATCCATACAACATTTAAACCAATAATTTGAAATAAAAAATAGTTGAACCAACCTCTCTACATAACGCCACCCACCACTGAATCCAAGAATAATTTGCAACGATGATGCAAACATAAGTGCACCCTGCGCCGCACACATAATCCTCAAAAATCTCTACTCATTGATTAAAAAATCAGTTAGATTAACTAAAAAAAGGAAATTAATGGAAAATGCAAAGAGCTTTGTCGTAAACCAACCTCAGTGGGATCCACAATCTCATGGTATCTATACCCGCCAAGACAACTGACAGGGTGGTCGGCACATATATATGTGAAGCTCCAATAACCACCAAAAGGCGAGTCCCAAAGAAATTATGCGTTAGCGTGTTTGTTCTAGTGACAAACAACAATCTCTGAATCATCATCACCATTTCTTTCTAATTAAAGAAAAGTTAAGTTAAAAGAATTGTTAAAGTTAAAAAAAAATAGTGTCATCACTAAATAATTTTCATTCGTATATTTAACTTAAACAATAAAAGGCTTACATGTCCTCCTCCCATCTGAGTGTTGGAATAATATAACAAATGTGAGTAGTATGGATAATAGTCTTACATTGGATAGAATGTGGTGACTTGAGCATTTATAAGTGGGAGAACACATACACCTATCACCTTAAGGTTTTGGGTGAATATGTGGTGTCTCTCTCACTTGTGTTGCTCTTGGCCTAATCTTCAATGCTCCCTAGTGTAAAACTCCGCTAACAAATCGTATCATGAGCGTTTTAACGCCAAAAGAAGAGGTGTATTCAAAATACCTAATAAGAGGTACCTAGTAATAGGTGTCAACGGCGGTACAAATATATGTGGAGATAATAGTCCCGCATTAGATTGTGTTGCTCTTTATTAGAATAATAATTTATATTTTATTTTATATTTACAAACTTGGTGACCAAGTTTGTTAGAGGGTATTTTAGTATTTTATTGTTGCTTTTGTAGCCCTAGTTTTAGCTTATAAATAGACTAGTGGTAGTGAGTATTTTTAGTAATCCTTTTGTAATCCTTGTAGCCGTCATTCTCTATAATATATTCTTCTCTTTTCACCATTATTCACCTTGTACACTAACAATTGGTATCTAGAGCTCCGGTTCGGATCAACGGAAAAACACGGGAAACACGAGTGAAACGTGAGGATTTCTTGTGTGATTGAATTTTGGTTCTTGATTTGTGTTGAATCTTGAACGAAATTCTGATCAGAATCATAATTTTGTTTTTGATTATGTGGGTTGGGAAACACTGTGTGTGGTAAGTTCTGAGTGTACTGTACAAGGTTGAAGATGATGAACGGCAACGGCGGCATGAACAGCAAGCTTCCAGTATTTGATGACAAAAACTGGAATCGTTGGATGATTCAGATGCGAGTACTGTTCGGTGCTCAAGATGTTCTAGATCTTGTCATCGAAGGTTATGTTCCGGTAGCAGCAGATGCGACGGAGGAGCAGAAGAACGCGCATAAGGATACAAGGAAGAAATATCAGAAAGCATTGTTCTACATCCATCAGTGTGTGGATGCGAATGTGTTTGAGAAGATTGCAGATTCAACGACGGCAAAGGCGGCGTGGGACACACTGGTCAGATGTTACGGTGGTGACGCATCAGTGAAGAAGGTGAAGCTTCAGTCTCTACGTAAGCAGTACGAGAATCTCAACATGAAGAACAATGAGAAAGTTTCTGAGTACATCTCCAGAGTGATTCTGATCACTAATGATATGAAGGCGTGTGGAGAAACTCTTTCTGAACAAGTAATCATTGAGAAGGTATTGAGATCCCTTACTCCTCAGTTTGATTACATTGTGGTAGCAATAGAACATTCTAAAGATCTAAGCACCATGAGAATTAAAGAGCTGCAAAGCAGTCTAGAAGCGCAAGAGTTGCGTCTGACTGAGAGAACTTCTGAAAGGAAAGTAGAGCAGCAGGCTCTGAAAGCAGTTTCTGATAAGAAGCATCAGAAACAGTCGTGGTCAGAAGCCAGGAGAAGATCTGATGGTGGTCAGAAGTCAGAAACTTTAACTTCTGATAGGCAAAAGAATGCTCTGAAGGGAAAAGAGAAGTATGACAAGAAGAAGATCCAATGTTACTGTTGCAAGAAGTTTGGTCACTTTGCTAGAGATTGTTAGTCAAACAAAGAAAGGAAGTCAGAAGAAGCAAATATAGCCAGAAGTTCTGATGATGAATCTGTGCTACTGATAGCTTCTGAATCTGATGATACGAATTTGACAGACTGGTGGTATATGGACACTGGCTGCTCAAATCATCTTACTGGAAATAAGAAATGGCTGGTTGATTTTGATTCTGAAAAGAGGACAAAGATCAGATGTGCTGATGACAAATTTCTTAACGCTGAAGGTATGGGAGATGTCAGAGTTGTTCTGAACAATGGGAAAACAGCATTGATTCAGAAAGTGTGGTATGTACCTGCATTCAAAAGCAATCTGATGAGCGTGGGACAATTAATTGAGAAAGGTTTTTCAGTTACCATGAAGGAAAATCTTCTGATTATGGAGTCAGAACAGGGAAGGAATAGAACATTCAAGGTGAATGTCAGAACTTCTGACTCTGAATGTCTTAGTGCAACAAGTGTTGTGAAAGAAAGTGAGCTGTGGCACAGAAGATTTGGTCATCTGAATTTCAGAAGCTTAGAACATCTGAATTCGAAGAAGCTGGTACATGGAATTCCTACAATTAAGAAGCCTGAGAAGTCATGCAAAGTGTGCATGGAAGGAAAGCAACCAAGATTGCCATTTGCGTCAAAAGTTGCTCCAAGAGCAAAACATGCCTTGGGAGTAGTACATTCTGATGTGTGTGGTCCATTTCCAGTAGAATCGATCGGAGGGAATAAATACTTCGTGTCATTTGTTGATGAATTCACGAGAATGACATGGGTATCCCTTATTAAGTTCAAACACGAGGTGTTTGCTGAATTCAAGAAGTTTCGAATGAAGGTTCAGAATCAGAGTGGTCAGAATCTGAAGATTCTCAGAACCGATGGTGGGGGTGAGTATAACTCCAAAGAGTTTCAGAAGTTCTGTGAGGAGAATGGAATTGAGCATGAGGTTACTGCTCCTTACACTCCTCAACACAATGGTCTTGCTGAAAGAAGAAATCGTACTTTGCTTGATATGGTGAGAAGCATGCTGAAGGAGAAGAAGCTTCCTCAGAACTTCTAGGGAGAAGTTGTTGCCACCGCAGCATATGTGCTCAACAGATGTCCAACGAAGAAGCTGGAGGAAATAGTTCCTATTCAGAAGTGGACGGGAGAAAAGCAAAGTGTTAGTCATCTAAAGGTGTTTGGTTCTGTTTGTTACAAACATGTTCCAGAAGCTAGAAGACAGAAGCTGGATGATAGAAGCAAAGTAATGTTACTGGTGGGGTACCACAGTACGGGTGCGTACAAGCTTTATTGTCCAGAAACTAATAAAGTTGAGTTCGGCAGAGACGTTATTGTGAAGGAATCAGAAGTTTGGAATTGGGATAAGTCCCAATCTAATTCTGATGTGAGAAATTCTGAAGAAAGCTCAAAAATAAGAATTTCTGAAACTGATGGTGATTCTGACTCTGAAGGGGACTCAGAAGATGAAGGTGATTCTAATGATTCAGATTCTGATGATGATCCAGACTCTGATGATGATCCAGATTCTGGTGGTGATTCAGATCCTGGGAATATGCCAGATTCTGAAGATGGTCAAGGTTCTGGAGGAAGTCAACCTTCTGGAGCAAGAGCTTCTGAAGGAGAAACTTCTGAGGACAGAACTCCTGAGATTCAAGCATTCGGAGAAAGTTCTGAACGAGGTCAGAGGCCACAGAGAATCAGAAACATTCCAAGAAGAGTTTGACATGTTGCAAGACACTGAAGTAGATTCTGAAGGAGAAATTATTCAGTGTGCCATGTTAGTAGACTCTGAACCTGTGAGTACAGAAGAGGCTCTCAAGCAGAAGTTTTGGCTAAAGGCCATGAAAGAAGAACTTGAGGCCATAGAGAGAAACAAGACTTGGAAGCTGACAGAACTTCCAAAGGACAAGAAAGCCATCAGCGTCAGATGGATTTTCAAGCAGAAGCTAAAGCCAGATGGATCAATTGGCAAACACAAAGCGAGGTTGGTAGCAAGAGGATTTCTGCAGAAACCTGGGCTGGATTATTCTGAAGTGTTTGCACTTGTAGCAATACATGAAACAATCAGACTGGTGATTGCAATAGCTACTAACAGGAATTGGCCTCTGATGCATTTAGATGTGAAATCTGCATTTCTAAACGGTCCATTAGAAGAAGAAGTTTATGTGTCACAACCTCCTGGATTTGTGAAAAAGAATAAGGAAGGGATGGTGTACAGATTACATAAAGCTTTGTATGGATTGAAGCAAGCGCCCAGAGCTTGGAATCAGAAGATTGATTCATTTTTCAAGAAGCAGGGTTTTCATAAATGTGAGATGGAATACGGTGTTTATGTTCAGCATATTTCTGAAGGAAATATGATTCTGGTGTGTTTGTACGTTGATGACATACTGCTGACCGGAAGTTCTGAACAAGAATTAGCTAAGTTCAAGAAGGTGCTGGTGAATGAGTTTGAAATGACTGATCTCGGGAAAATGACATACTTTCTAGGGATGGAGTTCAGATATTCTGAGAAAGGTATCATTTTGCATCAGCTGAAGTATGAACGAGAACTTCTGAAGAGATTTAAGCTGCAGAATTGTAAGGCTGCTATCACACCTGCAGATACAAATCAGAAACTAGATTCTGATTCTAATGGTGAGGATGTGGATGCTACAACCTTCAAACAGTTGGTTGGTTCTCTGAGGTATTTGTGTAATACCAGACCTGATATTTGCTATGCAGTTGGAATGGTTAGTAGATTCATGAGTAAACCCAAGTGGTCTCATTACCAAGCTGCTGTCAGGATCCTGAGGTATATCAAGGGAACTCTGAAGTATGGAGTGTTGTTCCCTTCTGGAAGAAAGACTGAATCAGAACTTCCAAAGGACAAGAAAGCCATCAGCGTCAGATGGGTTTTCAAGCAGAAGCTAAAGCCAGATGGATCAATTGGCAAACACAAAGCGAGGTTGGTAGCAAGAGGATTTCTGCAGAAACCTGGGCTGGATTATTCTGAAGTGTTTGCACCTGTAGCAAGACATGAAACAATCATTCTGAGGTATATCAAGGGAACTCTAAAGTATGGAGTGATGTTCCCTTCTGGAAGAAAGACTGAATCAGAACTTCTGAGTTATTCAGATTCTGATTGGTGTGGAGACAGAGTTGATAGAAGAAGTACTTCTGGATACTTGTTTAAATTTCTAGGAGGCCCTATTTCTTGGTGTTCCAAGAAATAACCTGTTGTTGCGCTATCAACCTGTGAAGCTTAATATATTGCAGGTGCTGTTACTGCATGCCAAGCTGTGTGGATTCTGAACTTGCTGGAGGATCTGAAGATCAAAGTTGACAAACCTCTGAAGCTGATGATTAATAACAAGTCTGCAATCATTCTTGCCAGAAACCCAGTGTTGCATGGGAGAAGCAAGCATATTGAGACAAAGTATCACTATCTGAGAAGTCAAGTTCAGAGTGGAGTGTTAGAAGTTCTGCACTGTAGCACCCAGAAGCAGTTGGCAGATGTTCTGACGAAGGCTATCAAGACTGATCAATTCCTTCGCTTAAGGGATGGAATTGGAGTTGTTAGTTTTGAGGAAATATAAATTAAGGAATGGTATTAGAATAATAATTTATATTTTATTTTATATTTACAAACTTGGTGACCAAGTTTGTTAGAGGGTATTTTAGTATTTTATTGTTGCTTTTGTAGCCCTAGTTTTAGCTTATAAATAGACTAGTGGTAGTGAGTATTTTTAGTAATCCTTTTGTAATTCTTGTAGCCGTCATTCTCTATAATATATTCTTCTCTTTTTACCATTATTCACCTTGTACACCAACACTCTTGATCTAATATTCAATGCTCCTAATGTAAAACAGTGCTATGACCTCACCTAGAGTATAAAAAAAATTTACTTGAACATTCACACTAATTAAGTCACTCCCATAAAAATAATCGTGGCTTTTTTACACACCAGCAAAAGTTCCTTTGTTCACAAATTTAATTAATCAAATAAATATATAGTTGAAGAAGCCAAATCAATATATGCTAAACAAAGTCTCCAACCGGGGTATTTTCGGGACCCACCTCTTTCCAAATCAAAAAAGAAGAGAAGTGCACGGATTATAATCATGACGCAAGGATGCGAACCAAAGTCACGTATGTGAAGACGTGCAAAGGTTACCGCAAGAGATTAGATCGGATCTAATAATAACAATGTTGGATCAAAATTAGCGCAAATTGAAGAAAGAAGGCAAATTGCTACCGCGTAAGCGGTCATCGCAAATCGGATCAATAAACCACTACATAATAAAAATTAAAACACAAAGTTGCAGATCGGAACACGAATTGGTTGGTGAACAACGAACGGATTACCGCTAGACCAAACCATCGGACGTGTATAAAGAATCTAAATGCAATGATAATCAATTTAAAAGAGTAAAAGAAAAAAACAAAAAAATCGCAAATAAACCGGTAAAAATTAATCAACAACTTGCTACACTTAACGTGATCATCGCAACCGGATCGAAATTGTGAGGATCTAAATATAACTAAGAGAAACGCAAAGAAAAAGAATTTTTAAAATGTGATAAAAACCCAACAATTTGCTAACGCAAAAATGCGATCATCGCAACCGGATCTAACCAAACATAAATGTCACGCATCAAGCACACAAATATGCGAATAGCGTATTGACATGATCCAAAAAAATCTAATAAAAAAAAATTTAATATATATATAAAAAAGCAATATGTAATATGATTATAAAAAAAACAACCTTGTACTGTATTATGATTCTTGAAATAATCATGTTATATATGTATATAAATACCTATTTGTGTTTAATTGATATGAGCGAAGTTCTACGAACAGTTAGCGGCAGTGGCGGCATGAACAGTAGCGTAGCATATGGAATAATGCTTAGTACTCCTGCGCACAGTCTTAATAACAAATGTTAATATAAACTATGATTTATTCGTTAGTATCAATATGTTAGTAATGATGAAAATTGAAATATTCATTATTCTAAAGAAATTCATCGCCAGTATGATTCAGTGCAGCATATTACATATATTAATAAGAAAATAAACTGAAATCATGGCAGCATATTATATGTATTAACAATTGAAAAGTAAGTCATTCACCATAATTTCTATGCACATGTAATTATAATATGTATTATAAAACCAAAACGTTAATGTTGTTATAATAAAACATGTTATGTAGAAAAACGTTACTGTGAATACGACGAGCTTAATAGCTTTGTATTCTGATGAGATTTGTCGCCGTTTTACTCTTTTTTTTTTCGGTCCCCCCTGTTATGTGTAAAACAACATGTATTTATAGATCTAGAAAATTAGGTTAAAAAGTATAAAAAGGAAAATAAAACCAGTCTTAATTCCTATTGATCAAATAACATCTGAATAAAATCATATAGTATCTGATTTTTATTTGGTCACCAAGTAGACCAATGACATAAACTGACCAATAGGAAATGAGTACACAAGAAAGGAAATATTTTTTGTATCTATTATGATTTTTGCACTCCTTTTTGGTAAAAAGTGCATAAAATCAAATAAATAATTATTTTTAAAAATGCCTTAAAATAAAAAACGAAAATTAAAATTAAATAATAAAAAAATACAATTTTGTGATTTTAAAATGGAAATAAAGTTAGTAACAAAAAAAAGAAAAAAAAAAGCCAGATAATGGGATTCGTACCCGTGACCTTATGCTTGCAAGTTTTTACTCTTTACCAATTGTGCTATCTTGTTTATTCGAAATAAAAATGCACTTGAAAGCATATGAAGGTCAAACAACTATTTGTTATTTAAACAATTTAAAGTAAACTGTTACATATTTTTTGAGTAAAACTTACTGTTTAAATGTTAGTAAAAATTGAACCAAAAAAAAAACTTATAAAATCAAAGTTAAAAAATAATTTAAATGTTAGAAACTAGGGCAGGCAAATTTTGGGGTACAACAGCTGCCCCTGTTCAATCTTCTTAAACCTGAAGAGTTAGATTGGCATGTCTGCCATTCGTGATCTGAAGGTGGAAGAGGATTGAACACTTAAGTGCCCAAAAATTTGCACTCACGGGTGCACGAAGTAGCGCTTGTTGGTTGATTGTATTGCTTGAATGGGCTTAAAGATGCTATTCGGAAAGATGACAGGATGGAGATGGTCTTATAGATGCCATCCAAAGTAACTGCTGATAGGAGTATCAGAATGAGTCTAGGTTTGATTGTATCTAAGGAATATACTAGAATGAGTCTGTGTCCAACTGTATCTATAAGGAGATCAGAATGAGTCTTTGTCGGACTGTATCTGAGAGTCGTATTAGAATGAGTCTACGCCTGACTATATCTGAAAAATTAGTATTAGAATGAGTCTTCGACCGACTGTATCTAAAAGATGTACTGGAATAAGTATTAGAATGAATCTGTGTTTTGATTGTATCTGAATTGTGTCTAGAAGATGTACTGGAATGAGTCTACTCCTGACTGTATCCAAAGGAGTATCAGAATGAATCTTTGACTGATTGTATCTGAAGGATGATAAACTGTTGACAATATTTGTCCGCTTGAGAACTAACCTGAAAAAAACAAGTTAGTTTTATGCAATGTCATGATATATGTAATGCATTGCGTAATGATGCTCTTAAAATAAATGAGAATGTTATATGCATTTTGTATGCATATGCTATGATGTATTGTAAATGATGTATGGGAATGAGATGTCGCTGAAGGTAGCGGTGGCTTTGAATAGTAACGTCTGATTGGGGAAAATAAATCCCTGACTGTTGCTGGGGATGGAGAAAATAAATCTTTAGATCCTGTTTAGAATGACTCTACTGGGGATTCAAACTTCCCGTTTGGGAATATTCCGCTGGGGATCTTTGACTTCCGCTTGGGGATAGAAGTATTCTGTCAGGTGAGTCGGTCATTCGTCGTGCTTTTTATTGAAGGATTTGATTCTTATGTACCCTGACTGGGGATAAAAGAGATGGATAATCCTCCGATGCACTATCTGACCAAGTTTCGGACATAGGTGACCACTCTTCTGGGAGTAGCAACCATGGAAGAAATTCTGCTGGAGAAGAAAACTCTGTCAGGTAATTTGTAGTGTTGGAGAAGGAAACTCCGCTGGGGAATTGAATTCTGTATACTTCCAAGAGGGAATATTATCTGATGGCGATCAAAATTCTATAGGCTATGCTGAGGACATATCTGCAATAGGTTGGGGAATTGATCAAATTCCTTTATCTGTTAGGGGATCTATTGGGGAAGATGATCATGTCAAGCTGTCCGTTGGGGAGGTTTCTTTATGTACTCTACTGGGGACGCAATCTCGAATAGACCTGGCTGAAGAGAGAAATTATGTCGTGAAGGAGATGTTGGAGAAATAAACTCCGTTGGGGAACTCTCTGGAGCGTGCTGTGGAAAGAATCAAACCTCTATCTTGTTGGGCAATCCTTTGGGGATATGGGAGTGAATTGCTGGAAAGTATCCTAACTGTTGCTTGAGAGTATGTTAATTCTGCTGGGGAGTATATCTCTGTTGACGATGATCTCCACTGGGGAAGCAACACTGCTGAGGAATAAACTCTACTGGGGACGAGCTTGCGAAAATAGCTCTGTAGAGATAGTTCCATGGAGATTGGTCTGTGAGGATATTACCATGACACCGGCTCCATGGGGGTGATTCTGTTAAGATCTGTTGGATACAGGACTTGCTGGGGATTCCAACCTCCAAGAGTCTTTAGTAAATGTTGATTCTGTGACAGCAAACCGGGTGGAAAAGATCACTTCGGGCTTCAACTCTGCTATTGCCCCTATGTCTTCAAGTATTTCATCACTTGTTGTCGGTAGAAAATGATAAGATTTATATACGTTGTTTGAACGTAGTTGGCAATGAAAACTGGTACTGACTCGTAAGTGGATGATCCAACGGGACATAGTCGTACGCTTTAATCCCTAACTTCTGCCTGGACCGCCTTTTTAGGTTTTTAGTCCACCGGGATACCCTTTCTTGCCCAAGCCGCCTTTTCAGGTTTTTGACTTGCCGGGTGTACAATTCTTTTATATATGTCCCTAACTTTTTTCCCGAACCTTTTTGGTTCGCCGGGATGCCCTTATTTTTGTCTAGGCTTGTCAACCTAGCGGATTTTTTTCATGCGTAGTATTTTTTTGACTATGTCCGCGCTCACAGGGTGCGAGAAATCTTCGCTGTCCATGGTAGTAATCCTCGTAGCGTCGTCAGAAAATATCTTCTTGATTACGAATGGCTCTTCGCACGTAAGAGTTCGTTTGCCCCCGAGATCACCTGTATTTAGAATTTTCGATAGTCTCGACTTCCCCAAACAATTTCTAGGAATTATCATGACTGGATCCGAAGACATGATACTGACACCATCTGATACTATTGGCACAGACAAGTAAGTCCCATAATGGCTCTTACTGAAACTCAGGATCAATGCCATGTAACAGGAGGAATGTGCTTCCAGACTACAGTGGATCGTGTATTCCCTGGTTAATGGTTGAGGAGCTTGCAACTGAACTTGATCTGATCAGATTTGAAAAGAAAGTGTTGCCCCTAGCGGAGGATGATTTGCCCCTTGATTGGAAGATAGTGACCATGCCCCTTGTATACATTGGCTTTTAACCAACTGAGTCAACGCAGGAAATATTTCTGCTTTTCGATGCACCTCTAAAGCAACTTTGTCTATCGGGAGGACTTTTGTTCATTGAATGTTCATCATGTGAACTTCTCTGCTATCAAACACTTAGTTATATGCAAACAATGATATTCAAAATGCAACGCTTATGTCTGTCTTGAAGTTTTGAAAAAGAATTATTTAGCAAAACCATGTTTGTAAAAACTGTGATGTCAACTCAAGATTTATAATAAGCCCTAAAGGAGTCAGGATACCTTTTGGTAACAGTATGCCTTCGAACTAACCATGCTTCAGCTAGGACTTTTAAAGGGTTGTAACGTGGCCTGGTTCACGGTTTAAGAAATAAAGGATAAAGGCTCAAAGTTTATTTGTACCCAACCCATTCTTTGTAATGTTCTTCAGTCCTATACTCAGTTAACTATGCATTCAGATTCCTAGAGATTTTGGAATTTTAACACTGATGTTTGGTGATGGTTCAAAAACCGGAAGTTTATTTGAAAAGACAGTCATTATTTTTTGTAACATTTTTCTTTTGAGGGTTTCTAGTGACCTCTTTTTGACTTTGTTATCCCTAACTTTTGCCTGAACTATTTATTTTGAGATCACAGTCAGCGGGATGTCTCAATTTTTACTAAGTCTCCTTCATAGGTTTTGACTTAGTGGGCTTTTCTTTTGATAGATATTGACTGCCTGACTTAATGATTACAGGGAACCATCACTAATTGTGTACAAAAGATCAATTGGCATAATTGTGTTTACTGAGGAACTACCCTGCCCCAGGTTATGATTAAGGGTTTTAATTTGCATGAGAAGGAAAACTCCTACTTCTTAGGCTCAAAGGGGTTGACTAGGGATTAACTTCCTTATAACTCCATTGTTTAGGATTTCAAACAATGCCTATACATCGTCAGCACGGTCTGTTCAAAATCATACCGTATGAAATTATGGTATCGTTTTCGTCATCCACCCTCTAAAGGCTTACAACTTTAACGAAAGTTAAATATCACAAACGAGAATTAAGAAGCATAGTTTAAATATAGTGAAACGAATGGATAAATTCAAGACGAACATACGCAATGCATTAATGTGAAAAAAAACCAAAGTTTGACATAATAGTAAGTTCTTAAGCCAACAAAATAAATTACAAATGAAAATTCAAATGATTTCAAAGCTTCCCTTCCTGAACCTGTCACTTCAGACGATGTGTCTTGCAGCTTTGATATTAGATGGGCGATAGAAGAACGCAATCTGACCATCTGGTGTGAACTCGAGGACTCCTTCGTCAATCAGGTCTTGGATCCTATGTTTCAATGGACCACATTCTTCAGTATCATGACCAGGACTATTCGAATGATAAGCACATCTTGCGTTAGGTTTGTAACCAGGAGCAGGGTTGGCTGGAGCTGAGTATGAAGGCAACAAAGTTATCAAGTTCTGATTGAGCAATTTTTGCAAAACCTGATACAGCGGCATGTGCAACGGGGTAAATGGTCGTTTAGGTTTGGATTTCCAAGTACGTTAACCACCATGCTGCCTACGCTGATCTTTCTGTTGTTGAACTAGTGGTGCGACAACCCTATAAGGCCTTCTTCCTTCAATTGAAAAACTATCAGTAGTAACCTGTCTCTTTCCTTCTTTTATCCTCATCTTTTTCTCAACCAAGTCAGCTTGTTTCCTTAGAGACCGACTAATGATCTGATCCCCGACTCTGTTGTCTTGAAGTTTATTGACGAGGACTCTCAGCTCTTCTTGCGCCCGAGGTAAGTTTTGGATAAGAGCCATCTGACCATACATCTGGATTCTCATCTCTGCCATCTCAGCTTGCAGTTGTTCTAATTGATCATCCTTGTTGTCTTCAGGATTTTTCTTTTTCATGTCCTTAGTGAGGAGGGCTTTCAACTCTTCTTACCCCTTGAATAGGCTCAGGATCATCTTTTGGAATTGGGTGTTCTGAGTCTGGAGATCCTTGACAGCTTGTTCTAATGCCATTTTCTGCTGAAATAAACAGCGAGGAGATGAGAAACCCGTTGTGGAAACCTGTTATGATATGTATGTAAATGCATATGCAATGTTTTCAAGGATCTTTATGGAATCTAGTTTGCAACATTAGAAATTGAATTTGGTTGCAGCTTTGTCTGAAGAACTTTGACTTTTCATCTTTGAACGTCCTTCTATAAGAATCAAGCTCGCCATATCAAGTGGGTCATAGCCTCTGATTCAGGATACTGTTATTTTGAGTATGAAGGCATCTGGCTAGAGAAAAATAAATCCTCTTGCCCCTTGATAGAAATCTGGCTTTTGATAATCCTTCCATAATAGCACCTGCAAATTATACGCCATAAATCCCTAAGATCCTTAAAAAGGTTAGTTAACATGCTATGTTATGATGGTATGTGGATGCTATGCATTAAGTAAAAGCATGAGGAAAAGTAAGTCCCGCAAAGAGTTCAAGTTGTTAGAGTACAAACAAATCCTGCAAGGAATTCAAGTTGTTAGATAGTGAATACAAACAAGTCACACAAGTAGCCTTAGGTTTAAAGGCTTGCATGAAGTCCAAAGGTAAGTACCCTTCCCATACCAAGGTTTAGTTGGTTCAACCTGTCCTAAAATAGTAACTGGGTTCTAGGAATCTCATATCACGGATCTTTCTCGCAGGCTTTATTTTGGTGCGACATTCGAGTGGCCGACCAAAACATCCCGAAAGTCTGATCTCAATGAGCGTAGCCTCGAGTATCAACCAACTTCGGTCTAAATCCAAAGCCGACCATCTCACTACCTTCTAATGGCCAAAGATGAGTTAACTAGGGTTCTAAAGACTATGACCATCATATCAACCATATCGCTACATGTCGTACAGTCTCCATGATCTATTGTCACTTACCTAAGGAATCACTAGGTCCGGGTGTAGGACCTTTCACACAAGTAACCCCAAAACAAAGCCCATTAAAAAAAAGCACATAAGTCAAACAATTTTAAGCAAGTGGTAAAGTGATCTAACTCTAAGGTAACCCCTCTTTGGAAATGTCCCCAGCAGAGTCGCCAGTTCTGTGATACGGTGGAGAACTGACTTTTTAATTTTGTTTTTGCAAAACATGTTGCGGTTAGCAAGAGTCGCCACCGACTTTTCTTTTACCCAATTTATTTAGGAAAGGTGAAAAGAACAGGAAAGACCTTTTTGAAAAGATTTTGAGTTCGGGGGGTAAGTTATGAAAAGGGAAGGTGTTAGCACCCCTTTTCATCCGTAGTTATCTACGGGCTCTTAATTGCTTGCTCACTTTAACTTGCTTTTTTGTTGAAATGTTGTGTGTGTTTAGAAAATATTTTGTAAAAGTTGACTTTGTAATAATTCGTGTAAGAATGTATACAAAGTGTTTGTTTTTTGAAAATATTTTTGAAAGTGTGAGGTGTGAAAAGTATTTGTTTTTTTTTTTGAGTTGGGAGCAAGCATTTAAAAGTTACTTACCCTTAATTTATAAGGTATTTCTTGTACTTATCCTTTTCTTTGAGAGATGGTACTATCCATACCATTAGTGGGTAGGTAGTCCTATCTATTGGATGTGAAGGGACGGCGAAGGGTCATCGAATGGTCATAGAAGGCAACATGTAAGGATACCTTAGCAATTCGAAGGGACTATCATCATTTTTCCGTAGGGTCATCGAGGGACAAGATCATCTTTTCGTAGGCAACTCGAAGGGTCATCGAGGGACTATGATCTTTATATCAAAGGGACTATGATGATATTATTCGTAAGCGTCTTTTGCTAAAGTATCTCTACGTTCGAGGGACATGGCCATTATTTCGTAAGGCAAACGAAGAGAGGTTACCCTAGGGGTGCATGTGTGTGCATTAGGTTGATGGCGATGCTAAAAAGCAGTCGACTTACAGGGTTTAAAAAAAAAGGGCTCGATTATTAAATCGAGAATTGTTTGATATTTTTGAAAAAAAGGTTTTAATATTGTAGCAAGATATGAGCAAAATAAAGGAAAGCAACAAAATTATTTTACACATCATGGGAATTGGGATACATTTTGCCAATGGGGATAAAATGAGCGATAAATATATAATTCAAACACGCAATAATTCAACAGTAATTAGCAAAAGTTTTAATCCAAACGTAATAACCAGATTAATAAAAAAAAAGAATAACAATATTTAAATCTAAATTCAAACAAGATTAAGATTAAAATTGAAACAAATTTAACATAAAGAATTAAAAAATGAAATCAAAATTATTCGAGAATTAATAAAAGAACATCACTAACGCAAAAGGTGCGATCATCGCAACATGGATCTGAGTTATACAGATCTAATTACTAAAAGAGAAACGTAAAGAAGAGAAGTGCACGGATTATAATCATGACGCAAGGATGCGAACCAAAGTCGCGTATGCGAAGACGTGCAAAGGTTACCGCAAGAGATTAGATCGGATCTAATAATAAAAATGTTGGATCAAAATTAGCGCAGATTGAAGAAAGAAGGCAAATTGCTACCGCGTAAGCGGTCATCGCAAATCGGATCAATAAACCACTACATAATAAAAATTAAAACACAAAGTTGCAGATCGGAACACGAATTGGTTGGTGAACAACGAACGGATTACTGCTAGACCAAACCATCGGACATGTATATAGAATCGAAATGCAATGATAATCAATTTAAAAGAGTAAAAGAAAAAAACAAAAAAATTGCAAATAAACCGGTAAAAATTAATCAACAACTTGCTACACTTAACGTGATCATCGCAACCGGATCCAAATTGTGAGGATCTAAATATAACTAAGAGAAACGCAAAGAAAAAGAATTTTTAAAACGTGATAAAAACCCAACAATGTTGCTAACACAAAAATGCGATCATCGCAACTGGATCGAACCAAACATAAATGTCACGCATCAAGCACACAAATATGCGAATAGCGTATTGACATGATCCGGAAGAATCTAATAAAAAAATTAAATATATATATAAAAAAGCAATATGTAATATGATTATAAAAAAAAACAACCCTGTACTATTTTATGATTCTTGAAATAATCATGTTATATATGCATATAAATACATATTAGTATTTAATTGATATGAGCGAAGTTCTACGAACAGTTAGCGGCAGTGGCGGCATGAACAGTAGCGTAGCATATGGAATAATGCTTAGTACTCCTGTGCACGGTCTTAATAACAAATGTTAATATAAACTATGATTTATTCGTTAGTATCAATATGTTAGTAATGATGAAAATTGAAATATTCATTATTCTAAAGAAATTCATCGCCAGTAAGATTCAGTGCAACATATTACATATATTAATAAGAAAATAAACTGAAATCGTGGTAGCATATTATATGTATTAACAATTGAAAAGTAAGTCATTCACCAGAATTTCTATGCACATGTAATTATAATATGTATTATAAAACCAAAACGTTAATGTTGTTATAATAAAACATGTTATGAAGAAAAACGTTATTGTGAATACGACGAGCTTAATAGCTTTGTATTCTGATGAGATTTGTCGCCGTTTTAATCTTTTTTTCGGTCCCCCCTGTTATGTGTAAAACATCATGTATTTATAGATCTAGAAAATTAGGTTAAAAAGTATAAAAAGGAAAATAAAATCAGTCTTAATTCCTATTGATCAAATAACATCTGAATAAAATCATATAGTATCTGATTTTTATTTGGTCACAGAGTAGACTAATGACATAAACTGACCAATAGGAAATGAGTACACAAGAAAGGAAATATTTTTTGTATCTATTATGAGTTTTGCAATCCTTTTTGGTAAAAGGTGCAAAAAATCAAATAAATAATTATTTTTAAAAATGCCTTAAAATAAAAAACGAAAATTAAAATTAAATAATATAAAATACAATTATGTGATTTTAAAATGGAAATAAAGTTAGTAACAAAAAAATGAAAAAAAAAGGCAGGTCATGGGATTCGAACCCGTGACCTTATGCTTGCAAGCTTTTACTCTTTACCAATTGTGCTATCTTGTTTATTCGAAATAAAAATGCACTTGAAAGCATATGAAGGTCAAACAACTATTTGTTATTTAAACAATTTAAAGTAAACTGTTACATATTTTTTGAGTAAAACTTACTGTTTAAATGTTAGTAAAAATTGAACCAAAAAAACTTATAAAATCAAAGTTAAAAAATAATTTAAATGTTAGAAAATTGGGCAGGAAAATTTTGGGGTACAACACTCTCCATCGGTACCAAGGACACTTAAATCGGGTAAACGAGTCGAAAGTTACGGATTTTAAAAATAATATTTTTTTTCTTTTTGCTCCAGGTCGCGCTAAGCGGGCTCCAACCCGCGCTCATCGCGCTCCTCTTAGCCTGGAAGGGTTGGAAATTTTCCATACCACGCTAAGCGGGCATGACCGCGCTCAGCATGCTCTACGTTATAGAGAAATTTTTTTCTTTTGACAGCCGATTCCAACCTGCATAACCACCCTCACAAACACATCCAAACAGCCAATAGATGTGTATTATCATAATCCCATCATGGTTAATCAAACAATTTCAATAAAAACATAATTTTCTCACAAAACCTAACAATTTCCAAAACCCATTTCATTCCAAACTCATTCCACTCAATACCAACATCATAACAATTCTCTATTGATGTTTCTACACATACATTGATCATACTACACAATTTATATCAATTTCCAACCGTTAAATTCATGATTTTAGCAAGATTATTCATTTTCTCCCAAAACCAAACCTAACTCTAGAACTCAAGCAATCATACAACTAAGCATCTAACTAGAACCCACCTTGAATAGATGATGATGATGAAGAGGAGATGATGATCCAAGCATTTCTCTTCAATTCCAAGTTTCCTCTTCTCTTTCTTTCCTTTGCTCTTCCTTCACTCTATTTTCTCTCTCTCAAATGTTACTATGTTTGGAAAATGAGAGGAAAAGAAATGATATAGAAACTATCATTAATTTAGTAATACTACTAAATGTCCAAATTATCTCAAATGCACCAATAATAAAACCTCAGAGTTAAATAATATTAATTTGATCAGTTCTGAGTTCGTCAGATTACTCTAATTATTTTATCCAATAAACTCTCAGAGTAACCAGAAACCCAGTTGACCGTAATAATATTATCCCGAGTGGAATAATTCATGGGGTATTACATCCTCCCCCTTAAATAGAAATTCGTCCACGAATTTAAAACAATTACCTGAAAAGATGAGGATAAGCTTCTCGCATCTCAGATTCCAATTCCCATGTTGCATCACCCGGATGTATCTCATCCCACTGAACCTTAACAAGAGGAATCTATTTATTCCTAAACAACTTAGTTTCCCTTCTTGTGATACGACTCGGCTGAGGTTCAAATGTTAAATCTGCTTCTATCTCAATCGTATTAGGTAGAATTGGCTGAAGAGGATCTGGAACAAACTTCTGAAGCTGAGATACATGAAAAACATCGTGCATCTCCGACAGAGAAGGCGGTAAGGCCAATCTGTAAGCTATTTCACCAATTCTTTCTAAAATTTGATACGGTCTCACGTATCTCGGACTTAATTTCCGCGACTTGCACGATCCTTTCAATCTCAATCTCGGAGTAACTTTCAAGAATACATGATCACCCTCATCAAACTCCAAAGGTCTTCTACGATTATCCGCGTAACTCTTCTGACGATCTTGTGCTTGTTTAACTTTATCACGGATCATCTTAATCTTTTTCGTAGTTTCATGAATAATCTCGAGTCCCAAAATTCTATCTTTGCCAACCTCGGCCCAACACAATGGCATCCTACACTTCCTTCCATACAATGCCTCGTAAGGGGCCATACCAATACTTGCATGATAACTATTGTTATAAGAGAACTCGATTAATGGTAAAAGTCCAATCCAATTTCCTCCACTTTCAAGTACACAAGCTCTCAACATATCTTCCATTGTTTGTATTGTCCGTTCCGTCTGACCATCCGTTTGCGGATGATTCGACGTACTCAAACACAACTTCGTTCCCATAGCTTATTGGATCTCTATCTGAAATGATACTAGTGGGAATACCATGCAAGCGTACAATTTCGGAAATGAAAAATCTTGCGAGATGGCTCGCCTTGTAGGTAGTCTTTACGGCCAAGAAATGCGCAGATTTTGTCAAGCGATCTACAATTACCCAAATCGAAACATAACCACCCGGGGTACGGGGTAATCCAACTGCGAAGTCCATATAAATACTATCCCACTTCCACATCGGAATTTCTAACAGTTGTAGTAAGCCACCTGGTCTTTGGTGTTCAATCTTCACTTGTTGGCACACTGCACATTCCGACACATACACCGCAATATCCTTTTTCATCCCGGACCACAAATAGTCCCTCTTTAAATCTTGATACATCTTTGAAGACCCCGGATGTATAGTAAAAGCACCCTTATGCGCTTCTTCCAAAATCCTCCTTTTCAACTTCGTGTTATCCGGAACACAAATCCTTTGGCTAAACAAAATAATTCTGTCGGAAGCTCGCACAAAACCCGGTTGTACTAACACTTCTTGTAACTTCTCATCTAACCCTTGTCCTTGTTGGATTTCTTCCCTAAGAGTAGAATTTACATTCAAATTCCCCATAATCACACCATTAGGAGTCCAAACAAATTGAAGATTTAGATCCCTAAACTTTTCCAATAAGGTATACTCTAACATCATCAACTCGGCCTTATGCGACATTTTCCTACTCAATGCATCTGCTACTTTATTTGCTTTACCCGGATGGTATTTTAGATCCAAATCATAATCCTTCAAATACTCCATCCACCTCCGCTGACGCATGTTCAATTCTTTCTGATCAAAAAGATACTTTAAGCTCTTGTGGTCGCTGAACATCTCGAAACGTACACCATACAAATAATGGCGCCACACTTTCAAAGAAAACACAACTGCCGCCAATTCCAAATCGTGCATTGGATAATTCTCTTCATAGACTTTCAACTGTCGAGAAGCATAAACCACCACATGTCCATCTTGCATTAACACACCTCCTAATCCCATCTTCGATGCATCGCAATATACCTCATACGACTTGCTAGGATCAGGAATAATTAAAACAGGGGCGGTCGTCAGTCTTTCCTTCAAACTCAGAAAACTTCTTTCACAAGCCGAATCCCGCTCATACGAACAATCCTTCCGAGTAAGTCTCGTCATTGGGAAAGCCAGTTGGGAAAAACCTTGAATAAATCTTCTATAATAACCTGCCAAACCCAAGAAAGTTCTGATTTCTGCAACGTTCTTTGGTCTCTCCCAATTAATCACCGCTTCAACTTTTGATGGATCAACCGCTACACCTCCCTGGGATATGACATGACCAAGAAAATTAACCACCGACATCCAAAACTCACACTTACTTAGCTTAGCAAAAAGTTGCCTCTCTTGTAAGATCGATAAAACGATTCTTAGGTGTTCTCCGTGCTCTTGAGAATCACGAGAATATATAAGAATGTCATCAATAAAGATCACCACAAACTGGTCCAAGTAAGGTTGAAATATCCGGTTCATATAATCCATGAAAACTTCCGGAGCATTCGTCACACCGAAAGGCATCACCAAAAATTCATAATGACCATAACGGGTTCTAAACGCAGTCTTTGGTACATCCGAACTATTCACACGAATCTGATGATAACCCGACCGTAAATAAATCTTCAAGAACACACAGGCTCCTTTCAATTGATCTAAAAAATCATCTATCCTTGGTAATGGGTATTTATTCTTGATGGTGACCTTATTCAACTGACGGTAATCAATACACAACCACATCCCACCATCCTTCTTCTTTACCAACAACACTGGGGCTCCCCAGGGCGAAACACTGGGTCGAACGAAATGCTTAGCTAACCACTCTTCCAACTGATCCTTTAATTCTCTTAACTCAAGTGGTGCCATCCGATACAGAGAAACGGATATTGGAGCCGTTCCCGGTATCAGGTCAATAGAGAGTTCCACTTCCCTCTCCAGAGGAAAATAAGTGACATCCTCGGGGAAAACTTCAGGAAACTCACAAACTACTAGAATACTCAAAACTTGAAGGTTGTTACTCTCCTCCTTAGTAAGAACCAAAAGAACAGACTTTTCCTTTTCAAACAAGAAATTTATCATTCCCACCGTACCTTCTAAAATAGTAGTCAACACATCCTTCGGGGTAGCCTCTACGGATGGAATAATGATTAGCTTTTCTTCACACCCGATAAACACCGAATTAGCTGAAAGCCAATCCATTCCCAAAACAACATCCACTTTCTTAAGCGGTAAACAAATCAGATCAATCTGGAAAACTCTTCCATCCACAGATAAAACACAATTTTCACACATTAAAGGTGTTTCAACCATCTCATCCATGGCAGTAGTAACCACCATGGGTGGAGACAACGGAACCGCTTGCAACCCAAGTCGCTTCATACATCGAGTCGATATAAAGGAGTGTGTTGCTCCACAGTCAAATAAAACAAAGCAAGGATTTCCATTAACGAAACACATACCAGCAATCAAAGAGTTGTCACCCTTTGCTTTCCTTGCATCCAAGGTATACACTCGCCCGGTATTCTTTTCTTGCATTTGGTTTCTATTTTGAGGACAATCCCTCGCCATATGGCCCACTTTATTACACTGATAACACTTTATCCCTCCGAAACTGCACCTACCATGATGATTCTTCCTATAAGTGCGGCACACCGGAGACACACTAGTCCTGGAACTCTGAACTTGTTTTCCCTTAAAAGCTTGTTTCCTTGGTCTAAAATGTTGATACGATCTTCCACGATCACTTTGATTCACCCTACTCAACTCTCCCTTTGCTTGCACCTTCTTCAAGTTGTGTTCCGCCATGTAACACTGCCTTAACAATTCAGCATAGCTAGTGAATTCCCTCTGAGACACGCTATGTGAAATTTCAGCCCTCAAACCAAACAGAAATTGATCGATCTTCCATCTCTCGTCTGGAGCATACATGGCTTGGATAGAGTAAGCAGCCATAGTCTCAAACTTCTCTGCATAAGAAGCCACGGTCAAGTTACCTTGTCTCAACTGCTGAAACTCGAATTCCTTCTGAGACCTTAAGGAACTTGGAAAATACTTCTCCATAAAATTTATCTTAAACTGCTCCCATACCTTCTGTACCTCTTGAATTGTCATTAAGGCTGAAACACTCTCCCACCACCTCATGGCAGGACCCTTCAACAAGTGAGAAGCGAAAATCACTTTATTTTCCTCAATGCACTGAACTATCAAGAAAATCCTCTCCATACCGGATATCCATTCATGGGGCTTTACCGGATCTAACCCTCCCTGAAACTCTGGAGGATTCATACGAATGAAATCCCTAAAGGTTCCCCCTGCAGCTTCGGGAACAACCACTGGAGGATGCAGGCCACCAGCCATTTGTTGTACCATTTGTTGCACAAACTGATTTTGTTGCTGCTGCATCTGTTGCATGAATTGATACAAAGGGGAATTCCCCTCGTCACCTGGTGGATATGCCCCTGCTGGAGTGGTTCTCGGTCTACCACGAATGTTTCTGCGCCTATCGGCCATGTTCCTAAATGTCATACAGATAGGATTAAGTTGATCAGGCTCAATACCATAAATATAACACGTAAGACCAATGGCGACACAACGCATATGAAACGGAAAGAAATACTTATACTATTTCATGGCTAGGTCGAGGAAAGAAACTGTAAAACCCATATACAATATAATACATCAAATCATTAATATCATACATGAATTCACTTTTTGGTACTGAAATATCATAAGTCCCTAGTTAACACATTATACATATAGATGCCCAAAATACCTAATACGAAAAATCTATGGCATTATATATACAAGATGTTCCAACACTAAGAACTAGATCAAACAATGATCTCAAAATCTTCACAACGGAAGCCTTGCCACACAAAAGCTACGATTCAAAAGGAAAAGTCAAACAACTTTTTCCTTACCCTTCGCCGAACCTGTAGTACCTGTGATGTAAACAACAACATGGGGTGAGATACATCAAATCTCAGTGAGTTCGCTATCTTATAAGTCCTCTCGGCTTTACAAGGTTCTAACAAACCTAACTCAAGTCAAAGGGAAGGGAAGTGACTTTGAGTACTCACACAAACTATATGGATCCATGTTCGCGAGTCTCGTTAACTCACCATATCACTAATAGATAACCTTACCAAGGTATCCCCTTTTCTCGTCCGCTTCTACGTCTAGAAGTCGACCCGAGTCATGGATCCTTGTAGTTACTTGGCATACGAAATGGATTCGGGAACACTGGCCTGTTAACCGTGAACTGTCACTTCTCATGGCCTGTTAACCATCGCAAGTCTCGACCCATAGTATAGGCTTCATTCGTACTAACAAGGGAATCAAACCTGCCAAGTAATTGTGCCTGCACTTCAGAGGAGCTCGAGACTCATGAAGGCCTCTCAAGAGCAACTCAAAAGAAATGGTTACGATTACGTGATCATATACACAACGCGATTGTATTCGACAATCACAAGGCCACATTCACCTTAAGACCTCTTTTGTCTTTCCTCAATTAAACACAATCAAACATGATCCATACTAGTGTAAATCTTTCCATACCATTCGGCAATAGACGCACGCCTCGGCCTCTCTTGCACGAGCGTCGTTGTTATGTTATTCCACAATTTCCTAGCCGTTACTAGGTTCTACACAGTTCATGGTAATATTCCTCACTCTACCTATTTCATATTTTAACATGCATACACTCACAATCGAATTAAACAACAAGAGAAGTAGG
This sequence comes from Lathyrus tuberosus, assembly GCA_022829125.1. NCBI lineage: Eukaryota > Viridiplantae > Streptophyta > Magnoliopsida > Fabales > Fabaceae > Lathyrus > Lathyrus tuberosus. The sequence goes on from JALAZF010000568.1 coordinate 1,533,204, forward strand.
AAATAACAAGTCAATAATATAATAGAACACATAAAAACAACATATCACAATTCACACCGATTCCGGTTTATTTAATCGGCATCAAAACTAATATTTTTCACTTCCAACAGGTAGAATATTTCCCTAGCTCTCCATCGGTACCAAGGACACTTAAATCGGGTAAACGAGTCGAAAGTTACGGATTTTAAAAATAATATTTTTTTTTCTTTTTGCTCCAGGTCGCGCTAAGCGAGCTCCAATCCGCGCTCAGCGCGCTCCTCTCGGCCTGGAAGGGTTGGAAATTTTCCATACCGCGCTAAGCGGGCATGAACGTGCTCAGCGCGCTCTGCGTTATGCAGAAATTTTTTTCTTTTGACAGCCGATTCCAATCTGCATAACCACCCTCACAAACACATCCAAATAGCCAATAGAGGTGTATTATCATGATCCCATCATGGTTGATCAAACAATTTCAATAAAAACATAATTTTCTCACAAAACCTAACAATTTCCAAAACCCATTTGATTCCAAACTCATTCCAATCAATACCAACATCATAACAATTCTCTATAATTGTTTCTACACATACATTGATCATACTACACAATTTATATCAATTTCCAACCGTTAAATTCATGATTTTAGCAAGATTATTCATTTTCTCCCAAAACCAAACCCAACTCTAGAACTCAAGCAATCCTACAACTAAGCATCTAACTAGAACCCACCTTGAATAGATGATGATGATGAAGATTGGAAGATGATTGATGAAGAGGATATGATGATCCAAGCTTTTCTCTTCAATTCCAAGTTTTCTCTTCTCTTTCTTTCCTTTGCTCTTCCTTCTCTCTATTTTCTCTCTCTCAAATGTTACTATGTTTGGAAAATGAGAGGAAAAGAAATGATATAGAAACTATCATTAATTTAGTAATACTACTAAATGTCTAAATTATATCAAATGAACCAATAATAAAACCTCAGAGTTAAATAATATTAATTTGATCAGTTCTGAGTTCGCCAGATTACTCTAATTATTTTATCCAATAAATTCTCAGAGTAACCCGGAACCCAGTTGACCGTAATAATATTATCCCGAGTGGAATAATTCACAGGGTATTACAAGATCCATCCACAAAGACCATCTTGACCTTAAAAGGGTCAACAACTTTCAAAGCTTCTGTAAACTTCAACTTGTTACCCCATACATGTGTTTTAACCTCTGTCATAGTTATCCTAACTCCTTGTTGAATGAAGAGTTCATAAAGAACCCTTCCATAAGGAATGAAGCTTGACTTTCCCTCTTTAGAAGTAGTGAGAGTCATTTTTAGATATTCAAACATAACTTGAGGAAGGTTAATCTTCAGATCTGAGTTGAGAATCAATAGAAAATATTTTTCATCAATATCCAAAGAAGTCAAATCCTTGTTCTTTGGAAAGAGGTTTAAAATTGACAGGTGATACAAGACTAATGCCTTAGATTTGAGATTTGAAACCTTGGATAGGTCGGAGAGATCTTCAAAGATGAGATGAGACAGTAAATAAGAATCCTAGAAAAGCATTTACAGAACTACTCATTCATCCTCATAATTTATTGCATTGGCAATAGATATAGGGGTAATGGTGATAGGAACACCAGATACTTCAGAAAAAATGGCATATTCTAGATGCAGATCGTGGATATAAGAATTTACCCAAAACTCCTTAACCAGATTAGGGTAAGAAGGACCATAAATTATGTCAAATAAATTCTCCCAACCATTATGGGAGACAGTGCTATGAAGATCAAGTCCATAAGCCATCATCTCCTTAAAATCAATTAGCCCTCCATTGATTATAGCTAATTGGTTTTCCATACCAAGATTAGAACAAGAAGCCATCTCAGACAAGGAAATATGCAAAAAGAAAAGATACAACCAAACAGAGAGATGTTTCAAAAGTTATAGAAAATGATTTGTCAGAAAGATTCAAGACAACAGTCTTCGCTTTAGGACCATTCAAATTTTTACCTTTAGAAAACAAACAATAAAAACAATTAAACAAGTACAACAAAAAAAGGAATAAACAACAAGTGAGAGAGTCCACAGAATATCTAGAGTGTAAAACATCACTACTCCATAGGTTCTGCATATACAGTTGTAGAGTATGCATGATAAATTTTCAAACTCGTGATTTTTTAAGTGAGACAAATGTCAAAAATATTTTCAATTAAATGCTATTTTAAATTTCTTATTCCTTTGATAAGTTTCAGAGTCTGATACTTTTTAGAAATCCTTCTTCATTAGAGATTGTTTTAGTTTTTTGATGAGGCTACTTCTAATTAGCATCATCATTTGATACTCTTTACCATAATCAATATTTAAAAGATCAGGAATAATGATATACTCAAATAGCCATAATATTTATAAATATTCTTTTCATAGGTTTGAAAATCCTCACACGTGTAAGTTGTTCAAGCTGGTTATATACAAATAGAACATATACATACACCAATTACAGATAACTTATCATGCATAGAAGATGTCTAAAGAATAAGGATGATTGACATAACTTTGTGTAGATTCTGAACATCCTTTGCAGATTCTTTCCAAAAAAGAATCAGGCTTCAAGAATTTCTGATGTTGAAGTATATGCATGTTCAGCAGAGACTTGTAGTTCAGAAGACTGGATACAATAACCTTCTTTTCCTTATTCTCCCATGAGTTAGGATATAGAACGCGTGCTTTACTCTAGTTGTAGGTTGAAGATGTTTCTGAATCTTTTAGAAACTACGATCCAGAGGTCTTTGGTTTAGAATTCCTTTCAAATTTTGATCTAATGATCATTGTGTTTGATTTCTTTAGAAACTACCGACTTTGATGTTTTAGGTTTTATTCCAATCAAAACCTTTTACTTCTCTGTCATTGATTCAAGTGCATTTAGAATCTTGTTACACTCGGCAGCAGATGCACCAAGGTTTTTAAACTTTTTATCAACATAGCTTAAAGAAGATGATTATGAGGATTTCTCAATGCCAAGATTTTAGAATAAAAAAAATTCATGAAAACCCACGCCATCTCCTTTTCTCTTGCTTACTCCATAGATCATGAAAGCAAGCTAATTTCTATTAAAACTCATTGTCAATAAATCTTGGAGAGCCATAGCTTGCTCATTTAAAGGTTCCTTGGAATTCCTTTTAGATTGAGCAGCTATATTTCTTTCCAATGTCTCAACAATTTCTTTTAGAGGATTTCAATTCTTCTTTAAGAAAAATGAAGTTGTTTTTTAACAGCGCCATCCGATTCTGAGTCGGAACCTGACTAGAATTCATAATCAAAGAGTGTGTCAGCCATAAGTGCAAGGTTGACTTCTTCAACTTCTCTGTCTGAATCTGTCCTTTTGTAGATCAGGGATATTGTTTCTAGAACTGGAACCTTCAAAGTTATAACCTCTACCAGAGAATCTCTTGATTTTCTTGGCCAGCTGTTGAAACCTCTTGATGATGAAAGTCGTTTCCTCAATGTGATAGTCCCTATTAGAATCTTCTCCATCAGTAGCTTGTTCTGGTTTTTCTAACACTTGAGGGTATGGAAGTTTTTATCACCAGATCTATCAGCATTAGACCTCAAGGCAAGAGATCTAGGTTTCAACACAATCACCATTCAATTCCATTTCAAGGCTCTGAAGGTTACATATCAACCTTTCAAGGTCTAAAGAATCCAGGTTTTTTGTGAAACACAATTTCTCTCAACCCATTTATGTGAACTGGTATCTCATCCTTTTGAACACAGTTACACATTCTTCAACTCCCATTCATTCTCTCTCATTGAGATCTTGAATGTTTTCAATCTTCTTTAAATCGATGTTGAGAATAGACCCATTAAAGATTGAAACTACCCATGGTACAACTAGCTGTTGAAGGTCCTTAGCTAGTGTACGATATAGTGAGCTAAAAACTCTGCTAGCATAAAGACATTGATAGGAGCTGGGTAGAGGTCAGAACAGTTGGAGAGATAAGATCTTGATAACATTACTTTATGCTAATTAGACATAAAGTAATGAACTTTTTGAAGGGAAATCACGATCCAAAACGTAGCAGAAATTAAAATTTTCCCTTAAGTGATCCTTACGAATGGGCATGATCAGTGATAGAAAAGGTTACCTCTTGGGGCGATAAAACCTTTGATGTTGAACCGAAGGAGTGATCACGAGCATTGAATGATGAACAATGCCTCTACTGAGTCCACACGAACAAATTCCTTCAGTTTCAGTGTTAGCTACTACAATTGAAGGCTTTGAGTGAGTGAGTGAGAGAGAGAGAGAAGGAAAATACGTTTTGGGTTTCACATACCGAATTTTCATCAAGTATCAATGCTTCTGCACAAGGGTTCTATTTATAGAACCACTTGTGTGGGCTGCAAGCTAAAAAGCCCACTTAAGTGCATGCAAACCATATCTTATGGTGTACCGTATATCACTTAAGCGCGGTTCCTTACCACATTCTACTTAAGTGCACCATACCTTATTGTGTTCCTTATTTACTCTACCACTTATCAATATGTCGTTATGTGTGTGACTCTGTAGGTTTTCTTGACATTGGAAATTATATTAAATCACGCATTTAACATAATAAATAGTGGGTGGTATCTAGTAACACATCATTGCTTCCCAAGTCACAAAAATATCATGTGATCTGACAAAACCTTATGTGATAATACTTGTGTGTACAATTACCCTTTTGCCCTTATGTCTATATTGAACACAAGGCATATACCATGTAATCCTTGTTCAATTCAATATTGGGTCCTTAGACATTTTTCTTGTTACGCAGGATGGGAAAATTCCATCTATGTCACTCATGTCCCTCAACATGGTTTGTAGAGTACCCATCAACTGGTTATCCAGTTACGGACAATATTTGATCAACAATAAAGTACTCGACTCTACATCTAGGGTCTATAGTGGTTTTGGGTCGAAGGGTGTTATACATCATATCACCATGAAATTAACTTATGATGCTTTGCAGAACATTCTATATAGTACTCTCATAGCAGGTCAATCCAGTATAAATATTACTCCTAATATTCATACCTATGTTAAGACTCGATAACTCCTTATCCATGATCCATGAGATGTGATCATTAGTCTATCTACATAATAGTCTTAATGTTTTAAGGTTATCCCACTCCATAGTAAAGCTCGACTACGGATACTTTAATAATAGTGTCCTTATGTTTAATGGGGTCTCATGATTAAGTCCACTTAATATTTCATTAAACGGACTAGCTATTCTAGGGACTTTATTATTTTAGAAAAAAAAACATAATAAAGAAATACTTTTTATTATTAATAAATAATTCGATACAAGTACCAAAAGTATTGGCCTCTAGGGCTTACACCACACCTTTGTCACGTAATTTTCTTTAGATAACTTTTGACTGGAGGCTTCTTATAGATGTTTGTTGAAGCTTATTCATAGTCATTGTTATCTTTATACTTAGCTTCCTGAATCAGAGGTTTTTATTATAGAATTAGTTAAAGCATGATTAGAAGTTAAAGCATGTCTTCAGAACCTAGTTGGAATGAGACTTTAGAGTCTTGAGTTCATAGGTTCTGAGCTTGCCTTCATCAAAGTCTTGATCAGAACTAGTCTAGATGAACACTTTTGGAGTTGATGACTTGATGTAAAAAAATTCCTTTGAAGCATTATCATCAAAATTGCTTATGAAGCTTGTTCAGAAGATGCAAAGTTATTCCTTTATAACAGAGTTTACTTGCTTCAAATGACTTTAATCTTCAAAGCTTTGCTGATCTTTGTATTTCAAGTAAGCTTAGGTTTATCATCTGAAAGACTTGAGTTGACTCTTCAGAGTCTGAAAGCTTGGTTGTGGTCCTTTAGATTTAGAACAACTTTGCTTCTCTTTAATGGTTCTTCTGAGTGATTAACTCTATTTATATCAAGGTTAATGTCTTTTGATCTTGCACACTTGAACAACCATTAGTAAACCCTATTGTTCTTTAAATATTTTATTATCATCAAAACCTTTTAAGGGTATGAGCAAATCTTGTTCCAACAAAGTTTTTTTATTACTTAAAGCTCCAATTCATCAAAATATTGGAAATTTCTCAAAATTGTATTATATGAATCCTTACTCAATAAAAACAAAAAAGAATCAAAAACAACTCAACATCTCCCAACTCTTAAATTGACTCTTGAGTAACCAAAAGTACTTTAAACTATTCAAAAGTACCTTAAGGGCAACTCTTCACAAGTGATAACTTTACTAACTCTAAGGGATATCAGTTTAACTCAATTTTAACTCTTTTAGCTTAACAGCCTTAAAGAATAAAAATATTACTGAAAAGGTAACCTTATAATGTCAATAGTGCTCCAAACTCAACTCTAGTGTATCCTGTATTCTGATCTCCAACTCTAAATAACTCCAAAGAAACTCTGACAACTCTATAACAACTCTAATCAAATAAAATAGGACTTTTATGCTTTTAAAAAAGGTAACGAAAGGTCACCATACTCAAAATTGATCAAAACTCTGGATCTAAATCTAAAATTATATCACTTCAAAATAGCACCAAATATTATAAATTTATGATAAAATTACGAAACTCTCTAGTTTGAAATATTATTAAACCCTCAATCTAACGCAACTAATTGCACCCCAAAAGGACTTACGAAACTCAAGTTACTCGTGAAACATGATGACCAACGTAGGGCTCAAATTGAATATGCCTCTGGTGTAAAAACTAGTGAACTGCTACTATTGTAGAGCCCCTAGACTTGATTTCTCTAATTCCAAATAAAGATTATCGCATTAGCTATCAGACACAACTGTCGACATCCCAAAAAGAAACTCAAATTATGCCTAAAATAAGGCGGTCAATACCCTTCTATGTTTACCTCTGATTTTTTCGAGTTTTCTCCCTATTGAACAAATTTATAACTTGTCTATTTGAGTCCAAACCGCCCCAAATGCTCAACAAATTTGATTTCTTTGAAAAAATCTAATTTTTTATTTTTCGTGAAAAGTCCAATTTTTAAAAAATTTAGTTTTCTAACATTTGAAAAAATTGGGAAAAATGTTAGTTCTTGGATTGGATGGAATTTTGGTAAAACAAAGTTGAACAATATTGATGTCACATGTCTGATGTCTTAACATTGGTTTCTAACATTAGTTGTTGCAGGGTTGAAGTTTTATATGTTGATGTTATACTTGATGCCTTGACATCAGTTATCAGAACATCAGAACATCAAGCTGTGATGTTTTAGGGCTGCGCGTAATAGTTTGGGTTGAGAAGATCTGTTAGAGAGATTGGATGCGAATATCTTGGAGAAGATATTTTCAGTTACAATCAGATTTGGAGCAGATCTTGTTGCTATGTTTTAGGGCCGTATGATTTAAAAAGATTTGAAAATCAAATCCGTTTTAAATTCTGGTTTTAAAAACAAATCAAATCAGATATTTGGAAGATATCCAAGCCCAAGTCAGAATTCTATTTAAAGCAGCCTCAACCCTTGTTGAAGATAATGAAGAAAAAGAGCTAAAGACTAAGCGTCATTTGTGTCTACGTGTGTGTTTTGTAAACCATTCATGTTTGAATTGGTGTTACTATTTTTGAGTTGTTAATTGTTCTTGATCAAAGCTGTTAAGCAGAATCAAGTTGTGTGATTAATTTGTAATCATTGGATTGTATCACTGAGGTGATTTAGGGAGTGAGTGGTTTCTCATACCTAAGTGATTTCTTAGGTAGATGTCAACTGGGATTGTTGAGTCTGTAATTTAATACTACTAATAGTGAATTTCCTCCCTGGCTTGGTAGCCCCCAGACGTAGGTAGTTAGACCGAACTGGGTGAATAATTCATTGTGTTATTTACTGCTTGTTATTGCCTTGTTCATATTAGCAGAGTGTGTTATTGTGACATCGTACTTAACATCACACATCTGATACCAGAATTTTAATTGGTATTAGAGCAGGCATTCTGCTCTACATCTGGGTGAGATCTAGGGATATTACTTTCGGGTGCAATGGACAAGGAGTGTGGTGGATTTGTGAATAGACCCCCTATTCTAGATGGATCAAATTATGACTATTGGAAACCTCGTATGGTTACATTCTTGAAGTCATTAGACAGCAGAGCCTGGAAGGCTATTTTGAAAGAATGGAAACATCCTGTTATTGTGGAAAAGGATGAGAATGGAAAAGAAGTAGAGGGCAGCTCAAAACTAAAACCTGAAGAAGAATGGACCAAGGAAGAAGATGAGCTTGCCCTTGGTAATTTTAAAGCCTTGAATGCCATATTCAATGGTGTTGATAAGAACATCTTCAGGTTGGTCAAGACTTGTGAAGTAGCTAAGGAAGCATGGGATATCTTGAAGACTACTCATGAAGGAACCTCCAAAGTCAAGATGTCAAGACTTCAAATTTTGACAATAAAGTTTAAAAATCTAAAGATGAAGGATGATGAGACTATCCATGATTTCCACATGAACATCCTTGAGCTGTCAAATGCTTCTAGTGCCCTAGGAGAGAGGATGACTGAAGAGAAGCTGGTGAGGAAAATTCGTAGATCTCTTCCCAAGAGATATAAAATGAAGGTGACAGCTATAGAAGAAGCCCAAGACATCAGCAAGATGAGGGTTGATGAGTTGATAGGTTCTCTTCAAACCTTTGAATTAGGAATGGAAGAGGAACCTGTAAAGAAAACCAAAAGTATAGCTTTGGTATCTAGTTCTAAAGATTCTAAGAAAGAGAATGGTGCTGAGTCTCAGGAGGAGCTGTCCCATGCCATTGTTTTGCTGAGAAGACGGTTTAATAAGGTTATGAAGAGGATAAATAGGAGTTATAATCCTAATGTCAAGAACATCACATCTGACACCAACAGATCAGGAGATCAGGGAAAGAAAACTAGAGATGAAGAAAAGTCCAATAATGACAAAGGAGTCCAATGATATGAGTGTGAAGGGTATGGTCATGTCAAGAAAGAATGTCCTACTTATCTCAAAAAGCAAAAAAAAAGGGTTATCTGCTTCCTGGTCTGATAGTGAGAGTGAATCTGAAGAAGAATCAGCTAAGCTTGTTAGAGCTATGATTAGGGTTTGTGAGTTAGATGATGATTCTTGTGATGATGAGGTTACTTATGAAGAGCTTGCTGCCTCTTATAAAGAACTGTGCATGAGAAGTGAACAAGTGTGTCTTGAATGAGAGAAGCTAAAGAAAACCATAGTGCAGTTAGAAGCTGAAAAGATTGAACTTGAAAATGAAGTCAGTATGCTTAACTCTATACTAGATTCTATGACCAAAACTGTCAGAATGTTGAACAATGGTACTGATGATCTAGACAACATTCTTAGTATTGGGAAAATTGTTGGAGACAAAAGTGGTTTGGGATTCAACAATGTTGCAGCTTCTAATGATGTTATTACCAGTTCTAAACCAGTGATGTTAAAATAGATGTTTAAACATCCTGACAGGATTCCTTCTAGGAAGAAATTCAGGTGTTGGAGATGTCATCACTGTGGGCATTTTAGACACATAAAGGCCTACTGTTATAAGCTACATGGGTATCCTCAGAAGGCACATCAGTTTTTTCCCAGACAGAACTTTCACAGAGGTAGTCAGGTCACCAAGTCTAAGAAGCAATGGGTTCCAAAAGGTAAAATTACCAGCTTAATAGCTCACACTTCTCTTAGGGTTTCTACCAAAGAAGACTGGTAATTTGATAGTGGGTGTACAAGACACATGACAGGAGTTAAGAATTTGTTGGTAGATGTTAAGCTCCATTCTTCAGGTCATGTAACTTTTGGTGATGGTGTCAAAGGAGAAATCAAGGGGATGGGAAAGCTTAACTGTGTTAGTGCTCCTAGGCTGGATGATGTTCTACTTGTCAAAGGGTTGACAGCAAATTTGATAAGTATTAGTCAACTTTGTGATTAAGGATTCAAAGTAGAATTTACAAAATCTGAGTGCATTGTCACAAATGAGAAAGGAGAAGTAATCATGAAAGGTGTTAGATCTAAGGACAACTGTTATCTATGGGTGCAACAAGACTCAAGTACCACAACATGTGTTTTTGCTAGAGATGATGAAGTCAAAGTCTGGTATCAAAAGTTGGGACATCTTCATCTGAAGGGAATGGAGAGAATCATATCCTCAGAAGCAGTTAGAGGAATCCCCAAACTTAAAATTTAAGAAGGAAAAGTTTGTGGAGATTGTCAAATAGGGAAACAGACCAAGATGTCACATCAGAAGCTTCAACATGACACCACCTCTAAAGTCTTGGAACTTCTTCATATGGACTTAATGGGACCTATGCGGGTAGAAAGTCTAGGTGGGAAGAAGTATGCTTATGTTGTTGTAGATGACTATTCAAGGTACACATGGGTGAGCTTCATTAAAGACAAATCAGAGGTGTTTGATGTTTTTAAAGATCTTTGTCAAAGACTCCAAAGGGAAAAGGAGAGTAATGTTATTAGAATAAGGAGTGATCATGGAAGAGAGTTTGAAAATAGCAAGTTTGCTGAATATTGTTCTGCTGAAGGCATAAGTCATGAGTTTTCTTCTCCAATTACTCCTCAGCAAAATGGAGTTGTTGAAAGGATAAATAGAACTATTCAAGAGTCTGCTAGGGCAATGATCCATGCCAAGAAGCTTCCCTATCATTTATGGGCTGAAGCCATGAATACTGCCTGCTATATTCACAACAGAGTTACTTTGAGAAGAGGCACTTCAGCTACTTTGTATGAACTATGGAAGGGAAGAAAACCAACTGTGAAGTACTTTCATGTTTTTGGAAGTAAATGTTATATTCTGGCAGATAGAGAACATAGAAGAAAAATGGATTCCAAAAGTGATGAGGGAATATTTCTGGGATACTCTACAAATAGCAAAGCTTATAGGGTTCTCAACTCTAGAACCAAGGTTATGATGGAGTCTATAAATGTGGTGATTGATAACAGTTATAAGCAGGAAGATGCGGATGTCCTAGACGATGTTAGAACATCATTTAATGAAGTAACAGCAGAAGCTGAAGACAGAAGTTTAACTCCAAGTATTGCTGTTGCTGAGCCTGAACCTGAGCAACCTAATAAAGAACCTTCTACCAAAGTGCAAAAGGACCACCCAAAAGAACTTATTATAGGTGATCCAAAATCTGGAGTTAGCACTAGATCAAGAGAGGTTGTGGCAACTTCTTGTTTTGTCTCCAAAATTGAGCCCAAAAATGTCAAAGAAGCATTGACTGATGAGTTTTGGATTAATGTCATGCATGAAGAACTGGAACAATTCAAAAGGAATGAAGTGTGGGATCGTGTACCAAGGCCTGATGGAGTTAATGTGATTGGCACCAAGTGGATCTACAAGAACAAGTCTGATGAACAAGGAGTGGTCACCAGAAATAAGGCAAGATTAGTTGCACAGGGATACACTCAGGTTGAAGGAATTAATTTCGATGAAACCTTTGCTCCTGTGGCAAGACTGGAGTCCATCAGATTACTCTTAGGTGTGGCTTATAATCTCAAATTCAAGCTATTCCAAATGGATGTGAAGAGTGTCGTCTTGAATGGTTACTTAAATGAAGAAGTGTATGTAGATCAACCAAAAGGATTCATTGATCCAACCTTTCCTAATCATGTATACAAACTTAGGAAAGCTCTCTATGGTTTGAAGCAAGCACCAAGAGCTTGGTATGAAAGGCTTACTGAATTTTTGGCTGTGAATGGCTACAGAAAAGGAGGGATTGACAAGACCTTGTTTGTCAAAGAGGAAGGAGGAAAACTGATGATAGCTCAAATATATGTAGATGACATTGTATTTGGTGGGATGTCAGATGCAATGGTGAAACATTTTGTGCAACAAATGCAGTCTGAATTTGAAATGACTCTGGTTGGAGAGCTCGGCTATTTTCTTGGTCTACAAGTTAGACAAATGGAGGACTCCATATTCATTTCTCAGAGCAAGTATGCAAAGAACATAGTGAAGAAGTTTGGTCTAGAGAATGCTAATCACAAGAGGACACCTGCTCCTACTCATTTAAAGTTGTCCAAGGATGAACATGGTGTTAGTGTGGATCAAAGTTTATACAAAAGCATGATTGGAAGTCTATTGTATCTCACAGCTAGCAGACCTGATATTTCTTTTGCTGTTGGAGTTTGTGCCAGATATCAATCTAGTCCTAAGGTTAGTCACTTGAATCAATTGAAGAGGATTCTGAAATATGTGAATGGTACTAGTGACTATGGAATGCTGTACAACCATGGATCAGGCACTGAGTTAAGAGGATATTGTGATGCTGACTGGGCTGGGAGTGCTGATGATAGAAAAAGTAATTCAGGAGGTTGTTTCTTCTTAGGGAATAATTTGATCTCTTGGTTTAGTAAGAAGCAAAACTGTGTGTCTCTTTCTACTGCTGAGGCTGAGTACATAGCAGCAAGGAGTAGTTGTTCACAACTTGTTTGGATGAAGCAAATGTTAACTGAATACAATGTCAAGCAAGATGTCATGACATTGTACTGTGATAATTTAAGTTCAATCAATATCTCCAAGAACCCTATTCAGCATAGCAGGACTAAGCATATTGATATAAGGCATCATTTTATAAGAGATTTGGTTGAAGACAAAGTAGTTGCTTTGGAACATGTTGCTACAGATAAACAATTAGCTGACATTTTTACTAAAGCCTTAGATGCAAATCAATTTGAAAGTTTAAGAAGCAAACTGGGAATTTGCATTTATGAGGATTAGGTATGCTGAAAGGAGTATTTGTGCAGTTGTGATTTTGCATATGTTTAAAGGAAACAACATTTTATTCAACTGCTGAAAGCATACTAGATTGGATTTGAGTACATCAAGAGCAAACAAAGTGTCTACAGATTATCCCAACCCCCTGAATCAAGAAAAATTTTCCAATTATCATCCCATTCATCATCAGAAGCATGTTGTTGCACTGGAGGTTTCCTGATGGTTTTCATCCTTGTCTTTGATGTTTTTCTTGTTCTTGTTGCTCCTAAAGTTGCCCCAGCTTTAGACAGTGTTTTGCTCATCAACTTCTGTGGATCTGGTTTCTTGACCTCCTTCATGTGTTTCTTTCCTGCATCTTTGTTAGGCTGGCTCATGGTTTTGTTTCTGTTGATGTGTGTATCAAGAAGGCTTGGGTTTTAGAATGCAAAGAGAAGGCATTGTTTGTATCGCCTGACTAGTCAATGTTTTGGAACTTGTTCTTTTTGGGAAGCTTGCTGTTAGGACTTTGAAGGTTGTCAAATTGTGGTTAAAAAGGGGGAGTTGTGCTTGTGTCTGATGTGGTTCAGATGTTGAGGGGGAGTTTGTGTTTGAGTTTGAGCAGCTTTTGGTAGTGGTGCTGCTGGTTGTTTTGGAATGTTAGGAAGTGAAGTTTATCCGCTGCTGGTATCTCTGATGTAGGAAGAGATTGTTTTAGCCAAAATTAGCCAAAGGGGGAGATTGTTAGTTCTTGGATTGGCTAGAATTTTGGTAAAACAAAGTTGAACAATGTTGATGTCACATGTCTGATTTCTTAACATTGGTTTCTAACATTAGTTGTTGCAGGGTTGAAGTTTTATATGATGATGTTATACTTGATGTCTTGACATCAGTTATTTGAACATCAGAACATCAGGCTGTGATGTTTTAGGGCTGCGCGTAATAGTTTGTGTTGAGAAGATCTGTTAGAGAGATTGGATGTCAATATCTTGGAGAAGATATTTTCAGTTACAATCAGATTTGGAGCAGATCCTGTTGCTATGTTTTAGGGCTGTATGATTTAAAAATATTTGAAAATCAAATCTATTTTAAATTCTGGTTTTAAAAACAAATCAAATCAGATATTTGGAAGATATCCAAGCCCAAGTCAGAATTCTATTTAAAGCAACCTCAACCCTTGTTGAAGATAACGAACAAAGAGAGCTAAAGACTGAGTGTCATTTGTGTCTTCGTGTGTGTTTGTAAACCATTCATGTTTGAATTGGTGTTACTATTTTTGAGTTGTTAATTGTTCTTGATCAAAGCTATTAAGTAGAATCAAGTTGTGTGATTAATTTGTAATCATTCGATTGTATCACTGAGGTGATTTAGGGAGTGAGTGGTTTCTCAGGTAGAAGTGTCATTGGGTAGTGATTAAGTTAGGTAGATGTCAACTGGGATTGTTGAGTCTGTAATTTAATACTACTAATAGTGAATTTCCTCCCTGGCTTGGTAGCCCCCAGACGTAGGTAGTTATACCGAACTGGGTGAACAATTCATTGTGTTATTTACTGCTTGTTATTGCCTTGTTCATATTAGCAGAGTGTGTTGTTGTGACATCGCACTTAACATCACACATCTGATACCAGAATTTCAGTCCAATTTTTAAAAAATTTAGTTTTCTAACATTTGGAAAAATTGGGAAAAATATGTTGTAAGGTTTTTTGAGTTAAGGAATACACATCATGAGGTTTCTGGATAAAATTGGGAAACACGGCCAAATAGGGTCACTCAAAATTACAGACATCTCTCAAGAACTCCACGGTATGAACACAACATATATCCATAATTCAACAGTCATGACATCACAATCAACAACAAATAATATCAAATCAACAAACAATAGCACTACAATAACCCCAGGGGATCTATCCCAAATCCCTTTTGATTTTTAGAGTAACTCAGACAAAGCAATTCATTCATCGATCGTTGCTAATAAGGTTTTGCCCAAACCTTATTGGGCCAAACATTTCATGCATCAAAACCTAATAAGTGACCATATGGGATTTATCCCAAATCTCAATTTGCCACCCACAACAACAAAATAAACCACATATGTTATTTATCGATCAAGGCCAATAAGGTTTTTCCCAAACCTTATTTGGCCAAACATATTACAAAAGAGAAAATAGCACAACCTTTGGCGCCGATGGAAGGGTAAGGACCCCTCACCACCCTGGCCTCCTTTTATCACCCATCAATAAGGAATTCTCCCCCCTTACCTCGAAATTGAAGCTTTCAAACTGTTTGTTATGGCTTCCTAGATCCCCCTTCTTCAATTCCTTCGTTGCCTCTTTTCTCCCAATTCCTAATCGAATGTACCGTAGAACTAGCTTCCCCTCAAACGTTCCTATTTATTTTACCCTAATTTTTAAAATATTGGTTATTTCACTTTTTGGCCCAACTTAATCAATTTTTCACCACTTCATCTCTTATTCTCAATGATTTTTAGTTTCTACCCAAACTTCTGAAATTCTTTTTTTTTATTAAATAGAAATTCCATTAAAAATTATTTAATAAAATTCTCTAAATTTCTATTTCCTCAAATTATTACCAAATAACTAATTTCTAATTATTTCTAATAATTCCAATAAATCTCATTTTATTTTTATGCTCTCAAATCCTATAACCCCGGTAATTATTAAATTATCAAAATACCCCTAATCACCAAATAACACAAATATTTCGAATAACATACACATAAATACACCAATGATTAAATAAAATATTTAATTAAAAATCAGGGTGTTGCAGCATCTGTGGGAAACTCGAGGTCTTATTAGTCCTTTTAAACCACATCTTCCTTAGTATAAAAATAACATAATGGTTGTAATGAGTTTTAGAATGCCCCCTAGAAGTCAAAATGCTTCCTAGCTTCCATGTCATTAGGCTCCCAACCATTTATGGACCTAAAAGGGGAGTCATGATCACTCCAACACCTCTCAATAGACTCTGGATCCACTATGGACGATTCGGAAAAAGGGGAGTCATGACCAATTTCCCTTGTTCCAAGATAAACCAAGTTCACCCCCACCTTCTCTTACAAGGGCCTCTGCACTTCTATCAAAATAGGGATTTATGGGCTCACTACCACTCTCGACATAACCCCTTAGACTCAAAACTATCATTGAGAACGAAAAAGGTTTTTGCAAGAGGAAAAGTAACTATCAAAAGAACAACGTCTAACACCTCTAGGTTTACTACTCATGTATGGGACAAGGAGTCGCGTACATCGTTGCCACTATATATCTATAAAGTTTGTGGGTCAATCTCATAGGTAGGCCATTTCTAAGGGGGGAATAGCAGAAAACAATAATAGTATATGAGAGAGATAGAAGTGGTGCTTGGAAAAACTAAAGAAATAAAGTTAGGGGAGCCGCTCAGAAACACGAAAAACATAAAATGGGTCACAAACTATGGAAAGGAAACAAAGGGACAGGACAAAATGTCATCGGACTTCAAAGAATTTGAATCAGAATAGACGAAAGAAAGATACAGTTAGACAAAAAGCTTAAACTTAACTTGCCAAATGAGAAAACCTTTATATAGTTGGGGAAAGTATGGAGTTTTACTAGCACACCTTATCCTAGGGGTCTATGGCCACGTGCATAAGTGTGATCTCATGAAACAATTCAGTGACAAGACTAACATTTAACGCCTTTTTTCCTAAGGTCACTCGTTCCCACTCACCAAGTCTTTTGTGCTTCCACCAACAAGAAGTCCTTCAAAAATAATACAAAAAAGAATGAAAGCTACTCAATAATCTCAGGCCTCCATATGGCTCTGCAGTAGTAGGCATTGTGAGAATTACGCGAAAGCTTAATACATAGGTATGAATGCTAGATTGATGAACATCCCCACAGTTAGATCTAATCGAAGAGTCCTTCGCATTCTACGTCAGATGATCCAAGACGGTTCTAACCGTCTTCCATACATAATGTTCTTCGCACGCCAAATCCTTGGTATTCAACTCATTCTCACACGTACACTACTTCTCACTCATTCACTCACTTGAATGTTGGAGTGCTAACCTTGCATTTCCACCACACTCTATCGTATCGGAAGTTCGCTCCACCGTCCCTGAGTTTTATTTCACTCAATCAACAACTATTTTTTATTCATGAATGAAGGTTTCAATTAAATTGATATATATATATATATATATATATATATATATATATATATATATATATATATATATATATATATATATATATATATATATATATATATATATATATATAAAAGGAAGCTTAATCATGTTTACTTTCCTTATTTTTATATTATTATACTACTTTTTTCTTTTATGTTTTAATTTTCAAAACAATAAATTAATATTTATTTTAATACATGTCTTGTTGATATTTTGTAAAAAAAATAGTTATTCTCAAATTAAAATAAAAAAATTTAAATTATATTATTAAAAATCATACTCCCTCCGTCTCATAAAAAAATGTTCTATTTGAGCAATGCGCGGTTCTTAAGAAAATGATTAGATGTGTTGGTTGTAGTGAAAAAGTTAATGTCATTTACTAAAATACCCCTATTAAATGTAGTTGATAAAGTAGTTGAATAAAGTGAAATTCAATGAATAGGGGTATAGTAGTGGAAAAATAATAATAATTACAACATTGGTAATGTAAATAGACAATTATTTTGAGACAAATAAAAAGTGCAAATGAGACACTTTTTATGAGACGGAGGGAGTAATTTTTAAGGGAAAATTACAGTCAACTCCCTTGGAGTTTATTAAAACATCACTAACATTCCCACTAATTTTAAATTAAGCACTCACCTCCTCCGAGGTTATTAAAACACCATCGAATTTATAATATTACCCTTCATTTATTATAGTTGAAAGAGAAATTTAAAGAATTAGAAGAAGAAATACCAATAAATGATAGAGGGTATATTAGAAAAACGTCATTAATGTTGCATTGAAATTATAAAGTGACTTATAATTTGGAACAAAATTTTTTGGCAAAGTGCCTTATAATTTGGGACTGAGGGCGTAATTTTTATATAAAAAAAATAGAGTGAAAACCCAAATATAGAGTTCAGATTAATCTATGAGGAAAAAAAGACCATATTTTATCACTTACAAACTTAAACTGGATTAATAACATTTTATATTCCTTATACTTAGGTTTGAACATTATAATAACATTTTGACAATGATGGAAGAGTTGAAGTTTTACTTGATGAAGAGGATGGCATCCCATAAAAGAGTATTAGGCACATACAAGAGTATACTATCACATGTTTAACAAAGGAAGATTGAAAAATTAAAGTTAGATAGAAATAACTAGACACCTCAAGTAATAGGTGATGATCTATACGAGGTTCGAAGACATGGCACAAACCTTAGAATAAGCTTGGATTTGTGGACATGTACTTGTCAAATATGGCAATTGATTGGCATGCCTTGTATTCTTGCCATTACAACTGTAGCACATAAGGTTGACAAACCCGAGAATTATGTGCATCAGTGGCTCACAATAGAAGCTTTGAATGCTACTTATGATCACTATATTCGAAATGTCAACAACCAAAAATGTTGGAAAATTACAGGGCATCTTAAGCCAAAACCATCAAAACTGAAAAGACCTATCGAAAAACCAAAGAAGCATAGAAGGAAAGATGCACTTTTTGAAGATATGCTTGGGAGGAGAACACACAAGGTTAAGAGAAGATATGAAGTGATTTGTCCAAAGTGTGGTGAAGTGGGTCATTATGAAAAAACATGCAAAGGACCTCCAAAACCAAGATATGTGAAAAAAAAAAGTAGCAAAGAAAACAACAACTATGGAGAGTTAGTCATAAACTCAATCTCAATCAAAAAAAATTTCATAAGTAATAATTTGTCACTTATATTTTTGCTTGTACTTTATATCAATATAATATTATGTTAATTTTTATGTAGAAGAAATTAAGGCCTCCTTCTATTAAGTCATCACCTCCTCCAACTATGTAGCCACCACCATCTTTCATTGCATATCCTTCAAACATTGGAACTTCATTGATCTGACCACCAAAACCTCCATTTTTCCCTCCACATTCATCTCAACCTCCACGAATTGGACCTAGTAGTCCTAGATTCGTGCCTACTCCTCTGTAATTCTATTCCATAGGGGACATATGTTAAACCTGATGTTGGAACAACTGGTTCTATAAGTTAAACCAGAATAACAAAAATACAAAACACAATAAGGAAAGCAATAAAACACAAGATATTGGCAACCTAGTTTGGTGCAAACAACACCTACATCTGGAGGACACTCTACCCAGTAAAGGAAATCCATTCCTTTGAATTAATACCTTTAGTCTTACAAGAACCAACAAACTTTATTTTGTTCAAAGTCTCTTCCTAATCCTAGTGACTTTCTATTTAAGCACTCCCCATAAATATCAAAACCTACTCACTTTCTTCTCAATCAAAACAACCCATGATTGGTGTCTACAATTCAATGAACAATGTTGAATATTACAACTCAACTAAGACAAACCTTATATGCTAAGTTACTGAAACATAGAGGTGTACACAAAGATTCAGCATTAATCCTGTTAGGGCGTTAGCGTAGAATACAAAACTCACAAAACTTAGACACAAAGACTTTACTCTTGAGTACAAAACCCTTCACTAAACTACGATAACTGAGTCTCATTATATAGCAACGCATTCTTGGGTTTTCCTTCATGGATCTCTGAGTTATTTTTTGTCAAGAATAATAGAGATTCTAATGGATATGATCATCTCTAAAATTCTCTCAAAAATATATGATTTGTTACTTTCAAATTCAAATTTAAATCTCCATTTAAATCTGATTTGATCTTCAATAATCATTAAAAAAATCAACCATACATTGTTCAAAAAGCTGCAACAAATCTAATTAAAACATAATTAGAATTTGCGCAACAAACAACATTCATATTGCTAGATGTTAAGGCCAGATGTCGAACAACACACATGTTGGAACACAGCGTTCCACATGTTGCATTAGAACATTCAAATCAAAACTTTTCCATTACTTACAAATCTTCTATTGTAAAGTGAGTCTTGGATAGAATATAAGCCTTAGCCAAATTGCGATAACATTTATTTGTTATAAGAGACAAAATGTTACAGCACACATGTTTGAACATCATGTTCCACATGTGTCCATTTACACCAAATACCTTGAAGAACTTCCATGTTGTTTTGCATAATATAACACATCCAAAGGAACAACAATCTCCTCCTTTGGAAAATTATGGCAAAAATACATCCCTTACTCAAGCCAAACAGCAGCCGCCGCAGAAGACAATCCCATCAGAGCAAACATTAGCAGAAATTTGTGGCACAGACCAAAAATCTTGAGGTAGTTACACACACATGAGTTTGCAAGTCAGAGGTCATAAGGTAGTTACACACACATGAGAAAGCTACACAAAGCTCCATAAGAAATCAACATGAAATCATTCAAGATGGGTTAGTCATGCATGTTAGCATAGTTAGTAGTTAGTATATTGAAGGTCAGAAGCTACTACTAACACTCAGATAAATCAATGCACAGTCAATGTTGGGGGCCAAATGATAGGTTAATTACTTTTATCACGTGTTCACACAATTAAATCAGGATCAACTCATTCATCAGTAGTTGGTCCCAATCACAGCAATTTGTACCAGATAGTACAAAGCATAGACAGTAACATATGTTGAACTCTATACACCATAAAGTCAATAGTCAAGTTAGCCATTCTATTACACACACCATTTCTCCCCCTTTTTGCCACAATTTGGAAAATGCATGAAAGGAGAGATAACTAGAGGAATACTACCAAACAACTCAAAGCAGAGAAGCCTTCCTTCAAATCATATCCAATCTTCCAAATCTTCTAAATCCAAATATTTTTCCAAGCTATTTTGGATTAAAAACTGCATCCAAAAGACATATGATTTCTAATCAAATGCAGTACTAGTAGTTTGCGCGCCCAAATATCCCACAACATATTCTAGACATCTTGCTTTCCATTTTCCTATAAAAATAATCCAACCAAAGAAACAACAATTTCCCCCTTTGGCTATTTTTTAGGAAAATCACAGATTTAACCACTTCTTCAAGATTGCACCATAACTAGTGCTCAAGTGACAAACATTATCAAAGATGTGTTCACTTTTCTTTTTCTCTCCCTCTTGCCTCAAAAGAGACAAAGGACATAGAAGAAACCATCAACAAAATATTAAGCTTTAGGATCCAGAACAAAAGCTTGATAGCAACAATAGGCAATTAGACCAGCATATATCTTCTGCCAAAAGACTTCAAGAAGGGAACAAGTACCATAAAACAAGAACACAATACCACAATCATCAAAGAAACACTAAAATATTAGTAGCAACAATAACTTGTTGAGGTGAAAAAGCTCCATCATTTCTCCATCAAAAACCAGATAAGTTTCATCAACAAATGCACAGATGTTGGACACAATGTCTGAGACATCTTTCCCAACATTTAGCTTAAAACTGAAATTCAGCAACCCATGAATCTTCATTCTTAACCTCAATCTACTTATCAACCTAGGATAACATGCTCCAGCAATCAACATTATATTTAACAACTGAGCATCACTATGAAGCTCTATATTTTTATTATACTTGAGTACTTCAACATAATGTTCTTCTTCATCCTCGCTTGTAGTTTTCTTTTCTTCCTTGGTCATAATTTTTTCAATAGAGGTAACCCTTCTTCTGCCTAAATATGCATAAATAATTGGAAGTGAAAGCTTCCCACACTTTCCAATATCTTACACTTTTCTATACTCCTCGCAGCCTTCAACATTACACCCAACAGTAATGTTCACAATGAATTCTTTGAACAACTTTTCATAGCAAGAGCCAAAGAATTTTATCAATTCCATGATATATTTACAATAAAAAGATTCTTTACTTAACTCTCTTACACAAGTAATTCTTCTTTGTAAGACATACTTCCAATTCTGAACATTGGTTTCAAAATAGAATGACACATTATCCATAGGGGCGGCAGGAACATTCACAAGAATTCTCTTTCCACAAACATTTCTTCTTGCAAGCCTTCCTTGCATTAATTTTTATAATATTTCACAAATCCAAATACTAAGATCACCCTTTAGCTTTTTAATCTAAGAATTATCTAAGGATTTGTTAAAAAAATCTCTTAGTAGCTTAACTTGTAGACCAATAGAGTAGGTAAAACTTCCTATAATACTCATCTCAATTTTAGACTGCATTTGTTGAACATAATGTTCAAACATCTTGTCTGACATTTCACCAAACACACGATCATGTTTTTGAATAATCAAAATTTTATAATTATGAGAAGGAACCCCAATAGGACAAATTATGCCATAATCACTAATCTTCTTTATCTTCTTCTTCTTAACCATGTAGGTTGTTCATTGTTGGGTGGACCTCTGAACTGACCATCAACCTTCCCTTCAATGACAACTCCTTGCCCAAGTCTCATAAAGCCCATAAGTGGTAATTCTAAGACACGAGTAAGACGTTGAGACATCTTATATTACAACTTGATTTGCCTTCGAACTTGACACACGTCAAGAATTTTACCTTCTTCAATCTTGAGTTTTAGAAACCCCTTAACACCATCTTTAGGTATGATCTCCTTCATGCTCTTAACCTTGGATGAGGGCTAAATCCACATATAATAGTTGCCTTTGGATTTTGAAACCTTCATTAACACCACTTGATCCTTTATAGAGACAATACATTCTGACTTGTTGTAGCTAACATTCAAACCTTAATCACATAATTGACCTATGTTGGTAAATTTTGCTATTAATCCTTCTACTAGTAGCACATCATCCAGACATGATAAATCTGGACTCACCAGCTTGCATATCCCCTTTATTCTTCCTCTAGTTCCATCACCAAATGTGACCTAACTATTAGAATAAGGCTTTAACTCTTCAATATAGCTCCTTTTACCAATCATATACTGTGAAAATCCACTATTAAAATACCAATCATTTCTATAAGAAACTCTAAGAGGAACATGAGCTAAGAGACATTTGATAGTTTCCTAGGGTTTCTTCACTTTCGTAGCTTGAGTTTTCCTCCTTTAACAATGTGACATCTTCTTCTAGATCAGTAATGGTTGAGCCAAGCTTCTCTTTTTCAAGGAGTAAATCACTTATTGTCCTCTTTTGTTTCTCCTCTCTCAAGGAAGATTCCTTCCATTCAGTGAGTAGCTCTATATAAATTTCAGTAAGTTCTTCTACTTACATCTCTTCATCACTAGCCTCACTGCAAGAGTTATTTTCCCCAGTAAAATCCATCAATTTATTTACTATTTCTCCTCCACATTCATCATCAAGTTCATACCAAGTGATAGATAATCCCGTTTTCTGTTTCTTTAGAAAAGTAGGACCATTCATCTTTAATGTAACCAAACCCTTCACATTCTAAACATTGAGCTCCTTTGCCTCTATTATCTTTGAAATCACCTTTGCTCTTATTCAGGGGACTGATGTCTGACCTCTTGTCTGGGACATTTGTTCTCTAGTTTCTGTCCAGCTTTTTCAAATAACTATTAAACTTTCTCCCAATAAGGTTTATAGCCTCTGAAAAACTTTCTCCAATATTCCTATCACCTTGATCTTCCTTCACATGATTATTATATACAAAAGCTGCACCTTTGCTCTTCTTTTTTATCTTCTATTTATATAAACTTCAAAGGTTTGAAGTGAACTAATGAGTTTTTCAACCTTCAAGGTGCTTAAGTGTTGGATTTTTTCAATAGATGTTACCTTCATGACAAACTTCTGAGGTAAAGATCTTAGAATCTTTCTAACCAGCTTTTCTTCTGACATATTTTCTCTCAAAGAAAAAGAATTGTTGGCAATGTTACGTATACGAATGTTAAAATCGTATAAAGATTCAACTTCCATCATTCTCAGATTTTCAAACTTGGTTGTGAGGAGCTGCAACCTTAACATCCTAACATTGGATATGCATTCATGAGTAGTCTTGAGAGTCTCTCAAACTTATTTTTCTTCAATACAAGTGTTGATTAGTTTAAACATATTCTTGTCAACACCATTGAATATAGGATTCAAGGCTTTATCATTACCAAGAGATTCATCATATCCATCTTTGGACCAAGCTAATTCATGTTTTAAGCTTGTTGAACCATCTTGAGAAGTGATCACATGATGTTTCCAACCTTTAACCACAACTTTCCAAGTTTTTCTATCAATGGATTTAAGAAAAGAAACCATTTTTTCTTTCCAATTGTCAAAATTTGTGCCATCCAAAATAGGTGTTCTATTGACAGACCTTCCATCCTTTGTATTGTCCATCTGAACATAAAATATCCTCCCTGGAGCTCACCCAAACATAACAGGGTGTCTACTCTGATGCCAATTGTAATTATGTTCCACATGGGACATATGTTGGACATGATGTTGGAACAATTGGTCTAACAATTTAAACCACAATAACATCAATACAAAACACAATAAGAAAATCAATAAAAACACAAGATATTGGTAACCTAATTCGGTGCAAACAACACCTGCATCTTGAGGGCACTCTACCCAAGAAAGGAAACCCGCTACTTTGAATTAGTACCTTTAGTCTTACAAGAACCAACAAACCCTATGTTGTTCAAAGCCTCTTCCTAATCCTAGTGGCTTTCTATTTAAGGACTCCTCCTAAATATGAGAACCTACTCACTTTCTTCTCAATTACATAACCTGTGATTAGTGTTTACAATTCAATAAACAATGTTAAATATTACAACTCAACTAAGGCAAACCTTCTATGCCAAGTTACTGAAACATAGAGGTGTACACAAAGATTCAACACTAATTCTATTAGTGCATTAACATAAAATACAATACTAAAAAAAACGAGACACAAAGACTTTAGTCTGTACAAAACTTCTCACTAAACTATGAGAATTAAGTCTCCTTATATATAATTGCATTATGGGATTTTTCTTTATGTATCTCTGAGTTATTTTTGTCCAGAATAATCGAGATTTTGTTGGATATGATCTTCTCCATAAATCTCTAAAAAATATATGATTTGTTACTTTCAAATTCAAATTTAAATCTCCATTTGATCTTCAATGATTATTAAATAAATCAACATACATTTATCAACAAACAACAACAAATCTATTTAAAACATAATCACAATTTGCACACAAAAAACAACATCATTATGGCCTGCTGTCAAGGCCAGATGTCGAATAAGACACATGCTAGAACGTCATGTTCCACATGTTGCACTAAAACATCCAAATCAATCATTCTCCATTACTTGCAGATCTTCTATTGGAGAGTGAGTCTCAGATAGAATATAAGCCTCAGTTAAACTACAATAACATTTGTCTGTTGTAAGAGACCAGATGTTGTAGCACACATGTTGGAACACCGTGTTCCACATGTGTCCATTATGCACCAAACAACTTAAAGGACTTTCATGTTGTTTTGCATAATGCAATCAATCCAAAGAACAACATCTTGAATTTACACAATGGCGGTAAACTTAAACTTTACTTCTACTTTATTTAGTTTGTCTTTTAGATTTGATGGCATCATAAAATGTTTTGTTTTTAAGTTGTAATTGTTGGTACAATGTTCTTTCAATTTTATGGCAGTTTGTTTGTTTTGTTAGCTTTATTTTGATGATACTAGATATCTTAAATTTTGAAGTTCTATTTGATGGTACAATATTTTGAATTTTGATGGTACTATAATGTATGATTGAATATATGAGACTAACATGGCCCAATTAAATTTTGTAAGGGATTAAATAGGGTATTTTTTTTGTTAAAGACCAAAATGGGTGTCAATTTTATCCCTTACAATTTAAACATTGAAGTGTTGATATTTTTTGTGTGAATATTGTCTAATTTTTGTTTTTTTTTTTAATTTATGGGGATCAAATTGGTTTCAAAAAACTAATAAAGGACCTAAATGTTTCTTATTTTTGTAAATAATACATGTGTCATAAATAATATACATGACAATCCAGTAATGTTGAAATAAGAGAGAATGAGAGACATTTGAATAAATTGTGTGTTTGAATGACACTATGAAGATTGTTTTATATATAGATATATTTACATCTAATTACATGCTATAGGCGATGTGGGATTCATTACTACAAAACACATAAACAACGACGCCATGGTCACAACTAGGGGTGTTCAAAACTGAACCAACCCAATAGAAAACCGCAAACCAAACCAAACCAAGCCGAAACCGCAAAAAACCTCATTTTATTCGGATTTGTTCGGGTCATCTTTTAACAAAACCGCGCGGTTCGGATTGGTTTTCGGTTTCTATTTTACAAACCGAACTAAACCAAACCAAACCGCATTATATTACAACCCAAACTTCACTTATCCCACATCCAACCCAAAACTCAAACCCATTAGCTTTTAAGTTTCAACCTTCTCAAACCTCTTCTAATAATATTACACATTCTTCTCATCTTCTTTGCCATATACATCTCACCTCTTCTATATTAATCTCTTATGTCACATGTTCTTTCTTTTTCATTTTCTCATTTTTATGTTACTATTTTCTCTTCTAATTACATTTTTATCGCACTTTTCTTCTCTAATCTCACATCTCTATGTTTTTTCTTTTTCATTTTTCTCTAATCTCCATTCTTCTCTATTTTTTTGTTTAATTATAATATTTTTGGCATTGTTTTATGCTACTATTTTTTTCCACTTTTGATTAAATTGATTTTTGTATATTGAATGAGAAATTTTTATCTAAATATGATGAGTTTTTTCGTTATTTGGTAATGTATGAATGACTAAACAGAAATTTATGTTGCTCTTTATATGTGTATGTATGGCTCAATAAAAATCTTGTAAAAAACCGAACCAACCCAACCCGCATTGATTTGGTTTGGTTTGGTTCGAATTTTTTCTAAAAGCCAACCGAACCAAACCGAACTGCATGGTTTTTTCTCTTGCGGTTCAAATGATTTTTAGCGTCAAAACCGCTCAAACTGCACCGCGAACACCCCTAGTCACAACGGTTCATCCCTACACCGTTGTGACATATCTAAATTAAGGCGCGGTTGTATTTTATTTGTTTTTTGAATAAATATTATCTGTATATAACAACGGTTGATAATCCAACCCTGGTGATACCATCAAGCTTTCATGTGTTCGAACCTCAGCGCCATCATATATATTATTCCTTTTATGTTACGGCGTGCCTTTTCTTTTTTATTTACTTTTAAATAAAAAAAATTAAAAGTTATGACTACGGTTGTTTATTTACACTCTTGTGATATATTTTGTATATTTTTTAATTTTTAATTCTAAATATAACTCTGGCGCTTTAATATGAAATTTCATTATGAAAGTAATATATCATAATGGTTTAGAATGTTGACCGTCGCAGTAGCATTTCAATATTCTCCAAGTTAGTTAGTTTCATTGTCTCTTCCGTATCTTTTTTTCCATTGAAAATACAAACTAGACGAAACGATACACGATTTCAACCCTAAACCCTAACGTTCAATACTGTGAAACAATACACGATTTCAACCAAAGCTTGCATCATCAGTATCCATTCTTTACCGTGTTGTTGTCATTTTTGTCATCATCGTCATGATCGTTACGGAAGGAAGATTACGCACCAACCAACACCGTTGTCATCATCGTCACCATCGAGAAGGAAGATAACAACAACAACATCGTTGTCGTAAGGAAGGAAGACAACAACAACACCAACACCAACATCGTTTACTTAGTCATCACGTTTAGGGTGCGTAAAATATTTTCCCCATGCATCTACAGTAAACTCATTTGCCATTGTTGTTCATGTTGTTGTTGTTTATGTTCTTGTTGTTCTTGTTGTTCATGTTCTTGTTGTTCATGTTGTTGTTGTTGTTCATGTTGTTGTTGTTGTTGTTGTTTATGTTCTTGTTGTTCATGTTGTTGTTGTTGTTGTTGTTGTTGTTTTTGAACATAGATGTCGACCTTGTCGAGTTCTACATCAGGAAGCAGCAAAGATGCTCAAACGATTGAGTGTTCTGCGAATACAACTCAAACAATTGATACTCAATTGAAAAGATCACAAAGAGGTGTCACAATGATGCCCTAATTCACATCAGTCCGTAACTCATCAGGTGTAAAAATTCCGATCGAGTTTGATTCGCACTACAGATTAGTGGAATGTCCACATTACTCTACTTTTAAGAGTTATGTTGCGTTTCTTGCACGTAGCAAAGTGAGTATACTGATAGATGATTGGAGAGAAGTGGATGTTAATGTCAAAGACAGCATATGGATAGACGTTAAGGTATTACAGACTCTAATTTTCATATATTTGATATCACTACCTATAGTTTATAATTCATATTTATATATTGATTTAATGTAGTTGAATTTTGAGTTTACCGATGACTCAAAATTGAAAAAAAAGTGGATAACTTATGCCGGTGTTCGTTGGAGGGGATTTAAGTCACGACTCACGGCTGACTACATTACGAAGCCTAAGAGCGGTCTTCAACCTCCATGGATTCGATATAGTTTTTTTATCAAAGAATGTGTGGCACAAGTTTGTGAAGAAACGCCGTTCTGAGGAATTCAAGGTTAGTACTATTCTTATGTAACATATAATGTTATGCTAATAAGTTATAGATACTAATCCTACACATTTTTCACTATGTTAATAATAGGCTAAAAGCGAAGTAGGAATTCAAAACAAGGCGAAAAACATGTACCCCCATAGATTGTCTCGTGGGGGTTACAGGAAACTTGAGAAGAGATTCATGCAGGAAAAACAACAAGAAGGAGGAGATGGTGACATCCAATCTCCACCGTCAAGACATGAGAAATGGAAGAGGGCTCGATTAAGACCTAATGGAGAGTACACCTCTGAGGCTTCAAGAGTAGTTGCTGAGAAAATTGTAAGTATATGTTTTGTTTTGCTCATGTTATTTAAATGCGTTTGCTTATGTAATTTGCTCATGTTGTGCAGGGTAATTTGGTTGTGGTGGCCCGTGAAGGCACATTTGTTCCGGAAGCACGACATGACATATTAATGGAAGCTATCGGAACAGCTGAGCATGGAGGTCGTATCCGTGGTGTTGGAGAAGGTGTCGGCTTGAGGTCATACTTTGGATCTCAAAGACAAAGCACTGAAACCACTTAATTTCATGCTCAACGACAAAAGATTGAGAATGTTGAGAAGCAATTGGAAGAACAAAGGAGGATGTTTGAAGAGGAGAGGGAAAAAGGGAGAAAGACGTGGAAAAGTTACAAGAGTTATATTTGGTATGTGCTTTACTTGAGATGTTAGTGTTTTATCGGAAATGTATGATATATATTGTGCTTTTTTTTATGTTCTAATTGAATGTTATGATGTAGAGATTAAGTGAAAACCTCGAACAACGAACAAATGAAGATCAACGTTACATTGATAGTGATGATCAAACTCCAAGTAGAAGTCTTGTAAATCGCGCTTCTACAAAAGGAAGTAATTGTACAACCCCTCCCCCCTTTAGATAACCACAATGGGATATTAGACCCTAGTCCAAATGAAATAACCAATTTATACTTGTCCATTGCAAAACCAAACCTTGCGCAACCTCTCCCGCTAGAACATTGCCCGAAATTGGATGTAATGTATTACACTCCTGAAGATGTAAGGGATTTTCTCGCAGGATTTAAGTGGCTTGACATAGGGATTTTGCAAGTTTGGTGCACGTAAGTATATAGTCGAATATACATATCATTATAGAACATTATAATTTTTTGTATTTTCTCCCTTAATTTATTCATTTTCTTTGACCATTTAGGTATATTCACCGTGTTTGTATAGAGTTAAATAAATCAAGTACTTACGGAATCTTGGAGCCAAGTTATATTTGTTGGGCGTATAATGAAAAAAATATCATAGAAAAGTACTTGAAAGAACGACTAAATGAGGGAGGAAAAGAATGTTACCTTGCACCATTCCTCTATAGGTAAGTATTGTTGTAATTTATTTATATATTCTATATTTAGTTTTGATTTAGTAAAACCTAATTATATATATATATATATATATATATATATATATATATATTCTCGTGTTCATTCAGTGGTCATTGGCAATTGATCATAATATCATTTACGACAAATACGGTGACATTACTGTGTTCCTTGCACGACCCACTCCACAAACCAATGAAAGATATTATTCTAACGTAAGTGTCTATGTTTAATATCATTTTCTTTGACATTAATTGTAATTAGTTTATCATGTAATATGTTTAATTCAATTTTCAATGTACAGTCTTGTGGAGCAAGTTAATATAATGAGGAATGTTAGAAAAAAGCCCACATGGATTGCTCCTAAGGTAAGTGGCTCGATTACTTGTTTCTTTCATTTACATTCATGTGTGGTTATATTCATGTAATTTGTAGACGAGGAAATAACCCGGGAGTTACGAGTGTGGGTATTATGTCATGAAACACATGTTAAACATTGTCCTTGGCGGCATTGTTGATTCATGGGATAAGGTATATATGTCATAAAATGTTTACATATATTAATATATAAGTTGACTATTGAATTATTATCATGCATGATATTCAATTTTTTGCTCTTTCTTATATAGATGTTTAATGACCAAACCTCATTCCCCGTTGAGGACTTTCTAGATCTTTGTAAACGTTGGATCTATATCCACAATGCGCTTAAGGGTCCTCCTGGTATTTGATATATCAACAACATTCCTCAGCATATTTTTTGATGCACATATTTTTGTCTTTTGATGCACATAATGTGAACAATAATTTTGGCTTTTGAGGCACATATTATGTTTGATGTACAGGATATTGTGCTTGATGCACATAATGAAATAAATAGTATTGGCTTTTGATGCACGTATTGTATTTGATTTAAACAATGTTAGCTGTTAGCTTTTGATGTAAATTCTCTGATTCATTTATAAGGATAAAATATAGGAAGAATTGTGTTTGATGCACATTGTAGCGGCAAAATTGTAAGTGTAAGCTATTGATTAACTTAACTCGAAAAGCAAGAGTCGCCACCGAACTTTTATTTTATCCAAAAAGGAAAGGAAAAAGAGCGAACAAAACCTACACAAGCTCTACAACAAGAACAAGTGAAGAGAGACTAGGTAAGTGGGGTTGGTTACGCAATGGGAAGGTGTTAGCACCCAAAACATATATAGTACTCTATAGGAGCCCTTTGAAATATCTACCGCTTTTGGTCTGAAAAGGTTAGCTTGAAAAGTGATTAAGGAGATGAGAAGAGAAATTGTTTTTTAAGATTTTTGTGTTTGGAGAGACTTGACATCTCATGCCTACGTACCCACGATGTGCAATGTAGGATCAAAACCCCGTAGTTCGTGGTACAGAGAATGAAATTTGTTTGTTTTGGTTGATTTTAAATGTAAAGACAAGTCGTCATTTCCAAGCGAATAATTCCGCTTAAAGAAATGAATCATGTCTAAACTTATGAAAAAGTTAAAGGAAAAAGTGCACGAGGGCACAAAAAGAGAGTGATTAGTTTGATGTTTTTTAAGTCTTTTGAAAAAGGTGTCAACATGCTTATGTAGTTTAGCGTTTGTTAAGAAATGAAAGGAAAAGAGTAAAATCGCTTGACAAAGTCAAGGTTTGATTATGAAAGAGGTGATAGTTTGAAATCAAGAAGGTTTTGAAAAAGGGAGAGAGTTTTGAAAATTGAAGAATGGGTGGAGAAGAAGTGACTATCCTAAAGCATAAAGTAAAAGCTAAGGATAAGAATAGCCTAACCACACAAGTAAGCTCCATAGTCTTCGAACCATAATTCGAAAGCAAAGGGGAAAAGATCCTAGTTCTAAGTCCAAGGTTCCAAGAATTGCATTGGATGTCCAAGTTCTAAGTCCAAGGATTCAAGAATAGCATTGAAGTCCAAGGTCTAGGTACAAAACTCCATGTCCATTGCATAGGATAGTAACCATAGTCCAAGATTAGAAGCACAAGTTTTTTTAGAGGTTTTGGCCTTTATTAATGTTTTTAGTCCAAATGGACAATGAGAAAAAGGCATAAGCATAAACATGTGTCCAACAGACAAAGAAAAAAATGCGGAAACATAAACATGTGTCCCACGGACAAAGGAAAAATTGCGGAAGCATAAACATGATATGGAATGATAAAAATGAAGCATAAAAATAAAAGAGATAAGAAGCGAGAAGGAATTGTAAATGATTAGTACAATAGTAATGTTAGTAAGTTAGTGATTAGTTGTTAGAGTTAGTGATCAATTATAATTGAATAATTGCAGTTAGGTCAAAGTTAATGAGAACTCATTAGAGGATTGATAAGACCAAAGCCTCCTAACAACAAGTTTCATAAGTTTTAACCCAAAAGACAAATAATCAACTATTCTTGATAGTTTTCCGATGCGGGACAAATATTGCGCTATGTTAAGCAATCGCCGAGTAATTTACGGAGTAATTACCCTACAATGAGGTCGGTCAATGGATCTTTGTGATAATGCATGCTAGATGAACGATATGTAAATCGCCATCCGAAAGCAATACCGCACGAAAAGAAAAATGGTAACGATCTAGTCTTGATCAAAATTCAACAAATGAATTCCAAGATCAATTAGACTTTAATCGATCAAAAAGAAAAAGAATTAAGATGAAAAGAAGTGGATCTAACATTTATGATCCACACAACCAACAAAAATATCAAAATAGAAAAAGAAATTAAATGAAAAGAAAGAAGAATTAAAATATCTTTTTAAATAATTTTTTCGAGAAAATTTTCTTTTAAAACAATATAGAAAAAGAAAAGAAACATTAATATCCATATAAAAAAATAGTAGAAAATAGATTAAAAATAAAAGAATTAAAAGAAAGTTTAAAAGAAAATTAAGAAAGAGATGGAGGTGAATAAAAAGATGGAGGTGGTGGCACTAAAAAAAAACACGGGCTGAGCCCATTTAAACATGAGAAAGAAAAAAAATGAGAAACATCCTTTTTTAAAATAACATTGAATCAGAAAAACAACTTTCATCATCTTCTACCTCAAGAAGAGAGGTCACGGCTACTGCAACAACGACGAAACTCACGACGGAGCGACGGAATTTGGCAATGAGACGAAAATGATCGCAATCAAGGGTAGGTTCCAAATATATATTTGATTTCACGTTATTGTGCTCTGATAATCTGGATTGAAACCACGAAGTTTACGACAAAAATCTCCATATCCTTTAATTCAGGTCAGAACACTTTGATTCTTCCTTCTTTCTTCCTTATCTTGCTTGAATCGATGCTATGAACCGTTATGGTGGAAGTTGTTTTGAGATTCAGTGTGAGGTTGTGTGGATTTACAGTGTGTTGTTGATGTTGCGATGGATGAATTGATGTTGAAATGTTCAGGTCGGCTGAAGATGAATTTAAAGATGATGCGAAGGAGGAGTGATTGTTTATTGTGTTGATTAACTGATGAGTTCTAGTGAATTTGAATTGGAATTTTTGTGAATTTTTCTCTGTAGGTTTTGGTTATGGAAGAAGATGATGGAGTTGAAGCTTGAAGTTTATGGTGAATTGATGGAAGATGATTTTGGCAGAGTGTTTATGGCTATCCAAGCTTGAATAATTGTGAAGCAGAGGCCCTTATTTATAGATGGAATTGGGTGAGTTTTTGAATTGAAATTGCTAAAATTTTCTGTTGCCGTTTTTGAATTGTGTTGCGTTTTGTGATGCTGCTCCTTGCGTTTTGCAAAGTTCTCGTTTGTCTTGTTTACGGTTGGCTGGCGTGGCTTTTGGATTGGAATAGCAGCTCACTTTAATTTGCTGCGTTTTTGCGTTGTGGTTCATGAGTGTTACACGACTTGGAATGCTTGTAGTGTTGATGGAAGTGGCTTGTGGCATGTGCTGATAGCTTGGAATTTGGCAGCTTGTAACTTGTTGGGAACGGCTTGGCTTGAGAGCTTTGTATGTCATGGCTTGGCAATTGCACTTGGGGTGAAAATAGAAAATGGGTCGTGTAAAATCATGTGGCCTTTAAAATTCAAGAGTAGCAATTTTTTTTATGAATGGGCTATGGGATACAAACAAAAAAAACATGATTATACAAAAATGGATATTTTGGTTAAAAAATATAATTGAAAAATGGGCTAATGAAAGGTGGATATGGATAATGGGATTTTAAAATGGATATAAAAAATGGATTTTTGAATTGGATATTTGGATTGAATATTAATGGAATAAATGGTAATGGATATTGAAACTAATTTGGACATAATGGATATTGGAAATTGGAAATGGTTTTTGAATTGGATAATGAAATATGGATATTTTTGGACATTGGATTTAAGAATGGAAATTGGATAATGATATGGATAGTGTAAAATGGGTTATGAAAATATGGATAAAAAATGGGACTTGAAAATGTGAGTATTGAAAGGTAACATGGATATTAGAATGGATATGGAAAAATGGTTTAAAAATATGGATTTAATAATGGATAATTGGTGGATTATAAAAAGAAGTGGAAATTGGAAATGGATATTGGATAATAAAAATGGATTGGAAATGGATTAGAAGTGAGTAAGAAAAATGGTTTATCAAAAGGAAAAAAAAATTGGTTTAGAAAAAGAAATGGCTTAAGAAAAGGAAATGAAAATGGATCATGAATAGCAGATCTTTATTTTTTTAGCCCAAAACAATCTTGACTTTTTCACAAGCCTCTGACAAAAATTAATGAAGTCAATCCTTGAACCACTGAATAAACCACAACTAAACAACAACCATCTGAATCTATCATCCTCTGGTCAAATGAATCTTGAACCACTTTGAATTTGATTGAATCAATCTTTAGGGAAAAAAATCCACAGACGAACCCAATCTGGACTAATGATCTCAGATGAATTTGAAAAATATCACCACATAACAGCTTGACAGTCACTGCATGAGAAATAGCCCACTGAAACAAATATCTTGCACTTGGAACAAATGCTTGATAGTTTAACGAAGATTAGGTCAAACATCCATCTGAACTGGATTTGAATGAATAACCACATGTGACCTGAAATCAGCTCATTGTCTTTGATAAACTTGCACAACACACAGAGAGAGAAACTGCAACAAATTTTTGGTATTTTTGGGTTAGAGGTTAGTAAACATAAACAAATAAAGCAAAAGAGAAACACACAGGTGCTCAGGAGAAACACATATTGTGATCTTGTTTGTGGTATAAGATGCAAATGAAATGTGCGAAATCTTAGGGGTAAAAATTAGGATTCAACAGCTGCCCCTATTTAAGTTTCTTCTATCAGGAGTTATGAAGGTTGAAAACCTCGTCTCGACAAGATTGAAGATACTTAAATACAGAAAACCAAATTTTTAGCAATAAGATGTCACAAGATGATATGAGTGCAAAGGATGAAATAGACTGCGGGGAATCTTGAAACAAGAGAGTTAAGGTAAATTGAGAGAGGTGGCATGAAAAGACATGTCGGGGACACACAAGCTATTTCCGGAGATCTGTCAAGGTGACAAGAAGTATCCATTAATAGTTGGAAAGAGAGGGACAAGACCCTGGGAAGACGAGTAGTGACATCCAAGAATAGCATTGGATAGAAACTACGAACGAGATAAAAGTATGTCAAAAGATGTCCAAGAATGGCATTGGACAAGCAACAAGAAAGTTTCTGGTAAAAACAATAGCGTCATCCAAGAATAGCATTGGATGGAGGTGAAAAACACTCTATTAGGGATAAGATATCCAAGAATGGTATTGGATGAAAGGAACAGCAACATTCAAGAATGGTATTGAATGAGGCAACAACAAACATCAAGGTCATCCAAGAATAGCATTGGATATAAACAAAACTTCCATTTGAAAAAACTTCACTGGGGACATCCAAGAATGGCATTGGATGGCAAGGTTAATCATCAGAGATATCTAAGAATAGCATTGGATTTGGCTGAGGAAAAGGTGTCCAAGAATGGCATTGAACAAAATAAATCACAACATCCAAGAATAGCATTGAATGAAGTGAGAAAAGTTATGGAAAATACATCAGAAGTATCCAAGAATGGCATTGGATAAAAAGAGTTCACAATATCCAAGACTGGTATTTGAATAAAGTGAGCAATAACTTTCAGGAATGGCACTGAAAGGTAAAGGTAAATCACTACATTCAAGAATGGCATTGAACGATAGTGAGAAAGAGCTTCCAGGAATGGCACAGATAAAACTTTTAGGAATGGCACTGAAAGTAAAGGTAAAACACTTCATTCAGGAATGACACTGAATGGTGAGAGAGACATCCAAGAATGGCAGTGAATGCAAAGGAGAAAACTCATCCAGGAATGGCACCGAATGAAGAGATAAAACTTTTAGGAATGACACTGAAAGATATCCAAGCAGGTTTGATGGGGATTACAGAAGAGAGGCAAAACTTCCAGGAATAACACTGGGAGAAACAAGAGGAACAAGATATCCAGGAATGGCATTGGAGATAAAAAAATATAGACATCCAGGAATGGCACTGGAATGAAATAATATAAAGATCCAGGAATAACACTGGAATGAAAGAAGACAAAGATCTAACAACAACAACAGACGCACAGGGAAAAAGCAATATCCAGGAATAACACTGGAAAGAAAGAAAACAAACAGGATATCTAGGAATAACACTGGATGCACAAGGAAACAAAAACATCCAGGAATATCACTGAATGAAAAGATAGGTAACTATTTTGGTAGGCGCCAAGTAAGTTGAACTTTGATCACAAGGTAAGATGTTGAAAGCAACAAGACCTCAGAAAAATGCATATGAGCGCGAAGCACACTTCGAGCTATGAAAATCTTTCTATGTATGGTATATGAATGATTTATGTATGCAATGCAGATGATCGGGACAACCGAGATAGACTCTTTTGTGAGGGAAGAAAGGAACTCTGATTCCTCAACACAGGGAACACTGCCCACTCTGCTTGGAGAGAAGTTGTTGAACACATCTCTGTCACACTTATAAATTGTATCAAGCTGATGGTCTTTTGAGGAAAGACATCTTGAGGGTTCTTGAAGAAGACCGTCCCAGATTGATTGACTGATGAGGAGAAACTGATCATTGCTTCAGTTTGACTGCTGCAGGGAGAAAAATGAACTGATCATGGCTTCAATTCGTGAAATGAATACTGAGGATAAACTGATCATTACTTCAGTTGCTGAGGATGAGCTGATCATGGCTTCAGTTCTTGAAATGAAAGTTGAGAAGGCTAAACTCAGTATGGATCTTGAAAGATATCTTCTGGTTAACCAATTCTGAGAATAACTTGCACTGAGCAATAAATCTTGAACTAATTCACAACAGGATCTAGAAGTAATGTGCCCTGATAAGATCACTGACCAAGTTTCTCAATTGTTTGAAAATTCTTAATGAGGAAAGTTTGCCTACAAATAAGATCATTCAAACAAACATGGTAATTTTAATGCAAAGCTCATACAATTTTTGAAATCAAAAATCATTTTTGGAATGATATTATTGATGTAAAGAAAAATGAAACATTTTTCAAAACACTGTGATTTAGACATGCAAAGTGAAAGAGAAAGAAAAAGTATGACATCAAAGCAAATGATTGGCAACAAACTTATGAGTCAATTTATGCAACCTTGCTGTAGTATGCTTTCAAAAGAAACCTGGCTTCAATTAGGTCTTTTGAAGGTTGTAATGTGGCCTGGTTCGCGGTTTAAGAAAGAAGGGATATAAGGCTCAAAGTTTATTTGTACCCAACCCATTCTTCGTGATGTTCCCCAGTCCTATGCTCAGTTAATTCAAATTATGCATTCAGGTTCCAAGTGATTTTGGAATTGCAACACTGTTATGATGATGGCTCAAGGGATTTTTGAGATGTCAGTCACTCTTTCTTACAACATTATGTTGTTTTTTATGAGGGCCTTAGTCAACTCGTTTTGTCTTTGAGGATTTTGGTAACCTCTTGATTTTTTTGTTATCCCTAACTTTTGCCTGAACTGTGTCATTTGAGCTTACAGTCAGCAGGATGCCCCAATTTTTACCTAAGTCTCCTTCATAGGATTTGACTTAGCGGGCTTTTCTTTTGATTTTTTTCATTCTCTTTAAAGATAGTGACTGCCTGGCTTAATGATTACGGTGAACCATCATTGGCTTTTGATTTGAAAGACATCTTCAACACTTCTTTGGTGTGTGCGAAGGAAAGCTTGTGATTGTAACCTTTATTGGAAGGCGTCTTGCATGCACAGTCAAATTAACTGAGAACTACCCATCCCCAAGTTAAAATTGTGGGTTTTTTCGTATAGAAATAAACTCCACCTTCTAGGCTCAAAGGGGTTGACAAAGGATTAACTTCCTTATTTCTCCAGTGTTTGGGAGTTGAAACAATGCTTGTACATCATCAGCTAAGTTTCAATTAAAAGCATGCAGTTCAGCAATTTTAGGTATTTCGTTTTCATCATCCTCCCTCCAATGTTTGCATAAACAAAAGCTTGATAAAGAAATTGAACAGGAGATAAATTTTTGTTTTGTGAAAAAGAAAGCATAAAGATGCACACAGTGGATATAAATTAATTTAAATCAAAACATTGCAATGCTCATTTCATTGAAATTACCATGAAAGTACAAATAAAGTTCGAAAGCAAACAGTCAACACAATCAAAGAAAAATGCAAACAGAAAGAAACAAGGCCTAGTGACTAATCAGCGACAAGGATGAGCTGTCCTGTCTGAAACACTGGCTATAGGAGATAATCTGTCTGAACTGACTCAAACTTCACTTGGCATGCTCTGGCAAAGGATTGTTGACAACATTGGAATTCTCATCAAGAAAAGTCAGAATCTTTGAGTTCACCAATTCTTGTACTTTATCTTTCAATGCATAACAGCCTTCCAAGTTATGGCCTGCCCCACCTCGATGGAACTCACTGTGAAGATCAGCCTTATAGCTGGCTGGGAGAGGATTGGATACAACTCAGTGT
Source organism: Lathyrus tuberosus (assembly GCA_022829125.1). NCBI lineage: Eukaryota > Viridiplantae > Streptophyta > Magnoliopsida > Fabales > Fabaceae > Lathyrus > Lathyrus tuberosus. Next base: position 1,571,913 of record JALAZF010000568.1, read on the forward strand.
AGGACATCGGGATAGGATCAAAGTTAACCCTATTTCGATTCTGATTTTCTCTAACATCCTGACGAGGAGCTTGAACTGGTTGAGCATTAACAACAGGAGCAACTGCAGCTACATATTATTGTTGTCTGTGATGAGGTTTACCTTCAACTGAAACAGCATGGGTATCACCATCCTTTTTCTTTTGAAAATTCCCAGCATACTTTTTAGCACCACTAAAGGCTTCAGCATTAGCAATCCTTCCTTTCTTGATACCTTCTTCTAGTCTTTCTCCAATAGTGACTAGGTCAGCAAAACCATATGATACACTGCCTATCATCTTTTGCCAAAAGAGTGGCTGAAGAGTGTCCATGAACAATCCAGTCAATTCTTTTTCAGCCAAGGGTGGCTCCACTTGAGCAGCTAGCTCTCTCCAGCGCCGAGCGTACTCCTTAAAGGATTCTTTTTCTTTCTGAGACATGTTCTGCAGTTGACGGCGGTCGGGTGCCATGTCCAGATTGTACTTATATTGCTTTAAGAAAGCATCAGACAAGTCCATCCAGCTTTGGATACGGTTCTTCTCAAGTCCCATATACCATTTCATTGAAGCCCCACTCAAGCTGTCTTGGAAACAGTGAATGAGCAGTTTGTCATTTTTGGCATGAGCAACCATCTTGCGGCAATACATCACCAAGTGGGTTCTGGGACAGGTGTGCCCCTTGTATTTCTCAAAATCAGGAGTCTTGAATTTTGGAGGAATAACCAAGTCAGAAACCAAGCACATTTCCATTGCGGCAGTATTAAAGACATCACTTCCTTCCACGACTCTTATCCTTTTGTCTAGAGTTTGCCATTGCTCTCTGACTTCTTCAATGTATCCAAGTTCTCCCTGACTTTTAGATTGTGGACCAGCAGCATGGTACATGAAAAGATTCTCAGGAATAGCTTGAGCAACAGAATACACAACAGGCTGAGGTTTAGTGAACAATGGAGTTGAAGATACTGGTGATACAAACACAGGAGTAGTTACAAAGGGTGGCGAGTAATTCGGAGGTAACCCAAATTCTGGCCAAGTAGAAGCTGGTTGTTGAGTCAGTGGAGGGTCAACAGCAGCAGATGAAGTTTCAACAATCACAGTCCTCTGAGGTGGTTCACCTCTAGCAATCAGAACTTGCAGCATTTCTGTGAGCTTGGTCATGCCGACCTTCAACTCATCAATTTCCATTCTGACTTCGGCGTTGTGTTGTTCTTGATTTTCCATTCTCAATCTGATGGCAGCTCTAGTTCTGTAGTTGTGTTGAGGAAACAGCTTGACGGTGAACAGATAACTGAAGAAGGAGACAGCTGAAATGAGTTTCTGGACAACTGGGAAAAATGCATATGTATGCTCATGGATGCAAGAGTGCATGGATGCAACAACCACAAACAAGATCACTCAAAGCACACGGGTTCAAAGGTTTGAGTCACGAGCATGGGGTCGAGGTTAAGAACCAATCCCACAAAGGTATGTGCTAAGGGTATAACACCTGCCGAACAAGGTTCTAAAGAAGTTCCCAGAGTCTACAACCCATCTTTCGGATATTATCAATTTCCCAACTGCTTGGTAGTCAATAATATTCTTAAGAGAGTCTCATCTGAGTGTGGTATCGCGTAACAACTGATTCAAGTTTGTACCTAAATAGCCACCGCACCACGTCCTAATAAGGCCAAGATGGGTTAAAGGATTCTAAAGTCCTCATCTTCGGGTCCTCGGATCAAGAAGCATAATGGGTTTTCCATTTCTGGTCTGCCATTATTGCATCTTGGGAGGAGTGCCTCTACTGAGTACTCGGGAATGGTCGCCAGAGTCGACAATTTTCCAAGTTACATTCCATCATCTGCACCAAATGCGCAGGATAGAACATTACCAAAGAAAACCTCGTCTGGATATGGAGTTTTCGTGTATACTAAGTCTGGCCAAATGCCACATAAGTCATACTACTTTCCACCCCTAGTCTTAGGTGTACACCCAAGTCTGGGTACAAGACTTATCTCACCATACAGAAGAAATCCCAAACAGAACAAGCAAGTAACAAGCAAATCAGGCAAAAAGCAGTAAATAAATCAAAGTAGGCTAAACCCCTCAAGGGATGAACCAGCAAGAGGTTAATCTGTCCCCAGCAGAGTCGCCACTTTTTCTGTAGCGGCAAAATCGTAAGTGTAAGCTATTGATTAACTTAACTCGAAAAGCAAGAGTCGCCACCAAACTTTTATTTTATCCAAAAAGGAAAGGAAAAAGAGCGAACAAAACCTACACAAGCTCTACAACAAGAACAAGTGAAGAGAGACTAGGTTAGGGGGGTTGGTTACGCAATGGAAAGGTGTTAGCACCCAAAACGTCTATAGTACTCTATAGGAGCCCTTTGAAATATCTACCGCTTTTGGTGTGAAAAGGTTTGCTTGAAAAGTGATTGAGGAGATGAGAAGAGAAATTGTTTTTTAAGATTTTTGTGTTTGGAGAGACTTGTCATCTCATGCCTACGTACCCACGATGTGCAATGTAGGATCAAAACCCCGTAGTTCGTGGTACAAAGAATGAAATTTGTTTCTTTTGGTTGATTTTAAATGTAAAGACAAGTCGTCATTTCCAAGCGAATAATTCCGCTTAAAGAAATGAATCATGTCTAAACTTATGAAAAAGTTAAAGGAAAAAGTGTACGAGGGCACAAAAAGAGAGTGATGAGTTTGATTTTTTTTAAGTCTTTTGAAAAAGGTGTCAACATGCTTATGTAGTTTAGCATTTGTTAAGAAATGAAAGGAAAAGAGTAAAATCGCTTGACAAAGTCATGGTTTGATTATGAAAGAGGTGATAGTTTGAAATCAAGAAGGTTTTGAAAAAGGGAGAGAGTTTTGAAAATGGAAGAATGGGTGGAGAAGAAGTGATTATCCTAAAGCATAAAGTAAAAGCTAAGGATAAGAATAGCCTAACCACACAAGTAAGCTCCATAGTCTTCGAACCATAATTCTAAAGAAAATGGGAAAAGATCCTAGTTCTAAGTCCAAGGTTCCAAGAATTGCATTGGATGTCCAAGTTCTAAGTCCAAGGATTCAAGAATAGCATTGAAGTCCAAGGTCTAGGTGCAAAACTCCATGTCCTTTGCATAGGATAGTAACCATAGTCCAAGATTAGAAGCACAAGTTTTTTTAGAGGTTTTGGCCTTTATTAATGTTTTTGGTCCAAATGGACAAAGGGAAAAATGCATAAGCATAAACATGTGTCCAACGGACAAAGGAAAAAGTGCGGAAACATAAACATGTGTCCAACGGACAAAGGAAAAATTACGGAAGCATAAACATGATATGGAATGATAAAAATGAAGCATAAAAGTAAAAGAGATAGGGAGGGAGAAGGAATTGTAAATGATTAGTACAATAGTAATGTTAGTAAGTTAGTGATTAGTTGTTAGATTTAGTGATCAATTATAATTGAATAATTGCACTTAGGTCAAAGCTAATGAGAACTCATTAGAGGATTGATAAGACCAAAGCCTCCTAACAACAAGTTGCATAAGTTTTCAACCAAAAGACAAATAATCAACTATTCCTGATAGTTTTCCGATGCGGGACAAATATTGCGCTATGTTAAGCAATCGCCGAGTAATTTACGGATTTATTATCCTACAATGAGGCCGGTCAATAGATCTTTGTCCTAATGCATGCTAGATGAACGATATGTAAATCGTCATCCGAAAGCGATACCGCACGAAAAGAAAAATGGTAACGATCTAGTCTTGATCGAAATTCAACAAATGAATTCCAAGATCAATTAGACTTTCATCGATCAAAAAGAAAAAGAATTAAGATGAAAAGAAGTGGATCTAACATTTATGATCCACACAACCAACAAAAATATCAAAATAGAAAAAGAAATTAAACGAAAAGAAAGAAGAATTAAAATATCTTTTTAAATCATTTTTTCAAGAAAATTTTCTTTTAAAACAATATAGAAAAAGAAAAGAAACATTAATATCCATATAAAAAAATAGTAGAAAATAGATTAAAAATAAAAGAATTAAAAGAAAGTTTAAAAGAAAATTAAGAAAGAGAGGGAAGTGAATAGAAAGATGGAGGTGGTGGCACTAAAAAAAACACGGGCTGAGCCCATTTAAACATGAGAAAGAAAAAAAATGGGAAACATCTTTTTTTAAAATAACATTGAATCAGAAAAACAACTTTCATCATCTTCTGCCTCAAGAAGAGAGGTCACGGCTACTGTAACAACGGCGAGACTCACGACGGAGCGACAGGATTTGGCAATGAGACGGAAATGATCGCAATCAAGGGTAGGTTCCAAATATATATTTTATTTCACGTTATTGTGCTCTGATAATCCGGATTGAAACTGCGAAGTTTACGACAAAAATCTCCAAATCCTTCGATTCAGGTCAGAACACTTTGATTCTTCCTTCTTTCTTCCTTATCTTGCTTGAATCGATGTTGTGAACCGTTATGGTGGAAGTTGTTTTGAGATTCAGTGTGAGGTTGTGTGGATTTACAGTGTGTTGTTGATGTTGCGATGGATGAATTGATGTTGAAATGTTGAGGTCTGTTGAAGATGAATTTGAGGATGATGCGAAGGAGGAGTGATTGTTTATTGTGTTGATTAATTGATGAATTCTAGTGAATTTGAATTGAAATTTTTGTGAATTTTTCTCTGTAAGTTTTGGTTATGGAAGAAGATGATGGAGTTGAAGCTTGAAGTTTATGGTGAATTGATGGAAGATGATTTTGGCAGAGTGTTTATGGCTATCCAAGCTTGAATAATTGTGAAGCAGAGGCCCTTATTTATAGATGGAATTGGGTGAGTTTTTGAATTGAAATTGCTGAAATTTTCTGTTGTCGTTTTTGAATTGTGTTGCGTTTCGTGATGCTGCTCCTTGCGTTTGCGAAGTGCAGGTCACGTTTGTGTTTTTTACGGTTGGCTGGCGTGGCTTTTGGATTGGAATAGCAGCTCACTTTAATTTGATGTGTTTTTGCGTTGTGGTTCATGAGTGTAGCACGACTTGGAATGCTTGTAGTGTTGATGGAAGTGGCTTGTGGCATGTGCTGATAGCTTGGAATTTGGCAGCTTGTAACTTGTTGGGAATGGCTTGGCTTGAGAGCTTTATATGTCATGGCTTGGCAATTGCACTTGGGGTGAAAATAGAAAATGGGCCGTGTAAAATCATGTGGCCTTTAAAATTCAAGAGTAGCAATTTTTTTTATGAATGGGCTATGGGATACAAACAAATAAAACATGATTATAAAAAATGGATATTTTGGTTAAAAAATATAATTGAAAAATGGGCTAATGAAAGGTGGATATGGATAATGGGATTTTAAAATGGATATAAAAAATGGATTTTTGAATTGGATATTTGGATTGGATATTAATGGAATAAATGGTAATGGATATTGAAACTAATTTGGACATAATGGATATTGGAAATTGGAAATGGTTTATGAATTGGATAATGAAATATGGATATTTTTGGACATTGGATTTAAGAATGGAAATTGGATAATGATATGGATAGTGTAAAATGGGTTATGAAAATATGGATAAAAAATGGGACTTGAAAATGTGAGTATTGAAAGGTAACATGGATATTAGAATGGATATGGAAAAATGGTTCAAAAATATGGATTTAATAATGGATAATTGGTGGATTATAAAATGAAGTGGAAATTGGAAATGGATATTGGATAATAAAAATGGATTGGAAATGGATTAAAAGTGAGTAAGAAAAATGGTTTATCAAAAGGAAAAAGAAATTGGTTTAGAAAAAGAAATGGCTTAAGGAAAGGAAATGAAAATGGAGCATGAATAGCAGATCTTTATTTTTTTAGCCTAAAACAATCTTGACTTTTTCACAAGCCTCTGACAAAAATGAATGAAGTCAATCCTTGAACCACTGAATAAACCACAACTAAACAACAGCCATCTGAATCTATCATCCTCTGGTCAAATGAATCTTGAACCACTTTAAATTTGATTGAATCAATCTTTAGGAAAAAAAATCCACAGACGAACCCAATCTGGACTAATGATCTCAGATGAATTTGACAGATATCACCACATAACAGCTTGACAGTCACTGCATGAGAAATAGCTCACTGAAACAAATATCTTGCACTTGGAATAAATGCTTGATAGTTTGACGAATATTAGGTCAAACATCCATCTGAACTGGATTTGAATGAATAACCACATGTGACCTGAAATCAGCTTATTGTCTTTGACAAACCTGCACAACACACAGAGAGAGAAACTGCAACAAATTTTTGGTATTTTTGGGTTAGGGGTTAGTAAATATAAACAAATAAAGCAAAAGAGAAACACACAGGTGCTCAGGAGAAACACATATTGTGATCTTGTTTGTGGTATAAGATGCAAATGAAATGTGCGAAATCTTAGGGGTAAAAATTAGGGTTCAACACACATATTGTGTTTGATGTAAACAGAACCTGTTTTGACAGGATAAAATATAGGAAGAATTTGATAAGCAAAGAATTTTTATATTTAAAACAGGTTGTTTTGACAGCGGTTATAAAACCTAACCGTAGGTGTATGTCAAACGCTAACCAGAATAATATAAATAAAAATGTTACTGCTGAGAATCGAACCACATCAACTTTAGTTATATCACAACGGTTGTATAATCTAACCGTTGTGAAATGGTGCGCGCTTTCTGGAATACAACAACGGTCCAAGGATCGTCATTGTACGTACCGCATATACAACAACACTCTACATAACAACACCTTCGCCAGCATCATTATGTGTCATTTCCAACCATTGTTAAATGGGTTTTTCATAGTAGTGGACTTTTCTATATACAAATATTCTTAACATATAAAAATATCAACACTCTCCCTCAAGCTTGGGCATATAAGTCCAATGCAACAAGCTTGTCACATATATAATTTGTTCTGGGACTTCGCATGGATTTTTTAAATATGTTTGCCAATTGATCATTAGAGTTGACAAAGCTTGTAACAATGTCTCCTCATTCAATCTTCTCTCTGAAAAAGTGACAGTCTATCTCAATATGTTTGGTCCACTCATGGAAGACTAGATTTGAAGCAATGTGCAATTGTTAACCTAGAAATTTTAGCTGAAAGAATTTGACAAAGAGTGGTAATAACCACGTTTGAAAATGCTAAGTGTCAAGATCCTCAAACATAACTTTGACATATTAACCATGTCGACTAAAGATGGTTCGACCACTTTGTCACATGATTTAGGATGTAGTATATTTTAACGCCCATGATGTCTGGTTTGGAAGAGTCTCAGGAAAATATCTACAAGATTATGATCACTCTCTCTTCAAAACATGTCTATAATGTTGAAGAGGTTTGCACGAACCAAGACTTTGACAAATGTCGAGTTCGACGCGTCCATCAGATGTTGAGAACTTAGTGTATTTTTAGTATATAAGTCAGGCAAACTAAAGATGTTGAGAAAAAATTATAAGGGTCGACCAAAGACTATCAACAGAGGTAGTTAGAGGGTTCAAAGACAGTTAATAGCATAATGGGTGGGTTTTCACTAGTTTTAACATTGAAGACACGTGGAAGCAAGTTAGAGCAATGAAGTTCACGTAATGGGATACATGTCAAATCATGTGAAAATAGCCATTGTCATCGATTATCATTGTATCAGTATATAAGTGGATTTCATTGTTGGGATCATGGTCACAAATTTCATTTATTTTTTATAGAACTAAAGTATCCAAGCCACAGAGAAAACAATTTATGAGAGAAAATGTATGTTTGCGTCCTTTATTTAAGCATTTTCAATTAAAGCATTTACTTTTATGACATTTATTATGCTTTTTGTCTATTTTCTTCTTTCAAAGCAATTTGACATTTTTTTAGTTAAAATTTACGTTCAGTTTGTCAATATTCAAATATTTAAAATTCAATGACACACTTTTCGTTGCACTTTTTTTTGCACAAATTGTCCTTGAGATTTTATTCGAGTTTATTCTCTTAAATGAATTAAAGCTCATGATTGTTTACTAAAAATACCAGTAAACAACAATGCAACTTGATTATCACAAATAAGTGTAATTCATCTTGCTTCTTTAGTTTTAAATTCCTTGAGCAACTACTTTAATCAAATGAGTTCACATGTTGCCATTGCCATGACCCTGTGCTCTGCCTCAACGCTTGATATTACAACTACGTTTTGTTTCTTACTTTTCCAAGATATAAGGCTTCCTCCAATAAGTACACAATACCCAAAGGTGGATCGTCTATCAATGGGTGACCATGCTCAATCAACATCAGAGTATCCAACTATCTGAGTATGTCCTTTATCTTCATACACGAGACCTTTTCCTAGAGCATATTTGATGTATCTCATAATCAAGATAACATCATCCATGTGTTCCTGACAGTAGGAATTTAAGAATTGGCTTACCACACCAACTGCAAAAGAAATGTCTAGACGAGTGACTGTCAAATAATTTAACTTTCCAACCAATCTCATATACCTTCTTGAGTCAGATAGTGGTTTCCCCTAATTGGGTAGGAGTTTGACACTTGGATCCATAGGAGTAGCAACTGGTTTAACATTTAACAAACATGTTTCTTCCAAAATGTCCATAGCATATTTCCGCTGATAATCACCAAACCATCTTTAGATTGATCTACCTTAATACCAAAGAAATAATAGGGTTTACCAAGATCTTTTGTATGAAATTGATTCGAGAGATGTTGTTTTAATTTAAGTATTCCCTACTGATCATTACCAATTATGACAATATCATCTACACACACAATAAGGTAAATACAATCTTGAGCAGAGTTACGATAAAACACAGAATGGTCATCTTCACTACGGACCATACCAAACTATTGTACTACAATGTTGAATCTTGAAATTCTGGTATGACAGATTCCAGATGTCCTACAGGATGTTTAGACATCTGGTCTGTTACAGATAACATGGCAAGGTATAAACAATAACAGTACTAAAAAGCATAACCAACACACAAGGATTGTTCACCCAGTTCGGTCTAACAACCTATATCTGGGGGCATACCAAGCCAAGAAGGAAGTTCACTATCAGCAGTATCAATTCATAGACCCTACAATCAACACGCCCATTGATGATCTACTCACTTAATCACTACCCAATGACCCTTCTACCTAAGTCCACCCTAGATAAGAGACTCCATCTCACTTCCAATCATCGCAATGATGTCTAGCAGTCAACACCTTAGCCACTGCATCAACAACTTGATTTCCAACAACTCTTCAATCACAGAAAAGTAGAAGACACACTTCAAAGACACACCTTGGAGTTGCTTCAAAGATTTCTCCAAGAACAATACATCTCTTGCCTACAGGCTTCGAGATAAACACGATGACCATCTCACAACCCAGGTGGTTCATCGACAAACACAACCCTTATAATTTACATGATGGCTAGCTTAATTTTTCTAGGTTACAATGCTTCTATTTATAACCTATACCCAACTGGATTTGGGCTTCAAATCACAACATATCACCTGCTACAAATCTGCAAAAGATTCTCCTACAAAATAGGTCTTCAATCAAATCCTTCCTAATTTATCTCCATAATTAGAAAGTCATTACTCTTCAATATTCTTCTTGATTCTGACTTGAATGTTCCATACCTATAAAACAACGCCACATAGGATAACATAATATTCCCAGAAACATTCCTTACATTGGGCTTGGGCATTAGCAGATCTTAGTTTTAATTAATAATTAAAACTAATTATTCTCCAAATCTTTATGCATGAAAATAGCCCACACTATTCTTCACAAACAGATTGCTTCCAAATAATATCACTCCAACATAATTTTACTCCCAGAATTACGCATGCAATCACTCAACACAAACACAAAAAAGATTGCTAAAAATAGCGCAACAAATAAAACTTAAAAATCTGAACTGGAAGTTCTGTCTACTGATGTCAGAACATCGTGTTTGACATCATGCACAAATCCTGCAATACTAAAAACACACCACCTGCAGAATGTTAGAATCCCATGTCAAGACATCAAGCAAGCCATCTTGATGTACCACATTCAGCTGCAAGATCTTCTCCATAAAAATAGGAACAAATCTCTAAATAGTTTCCTAAAAAGTCTCCCAGAACCTTTTTATGAAATCCAATTAAATCTGTACTTTGTTCCTAATAAATCTCCTTGACCTGTGTATAATGATGAGGTATATCCAAAAAGATCTCATCAGATCAAATCAAATCTGTCAAGAGATATACCATAGCAGCACCTGCTGTAACAGACAATGATGTTGTGACATCTCCTTTAACATCTTGATTAAACATCACATGACAGAAAAACAACAACACTTGTTGTACCAGATTAGGATGTTATGACATCTGTCTGAACCACATACTGTTGTACCAGATCAAGATGTTATGACATAAGATAGTAGTACTGCCATGACAGCTGATGTTGCTTCAACATCTTACTCGACATTCTGCCAAGTATTATAACCACATCTGTACTGATGTCTGATCAACCAAGTCAGGACCTAATAATCTCCCACACAATAAAACCATTCAGTCCAAATCCCCACGTGTTGCATAGGTTGAGAGTTGTATTTATCTGATGTGCGGCTGCTTCAATCTTGGAAAATGTGGATCATACATCAGTCAATACATCACACATAAATCCTGAAGCATCCCTGCATAAACAGCCACGTCACAGAACCTTAACCTTCAGGTTCAGTGAAGTGCAACATGTCATGACATTAGTCATGACATCTCAGAAAACTCCTGCAGAATGGAATTTTGTCACACCATAAAATAACCATGCACTCATACTAGCTTAGTGCAGCACAATGTCACGACATCCCACTTGACATATCATAACCTGCAATTAAACTATTATGGCGGATACACATACAACATGTTAAAACACCTTCAGTGACATAAGAGCTAACATAAAGGTTTTAACAAAATTTAGCCAACATACATACTGCATAGCTGCAGAACTAACAAACTCCCCCTTTGGCAAATTTTGGCTAAAACCAACAAGCAGAGATACCAGCACATCATGCAATCACATCACACACTCTCCCCCTTTTTAGCCATATTTGGCACAGCAATAGCACACCAGAGCAATATCCATACAACCTTTGGATAACACAACCAGCTCCCCCTTATGGAGACAACCAAGGAACTCTACTACTACTTACAACTATCTCCCCCTTATTAGCCATAATATGCCAAACCAAGCAACTATGCATTTAAGGACAATCAACCAAAAGCAAGCAAGTCAGTAGCAGAACACATCCTACTCAGAAGCTTGTACAATCTGACAAGTTACAGTACTCTTTCTGTCATGGATAACCAATGCTCCATTGCAAGAAGAACACCCAAAATGAATGGAAAACACAAGACACATCTTCATGTCTTCAAGAGCGCACCCTCTGTTCAACATACCTGTCGAACACATTCACTTATTGCTTGACCCTCAAGCAAACCATGTACCACAACAGTACATAAATCAGATAGAAGCTTGTGTTCTCTGGAGACAAAAACCATAACATTCTGAACAGAATGTTCTGTCAGCAGATATTAAGACATCAGTCTTGACATCATGATTAGAATCCAGTTGCACTAAGAAAAACACCACATTCCAAATAAAAACAGAATCTCCAAGCTCCCCCTTAAACCAAGGAACAAAAAAAAAAACCAGAAAACCAAACAACCACCACAGCACACAGAATTCTACACTACATCACTCTCTACTCTCCCCCTATCTTTCTCAACATATGCTTCTTCAGCAAGAACCACCCCAAAACTACTACATGATATCCTATGACAGCTTCGTGATCATATAGTGTGTGGATACCCAGAACCCATCCGTGTACCACAACCAACATACTTGAGATCAAAGCTCCAGGAATTTTCGGCCCAATTGTTCCATAAGGACTAAACTTATCCACTTCTAGCATGTCCCATTCACATCAGGCTCCCAAGACAATCCTTTACCCATCATTCTCCCGTATGACAAGATAAATACCTCTTAGATAAGATGTGAACTCAGAGTCCTACTCCAAGGATAACTAACCCCGAAAATGTTCTAATATCTGTTAGGACATTCTTGACACATCACATACACCACACACCATGAAAAGAAATAAACAGCCAAATAGAGAAAAGTAAATTCTCAACACTTCTGCAGTCCTGCACTTTTACATCAGACATATACATAGTCTCCCGTCAATGTATTTTGTCATTAGTTGAAAGCACAACACCTTAGATACACGCACAGCTCCCGTCAGAGTATCCATTATCGGTTAGATGCACATCCTTATTGTAACACGGTGGTTTGAACTGACTTTTAAAATGTTGCGGTAAGCAAGAGTCGCCACCGACTTTTATTTTATCCAATAAAGAAAGGAATAAAAGAACAGGAAAGACCTTTTAAAAGATTTTGAGTTCGGGGGGTAAGTTATACAAAAGGAAGGTACGAGCACCTTTTGTATCCATGGTTATCCATGGGCTCTTAATTGCTTAGCTCACTTTACTTTTGTTTAAAAAAAATGGTGTAGTGTGTGATTAGAAAATATTTTCATAAAGACTTTAACTTTGCAATGATCCTCGTATGGATTTATGCAAAGTGTTTAGCTTTGAAAAATGTTTGAAAAGTGGTGTGTAAAGAGTGTTTTTTGAAAAGGGTGAGCAAGCATTTAAGAGTTACTACCCTAAGTTTGTAAGGTCTTTCTTGTTATTTCTTTTCTTTAGGGGTAAGACTGTCCTTACTATTAGTGAGTAAGTAGTCTTTACCTTGGATGTTAAAGGGACGAGTGTAGGGTCATCGTATGGTCATAGAAGGCAACTTGTAGGGGTATCCTAGTAATTTGAAGGGACAATCATCATTTTTCCGTAGGGTCATCGAGGGACAAGATCGTTTATTCGTAGGCAACTCGAAGGGACTATGATCTTTTATTCGAAGGGACTTTATGATTTTTATTCGTAGGCAACCTTACTAAGATACCCCCACGTTCGAGGGACTTGACCAATTTAATCGAAAGGCAGCGGAGAGAGGTTACCCTAGAGGTGTAAGTGTGAAGAGTGTGTTGATTCAGTTATTTATCTTGAATTAGGATTATTCTATGTCAGGTTTTAAGTCTTGCCATGCAAACCTTAGTTACTAGCAGTTGAATATGTACAAAAATTAAAGTGCGGGAATTTAAACCTAAGCTATTACATCCCATGAGCAGTTACAATATTTAAAAAAATGCGAGGAAATGTAAATCTACGCTATTACATCCTGTGAACAGTTACAATATTTAGGAAAATGCGAGGAATTAAAGTTCTAAATTATTACATAAATAAACAGAAAAAGAAATAATGTTGATGTTTTTTTTGAAAAGAAAAGGATTTTAGGGTTAGTAAATAAAAGATTTTTAAGGTTAATGGTAATAAAAAATTAAATAATTAAGTACAAATTAATCCTAAAGTCTAATTAATTTTAATTAAAACTAATTCTAAATTAATGTCCTTTTGTACCCTTTTTTGCAATGATTTTGAATAATAAAAATAATTAAAAGTCAAAATTTTAATTATTTACAAATTAATTAAGTTAATTAATAAAAATAAAAAAAAGAATAAAAAAGTTGATTAACTAATTAAAAAAAACTAAATTCTAATTTTTGTTAATTATATACAAATTAAGCTAATTAATTAAAAAACTTAAATGTCTAATTGATTTTAATTAAAAAAAAAACTAAAGTCTAAATTAATTATTGTTAAGGAAAAAAAAATTCGCCTGGCATTGTTCATCGTCTTCAACCTTTTTCCTGCGAATTTTGCTGCGAATTTTGCTGCGAATTTTGCTGCGAATTTCCTGCATTTTTGAAACACCATGAAAACACCAAATAAATTAATCAAAAGGCCATGGTTCGATTGGAAACAAGCCCCTGAATCCAATGGTGGCCTTATTTTTGTCTAAAAACGCATGTATAGTGGGATTCGAAGAACACCCTCTTTGTGCCCTAACAATGGCAAGTCTTGATTCCTGCACCAAAGCTTGTTAGTAGTTGATCAAAACCAATCTAAACATCATAATCAGTAAGAATATAAACATGAACAACATTTATAATGCATGAAAGACGAGATTTAAAAAGTGGAAAATTCAAGAAATGGTCATGGCTTGATGTGCGCGTTTCACTTGCTTCTAACCTTCAAGAGTGATGGGGATTGGCTCCTGGGATTGTTTTAAGACGATTTGGACGTGAAAAAATCGTGAAAACTCGCTATGAAGTGTTTTTATGATTTTTTCTACTTTTGCCTCTTTTTGAAAATATTTTTGGGTTGCTTCAAGTGATTTTTTCGTGTGTTTCAGGTTTGGATATGGCCATGTATTTATAGGAGAGGAATTAGGTTGAAAAATTCCATGGGCTTGGATCAAAACTTGAATGATAATTAATGGTGTTTAAAACTTACCATTTTCTCCCATTTGGCCATCCAATCTTCCCTTAACAATCTTGCACGAAATTAAATCAGATAATATGCTCATAAACCTCAATATTTGATTCCCTAATCAACCACAAATCAAATCTCTTGATTTGATATATTTATTTTGATTTAAATTGAATTTAAAAGATTTAAATCCAATAAAATATGGAATAAATAATAAAAAATCAGAAAATGTGATCAAATGGTCGTGGACCATCTTAAAATGAAGTTTGGGTTGTCACAAAATGGGCCCTTTTGGCAAAAAGTGGAGTTTGGCCATTATTTGCTTTGTGCACCTCCTCAAAATTGTCCAACCTTGACAATGCATAACTTCCTCAATTTTTATCATTTGGATGAGTTCTTGGACTTTTTAGAAACCTCAAGATGTCCTCTAATCACTCCTTTTAGTCCCATGTCAATTTGATCTCCCATGTTCAAGTTATGAGCTTTTGAAAAATGTTGACTTTTGTTGACTTTCAAAATGACCTATAATGTCTTGGCTCATATCTCCCGAATGAAGCAATTCTGGACTTGGCTTGTGAGACACAAAGTTGTAGGGAATTAAATTTCCTTCAAGATGGGCTTTGGTTGAGGAATTTTTGATGAATTATGTGGAAGTTATGCCTAGTCAAAGTACAGTTGAGTTTTCCTATAAAAACCCTAATTTAGTAACTCCCGATTCTTGATGATTCTGAGGTTTCCTTGATGAATCATGATCAACCCTTGATCAAAAGATGAATTTCACCCCATAATCTTGATGTTGACAAAAAATCTTGAGGTTTGACTTTGTGTTGACCACAGTTGACTTTTTGACCAAGTTAACTGATTTTTGACTGTCTGAACATCTGACTGACCAAACTTGTAAGGAAAGTCTTGAAACTTGTTATGAGGATTCTTTGAAGTGTATGGGACATAATGAAGTCCACTTGAGGTTTGAGAAGTCCAATTTGCCTTGAGAAACACAAAACCCTAATTTGAAATCCACTGCTTAGGAGGAGGTTTTGTCTGATCAAACCTTGAGTTCCTTTGAGCAATTGAAGATCTTATGAATCACTAGGAGACCTCTTGAGGCATATTGTCTCGAATATGTGAGGGCAAATTTTGGGGTACAACAGCTGCCCCTTTTCAATCTTCTTAAACCTGAGGAGTAAGATTGGTATTCGTGCCGATCGGGATCTGAAGGTGGAAGAGGATTGAACAATAAGAACCCAAAAATTTGCACTCGTCGGTGCGCTCTGTTGGTTGATCGTATTTCCTAAATGGGCTTAAAGGATACCATTCGAAGTGTATGAAATGATGGAGATGGGTTTATAGATGCCATCCAAAGTAACCATTGATAGGAGTATCAGAATGCGCCTAGGTTTGACTGTATCTGAGGAATATACTAGAATGAGTCTGTGTCCAACTGTATCTAGCAGACGTGCTGGGAAATGCCAGAATAATTCTTTTGCCTTGAATGTATCTGTATGATGTTCTAGAATGAGTTTACATCTTGACCGTATCTATAAGGAGATCAGAATGAGTCTTTGCCTGACTGTATCTGGGAGTCGTATTAGAATGAGTCTACGTCTGACTGTATCTGAAAAATTAGTATTAAAATGAGTCTTCGACTGACTGTATCTAAAAGATGTAATGGGATAAGTATCAGAATGAATCTGTGTCTTGATTGTATCTGAACTGTGTCTAGAAGATGTACTGGAATGAGTATCAGAATGAATCTGTGTCTTGATTGTATCTGAACTGTGTCTAGAAGATGCACTGGAATAAGTCTACTCCTGACTGTATCCAAAGGAGTATCAGAATGAATCTTTGACTGATTGTATCTGAAAGATGATAAACCGTTGACAATACTTGTTCGTTTGAGAACTAACCTGAAAAACCAAGTTAGTCTTATGCAATGTCATGATACATGTAATGCATTGCGTAATGATGCTCTTAAACTAAATGAGAATGTTATATGCATTTTGTATGCGTATGTTATGATGTATGGGTATGAAATGTCGCTGAAGGTAGCGGTGGCTTTGAATAGTAAAGTCTGATTGGGGAAAATAAATCCCTGACGGTTGTTGGGAATGGAGAAAGTAAATCTTCAGATCCTGTTTGGAATGACTCTACTGGGGATTCATACTTTCCTTTTGGGATGTTCTGCTGGGGATCTTTGACTTCTGTTTGTGGATAGAAGTATTCTGTCAGGAGAGTTGGTAGTCTGCGGTTCTTTTACTGTGTAAATTGATTGTATGCATTCTGACTGGGAATAAAAGAGATGGATAACTCTCCAATGCACTATCTGACCAGGTTTCAAACACGAGTGTCAACTCTTCTGGGGATAGCATTCTTGAATAAATTCTGCTGGGGAATTGAATTCTGTATACTACATAGAGGGAATAACCTCCGATGGGGATTAGAATTTCATAGGTTGTGTTGAGGAAATTTCTGCTGTATGCTGGGGAAATAATCAACTTCTTTATCTGCTAGGGTATTTATGATCATGCCAAGCTGTCTATCAAAGATATGGAAGTGAATCGCTGTAAGATGCCCCAATTTCTGTCTGAAGGCATATTAATTATGTAGGGGAATATATCTCTGTTGGGGATGAGCTTGTGAAGATGGCTCAATCGAGATAATTCCACGGAGATTGCTCGGTGGGGACATTTCCATGAACTGGCTCTGTGGAGGTTCGTGGATATCTTGAACACTATCCCAACTCCTAGAATCCTTAGTAAATGTTATTCCTGTTTTCATGTATATATATTTTTTTGGTAAACATCAATCATATTCAAGTGCATATGTTCATTCAAAGCAACAATTGGACGTTTACGCAAACCAAATAGGGAAAATAAAAGCAATTTTTGTATTTGAAAATAGACTTGTATTGATTTTGAAATTGGCCTATAAACAGGCAGTTTTGTACAAGGAGACAGAAATCCTAGTAAGAGGAAATTGTCGTAAAAAATTGAAAAGGTACAGAGTGATAAACAAAGAAAAACAGCTATGTGGAAATGATCTCGTTGAGTTTCAACTCTGCTATTGCCACTATATCTTCAAGCATCTCATCCCTTGCTGTCGGAAGGAAAATGACTGGATTAATCTGCACCGTTCGAACTTGATAAAACTAGGTTGGAAGCAGATAAGTGATCCAACGGGACATAGTCGTACGCTTTAATCCCTAACTTTTACCTGGACCGCCTTTTCAGGTTTTCAGTCCACCGGGATACCCTTTTTTGCCCAAGCCGCCTTTTCAGGTTTTCGACTTGTCGGGTGTACAGTTCTTTTGTATATAGATCCCTAATTTTTGCCTAGGCCAGTCAACCTAGCGGGTCTCTTTTTATGCGTAGTATCTTTTGACTATGTCCGCGTTCACGGGGTGTGGGAAATCTTCACCGTCCATAGTAGTAAGCATCATAGCACCGCCAGAAAATATTTTCTTGATTACGAATGGACCTTCATATGTGGGGGTCCATTTGCCCCTGGGATCACCTTGTGGTAGTATGATACGCTTTATTACCAAATCACCGGCCTGGTACGATTGGTGCTTGACTTTCTTGTTAAAGGCCTTGATCATACGCTTCTGATACATCTGGCCATGACAGACAGCCGCAAGCCTCTTCTCATCAATCAAATTTATCTGATCAAGTCGAGTCTGAACCCATTCATCTTCGTCTAAGCCTGCATCTTGCATAATCCTTAGGGAAGGGATCTGAACTTCAACAGGTAAAACTGCCTCCATACCATAGACTAAAGAGAAAGGGGTTGCCCCTGTTGAGGTACGTACTGAGGTGCGATAACCATGAAGAGCAAATGGTAACATCTCATGCCAATCTTTGTATGTCACCGTCATCTTTTGCAAGATCTTCTTAATATTCTTGTTGGCAGCTTCCACTGCGCCATTCATCTTTGGTCGATATGGAGAAGAATTGTGATGCTTAATCTTGAACTGCGTGCAGAGTTCAGTGATCATAGTATTGTTCAGATTAGTACCATTGTCTGTGATAATCCTTTCAGGGATGCCATACCGACAAATAAGGTTATGTTTGATGAACCGAGCTACAACATTCTTAGTAACAGATGCGAACGAGGCTGCTTCCACCCACTTCGTAAAGTAATCGATAGCAACAAGGATGAAACGATGTCCATTGGAAGCGGTAGGTTTAATCTCTCCAATCATATCAATGCCCCACATTGCAAAAGGCCAAGGAGCAGTTAGAACATTCAACGGAACCGGTGGTACATGTACTTTGTCAGCATAGATCTGGCACTTATGACAAGTTTTGGAGTGATGATGGCAATCAGTTTCCATGGTAGACCAGTAGTAACCTGCTCTCAAAATCTTCTTAGCCATTGTATGCCCACTGGAGTGAGTGCCAAAAATTCCGTCATGCATCTCTTCCATAATCTTTTCTGCTTCCTTCTTGTCTACACAGCGAAGCAAGGTTGAATCGTGGTTGCGTTTGTACAAAATTCTGTTACTCAGAAAGAACTTAGCAGAGAACCCCCTTAGAAACTTCCTGTCATTGGTAGATGCCCCTTCAGGATATTCCTGAGTTTCAAGATATCTTTTCACTTCGTGGAACCAAGGTTTCTCTTCTACCCCATCAGTATCAACTTCATAACAGTATGTTGGCTCATCTAGTCTGTCAATAGTAATCGTAGGAGCCTCGTTGTCCCATCTGACTTTGAACGCGTCTGCCAACTAATTCTCTTCTCGTGGGATATACTCAAAAGTGATTTCTTCAAAGTATGGAATCAAAGTCAACACGTGTTCTCGGTAAGGAATGAGATTTGGATGCTTTGTGTCCCATTTTCCTTTAATCTGACTGATCACTAGGGCTGAGTCCCCATATACATTCAAGAATTTGATCCTCATATCAATGGCAGCTTTGATACCCATGATGCATGCTTCATATTCAGCCATATTGTTGGTACAGTGAAAGCAAAGTCTAGCAGTAAACGGCGTATAGCAACCCTTAGGAGAGATAATTATAGCACCAATACCATTGCCGAGTGCGTTAGAAGCTCCATCAAAAACCATAGTCCATCGGGATCCCAGTTCATGTCCTTCATATAGTCCAGGTTCTTCATAATCAGTAACAAGCATAATATTTTCATCTGGGAACTCAAAATTCATAGACTGATAGTCATCCACTACTTGATAAGCCAAATGATCAGCTAGTACACTTCCTTTGATTACTTTCTGCGTAGTGTACTGGATGTCGTATTCTGTCAAGACCATTTGCCATCTTGCTATTCGTCCGGAGAGAGCAGGTTTCTCAAATATGTATTTGATAGGATCCATCTTAGAGATCAATAAAGTGGTATGAGTCAACATATACTGTCTTAGTCAGCGAGCAGCCCATGCCAAAGCGCAGCAAGTTTTCTCAAGCAGTGAATATCTTGTTTCACAGTCGGTAAACTTTTTGCTAAGGTAGTATATTGCATGCTCTTTTCGACCAGACTCGTCATGTTGCCCCAACACACACCCCATTGAATTCTCTAGCACTGGTAAGTACATGATTAAAGGTCTTCCTTCAACTGGTGGCATCAGAACCAGAGGCTCTTGGAGATACTCCTTGATCTTATCAAAAGCTATCTGACATTCGTCATTCCACTTCACTACTTGATCTTTTCTTAGTAATTTGAAGATTGGCTCACAAGTAGCGGTCAAATGGGAGATAAATCTGGAAATATAGTTCAAACGTCCCAAGAAACCTCTGACTTCTTTCTCAGTACGGGGAGCGGGCATATCTTGTATAGCTTTTACTTTTGCAGGGTCGACTTCAATACCTTTACCACTGACGACGAAACCCAAAAGTTTACCAGATCTAACCCCAAAGGTGCATTTGTTTGGATTCAATCTCAACTTGTACTTCTTCAACCTCTCAAACAGCTTGTGTAGGTGGTCAAGGTGCACTTCTTCATTATGAGATTTGACTATCATATCATCAACGTATACCTCTATCTCGTGATGGATCATATCATGGAATAAAGCAACCATAGCGCGCTGGTATGTTGCCCCTGCGTTCTTCAAACCAAATGGCATTACCTTGTAACAAAAGGTGCCCCACTGTGTAACGAATGTAGTCTTCTCCATGTCTTCAGGTGCCATCTTGATTTGATTATAACCTGAGAAACCATCCATGAAGGAGAATACCTTGTGCTGAGCAGTGTTGTCTACCAGAACATCAATATGTGGGAGAGGAAAGTCATCTTTGGGGCTTGCCCTGTTCAGATCCCTGTAATCCACACACATACGAACCTTACCATCCTTCTTAGGCACTGGTACCACATTTGCAACCCACTGAGGATATGATGTGACAGCTAGGAAACCTGCATTGAACTGTTTCATAACCTTGACTTTGATCTTTTCAGACATCTCAGGGCGCATACGACGAACCTTCTACTTTATCGGAGGACAACCTTCCTTCATCGGTAAATGGTGAACCATGATATCAGTATCAAGTCCTGGCATATCTTCGTAAGACCAAGAAAAAATCCCAGCATAATCACGTAGCATCTGAATCAGTCTTTTCTTGACACGGTCTTCTAATCTGGCACCTATCTTGATTTCTTTCTTATCCTTCTCAGTACCTAGATTCACGACCTCGACTGGCTCTTCGTGCGGTTGTATGATCTTTTCCTCTTGCTCTAATAGTCTAGCAAGCTCTATAGGCACTTCACAATCTTCTTCACCTTCGTCCTCGGCTTGGTAGATCGGATTTTCGAAGTCATAATTGACAATAGCAGAATCGTTATCAATGGGATCCAGAGTGGATGTGGATCTGCAATTTATCGCGTGGGTGTGTGTAAGAACACATAGCTATTTTGATGAATATAAAGTAAAAGAAAAGACAAAGAGCGCAAAATTTGAATGCAAAACGTCCATTGATTTATTGAATGAAAATATGCGATGAAATGACAACCCTAACAAATTGGCCATTGTGCCCTGGGCAAGGTACAAGGCTTAAAAGTTTTATTGTTCAAATTAACAAAATCAAACTTCAAAAATAAGAAAAACAGAAAATATCATTTACTCCTGACTAAAGGAGATAGGAATAATGTCTTCAGTCTTCCAATTGTTGAGCCCACTGCCAATGGTAGGAAATATCCAACTATCTAGATCACAGTCACTATCAGCATCCTCCACAGCATTGACCTGATCTTTATGAACTCCTTTGCTGGTAATGCGAATAAGACGAGCACGACGTACAGCCCTCTGAGCCTTTGAAGTGAAGCCCAAACCAAATTTGTCAGACTTGTAAGGGATGTCAGGAAGCTGACCCCAAATGGTACAACCACCTTCTTCAACCACAGCTCTAGCATCCTTTAGGGAAACCATTGTAGGAGGAACTCTAGTAACCTTGGGAACCGTAGGAACTGGTTCAGCAATAGGAGCAGTCTGAGGAGCCAATTCAAAGGCTTGACAAGGAGTCTCGAGGAATTCGCCATCCATCTCAACATACTTGAAGGTATTCAAATGACTAACCATATACTCTTCTTCGCCATAGACGGTGACAATCTTACCTTTCACGGGATACTTCAGCTTTTGATGTAAGGTAGAAGTCACAGCGCCGGCCCCATGTATCCAAGGGCGCCCAAGAAGACAGGAATAGGCAGGACGAATGTCCATTACATAGAAAGTAGAAACAAAGACTTGAGAACCCACTCTGATTAGAAGGTCAACTTCTCCATGCACTAATCTCTTTGAACCATCAAAAGCTCTCACCACAACATCACTGGGTCTCAGCACAACCCCTTCACAGTCAAGCTTGTCTAGAGCAATCTTCGGCAATACATTCAATGAGGAACCCGTGTCCACCAGTACATGAGATAGAGTAGTGCCCCTACACTCAATGGAGACATGCAGGGCCTTATTGTGGTTCCTTCCGGCAGGAGTCAGATCAGCGTCAGAAAATCCTAGACCATTATCAGTTGTCAGGCTAGCGACACAATTTTCAAACTGGTCGACAGAGATTTCCTGCGGTACATGCGCAGATTTCAAAAACTTCACCAAAGCCTTAGCATGGGCCTCGGAGCACAACAACAGAGATAGCATAGAGATCTTGGAGGGGGTGTGCCCCAACTGTTCAACAACATTGTAATCACTCTTACGGATAATTTTTAGCACTTCCTCCATTTCTTTGGAGGGATCTTCGATAATAGTTTCACCCGGGGTCTTCGTTTGGGCAGGCTCAACCACCGGTTCTTTGTCTCGAGTCTCAGTAATTGATTTGGAGGTAGAGATACGAATTGGAGTAGTAACAGTCTTCGGAGAGATTTCTGGGGAGAAAACTCTTCCACTTCGGGTAACCTTACTAGTCCCAACGATATTATCAACATCGGGATTAATAACTTCAGTAGTCTCATCAGTCAAAGGCTCTTGCTTGACACCATGAATGTAAACATCTGCCCCATACTTCCAAGGGATAGCCTTGCTAGAGGAATATGGAAATGGGTCGGGCGTAGTAATAATCAGGGGAGCCACTCTAGGCTCGGCAGTAATCTTCACAGGAACCTTAGAGGTGATCCTCACAGGAGTTTTGGAATTAGTAACCACAGATACGTCCTCAAACTTTATACCTCGGGACAAATTATCACATAAGCTCTCTATAGAAGGAATCTTCTCAAACAGTATAGTACGGTCGTCCATCAATTGCTGAATGCCTTCTTTCAGCTTCACACAACCATTGGATTGAGATGCACAATAATGACAGTTTTCAACGCAGCCCGGAAATAAACCGGCTTGCAGCAACTTCTTCTTAACAATTAATAGAGGAGTAGTCAAGTCAACCACAGTAGCAGCATAAGAACCATCATCAATAGCACTAACGGTGTCGTCATGATTTGGCATAGGAGCGGTGATCACATTAGGAGTCTCAGAGGGATCAAACTCAATCTCCTTAGCATCAATCATGTCTTGAATCTTATTCTTCAGCGCCCAAAAACTATTCGTATCATGTCCAGGACTATTAGAATGGTATGCACACCTTGCATCGGGATTATAGCTAGGAGCGGAGGTATTAGGATTCCTAGGAGGATCCCTCAAAGTAACCAACTCTGCCTTCAACATAAGCTGCAGCGCCTGAGCCAATGACATGTTGATCTTTGTAAACTGTCTCCTGGGTGTATCCTGCTTACGCTGACTAACTTTTTGTTGTTGTGGCGCCGGTACAGAGATCAGAACTGCCCCAACAGACTGGTTACGACCTTTCTGGCCGTGTACAGCATTAGATTCCTTCTTCCCATTAGGTGGCTTCTTTGTAGTGTTTGAAGATGTAGCCACTTGTATTTTACCACTTCGAATTCCATTTTCAACACGTTCTCCTGTCAATATCAGCTCGGTGAAACCGGATGACGAGCTTCCAAGTAGATGACTATAGAAAGGACCGGTTAATGTGCTCATGAACATGTCAATCAACTCTCTGTCAGCCAAAGGGGGTTGAACTCTGCTTGCGAGATCTCTCCACTTCTGTGCATACTCTTTAAAGCTTTCCTCAGAACCCATTGACATACTCTGTAGTTGCATTCGGGTTGGCGCCAGATCAAAATTGTACTGGTATTGTTTGTAGAAAGTTGCAGCCAAATCTTCCCATGTACGAATGTTGGTACTTTCAAGTTGATAGTACCATTCCAACTGTGCTCCAGACAAACTCTCTTGAAAGAAATGTACCCATAATTTCTTGTCAGCAGTGTGTGGTTGAATCTTTCGGACATATGATCTCAAATGCAGCTTCGGACAAGAAACACCATCATACTTAGCAAAAGTGGGAATTGTGAACTTATGGGGAATGACAACCTCTGAGACTAGACCCAGATCCTCAAAATTCAAGCCAGGCACTTTATTGATTTCCATAGCTTTCAGACGTTCTTCTAATAGCTTATACTTCTCATCAGCAGAAGGGTATTGTTCAGCCAAATAATCTTCTTCCTCTTCATCAGAATATTTGTCAGAACCATAGTTGCTTTCTTCCTTAGTTTTAACACTTTTACCATCTTCATCCTATTCATCGTCTTGATCTACTGGAATCCCAATTTCCTTGACCTGTTTAGCCGGACCTCTGAATCTCCTCCCCAGGTTGATGATGCCAGTTGATTTTCTTGCTTTCTTCTTCTTGGTCAGAAGTGCTTTCAGTTCTTCTTGCCCCTTGGACAAGTTCAGGATCAGCTCTTGGAACTGGGCGTTCTGGGCCTGGAGATCTTTGACGGTTTGCTCGAGAGCCATTTTTTCTGAAATAAACAACGAGAAGATGAGAGACCTGTCTTAGAAACCTGCTATGCAATGATTATGAGATGTAGATGCATATGCAATGATTTCAAGGACTTTAGAGTTTATCTTTGCAAACAGAAACAAAAGGGAAACTTTTATTAGTAAACTCGAAATTCAAACTTTTTTTTTATATGCCTCTTGGGCTACAATGAAAGGAAATTTCAAAAAGCAAATTTAAAAATGCCTAAGGCCTCAAGTCTCCCACGGGCGCTTCCTCTTTGTGCCGATGTAAGCATTGATGCTCTGCTCCTCATGAAGTAATTTCGTCAACTCTAACACCTTCTTCTCACTAGTATAGAACTGAGTCTCAAAGGTGTCTCTTTCTTCTTTCATCTGAACCCAGGATTTCTGCAGCTCTTCAAGGTCGGTAGGCATGTCTGGATGGAGAATGACTTGAGGAACATCTCCCTCAAACTCAGGGTCAACAATCACTGGTCTGACAGCTGGATATGGCATAATGAGATCTCGAGCACGAGTGCGTACCCATCTGAGGTAAGGCTCCAAAGGAATAGAGTTCTTCTGTCCCAATGTCCTGCTTTCAATCTTGTACACATTATTCCATGCGCATATAAATCTTTGACGGTAACCTTGAGGATCATCTTCATAATCGAACACAATACCCTGAAAAAGCATGTCATGAGGACCATTCCTTCGAGCATAACCAAACTGGCGCAAGGCTAGTGAAGGATTATAGGTGATGCCTCCCCTAATGCCAAGGAGTGGCACATTAGGGAATTCCCCACAATGATCAATAAGAGTGAAGTCTTCAAGAGATCGGGCACACCAATAGATATCTGAATGGGAGAGTGACATTATCCTTTGAGACCACTGCAACCTTTGTTCATTCTTCAATACTGACCGGGGAAGGTGTGAAATAAACCACCTGGATAGTAAGGGTATGCAGCACATGAGAGTCCCTCGCTCCTTGATAGTACGAGTGTGAAGCGAATATAGAATATCTCCGAGCAAGGTAGGTACCGGATTATGAGTCAGAAATATTTTGATAGCGTGCACGTCTATGAATTGGTCTGGATTAGGGAACAACACCAACCCATAGATCAACAAAGCCAATACTTCTTCAAAAGCGTGGTAACTCATAGCTCTTAGGAACAATTGAGCCTTCTCAATCAGGAACTTAGCAAGAAACCCCTTGACTCCACTCTTTGTTTCCCAATTAGATACAATGTCTGACCTCTTCAAATGTAAAGCAGCTGCAATGACTTCAGGCTTTGGAACATTTTCTAGACCGGTAAATGGCATCTAATCGAGGATAGGTATTCCAAGTAACTTAGAGAACTCCTCCATCGTGGGCACCAATTGGTAATCCGGGAAGGTGAAACAGTGGTGCTTAGGATCGAAGAATTGGAATAGGACTCTCATCATGTCTTCTTCAAAACCTGAGGTAACTAGGTCGAGTAGAAAACCATGCCTTTTGGTGAATCGAGAACCCTCGGGAACTTTTGAGACCAATTCTTTAAGCTGGGAAGGAACCCTTACAAAGTTGATTCGGATGAAATTTCTAGGAACGGAAGCCATGACCTGCAATCACGAATAAAGATAAATTCCTTGGTCCTTGAAATGGTTAGTGAAAATGATATGTTATGATGTTATGATGTCATGATGTCATGTACATGTTAATAATAAATAAGTAGCACACACAAACAAGTCATACAAGAGCCTTAGGTTTAAAGGTTTGTATGAAGTCCAAAGGTAAGTACCCTTCCCCACTGGGGTTTAGTTGGCTCAACCTGTCCTAGAATAGCAACCGGGTTCTAAAGGACTCATATCACGGATCTTTCTCAAAGGCTTTATTTTAGTGCGACACTCGAGCGGCCGACCTAAACATCCCGAAAGTCTGATCTCAATGAGCGTAGTTTCGAGTATCAACCAACTTTGGAACATGCCAAACCGGCTATCTCACTACCTTCTAATGGCCAAGGCTAAGTTCAACTAGGGTTCTAAGGGCAAATTAGTGCTTAATGACACCACGCGGCAGCCTAATGTTATCCCCAATCCAAACCTCGAGGAACATCAGTACAAACCAAAGTGTCACACTAACGATGGCTACCATATCAACCGTAGCGGTACATGCCGTACAGTCTCCTTGGTCTCTTGCCATTTACCTAAGGTCCTAGATCCGGGTGTAGGATCATTTACCTAAGTAATACCCCCCAAGACAAAACCCTTAAAAGTAAAGCACACAAAACAGATAATTAAAGAAGTTAAAGTGATCTAAACCCTAAGGTAACCCCTCTTTTAAGATTATGTCCCCAGCAGAGTCGCCAGTTCTGTAACACGGTGGTTTGAACTGACTTTTAAAATGTTGCGGTAAGCAAGAGTCGCCACCGACTTTTATTTTATCCAATAAAGAAAGGAATAAAAGAACAGGAAAGACCTTTTAAAAGATTTTGAGTTCGGGGGGTAAGTTATACAAAAGGAAGGTACGAGCACCTTTTGTATCCATGGTTATCCATGGGCTCTTAATTGCTTAGCTCACTTTACTTTTGTTTAAAAAAAATAGTGTAGTGTGTGATTAGAAAATATTTTCATAAAGACTTTAACTTTGCAATGATCCTCGTATGGATTTATGCAAAGTGTTTAGCTTTGAAAAATGTTTGAAAAGTGGTGTGTAAAGAGTGTTTTTTGAAAAGGGTGAGCAAGCATTTAAGAGTTACTACCCTAAGTTTGTAAGGTCTTTCTTGTTATTTCTTTTCTTTAGGGGTAAGACTGTCCTTACTATTAGTGAGTAAGTAGTCTTTACCTTGGATGTTAAAGGGACGAGTGTAGGGTCATCGTATGGTCATAGAAGGCAACTTGTAGGGGTATCTTAGTAATTTGAAGGGACAATCATCATTTTTCCGTAGGGTCATCGAGGGACAAGATCGTTTATTCGTAGGCAACTCGAAGGGACTATGATCTTTTATTCGAAGGGACTTGATGATTTTTATTCGTAGGCAACCTTACTAAGATACCCCCACGTTCGAGGGACTTGACCAATTTAATCGAAAGGCAGCGAAGAGAGGTTACCCTAGAGGTGTAAGTGTGAAGAGTGTGTTAATTCAGTTATTTATCTTGAATTAGGATTATTCTATGTCAGGTTTTAAGTCTTGCCATGCAAACCTTAGTTACTAGCAGTTGAATATGTACAAAAATTAAAGTGCCGGAATTTAAACCTAAGTAATTACATCCCATGAGCAGTTACAATATTTAAAAAAATGCGAGGAAATGTAAATCTACGCTATTACATCCTGTGAACAGTTACAATATTTAGGAAAATGCGAGGAATTAAAGTTCTAAATTATTACATAAATAAACAGAAAAAGAAATAATGTTGATGTTTTTTTTGAAAAGAAAAGGATTTTAGGGTTAGTAAATAAAAGATTTTTAAGGTTAATGGTAATAAAAAATTAAATAATTAAGTACAAATTAATCCTAAAGTCTAATTAATTTTAATTAAAACTAATTCTAAATTAATGTCCTTTTGTACCCTTTTTTGCAATGATTTTGAATAATAAAAATAATTAAAAGTCAAAATTTTAATTATTTACAAATTAATTAAGTTAGTTAATAAAAATAAAAAAAAAGAATAAAAAAGTTGATTAACTAATTAAAAAAAACTAAATTCTAATTTTTGTTAATTATATACAAATTAAGCTAATTAATTAAAAAACTTAAATGTCTAATTGATTTTAATTAAAAAAAAAAACTAAAGTCTAAATTAATTATTGTTAAGGAAAAAAATAAATAAAAAAAATTAAAAAAAATTCGCCTGGCACTGTTCATCGTCTTCAACCTTTTTCCTGCGAATTCTGCTGCGAATTCTGCTGCAAATTTTGCTGCGAATTCTGCTGCGAATTTTGCTGCGAATTTCCTGCATTTTTGAAACACCATGAAAACACCAAATAAATTAATCAAAAGGCCATGGTTCGATTGGAAACAAGCCCCTGAATCCAATGGTGGCCTTATTTTTGTCTAAAAACGCATGTATAGTGGGATTCAAAGAACACCCTCTTTGTGCCCTAACAATGGCAAGTCTTGATTCCTGCACCAAAGCTTGTTAGTAGTTGATCAAAACCAATCTAAACATCATAATCAGTAAGAATATAAACATGAAAAACATTTATAATGCATGAAAGACGAGATTTAAAAAGTGGAAAATTCAAGAAATGGCCATGGCTTGATGTGCGCGTTTCACTTGCTTCTAACCTTCAAGAGTGATGGGGATTGGCTCTTGGGATTGTTTTAAGACGATTTGGACGTGAAAAAATCGGTAAAACTCGCTATGAAGTGTTTTTATGATTTTTTCTACTTTTGCCTCGTTTTGAAAATATTTTTGGGTTGCTTCAAGTGATTTTTTCGTGTGTTTCAGGTTTGGATATGGCCATGTATTTATAGGAGAGGAATTAGGTTGAAAAATTCCATGGGCTTGGATCAAAACTTGAATGATAATTAATGGTGTTTAAAACTTACCATTTTCTCCCATTTGGCCATCCAATCTTCCCTTAACAATCTTGCACGAAATTAAATCAGATAATATGCTCATAAACCTCAATATTTGATTCCCTAATCAACCACAAATCAAATCTCTTGATTTGATATATTTATTTTGATTTAAATTGAATTTAAAAGATTTAAATCCAATAAAATATGGAATAAATAATAAAAAATCAGAAAATGTGATCAAATGGTCGTGGACCATCTTAAAATGAAGTTTGGGTTGTCACAAAATGGGCCCTTTTGGCAAAAAGTGGAGTTTGGCCATTATTTGCTTTGTGCACCTCCTCAAAATTGTCCAACCTTGACAATGCATAACTTCCTCAATTTTTATCATTTGGATGAGTTCTTGGACTTTTTAGAAACCTCAAGATGTCCTATAATCACTCCTTTTGGTCCCATGTCAATTTGATCTCCCATGTTCAAGTTATGAGCTTTTGAAAAATGTTGACTTTTGTTGACTTTCAAAATGACCTATAATGTCTTGGCTCATATCTCCCGAATGAAGCATTTCTGGACTTGGCTTGTGAGACACAAATTTGTAGGGAATTAAATTTCCTTCAAGATGGGATTTGGTTGAGGAATTTTTGATGAATTATGTGGAAGTTATGCCTGGTCAAAGTATAGTTGACTTTTCCTATAAAAACCCTAATTTAGTGACTCCCGATTCTTGATGATTCTGAGGTTTCCTTGATGAATCATGATCAACCCTTGATCAAAAGATGAATTTCACCCCATAATCTTGATGTTGACCAAAAATCTTGAGGTTTGACTTTGTGTTGACCACAGTTGACTTTTTGACCAAGTTAACTAATTTTTGACTGTCTGAACATCTGACTGACCAAACTTGTAAGGAAAGTCTTGAAACTTGTTATGAGGATTCTTTGAAGTGTATGGGACATAATGAAGTCCACTTGAGGTTTGAGAAGTCCAATTTGCCTTGAGAAACACAAAACCCTAATTTGAAATCCACTGCTTAGGAGGAGGTTTTGTCTGATCAAACCTTGAGTTCCTTTGAGCAATTGAAGATCTTATGAATCACTAGGAGACCTCTTGAGGCATATTGTCTCGAATATGTGAGGGCAAATTTTGGGGTACAACACTTATCAAAAGCAGACAAATACTCAACTCCTATCAAGGTATTTATCATATGTGATAAGGTAACCTTCTCACACAAGGTACGACATTTGGTCTGACATTCTTTTCCTGCACACTTGTGGCACTAGCTGATCCACACTAGTGATCACTTTAGATTAGGTAAGTGGCTTGAATTGATACTCCACCATGAGCACAACTAACTTCCTTGGCTGAAAACTCAACACCTTTGAAATACTGTTCCAACATCAGATCTGACAACAATCTCAAACACATGGATTTGACACTTACTATGGTTTTGGAGGTAACATCCGTAGTAATCCATGTACAACTCTTTGCAGGGGATACAAGAGTTCACCAGTAGTTGATCATCCTTTCTGATCAGACCATAAATACTTGCATGATACACAACATCAACATGTCTGCATCTTTTACTCTTCCAAGTGTTCCATCAGATACCATGCAGCGGAATACACAACAATCACAACCTCCTCAACAGTCTTCAGGTACAACATATTACACAAAACCACCACTATCCAGGTGCAAACGAAATTCTAGGTTTGAAACAAATCAAATAAAATCTCCACCATAATTTTCGCCAGGAATCTCTCATCAGGAAAACCCAAAGAATTGCAACCAAAAGGTAACAAACCAAACACAACATTCTGAACTGAATGTTCTCCGGTTCTGTAGTCACATGTTAGGACATCAGACTTGACATCATGAACTGAAGCTCTGCAACAAAAAACACCATTCTTCCACTTTGGCTAATATTAGCTGAAACAGCCTTTGCATGAAATACTAGGAAACCACAATCAAACATAGCAGCAATTATACAGAACACAACACTAGAACAAATCAGAGGCGCACACAGCAGAAATAACAAAGCAATTCCTTGGAGAGAAATAAACTCCCCCACAACAACATCCTCCAAAAGAAACTGAAACACGGTGTCAAGACAGCAAGCACACATCCACCATACATCATTTTCTGCCTACAAGTACCAGCTGTCATGAATAGTCCATCCTCCACTTCTAAGGACCATTGACACACCAATATGAACCTATCACGTTCAAACAGCTTTTCATTATAACATCCTTCTCCCTCTACCATGAACCAGAAAGTATCCCCCTCAGATCTCACCCAGAAACAGAACAGGATGCCTGCTCTGATACCAATTCAAATTCTGGAATGACAGATCCCAGATGTCCTACAGGATGTTGAGACATCTGGTCTGTTACAGATAACATGGCAAGGTATAAAGAATAACAGTACTAAAAAGCATAAACAACACACAAGGATTGTTCACCCAGTTTGGTCTAACAACCTACATCTGGGGGCATACCAAGCTAGGAAGGAAGTTCACTATCAGCAGTATCAATTCATAGACCCTACAATCAACACGCCCGTTGATGATCTACTTACTTAATCACTAAGCAATGACCCTTCTACCTAAGTCCTCCCTAGATAAGAGACTCCATCTCACTTCCAATCATCGCAATGATGTCTAGCAGTCAACACCTCAGCCACTGCATCAACAACTTGATTTCCAACAACTCTTCAATCACAGAAAAGTCGAAGACACACTTCAAAGACACGCCTTGGAGTTGCTTCAAAGCTTCCTCCTAGAACAATACATCTCTTACCTACAGGCTTCGAGATAAACACGATGACCATCCCACAACCTGGGTGGTTCATCGACCAACACAACCCTTATAATTTACATGATGGCTGGCTTACTTTTTCTAGGTTACAATGCTTCTATTTATAACCTATACCCAACTGGATTTAGGCTTCAAATCACAGCATATCAGCAGCTACAAATCTGCAAAAGATTCTCCTACAAAATAGGTCTTCAATCAAATCCTTCCTAATTTATCTCCATAATTAGAAAGTCATTACTCTCCAATATTCTTCTGGATTCTGACTTGAATCTTCCAGACCTATAAAACAGCGCCACATAGGATAACATAATATTCCCAGAAACATTCCTTACATTGGGCATGGGCATTAGCAGATCTTAGTTTTAATTAATAATTAAAACTAATTATTCTCCAAATCTTTATGCATGAAAATAGCCAACCCTATTCTTCACAAACAGATTGCTTCCAAATAATATCACCCAAACATAATTTTACTCCCAGAATTACGCATGTAATCACTCAACACAAACACACAAAAGATTGCTAAAAATAGCGCAACAAATAAAACCTAAAAATCTGAACTAGAAGTTCTGTCTACTGATGTCAGAACATCGTGTTTGACATCATGCACAAATCCTGCAATACTAAAAACACACCACCTGCAGAATGTTAGAATCCCATGTCAAGACATCAAGCAAGCCATCTTGATGTACAACATTCAGCTGCAAGATCTTCTCCATAAAAATAGGAACAAATCTCTAAATAGTTTCCTAAAAAGTCTCCCAGAACCTTTTTATGAAATCCAATTAAATCTGCACTTTGTTCCTAATAAATCTCCTTGACCTGTGTATAATGATGAGGTATATCCAAAAAGATCTCATCAGATCAAATCAAATCTGTCAAGAGATATACCATAGCAGCACCTGCTGTAACAGACAATGATGTTGTGACATCTCCTTTAACATCTTGATTAAACATCACATGACAGAAAAACAACAACACTTGTTGTACCAGATTAGGATGTTATGACATCTGTCTAAACCACATACTGTTGTACCAGATCAAGATGTCATGACATAAGACAGTAGTACTGCCATGACAGCTGATGATGCTTCAACATCTTACTCGACATTCTGCCAAGTATTATAACCACATCTGTACTGATGTCTGATCAACCAAGTCAGGACCTAATAATCTCCCACACAGTAAAACCATTCAGTCCAAAATCTCCACTTGTTGCATAGGTTGAGAGTTGTATTTATCTGATGCGCGGCTGCTTCAATCTTGGAAAATGTGGATCATACATCAGTCAATACATCACACAGAAATCCTGAAGCATCCCTGCATAAACAGCCACGTCACAGAACCTTAACCTTCAGGTTCAGTGAAGTGCAACATGTCATGACATTTGTCATGACATCTCAGAAAACTCCTGCAGAATGGAATTTTGTCACACCATAAAATAACCATGCACTCATACTAGCTTAGTGCAGCACAATGTCACGACATCCCACTTGACATATCATAACCTGCAATTAAACTATTATGGCAGATACACATACAACATGTTAAAACACCTTCAGTGACATAAGAGCTAACATAAAGGTTTTAACAAAATTTAGCCAACATACATACTGCATAGATGCAGAACTAACAAACTCCCCCTTTGGCAAATTTTGGCTAAAACCAACAAGCAGAGATACCAGTACATCATGCAATCACATCACACACTCTCCCCCTTTTTAGCCATATTTGGCACAGCAATAGCACACCAGAGCAATATCCATACAACCTTTGGATAACACAACCAGCTCCCCCTTATAGAGACAACCAAGGAACTCTACTACTACTTACAACCATCTCCCCCTTATTAGCCATAATATGCCAAACCAAGCAACTATGCATTTAAGGACAATCAACCAAAAGCAAGCAAGTCAGTAGCAGAACACATCCTACTCAGAAGCTTGTACAATCTGGCAGGTTACAGTACTCTTTCTGTCATGGATAACCAATGCTCCATTGCAAGAAGAACACCCAAAATGAATGGAAAACACAAGACACATCTTCATGTCTTCAAGAGCGCACCCTCTGTTCAACATACCTGCCGAACACATTCACTTACTGCTTGACCCTCAAGCAAACCATGTACCACAATAGTACATAAATCAGATAGAAGCTTGTGTTCTCTGGGGACAAAAAACATAACATTCTGAAGAGAATGTTCTGTCAGCAGATGTTAAGACATCAGTCTTGACATCATGATTAGAATCCAGCTGCACTAAGAAAAACACCATATTCCAAATAAAAACAGAATCTCCAAGCTCCCCCTTAAACCAAGGAACAAAAAAAAACCAGAAAACCAAACAACCACCACAGCACACAGAATTCTACACTACATCACTCTCTACTCTCCCCCTATCTTTCTCAACATATGCTTCTTCAGCAAGAACCACCCCAAAACTACTACATGATATCCTATGACAGCTTCGTGATCATATAGTGTGTGGATACCCAGAACCCATCCGTGTACCACAACCAACAGACTTGAGATCAAAGCTCCAGGAATTTTCGGCCCAATTGTTCCATAAGCACTAAACTTATCCACTTCTAGCATGTCCCATTCACATCAGGCTCCCAAGACAATCCTTTACCCATCATTCTCCCGTATGACAAGATAAATACCTCTTAGATAAGATGTGAACTCAGAGTCCTACTCCAAGGATAACTAACCCCGAAAATGTTCTAATATCTGTTAGGACATTCTTGACACATCACATACACGACACACGATGAAAAGAAATAAACAGCCAAATAGAGAAAAGTAAATTCTCAACACTTCTGCAGACCTGCACTTTTACATCAGACAAATACATAGTCTCCCGTCAATGTATTTTGTCATTAGTTGAAAGCACAACACCTTAGTTACACGCACAGCTCCCGTCAGAGTATCCATTATCGGTTAGATGCACATCCTTATCAAAAGCAGACAAATACTCAACTCCTGTCAAGGTATTTATCATATGTGATAAGGTAACCTTCTCACACAAGGTACGACATTTGGTCTGACATTCTTTTCCTGCACACTTGTGGCACTAGCTGATCCACACTACTGATCACTTTAGATTAGGTAAGTGGCTTGAATTGATACTCCACCATGAGCACAACTAACTTCCTTGGCTGAAAACTCAACACCTTTGAAATACTGTTCCAACATCAGATCTGACAACAATCTCAAACACATGGATTTGACACTTACTATGGTTTTGGAGGTAACATCCGTAGTAATCCATGTACAACTCTTTGCAGGGGATACAAGAGTTCACCAGTAGTTGATCATCCTTTCTGATCAGACCATAAATACTTGCATGATACACAACATCAACACGTCTGCATCTTTTACTCTTCCAAGTGTTCCATCAGATACCATGCAGCGGAATACACAACAATCACAACCTCCTCAACAGTCTTCAGGTACAACATATTACACAAAACCACCACTATCCAGGTGCAAACGAAATTCTAGGTTTGAAACAAATCAAATAAAATCTCCACCATAATTTTCGCCAGGAATCTCTCATCAGGAAAACCCAAAGAATTGCAACCAAAAGGTAACAAACCAAACACAACATTCTGAACTGAATGTTCTCCGGTTCTGTAGTCACATGTTAGGACATCAGACATGACATCATGAACTGAAGCTCTGCAACAAAAAACACCATTCTTCCACTTTGGCTAATATTGGCTGAAACAGCCTTTGCATGAAATACTGGGGAACCACAATCAAACATAGCAGCAATCATACAGAACACAACACTAGAACAAATCATAGGCGCACACAGCAGAAATAACAAAGCAATTCCTTGGAGAGAAATAAACTCCCCCACAACAACATCCTCCAAAAGAAACTGAAACACGGTGTCAAGACAGTAAGCACACATTCACCATACATCATTTTCTGCCTACAAGTACCAGCTGTCATGAATAGTCCATCCTCCACTTCTAAGGACCATTGACACACCAATATGAACCTATCACGTTCAAACAGCTTTTCATTATAACATCCTTCTCCCTCTACCATGAACCAGAAAGTATCCCCCTCGGATCTCACCCAGAAACAGAACAGGATGCCTGCTCTGATACCAATTCAAATTCTGGTATGACAGATCCCAGATGTCCTACAGGATGTTGAGACATTTGGTCTGTTACAGATAACATGGCAAGGTATAAACAATAACAGTACTAAAAAGCATAAATAACACACAAGGATTGTTCACCCAGTTTGGTCTAACAACCTACATCTGGGGGCATATCATGCTAGGAAGGAAGTTCACTATCAGCAGTATCAATTCATAGACCCTACAATCAACACGCCCGTTGATGATCTACTCACTTAATCACTACCCAATGACCCTTCTACCTAAGTCCACCCTAGATAAGAGACTCCATCTCACTTCTAATCATCGCAATGATGTCTAGCAGTCAACACCTCAGCCACTGCATCAACAACTTGATTTCCAACAACTCTTCAATCACAGAAAAGTAGAAGACACACTTCAAAGACACACCTTGTAGTTGCTTCAAAGCTTCCTCCAAGAACAATACATCTCTTACCTACAGGCTTCGAGATAAACACGATGACCATCCCACAACCTGGGTGGTTCATCGACCAACATAGCCCTTATAATTTACATGATGGCTGGCTTACTTTTTCTAGGTTACAATGCTTCTATTTATAACCTATACCCAACTGGATTTGGGCTTCAAATCACAACATATCAGCTGCTACAAATCTGCAAAAGATTCTCCTACAAAATAGGTCTTCAATCAAATCCTTCCTAATTTATCTCCATAATTAGAAAGTCATTACTCTTCAATATTCTTCTTGATTCTGACTTGAATCTTCCAGACCTATAAAACAGCGCCACATAGGATAACATAATATTCCCAGAAACATTCCTTACATTGGGCATGGGCATTAGCAGATCTTAGTTTTAATTAATAATTAAAACTAATTATTCTCCAAATCTTTATGCATGAAAATAGCCAACCCTATTCTTCACAAACAGATTGCTTCCAAATAATATCACTCCAACATAATTTTACTCCCAGAATTACGCATGTAATCACTCAACACAAACACACAAAAGATTGCTAAAAATAGCGCAACAAATAAAACCTAAAAATCTGAACTGGAAGTTCTGTCTACTGATGTCAGAACATCGTGTTTGACATCATGCACAAATCCTGCAATACTAAAAACACACCACCTGTAGAATGTTAGAATCACATGTCAAGACATCAAGCAAGCCATCTTGATGTACCACATTCAGCTGCAAGATCTTCTCCATAAAAATAGGAACAAATCTCTAAATAGTTTCCTAAAAAGTCTCCCAGAACCTTTTTATGAAATCCAATTAAATCTTCACTTTGTTCCTAATAAATCTCCTTGACCTGTGTATAATGATGAGGTATATCCAAAAAGATCTCATCAGATCGAATCAAATTTGTCAAGAGATATACCATAGCATCACCTGCTGTAACAAACAATGATGTTGTGACATCTCCTTTAACATCTTGATTAAACATCACATGACAGCAAAACAGCAACACTTGCTGTACCAGATTAGGATGTTATGACATCTGTCTTCAACATCTGTCTGAACCATATACTGTTGTACCAGATCAAGATGTTATGACATAAGACAGTAGTACTGCCATGACAGTTGATGATGCTTCAACATCTTACTCGACATTCTGCCAAGTATTATAACCACATCTGTACTGATATCTGATCAACTAAGTCAGGACCTAACAATCTCCCACACAATAAAACCATTCAGTCCAAAATCCCCACTTGTTGCATAGGTTGAGAGTTGTATTTATCTGATGCGTGGCTGCTTCAATCTTGGAAAATGTCACTACAAGAAATTTGACATTTACCAACGTCAAAAAACCGTTGGTAAAGGTCCAAAAACCGTTGGTAAAGGTAAAAAATCCTATACCAACGGACGATTACTTCCGTCAACTATAATTTCCTATACCAACGGCAAATTGTCGTCCCAATATCTTATACCAACGACAAGTTTAAGGCGATGGTCAAAATTTTGGACCTATAGCAACGGCTAATTACATTATTTAATAATTATATCCACCACGTATTTCCGTTGCTATAGGATGAAATTAACATATGGTATATGTCTCTTTTTTTTTTACAAATATTTTTTCCTATAATTAAATTTTGGAAATACTTTCTATGTGCACCACACAAAATTTAAAGCAATATCAAATAAAATTTTAATTATATTATCAAAATACAAAGTCTTACAACTAAATCAAAATAACAAACACATCAAAATAACAAGTAATTACTTCAACATGATTTTTACATTCTTCAATACCAAGCTGATCTTTTATCGTACTTGTCCAGATGACATCGTTAACATCAACTATTTCTTGAAGTTGCTTAAAAGCTATCTCAATATCTTCAAGCGATCTTGCTTCAAGAACTGGTATGTCATTGACATGCTCAACTTCTGTTGTCTTTACATCTTTCGGAAGTGAACTAAGTGGAGCATCTTTAGTTTCATCATGTACAATGTCAGTATGATGCAATACACCAGCATCACTAACACTAAAATCCCCGAGGGTGTCCAATTCAAAAAAGAATTCCTCGTCAATTTCATTCATATAATCAGATTCATTGATATTTTCTTCATTGTTCAGAGACATGAAGCCCTCTGCTGAAGGAACTAAGTTCTGTCGAGCTTCGTTTTGGTCTTCATTCACAATTTCCCCAAGTTGCTTATAAACTTCCAAATTCACTTCACTAGTGGGTGAACGGAATTCAAGTGTCAGAATTAATAGAAGTTGCATAAGAGACAAAAACAGAAGTCTCATCTAAGTCGTCATGAAATTCTCCAACTCCAGAATTGGAAGTGCCAGCATCCTGTGAAGGTTTTACATTAATATCATCGAAACTCTTTAGAATGTCAAAGAACTTATAATCAATTATTTTAGCTTAGAGTATTAGATCAATAACTTCACTTTACACCAAACAAATGCAATGTCAGCAGAGCTGTTTATGAGCATTAGATGAAAACAAATCAAAATGAAAAAAAATGTGTATCAATCACATGCATGTAGAAATAATCACAACAAAAAAAAACACACTTTGAACAATTACTTCTTTATAAGAAACAATTCTATCCACTTGTGCAATGGAAGTGAAGTTGTCATATTGTAAGTATCTTTTAAAGGATATTGGGATGAAAAATGATGGATAAAAATAGATTTGTATGGAACTATAAGTGGACTTGTTTTTTCAAAAGTACAACAGTTACTGAAAGAGATACAATTTAATAGAAAATATTGATAAATTGCATGCTACATCCAATTTAGCTTTGGATCAGTATTAAGAATTGTTGGAATATCTTAGTTTAGGGCCTGCATATATCATATATCATAAATCTTATATCATATATCATAAATCTTAGTTTCTGATCTTAGAGTATCATATATCATAAAATGAAGATTAATTTAACAGGACCCACATAAATATTGAAGAAACAAGTAGAGGTAATACCTAAGAGCGGTCACTATACTCTTCAAGAAGTTACTCATTAGCCAACAACGCATCTAGAATACCAAAGTAAACCTGGGTAGGTAAAGAAACAGCTAAGTGTTGTATGACATAAAACTTTTTAAGCATCTATATAATCTATTTCCACTTGAAAGCAGTATAAGTAATCTAAACTAAAATATTTTGTAGCATTTACTATGATATTTGTGCCAACACCCAATCATGATTAAAATTGAACCTCTAACAAAATGGGTCACTAAAAAATAATATAAATATAAACAAAATTTGATTGT
The DNA here is from genome assembly GCA_022829125.1 of Lathyrus tuberosus. NCBI lineage: Eukaryota > Viridiplantae > Streptophyta > Magnoliopsida > Fabales > Fabaceae > Lathyrus > Lathyrus tuberosus. The sequence goes on from JALAZF010000568.1 coordinate 1,611,746, forward strand.
TTGTAGTTTATCTCTATATATAATTAGACATGCTTGAAAAATTTAGGCATTGAAATTTAACAGGGCTATCCTAACAACATCACTTATCTCAAATTCTTATCTCAAATTCTAATAGTATACAACCACATGCATAGGATTATAAAAGATAAATACATAAAATTTTACAACTTTAAAAAAGGAGGGAGCAGAAATTGACACATAAACTTAAAAGCTTTAAGCACTATCAACTTACTCCATAATTAAATGACCTGTAACTTTTCCTCCTTTTCATACTTGTGCATTTCTTTCTTGGAAATTCTTCCCAATAGGTGTAATAACCTGTCGGACAGTGTTGATTTTCCATAATCAACAGGACCAACCTGAAATTAACAAATTAAGCATTATGAGACATTTCTTCCTTAAAATATAGTCTTGGTATACATGAAAGAATGGACTACTGGAATACAATTACAAGATTTAACCAATTAATGCATATTTAGAATGTTGAGGAAGCATCCACTTTTTTGGCATGTAAGAAACTTTTTTATGGGATGCCCTAGCATTAGTTTTTATCAAAATATCCAGTTTCTATATCAAGAACGGTATGGTTAAAACTGTTGGAAGCACTTTCATACTTTCTGTCTTTGTTAGTTGACAAACTAAGCTTATCACTTTCTTCGACTTTGGGCAGTGCAGACAAACGACCAAAGTTTTCTTTGCTGATTTGGATACCATTTGTACCATTTTTGAAGATTTTTTTCCGTGATATCCCTTTCTATATTTTTGGAAAGCTTGTTTTGGGCCACATTACATTGCTTGCTTTTTTGCATTAAGGATAATAAGTTGTCTGCACTTTCAGTATTGAACTCTACAAAAAGTTCACTATTCTCTCTGCTATTAATATTTCCAAAGAACTAATATATGATGATAGGTAAAATGATTCATAAAGGGAAATATAAGCTAAAACCTAACAAATCCAAAGACACATAACCAAGCTAATTCCTTACTAAATCACAAACAGATATACTACCACCACACGAAGTTTCCTCATCACAACAAAATTGGTAACTATGCAGAAAAGTTGAGAAAAATCAACACAATACACAACCACTTGCTAGAAACAAAAATGTCACTCCATATCTAGTTATTCATGTGGAACATATACTAAAAACTATCAGACCATTTTCAGTTGGGACATGAGTTAGGAAATCTACCTAATTTGAAACTAATTAACATAGCCACAAAATTGAAAACATAAATTCAAAATTTGAAATCTACCTAAGTTGAGATGGTTGAGCTTTTAAGGTAAGAGTGAAGCCATGGTTAATACTCCAGATTCTTTAAGCACCCAATTTCGGGAGGAAGATATCTACCTTAAAAACAAGGGAAAGTGTAAGACAGTAATTATCAAGACAAGGCTTCAAATCAATTTAGAGATCAATGGATTTATAATGTTTACGAAATTTCCCAAAAATTGAATTAGCGCTACCTAGAGTACCTTTAATGGAAGCGTAATCGTTAACCCGAGATGTATTATGGAGTATAGCCACGTTTTCAGGTAGTAATGATGGCCATGATTTAGGGAAATCATCGTTGTCGATGATGGATAGGGCTTCACTAAGCTAAGATTGGATTTTGGGAGTAGCAACGAGCATGAGATGGGCGGTTATGGTTTTGATATGTTCCTTCTTGGAATCAAGGATCTAACTGTCTTCTAATGCCCATCGAAGACATAGGTTGTTTTTGATGTTGACGGCGGCGGATTGACGGATCTGCTCGTCGACAACTTGTTCGGAGACAAGACAGATTACGATGAGGCCAAAGTTGGGATGGTCGGCTGATTCAACTAGGAAGGATTTGGCATGGAGAGGAGGCTCTGGTACTAGAGAGAGTGTTGAGGAAGCATTCAGAGAGAAGTTGAAGAGTTTGAGAGTTTTATTCCATAGGGTTCGTGAGAAATTGATTTTCTACGTTTATGTTTTTTTTAATTTAAAAAAATTAAAAAAGAGCGCATTTTTATTTCAAACTCTATACCAACCATTGGCTTGTAATTTTGGTCTCTAAAAGCTATTTATACCAACGTTTTTTTTTACTGTCACTAAAGGTATCCGTTGGTATATGGCGAATTTCTTGTAGTGTGTGCATCATACATCAGTCAATACATTACACAGAAATCCTGAAGCATCCCTGCATAAACAACCACGTCACAGAACCTTAACCTTCAGGTTCAGTGAAGTGCAACATGTCATGACATCTGTCATGACATCTCAGAAAACTCATGCAGAATGGAATTTTGTCACACCATAAAATAACCATGCACTCATACTAGCATAGTGCAGCACAATGTCACGACATCCCACTTGACATATCATAACCTACAATTAACTATTATGGCAGATACACATACAACATGTTAAAACACCTTCAGTGACATAAGAGCTAACATAAAGGTTTTAACAAAATTTAGCCAACATACATACTGCATAGCTGCAGAACTAACAAATCTGTTAAACCAAGCCATTGGAGATTGCTTAAGACCATAAAGAGACTTGTGTAGCATACAAACCATAGTCGATGACTTCCCCTAAGCAACAATCGAAGTGGTTGCTGCATATATACTTCCTCTTCAAGAGCACCATGTAAAAAATGCATTTTTGATGTCAAGTTGATAAAAAGGTTAGTTTTGAATGGCTGGAATGGCGAGAAGAAGTCTAACTAATGCCATCTTAGCTACAAACGAGAAAGTATCACCATAATCCAACCCAAAAATTTGAGTGTATCCTTTGGCTACCAAACGAGTTTTAAATCGATTAATCTTACCATCTGGACCGACCTTCACAATATAAAGCCAACAAAAATCGACCAAAGATTTCCCAAGAGGTAGAGGAACCAGTTCTCAAGTACCACTACTTTGGAGAGCACACATCTCATTAATAATTGCTTGGCTCTACTCATGGTGAGATAGTGTTTCACCTAAAGTGTTTGGAATAGAAACAGAAGCAAAGAAGACAGACAAGTATAATGTAAAGGGGAAAGACGACGATAATATAAATCAATATAATATCGAGAGGGATTTTGTGTTTGACGTATACCTTTTCGAAGGGCAATCGGAAGACCAGACTCAGCCTGTAGGATTGGATCCGCTGGCGGAGACAGCGTTGGAGAAGAGACTGCAATGACTTCAAAGACATGTATGGCGAACGTTGGGTGATGACGGTGATATGTTTGTAATGGTTGAGAAGTCGGAGGGTTAACCGTTGGGTTATCTAGTGGTTCAGGCTCCCTAGACTTATTGGGAATAATGGTAGAGAGATATTATTAACTTCTAGAAGAGGTGTGAGAGTAATTTCTTGAAGGGATTCTGAAATTACATGGTTGGACTCGAAATATGTAACAGACTCGAAGAATGTAGCATCAGCTGATATGAGATATCGTTGTAGAGTAGGAGAATAACAACGATAATCTTTTTGTTATCGACAATAACTCAGAAAGACACACTTGAGTGATCAAGCTGATAGTTTATCAAGTCCAAAAGAAAGATTGTAAACAAAACGTGTAGACTCGAAAACACGGGGAGAAATTGGGTGAAAGGGGGAGTGAGGAAAAAGAATTGAGTGAGATATTGTATCACCTTTATTGATGATTTTTTTTTTCACGTTGCACGCGATGATTTTAATAAAAAATAGATATAAATTATTTTCAATAATTAAAAACGGTTTAAAAAAATTAACAAAAAGATTAACATAACTCAGAAATTTTATAAGAAATCAAATAGAGATTTTTTTCTCATGGATTAATTTAGACTTTGTATATCTTTAAAAAAAATATTTTAATTTTTTTCCATTAAACTTCGCACTATGTTGGATCCACGTTACTTACGACACATACAATAAATAAATATATTGGGTATTGAACGTGTGAACGCTTCGTTGTCGTTGTTACCCATATGTATATATGAACGTTTAAGGAAGCATCCAAGTAGCATTCGTTGATAATGCTACACTTGTTTTGTTTTATATATGATTTTTGTGGTCCAAGTCCATTACTTAGTTTAAAAAAAAAATATTGTTTTTTCCCTCCACACATTTCATCATAATATGCTTTGTCAAATTGCTTTAAATATGGCCTCAAAAATTGTTTTAAATAAGATCATTAACAAACTTGGGCCTTAGTAATGTGAACAGAGAAAACGTGATCGAACCATCTTGTTATTTCTCAAATCATACATACTCCAATTATTGGTACTATGTGTTCCCATTTTATTTGTTATTCACATATGAATTCAGAAATATAGTCAGCAGAATAGATTTTATAAAAAATAATCCCTTCATCATTTATGAATACTACATTAGGCTGTTTCGCACATAAATTAAACATATGTTATAAATGAATAAAAGTATAACAATTTTATTAATATTAAGGTATTTACTGTTTTGCAAATGAAAAAGAAAGAATAATAATTTGAAAGTAATGCACATATTTAAAAAAATGAGGAGTACAAGAAATACATGATTCTTTTATAAGCACACTAACATGAAAAAAAAAAACCCCAAATGGAAACTAGCTCTAAAGTATTGCTATAACTAATTTAACTAAGTCAATAACCAACTAGTGGTTATATGTATGCTATTATTCAGTTGTGATGAGTAAATTATGTAATAAATTACTAAAAACATGTACTATTGTATGACACGGTGAATATTACAATTGTTGTAATAAAGTAAATATTAATTGTTGTAAAAAAAAAGTGAATATTAATTGGTTCTAATCCAAGAGAAGAAAGTAAATGACTTATTTAAGAATAAGAAAGATCTCGTTTGAATTAAGGTAGGATTGAAAAGAATAACTTTCTAGAAAATCTTCCAATCTTCACTATGCCATAAAAGCCTTTAGACAGCGCTTTTTTTGGAATTACACAGCGCTTAAAAGCGCTGTCTAAACTGGCGCTGCTAAAAGATTAGACAGCGCTTTGGTTAATGTAAGAAGCGCTGTCTAAAGGGGTGTTTTGACTGAAAAAACGCTGTCAAAGCACCGCTTTAGACAGCGCTTTTACAATAGACAGCGTTTTTGTTTATATTTTAGACAGCGCTTTTTTTGTAAAGGCGCTGTCTAAATGGTGCTTTAGACAGTGCTTTTTGTTTTTTTAGACTAACATTAGACAACGCTTTTTGCCTTTTTTTTTTAGTATACCTTAGACAACGCTTTTGCTTTTATTGGTATACATTAGACAGCGCATGTTGGTATAAGCGCTGTCTAAACTCCACTTTAGCCAGCGCTTTTTGCGAAAGTGCTGTCTAAACCCCACCTTAGACAGTGCGTTTAGTGTAAAGCGCTGTCTAAGGTATACGAAATTTTTTATAAAAATTACTTAAAAAAAGTGCTGTTTGTTTTATACAGTTTATATGCAGCTGTTTTTAAACCAGAATTTGCACCAGGTTTTCAACCACAATTTGCACCTGTTTTTCAACCATATTTTGCACCAAAATATCATAAATTGGAGTTTCAAACCAATATATACGCACCAATTTTGCCTATTTATATATACAATTTTCATCCAACAATTTATATATACAAAACAATTGATGATACAAATCATTTCATCCAACAAAACATTTTGCTTCAAATCTACATATTACTTATAGAAATGCTAAGCAAAAAGCAATGCACATCAATATAACTCTATCTTCTACTTTGCACATATAACCTGAAACAACACAAAAAGATTGTAATTCAATTAAAATAAGACATAAACAATGTCTATAGTTACAAAGTTATACATACTCAAAATTCTCATCAATTAAAGTCAGAGTACAATATACCTTATAAAACTCCGAGCTCAATAATGAATTGACACCAATCCTCTTTAATTTCATCCAAATGATCTCTTGAGTAATACGCACACTTGAATTCATCAAAGTACTACATAATAATATAACATAGTTTGATTTAGTTTCAACTATTTAATTATATGAGAAATATGTGTTAAATATTAAAATAACTCATAAGTTAGAAATACATACATCGGATGGAATCTCTATTCGATCCAAAAAAAGAGTTTCTCTCATAAACCTCAACATGAAATAACCGCAATCTATATCAAAATAAAATATAAATGAATATTTAGAACAGTTCACATAAATAAATAAATAAATGAATAAAAAATTATACTATATATCATTTTATTATATTACCTCTTTCACTAACATCTCTTTCTTTTCTTGGTTGGAATATGAATTACTTGTTTCTTAGCAATGCGGACGGATGAATTGATCCAAATTCCCTCGTTATGATCATTTCTGATATATGACTCATCCGCTATAAGATCCTCATCCTGATCATTTCTATTATACAACTCATTTCGTCTAATGCATAACTCATTCTCAACATCAATATCACATTGATCTACACCGCTATCATCAACAACTTTGTTAGATAAAAGCACTATAGACCATTTCGTACTCGTCGGGTCAGTGACATAGAACACTTGTTTAGCTTGAGATGCTAGAATAAAAGGCTCATCTTTGTACCCCACCTTATTAAGATCCACTTGCAGAAATCCTGACTTATCCATTCGTATGCCACTACTATTTACCCACTTGCAACCAAAGATAGGAATCTGAAACTTCTCGTAATCAAACACCCAAATGTGCTCAATAACTCCAAAATATGATAGATTTGCATATTTGGGGTTTAAGTCTTTCATACTTGATATGTGCATTGCTTCAGCTAGCACGGTGACACCACTATTTTGCATAGTACTTTTATCATCTTGTTCTTTGGTATAAAATGTGTATCCATTAATTGCGTATGCGCTATGAGAAAACACATGCAAACTTGGACCATATGCCAAACATCTCAACCTTTCTGTTACTGAAGCGGGATTTGAAGAGCGCTTCGAATAAATATGATCCTTTAACCATTGTATAAAACTTTGATTGTGCTCTCGTACTATCCAATTTTCATTTCTGTTCTGATTTAACCTTCGGAGTACATCCTTGTGCATTTCAACATATGGCTCAACCTCGTTATCATTGTGCAGAACATACAAATGCACTTGATCCCGTTCATCCCTTGATATTGTCACAATTTTATTTCCAATTAATTGTTTACCTTCCTTTTTTTCGAAAATATGAGTTTTGGGGAGTCCAATCGATTGAACATTGGACAAATATTCAGTACAAAACTCAACCGCTTCTTCAACAATGTATCGTTCAACAATACAACCCTCTGGTCGACTTTGGTTTTTCACGTACCCTTTTAATATTTTCATATAACGTTCAGTAGGGTACATCCATCTCATATAAGCTGGTCCACACAACTGTGTCTCTTTCACAAGATGAACAACTAGATGTACCATTATGTCAAAAAAAGAGGGAGGAAAATACATTTCAAGCTCACACAAGGTAATAACGATTTCTTTTTGTAGTGTTGGTAAGATCTCAGGATCGATCACCTTACTACAAATTGACCTAAAGAAAAAACACAATTTAGTTATGGTGCTTCTTACTTTTTCTGGCAAAATAGAACGTATACCTATTGGTAGAAAATGTTCCATTATAACATGGAAATCATGTGTCTTTAAACTCTTCAACTTGAGGTCTTTCATAGACACAAGTCTTCTAATATCTGAAGAGTGTCCTTCTGGAACTTTAACTTCACTCAGAAACTTACACAATATTTTTTCCTCCTTTCTTGATAGAGTAAAAGCAGCAGGTGGTAGATATGTTCGTCTTCCTTTCTTCACGGGTGGTAATTCAGTTCTTATTCCCATTTTTAACATGTCCTCCCTTGCTGTAAGGCCATCCTTAGACTTTCCTTTTATATTGAGTAACGTACCAATAACACTTTCAAATACATTTTTTTCAATATGTATAACATCGAGAAAATGTCTCATGTACAAAGACTTCCAATATGGCAATTCAAAAAATATCGACCTCTTCTTCCACCCACCTTTGACAACCTTATGTGCAAAAAGCTTGCCAAACTCAGTACGCACATCTTTCACCTTTTCAAAAACTTGGTCACCTGACAATGCAGGTGGAGCTTTACGCTGTTCGGTGTCTCCATTGAATGTTTTTCTCCACCCACGGTAGTGATGATTAGAAATTAAGAATCTACGATGACCGAGAAAGACATTCTTCTGACCAAACTCCAATCGCGTCGAATCTGTTTTATCTTCACAAATAGGACACGCATCTTGACCTTTTATGCTGTACCCTGATAGATTTCCGTATGCTGGAAAATCATTAATTGTGCCAAACTACATCGCCCTCAAGTTGAAACTTTCTTTCCTATACCCATCATAAACCTCCACACCATTCTCCCACAAAAACTTTAAATCTTCGATTAAGGGTGCCAAGTATACGTCTATGTCATTCCCTGGTTGTTTAGACCCAGAAATTAACATAGATAACATCATGTACTTACGCTTCATACATAGCCATTGAGGTAGGTTATAAATCATAAGAATCACAGGCCATGTGGTATGTGAGATACTTTGAAGACCATGCGGGTTCATTCCATCAGTAGATAATGCCAAGCGAAGGTTTCTTGCTTCTTCTCCAAAGTCAGGATAATCATTATCAATTTTTGACCACTGTGGTGAATCAGCCGGATGTCGATACTTTCCATCAATAATTCTTTCATCTGCATGCCAAGTCAGGTGTCTTGCATCGGTTTCACTACGAAACATACGCCTAAATCTCAGAATTATAGGAAAATACCATAAGACTTTTGCTGGAGACAATTTTTTCTTATATCGAGACAAACTGCATTTCGGGCACTCAGTTAACGATGCATATTCGTTTCGAAACAAAACGCAATCTTTTGGACAAGCATGTATCTTATCATAGCTCATGCCAATAAAGCACAACATTTTTTTGGCCTCATAGGTTCGATTAGGAAGAACATTATCCTCCGGTAGCATTTTTCTCATAAGGGCCAACAACTCTGTGAAACTTTTATCCGACCATCCATTGTCCGCCTTTAAGTTGTACAACTTTAATACCGCAGACAGTCTTGTGAATTTAGTGCAACCTTTATACAACGGTTTCTCTGCATCGCTTACCAACCTCTCAAACATTTTGGGACAATCATGAAGATCTTCTTCAAGTGCTTCTGCAATCTCTTCGACTCGATCACAATCGTATGTTTCCGTGTCTTTGTCATCTGAAGCATAGGTTGTATTACTTTTCCCACTCGGTTCAACATTCTCGTTAGTTTTCTCACCATGAAATATCCAACACTTATAACTTCGATCAATTCCATGCATCAGTAAATGCGATTTCAATCCATCTGCGTCAACCCGACCCACATAACAACAACCCAAGCAAGGACATTTCATTCGACTGGGGTCTTCAACGTGTTAAACAGCAAACTTAACGAATTCCAATACCCCATTCTCGTACTCTTTGGACAATCGATGGGCAGACATCCATTTTTTATCCATGGTTTTCCTACTTATTAAGGTAAACAAAAACACTACTATAATTATTCACGTAACTATTTTAAAAGAACATAAAAGAAGATTAATACAAACTTTTATTTCACGTATCGTCTACCATATGAAGATTTGAGTGCAAGAATAAAATACCTTTCTCGTAGTAGCACTTGGTTCAAAATAAATTCTCCTAAAACAACAATCTGAAAAGAACAATCACAAGAGAGATTAAGGCAGGAATAAGCCATTGAAGAATTCCAAAATTGAATCATTTATAGTTTTGAATTTAATAGCATAAAACCAAGATATTAATATCCATAAGAGAACAACAAAACACTTAGTACCTATACCCCACTCTATATCTTGATTTAATTTTTTTTGGTTACTCAAGGCATAGTTGTTTATAACAGAGACAGTATGGTTTACATCAATCAGATTCCTCAAAGAAGAACCCTAAAAGCAGAAATGTTCATATCAGAAAATGGACCTTACAAATCCATGGAACAGTTGTTGGATGACTGAGAAAAAACTTGTAATGATTAAAGTAATGGAGTCTTGTTATGACCCTAACCATCTCTAACGTTAACCATAACAGAAAAGAAGAAATCTTACCGAAACGGTGGAGAACGGTGGAGTACGGTGGAGGACGGTGGAGGACAGTGGAGGACAATGGAGGAAGGACGACGGCGAGACTGTAACTGAGACGGTGGAGGAAGGTGGACGACGGTGGCGTGAGCTGTTCTTCGTTCGTTCTCATCGTTCGCAGCAGAGGGAAAGAATAGAGATGAAAAATATAATACTGATACTATTCAGTTTTTTATTTTAATTAATAAGACCTTAGACAGCGCTTTTTAGAAAAGCGCTGGCTAATATAGGCCTTTAGCAGCGCTTTTTACAAGCGTTGTCTAATATTGGCCTTTAGCAGCGCTTTTGAGATTTTTTTTTTTTAAATTTATATGACTCTAGAAAGCGCTTTTGAGAAAAGCGCTGGCTAATATAGGCCTTTAGCAGTGCTTCTCAGAAGCGCTGGCTAATGTGGCCTTTACCAGCGCTTTTAAAAAAGCGCTGTCTAAGGTATGACTTTTAGCAGCGCTTTATACTCTTTTTCGTATACAGTTTCCGTGTTTTATTTTTTATTTAACTTATAGCAGCGCTTTTACATAAAAGCGCTGTCTAAGGTGCGCTAGTAAAAGTCATTTTTGGCGTAGTGCTTAGATGGAGTAAACTAATGCATGTCATCTTCAATATCCAAGAGGTAAGGAAAATTGTTAATAATGGTCTTGAACCATTGGCAACAAATCCCACAAAGTAACAAAGAAATAAAGAAGAAATATCAGAGGACATTGTTTTACCTACAAGAGTGTGTTGAAAATCAATTCTAGTCCATATATTCAATCATTTAAACCATAAATAGAATATTAAGAAAAAATATTGTCTAAGTAAGGTGAATTGTTCTATAAACGGTAACAATATATTCAATCATTTAAATCATTAACGGAATATTGAGGAAAGGTCTTGTCTAAGTAAATTGCTTTGTAAACGGCGACAGGTAAAACTATTATGTAGGTTATTATACTTTTATTATGGAAAAGCAACACCACATTCACAAATAGAACCTATCACGAGAATGACTAAAATTGACCATGGCATACCGTTTCCAAAAATTTAAAGGGAAAAAAAGTGTTCTCGTTATTTTTTTTTTTTTTTTTTTTGTATTTGTTTCATGAGACCTATTTTTAATTTATTTATTTCATTTAATATTAGCCATATAATATATTAATGGTAAAAATTTGATGTAAAACTTTAGACTTTTGAGGTTGATAGATCCTAGCACTAATTAAAAAAATTAATATTTGTTTGATTAAACTATAAGTAAATGTTATTCCATTAAGTTGATTTCTATGGGCATCTAATTGCAAGGGCACATATTTCAACTTACAGCAATGTACGTTTACACCAAAACATACACTACACTGTATGTACAGAGTGAACAGTGTGGAATAGTATATGAACAGTGTCATATGAATAGTGCATGTGTCCCCTGAACAGTAATGTGAACTGTGTTCGCATACAGTACATGAACAATATTTTTTAAAAGTGAATAAAGTTGGTTAATACAATCTAAAAAGTTGGTTAATGAAGTGATGAAGTTGGTTAATAAACGTCCAGATATTAAAAATAATTTTTCGTAGTAAACTAAAGTTGGTTAATGAAAAGTAAAAAATTGGTTAGTGAAATTATAAAGTTGGTTAATAAACATCCAGATATCAAAAATAATTTTAAGCAGTCACCAAAGTTGGTTAATACAACGTAAAATGTTGGTTAATAAAGTTATGAAGTTGGTTAATCACACAATTTATTATCAGTATTTCTTAATAAAAAATAAAAAAATATAAAAAAAAAATTAATAATATTATAATATTTCACTGTTCACCGTATTGGTGAACAGTGAAATACGGTGTAGGTGTAGAAATCAGGTGTAAGAATATCATTTCTCTTCAACTTACGACATCTTATTTTTCTTATATTTAAGAGGAGAAATTCTGACATTTTTTTATCAAAGCAAATTTAATGAATATCATTAATCAGAAATTGTTCAATACAACGAGGAGCTAAATTTAAGGAAATACGTCTAGGCCAAGAATTGGCCGCCCTAGCAAGAGAATGGGCAACCATATTCGCTTGACGTCTAATAAGCTTAACCTCAAAGCTGGGATTAACACTTAACAACGCTTGAATAGAATTAATAATGCAATAAAACTCAGAACCACCAATATGAGAGGAGTGGATGGCTTGTACAACTATTTGGGAGTCACTTTCGAATATCACATTTACCAGATTCGATTCCATGGCTTCGTGGATAACTTCCTTGAGAGCCAAAGCTTCAGCTTCATAAACAGTCATGATTCCCGGATCCCAAGCCACACCTGCAGAAATGAAGTTTCCCGAATGATCCCGAACACACCAGCCCCTATTAGAAGTACCCTTATCATTCTTGAAAGTTGCATCCACATTACATTTCACCACTCCTTGCATAGGGGGAATCCAAGAAGAGAGTGTTTGTTGATCGTTATTCGGAGTATGAACTTTTTGGGCCAAAAACCATTCCTGCCACTTGTGGAAGGCTAACCAACCAAGCTTTGGAGCTTCCTCAAACTCATTGTTCCAAATCCGATTATTCCTATTCCTCCAGATCTCATGTAACCTAACAGCAATTATACCAGCAACCTTACTATCCTCCTCACTACAAATATCGAAAATAAGCATTTTAGCATCTTGGAAAGAAAGTAATCTAGATTCAATAATAGTGGACAAACCTGCTGCCCTCCAACACTGAACAATCTCATTACAGCAAAAAAAAAAAGATACCAATCATTCTCTGGGTTACTCTCGCAGAATTGACACACAGAAGGACAAGGTACATGATGTTGTCGAAGTCTAGTACGAGTCGGTAAACACTCGTTACAAATTCTCCATAAAAGGTGCTTAACCCTTGGTGGGCCTTTAACCTTCTAAAGGCTATTCCAACCCTTCTTCTCGATCTCCTGATTCCTCCTTAAACTTCTCCACAGCCTATAACCAGAACGCACACTGTAGGACCCATTTTGTCCTTCCCTCCAAATCAGTCTATCCTCTTTAACCTCTTTCAACAAAGGCACCTGTAAGATTTCGTCGACTTCTGCAAGATTAAACAATTCTCTAATAGCTCTAACATCCCATTGTTTCACAATAGGCAACAAAAGACTTCTAACAGTAATGGCATACGCACCTTGGTTCTGGGGGCCCCTTAGACACCCATCTCACTTTCCCCTAATCCAAGGCTCTTGCATAACCTTGATATGATTCCCATCCCCAATGCTCCACCTGCATCCTAAATATAAGACTTCCTTCGCCTTCCAAATGCTTCTCCACACAAGACTAGGATTATAACCAAGATTAGCTTCAAAGTAAGATGTTATAGGGAAATACCTTGCTTTGAAAATTCTGGTGACCGGAGCATGAGGCTTAGACAACAGGTTCCAACCTTGTTTAGCAACCATAGCCATGTTGAAGGCTTTAAAGTCTCTAAAACCCAATCCTCCTTCCTTCTTAAAACAAGCCAGTTTATCCCAGGCCATCCAATGGATTCCCCGATTATTCCATCCTCCTCCCCACCAGAAAGCATTGAGCATCTTTTCAATATCGTTGCATATCGAGTCTGGGAGAATAAACAGGCTCATGATATAAGACGGAATAGCTTGGAGCACTCATTTTATCATAACTTCCTTTCCTGCTCTAGATAAAGCTAGCCCTCTCCAAGAGTTAATTTTGTTCCAAATACGATCTTTGATAAAAGAAAATGTTGCCTTCTTACTCCAACCAATCATAGAAGGCAAGCCTAAGTACTTTCCCGTGCCCAACACATAACTAACACCCATAATACCAGCTAGATCCTCCTTGGAAGAGTTAGAAATGTTACGACTAAAGAAAACTTCAGATTTATTCAAGTTTATCTCTTGACCCGAGGCTTCAGCATAAGTACTGAGTAGATTCATGAGATGTCTAACTTCAGAGAGGTTGGCCCTGCAAAACAAAAAACAATCGTCAGCAAAAAGAAGGTGGGACACAGCGGGTGCCCCTCTACATATTTTGACCCCGTGTATATCTCCTCTAGCTACTGCTCCCTTGATAAGAGCCGACAGACCTTCTGACATTAAAATAAAAAGGTAGGGGGACAGTGGGTCCCCTTGCGTCAATCCTCTTCTTGGTACAATTAGTCTGACTCTTTCCGAATTAACAAGAATAAGTATAATGCAATGAAGTAATACACATCATCATCCAATGAATCCACCTATCAGCAAACCCCATTTTGTGAAGCATCTCTCGAAGAAAACCCCAATCCACCCTATCGTACGCGTTGCTAATATTTTCCAAGCATAACCTTCAACCTATTAGCGAGAGCTTTGGCCAAGATTTTGTAGATCACATTACAAAGAGAAATAGGCCGAAAATCCTTCATCTTATTAGGGTTGACAATTTTAGGAATCAAACTGACATTAGTATCGTTTAGCGACGGCGGGAAAAAACCTCTCTCAAGCCAATGTTTGGCGGCCTCAAATATATCTAAGCCACACACGTCCCAGAAATTTTGATAGAAGGCAGGATTAAATCCATCCGGACCTGGTGATTTATTAGGATTCATTTCACATAAAGCTTTGTACAGTTCCTCCATGCACAGTGGAGCTAATAATCTGCTATTATCCTCCTCAGTTATCATAGGATGGATATGTGACAACACATTATCAAACACACTAGATTTTGCACTAAACAAGTTTTCAAAGTAATCTTTTGCAATGTCACACAACCCATTTTGAACATACTCCACTGATCCATCTTCACGCTATAAGTTACTTATCATCTGGAATTTCTTGCGAGCAGTAGCAGAAAGATGAAAAAACTGCGTATTAAGGTCTCCGTCGCAAAGCCATTGCATTTTTGCCCATTGTTTCTGGTACATATCCTCCTTCGTAAGCAGCTTATTAAACTCCTTTTGAGCTTCGAGAAATTCTGCCATAGAAGCCATGTCTTGGCTACGACGACTCCGCTCCATAACATTCTTAAGTCTTTTAAGTTCACCCTTCTGCTTCCTGTAATAGATTCTACCCCAAATCTCCAGTTCCTTCGCACACGAATAAACTCGCTTAATGACATCACTGTTAACATCGTGCGTCCACCCAATTTTCACAACATCTCGAATTCCATCTTCTTCCAACCACTTGTTCTCAAATCTGAATGCATAACTTCCACGAACTTGCTGCCGCGAATCACACTGGAGAAGAATTGGATTGTGGTCGGAATGGGACGCAACAAGGTTATGAAGCTTCGCATCCGGGAACAGATCCAACCAACTCGAAGTCACCATTGCATTGTCTAATCTCTCTTCCACAACATGGTTTGTTCCTCTGCTCTTTATCCAGGTAAACAGATGCCCTTTTATCGGAACATCGATAAGATTAGAGTCGCTAACAGCCTGCCTAAAACCCTCACATAGCCTGTTCGGATGAAGATGATTACCTTGCTTATCTTGATGGGAAAGAAGGTCGTTGAAATCACCCACAATGTACCATGGCAGATTCGACATATTATGGATATCGCGGAGCATATCCCACGCTTGTCGTCTTCTGTTTCTCTCCGGAAAACCATAATAACAAGTAAGTTTCCACTCTCCATTAACAGTATACTGGACTGTTATGTTGATGAAATTACGGGTGAAGTTTATCACACTACAGTTAGAGGAATCCTTCCACATAACAGCAAGACCTCCACTTCTTCCTTCCACATCTACCACGAAGCAAGCGTCGAACTTTAATAACACCCGAATACGTTCAAGCTTCCTAGAATATGTTAAAGTCTCTGATAAGAAAATGACGTCTGGACGGTACTGCTGAGCTAACATTTGTAAATTTAGAACTGCACGTGGGTTGCTCAATCCCCGACAATTCCAACTCAAGATTTTCATGAGTCCCAGCAGTCCAGGCTACCAGGACTTGCCGTTAAAAAATGAGTATTTGTAGCGGCTGCACTTTCTGCTTGCTGGACTAAAACTTCCCTCCTTTTTTTCTCAACCTGGTCTTCCTCCTGTGCCTGTTTTGGTATGCAGCAGTTGGGGGTAGGGCAGAATTGTTTCTAACAGGGTTTTGGTTTATATTCACATACTGGTTGATTTTGGTCGAGCACATATTTTCTAGGTTTTTATGTTTTGCAAGAACAGTTTTGTGTTGGTTATTTTTAGCTTTAAAGTTGATGGCTTTTGGGTTAAGGGTTGCAGGGATATTGGTAGTTTTTGGTTCAGTGGTAACAGGTTTAAAAGCAATATCATTGGGTTGGGAAGTAAAAGGTACGAAAGCACCTTCATGACATATAGGGGTATTTTTATTTAATGAAAAGTTCAAAGAATCTTTTTGGTTTAATTGATGTTTCAAAAGTGTGGGGCCACAGAATTCAAGAGTGGTATTTGTTGGTGTTAGGGCTGGACAACGGGCCAGGTTGGGCGGGTTCGGGCCCAAAAGCCACACCCAGTCCAACCCGCGGATGCATTAATATGGCCCATTTTCACCCAATTTTAACATTGGTTTAGCCGGATTGGGTTCCAACGGGTTGCAGGTTAAGACTGACGGGTTAATCGGTTTATGGGACTGAAAATATTTAAAGATCAAATAAAAATTTCTAACTTTTTCATAAAACTTAATACAGTTTTTATATTATAAAATTTTTTAATTCAATAAAGGACTAAACAATCAACTTTAGACCAACACAATTTATTCTTACTTTTTTCACCTGCTAAATATTAAATACTGTACAAAAATACTAAATCACATCCTTAAAATTAAAATTGGTCATTATAAATTAGGTCCAAAACACCTAATAATAATTAAAATTAATAAATCAAATAAATCTAGATCAAATATCCCACACAATTTTAAATGGTAAAATAACCTTTTTCGTCCCTTAACTTTTCCCTAGGGTCCAGTTTGGTCCCTTAACTTTAAAAAGTGGCAAGTTCGTCCCTTAACTTTTAAAATGGTGTCACGTTTATCCTTCCGTCTGGTTCTGTTAGTCAAAGGTTGAAAACAGTGCCACGTATTTCCAGGTGGACTTTATGTGCAGCACTGTTGGCAATGGCTCCATTAATCATACGTTCCATATAATGCCACGTTATATTTTTATTATTTAATTAAAAATACATATATTTTATTCTTGTTTCAGATCAAATAGAAACATGGAATTAGAAGACCGACACCCATTCCTCTTGCTGTAACCACCATCCTGCATTTCGTCACCATCTCATCTTGCCGCTACCACTGGTATTTCCGTCGTCATATCTTCTTTGCGTCTGCTTTTAAAACATTTAAGATTCTTTGAAACTAAATGAGTATTAGGTTATAGTTCATTATTCTATAACTGTAATTGAATTGATATGTGTTTAACATTAGTAATCTATTTTTCACTGCAACTAAACTTGTGACCAAACGTTGTTAACATATATCTTACAAATACATAACCAGGAGAACAGATACAGTTCACACTGATAAAATTCTGTGTTTTCTGATGTGAACTTCTGCTATAGTAAGACAGTGAAAAAGTATGTTTTACTCTCTACAAATTTATTATTGAGTGATATCCTGCTCCGTGAAACACATTGATAAATTCAACAACATGGGCATTACCATATTGTGGTCTGAATCAACAACGCATACATTGATTTCAGGCTGCAGATTATAACGTGACAGCTGCTCAGCAAGCCATTGTTTACATTGATGAAGTTGACAAGATTACCAAAAAGGTTCTCCATTATTTTCTCTATTTTTCGTTCCAACTATTATTTGTCCACTGTTCTAAATCACTTCTTGACATTTCAGTCTAGCTCAATTTCTGTTTATCAAGAGATAATCTGATTTTTTTAAGAAATAATCTGATTTGCCAAACTGAAGTTGTACAACTATAGCAGTTTTTTTGTCAGTTTTTAGCGTTCTTCTGCATTCATCAGATGAGTTTAGCTCTGTTTCGATTCGTTGCTGCTATTGGAAGAACACAAGTTGCGGCAAACACACTTGGTACCTTTATGCTATTACTCGTTTTCTTACTTGGTGGTTTCATTATCGCCCGAGGTGAGCACTATTTATTCGTTCTTCGTTCATAAAAGTTAAACGCATGCAGAAAACAAGGTATTAGAAGAATGACTTATGCAACTTTAATAATGTCGTTTACAGATGACATTGAACCATGTATGCTATGGGGTTATTATACTTCTCCTTTGATTTCCTTTTCTTGCTAAACTGTATTCATTTATCTTACTCATGAAACTAGTTTTGTCCGACTTTTAAAGTCGATATTGATTAAAGTCGAATCTTTTTAATGATCTGATACAGCCAAATTTGGACCCAAGAGTACCTGAACCTACAGTTGGGAAGGCTCTTCTTAAGGCTAGAAACATGTTTACAGAAGAATATTGGTACTGGATTTGTATCAGTGCTCTCTTAGGCTTTTCCTTGCTTTTCAACGTTCTTCTTATTATCGCGCTGACTGTGACGCCCCCAATCTACACCCCCAAATAAATCATGCATTTATAGCAATACAAGAAAAATTCGAAATTTGATCAGAGTATATTTAAAAACATGGCATAGACCAAGGGTCACATCAACTTGAAACCAAACAATTCATACAACACCTGCCCATACAGATATGCAACAGTGGGGTAGCAATCAACCGAGGAAACTTTGTTCCTTACACCCACATTTTCAGAAATTAGAATTAAAGCGGAAAATCTAAAATCTGATTAACATAAATACATATATCATGTAAAAAGTTTGTTATACACCAAGTTGTACATGTACTAGCCAAAAGATACATATACATAGTACACAATAAACACAAACGGCCACCCTAGCTACCCGGTGTCACATATCAGAGCCGACCGACACAAAAAGGGTGAAGACACAAATCTTCACAAAGGACCTCCAGCAACTCTAATCTGCAATGCCTCATAGAGCATTATAAAACGAGCAGAAGGGTGAGAAAAACAACCATAATATAAATGCATATAATCATATATTTCAACATAAAAGTATACACATAACACATTCTCACCATTCTACCATTCCACCTAAACATATACATCATGCATAGTTCACCAATCCAATCAAGACCCGACAATACCACGTATCACATAACTAGAAATGACAGCATAATCATTCTTCCCCAATACATACCTCCCTAGGAATGACAACATAGTCATTCTACCCTAGTACACCTCTCATTGGGAATGACAACATCGCCATTCTACCCAAATGAATATCCCACTAGGAACGACAACATAGTCATTCTACCCTAGTGAACACGACAACTCAATTGTACATCACTAGGAACGACAACATAGTCATTCTACCCCAGTGAGTACCACACTAGGAACGACATCAACGTCATTCTACCCCAGTGCACACCTCATTAGGAATGACAACATAGTCATTCTACCCCAATGAGTATCCCACTAGGAACGACAACATAGTCATTCTACCCCAGTGGACACGACAACTCAATTGTACATCACTAGGAACGACAACATAGTCATTCTACCCCAGTGAGTACCACACTAGGAACGACATCAACGTCATTCTACCCCAGTGCACACCTCATTAGGAATGACAACATAGTCATTCTACCCCAATGAGTATCCCACTAGGAACGACAACATAGTCATTCTACCCCAGTGGACACGACAACTCAATTGTACATCACTAGGAACGACAACATAGTCATTCTACCCCAGTGAGTACCAAAACATTAATACCTCACTAGGAATGACATATAAGCCATTTTACCCCAATGAGTATCCTAACACAATTGTAATCCATTCACACACCAAATATTACTATTATAGCAGTCTCATGATAATCAATACCTTACCATTCATCTTTCTGTGGATTTACGCCACAGAGGCCGCCATATCATACACTAATCATACCCTCGAAACCACATACATTGATACTTACTTAAACAATGTATTTATCACTAACTGCAACCCACAACAAATAGCATTTCATCATTTACACACCATTAAAATGGCAAAAGTCGACAAAACGACACTATTCACATTTCCCGATATAATTTAATCGGCTAACAAATTCCAAACCATCATAATAAGAAAGTACAGCTCAATAGCTTTCCAACGATATAAATAATGCTTAAATCGGAATTACGGTTCGAAAGATATGAATTTTTTTAAAAATGAAAATTGTTTCCAAAAGTAACCAACCGCCCGGCGAAGCATGCTCATCGCCCGGCGAAACACGCTTCGCCTCTGCTTCGCCCGGCGAAGCACAGGCGACACCAATCCCCCAAAATAATTCAAAGAGGCAGAAGGTTGGAACCTCTGCGCCTCTCGAAACCGCCCGGCGAAAAGGACGCATCGCCCGGCGCTCTGCACCAGATGCAGAAAAATTCTGCTGCATGCACACTGTTCCAAAACCCCCAAAATCTCCATTTCCATCTCCAAATCACTTCCATCAGCAAAACAATTAATAGCAATAGTTCATACACATATAGAGATCATATAACACAAATTATATCGAATTCCGTCCGTGAAAACATCGATTTCTACTCATTTTATCATTTTCGACCTAAAACCCACATATACTCAAAACTTTACCAAACATAATTTTTTTCAACCACAACAATCATACATAATCACACACATGTATAGAATAATCGAGTTTCACACCCTTACCCGGATTCCAAATGATCTAGCTCTTGTTCTTGATGATTTCCACTCTTTTCTTCTCTTTTTCCCCTCTTCCTCTTTCTTTCTCTTCTTCTTCTTTCTATTTCTCCTTTTTTTTCTTTCTCTCTTATTTTCTTCCTCTTATTCCTATTTCTTTCCTTTTCTTTTCTTTTTCTCTCATTTCTATTTTTACCACATAATTCTATTTCTCTCCCCATTCTCTTATTTTCTCTGTCTACATAATATTTTCTCTACAAATTACTTCTTTAATTTTCTCTAACTCATTAATAGTTATAAAATGACCAAAATGCCCTTAAGCCCAAAAATTCCCGAAAACGCTCTCAACGAGATAATACATCATAACATAGCATAAAAGCATAATATCACACCAAAGTCATAAATAGAATAATTTAACATTCAAAATAATTAAATCGACTCGATTAAATAAAATGATCAAAACCGGGGTGTTACAACTCTCCCCCACTTGGAAATTTTCGTCCTCGAAAATAAAGCCAAACCTAACAACTCCAAACATGGCCCTCGCATTCGACCAAACAAACATGCCAACAAAAGGCACACCACGAATAACACCACTGACAAACCACCTTGCTAACCGCAGATATGAAAACGACACGACAACAACGCCGACAAGATGCAAAGCCCATACAATGCACTTGACGACCAACTCACAACTCAAGGAATACCCAGAACACAACTCACAGGTTCACTTTCGAACCGAAACACAACAGGATCGTTACCCTCACCGTAGGTAACCCACCTCTAATTCCTCACACAGGAATTAGCTACTCGCACTCGAACCAACACAATGGAACGAGACAACAACACAAACAAGAACACAAGTTCCACGACTCAACATCAATTCCACAACCTCTACAAAACCCGAATACCAACATCCTTGTCACACAACATTATTACAACAATGCTACGATTCCCAATCGAACATATAACCAAAACATTCTTCTACATAGTAGCCCATGAATAATATTTAAACCTTTCACCTAACACTTCCATTCCGAAACGTCCATTAGTCTCATCATTTCTACAGATTTCCAATGTTCCACCTAAAAACTCTTACAAGTCACACAAGCATATACGAAATGTGCCACATCACGCTTCCGCTGCGCACTCTGATGACTTGTAACTACCAAGTCTCCCAATCTCAAGCCCAAAGTCTAACTCTCTCGCATACTCACCAAACCACCGTTCACTTTTAATATTTCAGTCACACATTCTTTCGTGTTATCTCCCACACCAGACACAAGCCTCTGAACTGCTCGAACAACTCTAATTCTCGGACCACCAAAAAAGACATACCTAGAAACTTCTAACTTAACTCCTTAGTCACTACAATAATTTTTCCCCAAAGGATAAGCCAAACCAATTCAATACTCAATATTCTTATAATTACCAAACACTTCGAACCTAGAATCATAAGGATAATACTTCCAATAATCCAACATAATACAACTACAACCACTTCCACAATAGTACTGATCCTTCCTCGAATCCTCAAATGTCGAAAGACACAAGCCACGACTTTACTCTCTTGCATTAACACATTGACTAAACTCATCAAAGATGCATCCCAAATAATCGACTTCCCTTTTTGCAAGTCACTGAAGTAACGAAAGCACTAATCTTGGAAAATTCTTCCATACCCTTCGGTAATAACCAACAAAAGTCCAAAAAGTTTATAATCATCTTAACTAACTTCAGAACCTCCCATAGGAACACCGTATCTACTTCCGATTATATCAATATAACCTTTCACATAAAGTCGTTCTAAAGCCTCCACTTAAACAAATCACCATTCTTATCAAACATTCCACCAATTGTAATTCTAGTCAAACTCAACCAAACCATTCCAGTTACTTAATCCTGAAAATGAACACTTAATCTCAATCGTAACCCTATACTACTGTCCGTACTCCATACACAATTCATTCTCTTGACAATCCAAATTCCGATTTATCGCAACAAACAACTAAAAAGGACTCTTAATGACTTCTCAACTTAACCACATACCAGAACCTCTAATCCATCTTATCCTCTGATATAAGAATCTTCATCAACTCACCAAAACAATCTGTAACCAACTCCTTACCTTTCAAGTAATCCATTCCGCACCACTATCAAAGCCGGAAAGACACGTCCATTCCATCCAACATAATTCCCGTCTGCTATCAACAAGAGATTAAGGGTGATCAGTTCCTCAATTTGTCAATAAACAGGCGACAATCATGATGAGGCATAAACCGTCTCCACCAAACTATAATAGCATTCTTTACATCCTATACACAAAACTACCTAAGGCACAAATCCTTAGTTGACATAATCCTTACCTCCGCACCCCTTCTTGAACCAGAAACCAAACTTATAATCTTGCAATTTACAACACACTGAGCCAGCGCTCTATACCTAAAACAACACGGAGAAGTACCAGCTTCTCCCCCACTTATCTCATTCTAATCCTTTCAACTGTAAACACACCAAATCCATCCCAAATCATTTACCATAAACGGTCAAAGAACAAATTAAACAAACCCAAGAAGTAATTAACGACCCCTAGACAAAAGTATCGATAACCATCTTACTACTCCAAGAAGACAACAACAAATTCAAACTCTCCGTGCACTCATACGAAATAAACGAATGAGTCGCTCTAGTACCAATAATAGCAAATAAAGACGTACTATTAATAAAACAAGTACCTTGAATCAGACGATCCCCACTAGTAGTCTCATATCTTGCCAATGCAACAACCTTCCTACCAGTCTGAGCTCCCTTCGGTTCCGTACACCTCGTACTGATATGACCTGTTCCACCGCAGCTGAAACACTTCATCCTAATTCTCTTACAATCAGCTGCGACATGTCCCGAACCTCCATAATTAGAACATTTCAGTTTATCCCTCCTACAATCCAACTTACGATGTCCTACTTCCCCACACTTGTGACACTTAATGTAACACCTCGGAGGACTAGACATTCCTCCCCCACTACGAGACTGTTGTTTCCCTTTCCTGTCATTCACATTCTCATAGGGAGTAGCACGCACCTTACGATTCTCTTCGTAACTCCTACAACTGTCCACCAAATCAGAAAATCTTCTAATCCTCTGATAACCAATTGCCCGTTTAATCTCCAGTCGCAATCCGTTCTCATACTTCACGCACTTAGAAAATTCAACAGTCGCTTCCGGATAATGAGGATAAAACTGCACCAGTTCCACAAACTTAGCAGTGTAGTCAACAACAGACATATTGCCTTGTTTTAGTTCCAAAAACTCAATCTCTTTTTTTTCCTTCACACCCTCCGGATAATACCTCCTCCGAAACTCTCGGCTAAATAAATACCAAGTAACCTCTTCATCATCCACTCCCAACACTCGGCGTAGACTAACCCACCAATCAGCCGCTTCTTCTTCCAGCATGTGAGTACACAGTCTCACCTTATCCTCTTCAGCACAATCCGTCACATGGAAGATTCTTTCAACCTCCTCAAACCAAAATTGTGCACCATCAGGATCATATCTTCCCTTGAAGATAAGCGGTTCGTTCATCCCGAACTCATTATTACCCGCAACATTCGGTACACCCTGCACAGCCCGATCCATATTCTGTTCATTTCTAATAACAGCAACTATGGTTAAATAAAACGCTCGCCGAACCACAAAGACCAACAGGGACTGACACAACTGACATGGACTGGCTCTGATACCACTTAATGTGACGCCCCCAATCTACACCCCCAAATAAATCATGCATTTATAGCAATACAAGAAAAATTCGAAATTTGATCAGAGTATATTTAAAAACATGGCATAGACCAAGGGCCACATTAACTTGAAACCAAACAATTCATACAACACCTGCCCATACAGATATGCAACAGTGGGGTAGCAATCAACCGAGGAAACTTCGTTCCTTACACCCACATTTTCAGAAATTAGAATTAAAGTGGAAAATCTAAAATCTGATTAACATAAATACATATATCATGTAAAAAGTTTGTTATACACCAAGTTGTACATGTACTAGCCAAAAGATACATATACATAGTACACAATAAACACAAACGGCCACCCTAGCTACCCGGTGTCACATATCAGAGCCAACCGACACAAAAAGGGTGAAGACACAAATCTTCACAAAGGACCTCCAGCAACTCTAATCTGCAATGCCTCATAGAGCATTATAAAACGAGCAGAAGGATGAGAAAAACAACCATAATATAAATGCATATAATCATATATTTCAACACAAAAGTATACACATAACACATTCTCACCATTCTACCATTCCACCTAAACATATACATCATGCATAGTTCACCAATCCAATCAAGACCCGACAATACCACGTATCACATAACTGGAAATGACAGCATAGTCATTCTTCCCCAATACATACCTCCCTAGGAATGACAACATAGTCATTCTACCCTAGTACACCTCTCATTGGGAATGACAACGTCGTCATTCTACCCCAATGAATATCCCACTAGGAACGACAACATAGTCATTCTACCCTAGTGGACACGACAACTCAATTGTACATCAATAGGAACGACAACATAGTCATTCTACCCCAGTGAGTACCACACTAGGAACGACATCAACGTCATTCTACCCCAGTGCACACCTCATTAGGAATGACAACATAGTCATTCTACCCCAATGGGTATCCCACTAGGAACGACAACATAGTCATTCTACCCCAGTGGACACGACAACTCAATTGTACATCACTAGGAACGACAACATAGTCATTCTACCCCAGTGAGTACCACACTAGGAACGACATCAACGTCATTCTACCCCAGTGCACACCTCATTAGGAATGACAACATAGTCATTCTACCCCAATGAGTATCCCACTAGGAACGACAACATAGTCATTCTACCCCAGTGGACACGACAACTCAATTGTACATCACTAGGAACGACAACATAGTCATTCTACCCCAGTGAGTACCAAAACATTAATACCTCACTAGGAATGACATATAAGCCATTTTACCCCAATGAGTATCCTAACACAATTGTAATCCATTCACACACCAAATATTACTATTATAGCAGTCCCATGATAATCAATACCTTACCATTCATTTTTCTGTGGATTTACGCCACAGAGGCCGCCATATCATACACTAATCATACCCTCGAAACCACATACATTGATACTTACTTAAACAATGTATTTATCACTAACTGCAACCCACAACAAATAGCATTTCATCATTTACACACCATTAAAACGGCAAAAGTCGACAAAACGACACTATTCACATTTCCCGATATAATTTAATCGGCTAACAAATTCCAAACCATCATAATAAGAAAGTACAGCTCAATAGCTTTCCAACGATATAAATAATGCTTAAATCGGAATTACGGTTCGAAAGATATGAATTTTTTTTAAAATGAAAATTGTTTCCAAAAGCAACCAACCGCCCGGCGAAGCATGCTCACCGCCCGGCGAAACACGCTTCGCCTCTGCTTGGCCCGGCGAAGCACAGGCGACACCAATCCCCCAAAATAATTCAAAGAGGCAGAAGCTTGGAACCTCTGCGCCTCTCGAAACCGCCCGGCGAAAAGGACGCATCGCCCGGCGCTCAGGGCCTTTCGCCCGGCGCTCTGCACCGATGCAGAAAAATTCTGCTGCGTGCACACTGTTCCAAAACCCCCAAAATCTCCATTTCCATCTCCAAATCACTTCCATCAGCAAAACAATTAATAGCAATAGTTCATACACATATAGAGATCATATAACACAAATTATATCGAATTCCGTCCGTGAAAACATCGATTTCTACTCATTTTATCATTTTCGACCTAAAACCCACATATACTCAAAACTTTACCAAACATAATTTTTTTCAACCACAACAATCATACATAATCACACACATGTATAGAATAATCGAGTTTCACACCCTTACCCGGATTCCAAATGATCTAGCTCTTGTTCTTGATGATTTCCACTCTTTTCTTCTCTTTTTCCCCTCCTCCTCTTTCTTTCTCTTTTTCTTCTCTTTTTCCCCTCCTCCTCTTTCTTTCTCTTTTTCTTCTTTCTATTTCTCCTTTTTTTTTTCTTTCTCTCTTATTTTCTTCCTCTTATTCCTATTTCTTTCCTTTTCTTTTCTTTTTCTCTCATTTCTATTTTTACCACATAATTATATTTCTCTCCCCATTCTCTTATTTTCTCTGTCTACATAATATTTTCTCTACAAATTACTTCTTTAATTTTCTCTAATTCATTAATAGTTATAAAATGACCAAAATGCCCTTAAGCCCAAAAATTCCCGAAAACGCTCTCAACGAGATAATACATCATAACATAGCATAAAAGCATAATATCACATCAAAGTCATAAATAGAATAATTTAACATTCAAAATAATTAAATCGACTCGATTAAATAAAATGATCAAAACCGGGGCGTTACACTGACATTTTTTAATCTTAAGTCTCCATACTGCTTGTTTCAGTTTCAGTTTCTGCTCTAAGACTGTCTTTAACAAGGTCTTAAAGTTGAATTGCAGCATTTGGAGACTCTAAATCCATTGTTCTGGAAGAGGAGAATGAGAAAAAGGAAACAACAAAAGAGGGTTATGCTTCAAAAGCTAAATCATCTGAATGTAAATTACTCAACTATACCCTTTTCTTTTTGTCAAATGTTTATGTTCTTAGGTACTAAATTTCAGTTTTGATTTGAAAAAATGTTGTGCAAAAGAAAAACAATGTGGCAGTTTTATAATCAAAATGACTACATGCAGACATTGAAATGACACAAAGAAACACCTCAGAGAGTCTAATTCTCAAAGCAGACACTTCAACAATCAAGAGGGGAATGGTGTTACCCTTTAGGCCACTATCACTTGCTTTTAATCGCGTGAATTACACTTCAATATTTAAGAATGTTGATTGTTGAATTTCATATCTGGTATATTCTAGATCGCAAAGAGTTGTCTGCAGTTTTCATTTTTATTTATTATTGTGGTGCCATCTGTGTCTTTCCACTGCCTGTTGAATCTCCACTTTCTAAATTTCTCTTACTCATCAAAGAAGAAGAACTACCCAATTTCATATTTCCCAAAACCCTAACTTTTCATTTTGAGAGAAATTGTAAAGAAAGAAGATGAATTGTATTTTCCCTAAGAAAAAATTGGGGGAAACGAAGAAGATGAATGGTAAAGAAGGAAGAAGATGTTATTCAAAGTCCATGTCACCTGCCACGTAACAAATACTAAACGGACGTTTGACCAAACTAACGACAAGGACTAACTTAACACCATTTTAAAAGTTAAGGGACGAACTCGCCACTTTTTAAAGTTAAGGGACCAAATTGGACCCTGGTGTAAAGTTAAGGGACGAAAAGGGTTATTTTGCCATTTTAAATTAAGTCATACCATAACTGATAATATTAATTGATCAATACAAATTAAAAGCTAAAAATTAATAATGGAAATTAATTAATTTACAATTCAATTGCTCATCAATCAAGGTTGGATCAATGGAGAATCCTTTTCTTCAATCTGAAAAAAAGTACAAATAATATAAGTTAAACAAAAAGAACAAGCAACATAACTTGTTTGCAGTAAGAGCAGTTGCAACATAATTATTAAATAAAATTCAAGCATAAGATAATTACTCTTTGATTTATCAAGTTACCAATACAATGCGCAATTCTTATATTACAGTACCAACACTTTTTGACAAATACTTCCATCTCCATTACCTATAAGAGTCATGTATGATAGTTTAACTTCCTAAAAGCAAGATACAAGTAATGATGTAGTTAATGTAGGTTGATTTTGCGGCTTAAAAGACATTAATTGGCTGTTGGATATTGTCGCATGGTTTTTGAATGTAGGATGACTGTACTGCTGCTAATGGCCGACCAGGTGAGAGACATTGGGAATCTGGCAATTAATTGGAGTTTTTTACTGGTCTACCCCACTCTGAAAAATTAAATACCAATCTACCCTTTTCTGAAAAAAAATTCCTAGGATGCCCTAGTTCTTGAAGGTGCTCGTTATCCTGGTTCACGAGCACGTGAAGGGAAACGCACCAAGAAGGTGCTGGCAGTCCCAGTTCACGAGCACCTGAAGTGTTTTTTTTTTTTTTTTTGTTTTTTAATTGTATCAAGTGATAAATAATAATTTAAATAATATAATTAATAAATTTAAGTTTTTAAACTAATAATATATTAATTAAATAATAATATAATAATGAAAATTTTATTTTTTCCAAAAAATTAAAATTTTAAAAAAAATTTAAAAAAAAATTAAATCCAACGAGCATCAATCATTTAAAAAAAATTTTAAAAAATTAAATTTTATTAATAAAATAATAATTTTTTAATTATTATATTACTATTTAATTAATATATATTATTAAAATCCATTAAATGGTTTTATCATAACATATTAATTAATAAAACAATTAAAAGACAAAAAAAAAACAACCCTTCACATGCTCGTGAACCGGGTTCACGAGCACACACAGCATGCGTATCCCTTCACGTGCTCGTGATCTGGGACTGCGAGCATCCACAGAAATTAGGGTATCCTAGTAATTTTTTTTCAAAAGAGGGTAGATTGGTATTTATTTTTTCAGACTAGGGTAGAACAGTAAAAAAGTCAATTAATTGGGTAGACTCACAGACATTTGTAATCATTGGCGAATTATTATGTTCCTTATTTGAATTTAAAGCCAACTAATTAATGTTGTTTGCTTCCACATGAATGCTGCTATTATTGCTTTTGAAGACAATTAATGCTGTTGTCTGCCCACTTTCATGCGTAACATTTGTGTCTTCTCCTTCCTGAGTGTGTGATTCACGCGTTTCATCTTGAGAAGGACTTTTCTCCACATCCTTCACTTGGTAATTATCCTCTTTTAGCCACCTAGAATTTTGACCACCGATAAAACGCCGATTATCTACCCTTAACTCATTGGACCACCCTCGGACACCGTCGTTAACCTCCTTGGCGAATTGAATTTCGCACCTTTGCTCTGAATGGCCCAACATACCGCAGACGAAACAAAATAGGCTGAGTTTCTCGTATTTAAATTTAACAGTGCACCATTCTCCCCCTTCGTTTTTTATGCGAGTTTGTTGTTTCAATGGTTGCCTGACATCCAACTTCACTCTGATCCTCATATACTGATGGCAGAAACTTGTGTTGTTGTTTTTGTCATACTCCACAAATTCTCCTATATAATTAGCCATCGTTTTACCCACCTTTTCAAGCATAAAACCCGCCGGAAGATTATGAACTTGTATCCAAAACTCTACATAGAATAAAGGGATGCTTTCGATCTGTAACCCGACCTTAACCCTCTCTAGGATAAGAAGGTGATTGTCAAACGTCCATGGACCTCCTTTCAACGCCGCATCCATGTTGAGATTATGTGAAAAATAAAACATGAACAATGCTTCCATAGCTTGCTTGATAGTAACACCCTTGATTGGTCTCCACATATCTGCTACCCTTACTTTCATTGATTTCACGTGGATGGGTTTGTCGCATAGAAATCTGCCTATAGGACACCATCGTAGATCCATCCCTTCAACTCCGTCTTCCTCAACATCGAAACAGAAACCTTCCTCTCCCCCTCATCAGGTATAGATAGATTTTCGAAGTTCGGATCAGCCATAGTGATATGCAATCAGATAGCCGGATCAAAATAACCAGGAAAAAGACACTCAGACTTCTCAAAAGAGAAGAAAATTAGAACCCTAGCAGAGCCTAGGGAAAAAATAGAAATTCTGACATTTAAACTACTAATATTTGTATAAAAGTAAGCGTTTAACTAACGTCACATTAATTAAATGAAAAATAAACTAACAATCACAAGTGCCCACAAGTCCCGCCTCTAACACCACCCAATTCACAAATTACTTGTATCAACATCTATTAATCTATTAAAATTATAAAGACAAAACACTTTTTTAGTCTCTTAATTATACTTTTGAATTCATATTGATCTTTTAATTTTTTTTTTGTGTCAGATTAGTTATGTAACTCTTAAAACGTATCATGTTAATCTTTTTTGTCTAATTAATGACAAAAAATTCAAAAATTGATCGCTAAATTCGTCGCTAATTAGACAAAAAGAACTAACATGACATGTTTTAAAAGTTAAATGAGTAATCTATTACAAAAAATAATTAAGGGACCAATATAAACCTAAAAGTATAGTTAAGGGACTAAAAAAAATTTAGTCAATTATAAATTATTATTTAATAATATATAAAATGTAAATATTTATTCCAAAATGAAAATAATTAAAATAATGAAAATTATTATTTTCAATATATTTTTATAATTTGAATATGTTTTTCCTGACCTCAAGTAGGTATTTCCCATGTTAGACTTTGTGGAAGCTATTCTAAGTTTTATCATTTGAAAAAGATGTCAAGTTGAATTAAAAACTGTGAGTGTTATACATAAATTAACATTGAAAAGATAGTAATAAATAAAATCTTTTAGAGGAATGCTATCATGACATAAAGAATTATTCTTATATTGTGTTGGAATTAACCCAAAATCTTTTGAGAATTTCTAATCAATCTTGATTCTAAGAAAGATTATGCACAACAACTGTTAATGAAAAACGAGAAAGAAAGAAAGAGTTTAACAAAATCAAACGAAGAAGAGAATGATTTTCAACTGTGGAATCTCCGCCCACAACCTGTGGAAAAATTCTTTATTCACTTTGCAACTGCAAAAATTCTATGAATACAAGTTATTACAAAATAAAGGTTACTCCCTCTATTTATAATAGAAGAAATCGCAAAATTACAAAAGCCCAAAAATTACTCTTTTGGCCTAAGTCAAAATTCTGTGTCAAGCAACATATTTTGACACTTCGACATCTAAACAAGTCGACACACACATACACACACACATTAGGCTAATTCGACTAATCCTTATTTCTGTCGAGCTACACTACTTCGACAAAAGGAATTACAATCTCAACACACCACCTAATTCATTGTGTCTAAGCTATCTATATTCATCATAGACCTTATCTTCTTGAACACTTCGACTTGCACCCCTTTCGTCATGATATCTGCAATCTGATTCTCAGTTCTCCAATGTTCCAAGTTCATCTTCCCTTCTACTACCTGCTCTCGAAGATAATGGAACCTTATTTCGATGTGCTTGCTTCGTCCATGTGATATGGATTTTTTGCCAAGTTGATAGCTGACATGTTGTCAATCTTCATGGTAATTGCTCTATGACTCTTCGTTGTAATCTCTTTGACAAGATTCACCATTCACTTTGCTTGACATGCAGAAAGAGAAGCGACTATGTATTCTGCTTCGCATGACGATAATGACATTACTGGCTCCTTTCTCGAACTCTAAGCAACTGGTGAACCACCTAGCATAAACACATAGCCAGCTGTGGATTTTTTATCCTCATCATCACTACATCAACTTGAGTCGGTGTATCCCACTAACTTGCATTATTTTCCTTCATCAGCTAGAGGAAACAAAATGCCGTAGTCGAGAGTTCCTTTCAGATACCTTAGTATCCTCTTCGTCGTTGCTAGGTGTGATACGCCTGGCTTCTGCATGAATCTACTTATCGAAGTGACCCAATAAGTCTTCTATATTGGGTTGGTTTGACATCATCTTCATCTGAATCTTTCGACAGGTGCAATCTGGGCTCAGCTGGAGTCGAAGTTGGGTTGTAATCTTACATCTCAAATCTCTTGTATATTTCGCCTGCATATCTTCTTTGGTGCATCATCAAACCTTTACCACCACTACTACGGAAGACCCATTTAACAACGGTTGGGAAAGATATATAATGACGCGCACACATGCATTGTTATGTAGAGTGATGTTATATATATGATACCTATAATGACGGTCCTGTGACCGTTGTAATAAATTTGAAAGTGTGTGCCATATAACAATAGTTAAGAATAATAACCGTTGTGATATTGTGTATGAATAATAAACAAACGTATCATATCAGAATTAGCAATAAACCATTAATTACGAAGGAATATCAAAGGATGAAAATGAAATTTCAAAATACAAAGAGATATAATCATTAATTCAACAGCTCGAGGTTGGCAGAAATTTATCCAACTTCCAAGAGAAGACTAAGAATCAGAAGAAACAATATAAAAGCTTAAGAGCCAAAACATAAAAACAACTTAATCCAAAAGAATCAAAATGAGTTCTACTGCTCAAGCTACCAAAAATGATGAGAATGAAGTTGTTGTTGTAGAGGGGATGTAGTTCAAAACCTACCTCAGAATCAACATGTTACTGTAGAGGGGGATGTAGTTCAAAACCTTCCTCAGAATCAACAAGTTGCTAATGTAGATGGGGCTGCTGCGGAAAGAATGAGAGCTATGAGGGTGAGTAAAAGAAGGAAAAGAAGGAGAAGGAGGAGAAGAATGTTGAGAAGGCAAATGGTTGTTGTCGATTCTGATGATGATGATGAGGCTGACTATGGTTGGTCAAACTTCCTCTCATCCAGTGCATTTAGATTTGATGATTAATTTTATGTAATGAAAAGTTTATGTAATGAAACTTAATTTATCTAATGAAATTTAATCTTTTTGCTTAATAGTTTAAACTAGAAGCTACAATATCTATCAACTAATATACTAACAAACAGATAACTAATTGAAAATTAAAAGTTTGCGTTGAACTTATTCGTAAGAAACCGTCTTTTTTAGTTACATTCCTGTCTACATAATGTAATTCAAACATCAACAATGTAATTCACAATGCATCTGCAGTTTAAACATCAACAATGTAATTCAAACCCTAATT
Organism: Lathyrus tuberosus; assembly: GCA_022829125.1. Lineage (NCBI taxonomy): Eukaryota > Viridiplantae > Streptophyta > Magnoliopsida > Fabales > Fabaceae > Lathyrus > Lathyrus tuberosus. The sequence continues at coordinate 1,645,258 of JALAZF010000568.1, forward strand.
CAACTATTACATTTCATAACAAAGTAAACATTAAACATAAAGGAGACAAGAAAACATAACATCTTGAGATTTCCAGAAAATCTCGCTGATTTCAGTTTGTTCTTCAAATTCTTGTTCTTCTTCTTTAAATCCTCATACATAACCTTCAAATAGCACACAACTTCCAACTCTGACTTCATAATGCTCTCATCTTCATTTCCACCTCTTTCTCGCACGTCTTCATCCCATATGAACAAATTACATGTTTCATCGCTCCTCCAAAATAGACATCTCCAAAAAAGCCTTCTTTATTTTGTCCCTTCTTGCATTGGTACGAAACCATACGACCATCACAACCACAGAAATTTCTAGATCGATGTTTTACAGGGGAAGAAGACATATAAACACCTTTGGGTGAGTTTGTCTTCAAATACGACATTGCAACGACTTAAAGTAGAACACTTTCTTGCTGTTGTTGTCTTCTTCCTGAAGATAGTGACGATGTTGGTGTTAGGGTTGTTTCGTCTTGTTTCTTTTTTCAGTGGATAAATGGATATATACTTGGTGTTTAAAATACATAAAAAGAAGCTTCAGTTTGTAACAACGGTTTTAAGAAATAACCGTAGTGACATCCTTATTATTTTTTAGTTAAATATAAATAAAACTTAAAAAGGGCGCATTTACGTCAAAGGAATAAACTATTTGAGGGCGATGAGGTTTGAACCCATGAAAGCTTGATTGTATCACCACGGTGTTCTCAACAACCGTTATTATACCCTTGAAATTTCTAATTAAAATAATGCGTGTGCATCCAGTACACACTTTTACCACGGTTGGAATTTTAACTGTCATTAAAAGCATTTTAATAAGACTTAAAACAACGCGCGCACATCCAGTACGCAATATTACAATGATGTATAGGATGTCGTTGTAAACCTGTCGTTGTTGTTTGGGTGTTTTGTAGTAGTGCTCTTTTGTAGAATTCAATGCCAGGGAAATATGAGAGATTTCCCAAGTCTGACATTTCAAACTCCTCACTTAGGTCATGTTTGAAATCTTAAATCTCCTTCTTGCAACTTCGTGTTATCAACAGGTCATTTTCATAGAGACATAGTATAAGCTATTCACTATTTCTTCTCCTTACATATACTTCATGCTCTGTTGTGCACTTTACAAAATAATTCTCCCTTAGAAAGCTATTAATCTTCTTATTCCAAGCTCTTGGAGCTTGCTTAAGTCCATACAGGGCTTTATGCAGCTTGTACACTTTTCTTTCTTCGCCTTGTTTCACAAACCCAGCTGGTTGTGCAACATAAACTTCTTCGTCTAAGTGGCCATTCAGGAATGCATATTTCACATCCATCTGACATGTGTGCCAATTTTTCATGTTTGCTAGACCAACAACCAACCTGAGTGTTTCGATCCTATCGACGGGTGCAAAAATTTTGTCAATGTCGATTCCTTCTTTCTAAAGAAATCCTTTTTCCATAAGTCTTGCCTTGTGTCGAGTTACTTCTCCTTTAGGATTCAGCTTCACTTTGTATACCCGTTTCACATTGATTACCTTCTTGCCTTGACGCAATTCAACAAGTGACCAAGTGTTTTTGACTTCGATGAACTCTAGTTCCTCATTCATTGCTTTCACTCACTTCGAATCTTTCAATGCCTCAGCAGCATTGACTGGTTTGACATCTGCATAACAAGAATAGTGTACCAGCTCACCTTCTTCATCGACCACATCATCTGATGTAATCACACATTATTGCAACCTTGCAGGCATGTGTCTAGTTCGTTGAGGTCTGCTTGGGCCAGCTTCACCTCAGACTTCTTCTTGTCGAACTTCTATTTTGACTTCACTAGCTGGTTCTTCACATAAGATTTTCACTGAATCCTTCTTAACATTCTCAGACCAATCCCATTCCTTAAGCTCATCTATGACCACGTCCCTGCTGATCATTACTTGCTTGTTCACTGGGTCGAACAATCTTGTATCCTCCAGTCGAATGATATCCTATTAGGATCATTTGACTCGACTTATCATCAAGCTTTCTTCTCAACTGATTTGACACATGTCTATGTGTTATTAATCCAAACACCTTCAAATGACTAAGGCTAGGCTTGATGTAACGCCCCGGTCAGTTTTGTCAGTTTTGCCGTTTTATCTATTTGAGTCATTTTGAGTATTTTATTATTATATTCTTTTATTCCTGACTTTTATGTGAAAATATGTTATTTTTCGTCGTGAATATATTTTATCGCGTTTTGGGAACAATTGCGAGATATTTGAGTGTAGGGATAATTTCGGCATTTTGATTTATTTCGTTAAGTTAAGAATAAATAGAAAGAGAGAAAAATAGTAAGAGAAAGAAAAGAAGAGAAGAAGAAAAGAAAAGGAGAAGAGAAGAAAAGAGAGAATTTGAGAAAACTTGGAAATCAATCAACCGACTTTGTAGAACACGATTAAATCGGGTAAGGGTGCGAAACTCGATTATACTATGTTTGTGTATGATTATGTATGTGTTTGCTTGGATGTTTCTTGTCTTTCCATAGCTTTGAGTTCTAGGTTGAAATGAGAGATATGATGAAAAATTGATGGTTTTGCGGTTTAAAATCGGTGTAAACGTAGTAGAATACTTGTTATCATGATTAGAATAGGTTCTGATTGTCATATGTTGTTTTGGAAATGTTTGGTTGGAGAAAATGTCATTTTTGGATGAACTGGTGCGCTACTGGGTTTTGCTGAAATCGCAGGTTCGCACTGCGAATGGCCAGCGAATGGGTGGCGAGCGTTTGCGTGATGTTCGCACTGCGAACGTTGTATCAATTTTGCTTCTGCCACTGTTCGCTGGAGGGTTCGCACTGCGAATGGGGTAGCGAGCATTCGCTGGATGGTTCGCACTGCGAACGGTGGGAATTTTCTAGGCTATTTTTGCTTCTGCCTTGGTTCGCTGGGACATTCGCACTGCGAATGAAGTAGCGAAGGACTCACTAGGAGCTTCGCACTGCGAATGTAGCAGTTTTTCCCAATTTGTTTTCTTTACAACTTTTGATATGTGGTTCGGTTTGAGGCGTGGTTTGATGCGTTAGAAAGCTTGTGAAATGTACTTTATTATGATGATGGTTTTGAGAATTGTTGGCCGATTAAATTATGTCGAGAATTAGAAAATGTGTTGTTTTTGTTGCCGACTTTTGCCGTTTAATTATGTGAACTTGATGTGTACGTGCAATATGCTGTTTGTGTGGATATTGTATGACTTGCGTACTGTTGAGTGATGAAATTGCGTGAAATACATATTGTGATGATGGTTAGTGGTCTTACGGCAAGAAAATGCGATGTATGGTAATTGTTGATATATGCATGATCATGGATATGTATATGTGTGCATATTAACTGTCATGAGTCATTGTATGCCAAGCATCATGATATGCATTGTTGTGACGTCCTGAGTGACGGATTGATTCTAGAGGGAATCTGCTATAACATCGTGCACCTTAAAAATAAGAGGACCTAAAGCGATTTGATATATCGTGCGCCTTAAAAATAAGAGGACCTAAAGCGATGGTTATAGACGATCGTGTGCCCATGTGGGGTGTGAGCGATCGGATTGTGCGCCTTATACCGAGAGGACCTAAAGCAATCCATAAACGCCGTGCGCCTTATACCAAGAGGACCTAAAGCGACGGGGAACATCGTAGGCCCGACGAGGTGTTACTTGAGTGATCCTCAGTAACGAGCGATGATTCCAGCAGAGTTCCTGAGTGAACTAGTGATGAGAATTATTGGAAGTCGGTACCGCATGGCATGTGCATAGAGTCGTTGTGTCAGTCTCTGTGCATTGGCATAAATCATGGATTAATTGTGCATAGAATTGTTAATGTGATTGATGAGATGGAATATGTGTAATTGTATTGATGATGAGTGTATTGTATACGATTGATGTGTAGTGGTATTTGATACTTGAGAATTGTACTGTGTTGTGTTGCATTTGATTGTGGCGCATTTGTGGTGAGAATGTTTTACCTGTATATTTCTGTATTAATATATAATTATATGCAACTGTAATATGATTGTTTTTCTCACCCTTCTGCTGTTTTATAATGCTCTATGAGGCATTGCAGATTAGAGTTACTGGAGGTCTTTTTGTGAAGCTTTGCGTTTTCATTCTTTTGTCGGTCGGCTCTGATATGTGACACCAGGTAGTTAGGGTGGGCGTTTGTGATTATTTTGTACTATGTATATGTATATTTTGGATTGTACATATATGACTTGATGTATGACAAACTTTCATGATATATATATATATATATATATATATATATATATGTTGATATTCAGTTACGGATTTTCTGCTTATATTCTGTAATTGGATTATGGGTGTATTACTACCTGAATTGTTGCATATCTGTATGAGCAGGTGTTGTATGTTTGTTTCAAATTGTTGTGGCGTCTCCGGTCTATGCCGTGCATGTCTTAATTATACTCTGATAAAATTTTGAATTTTTATTTATCGCTTTTATAGCTTTGGGGTATAGATTGGGAGTGTCACACTTGACACCATACCAACATTCTTCTGGCGTGATTCCTTCCAGCTTCTTCGTTGGACATTTATTCAAGATGTATGTTGCAGTCGACACATCTTCTCCCCATAATTAGGTAGATGTTTGCCTTTCAACATACTTCTCACCATATTCATAATGCTTCTATTCTTCCTTTCTGCAGTTCCATTCTGCTTTGGAATGTAGGGTGGCACCACCTCATGCACAATTCCTTATTTCTCACATAATGCATCGAAACCTTTCAACACATACTCTCCACCACCATCAGTCCTCAGAATATTTAGTTTTCGACCACTTTGTTTTTTGACCATAGATTTAAATTTGGAAAATACCTCGATCACTTCACTTTTCTTCTTGATCAAGTAAGTTCACAATTTTCGACTGAAATCATCTATGAACATGACAAAGTATCTGTTACCTCCAATCAAATCCACCTGGATATGACCATATACATCAGAGTATATGACTTCAAGAATTTCCTTCAACTTGCTTCCTACATCCTTGTTGAATCTATTCTTGTGTTGTTTCGCCTAAACAAATTCTTCACACATTTTGTTTGGAATGTCAATTTCTGGTAATCATGAAACCATATTTATTCTCTTCAAATCTCTGATGTCTTTGAAGTTGAGATGGCCAAGTCGATAATGCCATATCCATTCATCTCTGTTGGCTGCAGTTGCAAGGCACTTATGCTTCATCACATTAAGCTCAATCTTGAAGGTTCTATTTTGAGACATAGGAGCCTTCAAGATTAACCTTCCTCTTGAGTCGATAACTCTCATCATCTTATCTTCGATCGACGCCTTGTAGTTCTTTTTGACCAACTGCCCTATGCTGAGAAAATTACTCTATATGCCTGGTGTGTACAAAACATTGGAAATTACTGAACTCTTGCCATCTTTCCTCGTAATCAAAACATCACAAATACCTTCAGCTACTAGAGTATTTTCATTTGCAAATTTCACCATATTCTTCATTGAGGGCTTTATGTTGACAAACCAATATTTCCTACCAGTCATGTGTGATGAGCATCCTGAGTCTAAGTACCATTGGTCCAAGAATCTTTCTTCATCTCTTGTTGTGACCATCAACAACATCTCTTCTTCTTCATGTTTCGCCAGCTTTGCACCAGTTTCTTGATTTTTTTTCTTTTTTGGACAATCACTAAAATAGTGACCATACTTCTGACAATTGTAATACTGAATGTGACTTTTGTCATGTTTTCAACCACCACCTCTTCTTCTACCTGCAACACCACCTCTTTGGTTGCCTTAGTTCCAGGGTTTTCTCTTATTCGAGCAGTTTCCTTCCTACTGCTTTTGACCAGTTGAATTGATGAAGCCTTCTATGCCTTTGTTTCCATTCTAACTTCCTTTGCCTTCTTTTCTTTTTCTGGTTGCGCCTACAAAGCCATATCACTCTTCGATTTTCCTATAGCTCTTTCAACCATCCTTTTTTCATGAGACTCGAGCGTCCCTTGAAGCTTTTCTCTTGTCAGTGCTGACATGTCTTTCGACTCTTCTATGGCTACTACCATGTGGTCGAACTTTGGAGCCAATGACCTCAAGATCTTTGCAACCACTATCTTGATGTCTACACTTCTCCACATACTTTGATTTGATTCACCAATTTAGTAACCCTGGTGAAGAAATAAGTTATGCTATCACTTTCTTCCATATGAAGCAACTCATACGTCCTTTTGTGAGTTTGTAACCTCACATATTTCACCTTCTCTGCGCCTCCAGACGATTTCTCCAAGATTTCCCATGTTTCGTTCGTTGAATCTACATCACTAACCTTTTCAAAGTTATCTGGATCAACACATTGATGGATTATAAAGAGAGATTTATAATATTTCTTCTTTAATTATTTGTATGCATCCTTTTCTTGATCCATCGTGTTCTTTTGCTAGCGGTGCTACTCCTCCCTTCACAAGATCCCAAAGATCTTGATAACAGAAAACCACATTCATTTGCTTGCACCAATTCTCATAATTATTGTTCTTGAGAATTTGAAGGTTCGCAAGAAAATGCCCGTTTGGATGATTCAGCGCCATCGTGATTTTCTTCCCTTCTGCATTTTACTAGTCAAAGATAGAGGTGTGTGTGGTATTCCTACACAGGTAGGGAATACTCGAGGTCTTAGTGAGTTTATAATAATGAAAGTTTTTCAGTGGAGGCAAGAGGTTTTGTATGGTGGTGTTTATGACGTTAATGGTGGTATGAGAGGTCAACTCACGTGAGGTGAGAGGCTCTGTGATATGCATATTGTTGGTTAAGTAATGTTTTGTTCTATCTTCTTCCCTTAGAGGGTCAGATATTTATAGATCCTCTTTGGCCTAAGGTTTATTCAACCCTAAAAATTTATAAATGTTTTCCCTTTGATTAGGGGACACTGTTGACCACCTATTTTCAAGGGAGTCATAGTATGACATGTTCTTGTATAACTAATGGGAGATAACACTATTATACCATCATTTATCCTAAAGGCGAAGCCTCATACTCCATAAAGATAGCGTCCGAAGATGTATTACTAGGTGAGGACCTTGGTGTTGCCCCTATTTGAGACTTTCACAAATATAATTGTATACAGTCCCTCAAGTAAAATGCAGAAGTTAAATGCAGAAAAATAAAGAACACAAAGATGTATACTAGTTCCCCTTATCAACAAATGGTACATTTAGTACCCTCACACCCCATGAGATATTTTCATTATTGTTAGATATTTGTACAAGCCTCACACCAATACTTCTTCTACAATCTTCTAACAACAACAAAGAAGTAAACCACATCCTAGAATTTCAACAACACCACCAACTATGATGGACTTTTAATCACCCTGATTCAAAGGTCTTTTTCCATCAAATAGAAAGACAATCCTTCCTATTTGAAAACAGCTGTAGAAAGTACAACCACTCTCCTTACAGATAAAATGCCCACACACTTGGTGAATAAAATCTAACAAATAGATAATGTAGCACCCCAAAATTTGCCCTACCTTTTTCAACCTTTTTCTGGCTTTCGCTTTCATTAGGTCATAACTCATAATCATATCATCGCATTGGTTTTCTGAGACATGGGATCGAAGAGTTTTTCATGCTATTGGTATTTTCCTATTCAGAGGTTCATCAAGATCCAGGGTTGTTGTATTCAGTGGTTCACCAGGTTTCAGGGTGTACATCAACAAGGGTCATGGTTTCTCCTTCTTGGTTGAGTTTGTAGACAGTCATCAATTGAAGATTGTGAGATTAGGGGTTCATGTCAAGGATATCAGTGGTCGTCAGGACAAGGCATCTGTGGGTTGATATTTTGGAATTCATTGAGGAAAGAAGTTGGTGTGGATTGGGAATTTAGTTGGAATTAGACATGGCATGAGTAGTCGTGCGGGCTATTTGGAATTCGAAATACAAAATCATCATAAACCATTATCCCTTATTGTTAATCCAATTAACCATTCTTTTTTAAGTCATTAACCCATTTTTAATCCACTTTTAACCCATATCCAAACCCAACCCATTTTTAAACCCAAATTCTATCCAGATATCCAATTGTCCATATAGGGATCCATATCCATTTTTCAACCTACATTTCATAAATATCCATTTCATTTTTTTACTATTTTAGTCCATTCTTTCTAAGCCATATCCATTTAATATCCATTTTCATTAATTCCAAGTTTTATATCCATATCCATTCAAAATTCATATCCAAACTCATTATGTTTTTTTAATCCATTTATAATCAAAATCCAAGTTGCTTAACTAATCACCCATTGTCATTCAAACCACTTAACCTTTCTTAAATCCATATCCAAATGCCATTTTGATGTTGGAAGGTCCCATGGAAAACTTGAGGATGGGAAACCGTGATTCCTAATGTGGCTAAGTTTTTCTCTCATATTAACCCAAATGTCACACGTACCGCTGAACCATTTTTGATTTTGATGGCCAATTTGTTAAAGCTACAATATCCAACTTGGTATTTCCCAACAAGATTCTGCTTGTCATTACTTTTACTCAGACCATGCCTGCCATTAGCTTTTATAGTGCAAGGAAGTAAATTTGAGAATCAGCGATTGGGAAGCTGTATGAAGATGCTATGGCCACTATGCTTTTCTCATAAAGAAAGAGGGTCATACAATTCATAGGAAATTATCATAATCAGCGACTGGTTCACATTAATAACAGGCCCCACATCCTTACACACAGAAAACTAGCAGAAAAACTACTTAGAAAAATAGCAGTACAATACAAGCTCACATCAGCAGAAAGAAAAATGAAATTAACTATAGAAAATGGATTCGCACGTTGGAAAAGTGATATTAATAATACACAGTTCCAATACATAAGCAAAACTGCAAACTGATAAGAAAGAAAAAAAACTCAGGACAAAGCTCAATTAGGAAAGGAGTATCACGATTTGCATAACAGAAAATTCAAAATTCAAAAACCAATTTTACAACCCAAAAATCCTAACAGACAACTCCAACAAACTCTAACTGAATTTCAACAGAAAATCCTATTCTACCCTTCCCAATTTCTGGTATAAAAGTGGTTCAGCAACAGAACCTTTGTCTTCTTCACCATTTTTTCATCAATCTTCATTCTCCCTGAAATTTCTTCCATCTTCTTCAACCTCCAATTTCCCTCTGAAATTTCTTGAATTCAATTCATCTCCAACCATAAAAAAACACTCTGCAAGCCAAAGATACAGAACAATAATCTTCAGTCTCATCGCGCCGTAACAAACTCTGATAAAAAACTCCTGCAACAACAGATCAACCTCAATGAATTTCATCAACCAGAATCAACATAACACCGATAATAGAAGAAGTGAATAAAGAAAGAAGCAAATTGAAACGCAACCTCCAACGACAACGGTTTGAACGCAGAAACAAAGAAGAGAAAAATTGACATCAACAAAAATGAGATCTATACCTGAATCAAATTTGTCGCGTCATCATCGCACTTGAAGCACCATCGGAGCGACTCCGATAGGTACCTATTAATTTCTGTATTTTTCCATGTGTACTGCGATTTCATTTCGAATTGATTGGTGAATTTCTGAACCTTCTCTCTGTATTAAGTTATTGAGGTTCGCACTCCGCCGTCGCCGGCAGCTGGCCATGGCGCGACGGAGATTTCTTTACTGGCTTGTATCCGACGGAGATGATGAAGGCGATGTTGCAAAAGAAGAACGAACGTTGCCGGAACGATGTGTGCGATGCGATTCGCTGAGATGGTGAGAGAGGAATGTTGTGACAGAGAAGCTGAGAATGTCCCCTTTAGTGCGATTTGTGAGCAAGCTGTTGGAAGTTTGGTGAGTCTTTCCCTTCCGTCGCCGCCGGAGGTGAGATACGGCACGGTGCTTTTCTGGCGAGGTTCGAGATGAGAGTTAAGAGGTTGAGCGAGTAAGATAAGGCCAAGATCGAAGGCGATGGCAGAGTGGTGAAGAGAGGCGAATGAAGGTGGTTGTGAAGCTCGATCGAAAGTTGAGGGAGAGGAGCGATTTGGAGAAGAATGTCGCCACGATGCGATTGAGAAGGTGAGCGCGGCGCGAAGAGTTTGAAGAAGACGATGCGTTGAACAGAGTGAGTGTTGACGGAGGGAGACGCCGTTGATTTGAGTAGAGGATGGAGAAGTAGAGAGGGACGGACAAAGAAGTTGCGGCGTGGTTTGAGGACAGGGGAGATGACGTTGTGTTATTAGGTTTTCTTCTGTGCTTGGCAATTGATTGGGCTTCGGAGCCCATTACATTTTCTCTTCGCACCCTTGAAACACTATCTGTACCCCCTCTCTTTTGGCTGAAAGTTCTTGGGCCTGACATAAGGCCATGCGCCTGATTTTTTAACCACACTCCCGTGAACACTCCGCACCCCCCTCTGATCCTGTCACGAGTTATTTGGGCCTCAGGCCTCAAGCCCAACGCCTGAACTCATGTTTACACCATCAAAATACTATCCGCACCTCCTCTTGGCTAATTGATTTTATTGGGCTTTAGCCTAGCAAGCCCGTGCGCCTGGCTGCTATTTTCACCACCTTTTACCTACTGCTGCACCATTGTTTTCCTTGATTTGTTTTGTTTTTTGTATATTGTTTTTATTAATTGAGTTTTAGGTTAATTGTTTTAATTAGTTTAGTTTAGAATAATTAGATTAACTATTAATTTTGGAATTAGAATTAGAAGTTAGTTTTAATATTAGTTTTTAATTCTAGAATTAATTTTAGGATTAATTTTCTTTAGATTTAATTTTAGAATTAGATTAGAAATTAATTTGAATTAACACTAGGTTTAGATATTAATTTTAGGTTAATTGTTGACTAACTTTTAATCTTGATTTTAGTTAGCATTTTAATTCTAACTTGGTTATTCTTGATTAATCTTGATTTTGATGCATATTTTGATTAATTGCTGATTAAATATTTGACTTGCCTCTTGCTTGATTTTATTTTGTGATTGCGTAGCTTCGTGTTTACTTGCTGGTTACTCTGTATTCGCATGCTCCCTTAAGGCTCCTAGTCCGACTTAATTTCTGATTAAGCTCGGAGTAGGATAGACATTAAGCTAGCAATCCAAGCATGTTAACTTGTAGGGTTTAGATTCCCTTTGGACCTTCCGAGTGTCCTTTCCCTTTTCTCTCACACCCGTACGATTGAGACTAGTTAGACTCCTCTCCTTTCTCTCGCACCCCTGCGATCGAGACTGCTTCCTTTCTTCCGTAGTAGCGTGAACTACGGATGCTCTGATTCCTTTCTCTTTTCAAATTGAGGATACGTAGGCACGAGATGCGATATCTCGGCGAGCACACTAACAACTAACTTCCCTTTTCTCTCGCACCTGTGCGATCGAGACGAATCACCTAGCACACTAGTAGCTAACTTCCATTTTCTCTTACACCTTTGAGTCATCTCTTGTCATCTCCCTTAATCAACTCATAAAGGATGCGTCATTTCCGTTCTACCGCAAACAGGTAAACGCGTAAGACTCCCACGCCGAGCGGCAACACCTAAACTGCTGGAATGCGAACGTTGGCGTACTCCACCTAAAAGACAAACAAAGCAAAGTCATCCCTAGTGATGGGAACTACGTCGCTCTGATTCTCGCGTGCGAGCAGGATACGTAGGCAGGAGATCGTGCAAGATCTCTCCGAGCACAATCCTTTCACCCTTTCCCCAATTTGTAGCCCGAACTACGTTGACTCTGACTTTCCCATTGCACAAAGTGAATACGTATGCCTAGGACGTGATGTCCTATCGAGTCACTTCTTTTTCTTTTATTCCCCGTTCCTTAGTTCTCTTCCGTGCCCGTTCCTTCTCGTTTCCAGCAGCAGTGGAGCTCCAGATGACGACACCCTTTGATCGATAACAACAAGCATGGATTCCATCGAGTACGATGGACGCGTGGGGGTGCTAATACCTTCCCCTCGCATAACCGACTCCCTTACCCATTTCTATTAGCCGCGAGACCATGTTCTTTCCTTTCCCTCAGGTTTACGCAGTGTTTCCTTTCCCTCTATTGGGATAAATACACATTGCTGGCGAATCTGTTTTCCGCGCCACTTTCGCGTTTGTACTTGGATGAAAATCCCGGGAGCGACAGCTGGCGATTCTGCTGGGGATCTGGTTCCCTAAGCGAGCCAATCCTAGCGCTTGCTTGTTTTCTATTATAGGGTGTTTATCTGTTTACTTTACTCATTTTATTTATGGCATTGTTGCATGTTTACTGTTTTATTACATTTACTTGCTTTTCATTTCACTATTGCCATATATATTGTATTGTGCTGGACTGTGTTGGATTTTTCTGTTTCGTGGGTAGGGTGTTCTGAGAGATAAGTCCATTACACAGGCTTGAGAGTACATGTAGGATTAGAGTAGAAAGTAGTGTGGCCTACGTAGCGTCTTGGTACGTATGGTTTACACGAAATCCACAACCAGACGAGGTTTTCTTGGGAGATGTTCTGATTTGCACGTCTTGTGCATTTCGGGGTGTTAACCTAGAAAGCTGTCGACTCTGGTGACCATTCCCGAGGACTCAATTGCAGCACTCCTCCCGAGATGTGATAATGGGAGACCAGAAATGGAAAACCCATTACGCATTCTTGATCCGAGGACCCAATGCTGGGAACTCATATAGGATGACCTTTTTTAGGGGAATCAGTTGAGGCCTCCTCGATTGATGATGATACCAAACCAGAAATGGTGAACGTATCATCATTTCTTGACCTGAGAGTCCTTGATATTGAGGATCCTTGCCTTTCTAGTACCCACATGTGAGAGGGGCGGGTTGTTTACAGGTTTGCGGGTAACTTTGACCTTCAACCTACCCGATATTCTGGTTTTCCTATCAGTGTGGACTCATCAGCCTGGTATTATGGTATTCTGACATTCTGACCATCCCGGTATTATGATTAGGTCGGTATTCTGATTATGCCGATATTCTGGCATTCTGGTATTCTGATTATGCTGATATCCCGGCATCCTGGTATTCTAATTAGTCGGATATTCTGGTATTTCGGTATTCTCTTTAGAGCAGACCTATGAACTTATTCAGACTATATGGAAGCTTTGATCCCATGTCTTATTGCATCCGTAACATTGCATTGCATTTGCATCTTGCATCATTTTGCATATCTTTCTCCAGGCCAGACCAGTGAGCTCATCCATCCTTTTCCTCGACTTGCAGTTGATTTCCCAACTTTTGTATTGGACTTGAATCAGCTTCTGGAAGAATGATGAACTCAGGGGACCAGAATCAGATTGTGACTAGGGCCGATGTTGATTTGATGAAGCATCAGTTGGACCAACTTATGGAAGTTATGGCTGCCCTGACAAGGGGAGATGCCAATGTTCAAAGAAATGAGAATGTTATTCCACCTCCGGTGAACAATGTTGCTCAAGCTCAGCCTGTGGGAGTCCCTGTTGAAGATCCTGTTATGCAAGAGTGTCCCCTTGTCCGAGGCGGACATTCATCTTCACTTGATGCCGCTGATTATCACGGTTTTGCATTCTCTGTGCCAAGTGTCCAAGGGGTAGTTCAAAAGATAAAGCCTAAGGACCCACGATCTGTTGATGACGAAAGATACCGTGTGTTGGAGGAAAAGCTTAAAGCCCTGGAGAGGTATGATACTCTTGATTTGAATGCTTCGAGCATGTGTCTGGTACCTGGCCTTGTAATGCCTCCAAAGTTTAAGATGCCGAAGTTTGAGCAATACAAAGGGGATAGTTGCCCAAAACTACATTTGGTGATGTTTTGCCGAAGAATGACTTCACACACCCACAATGACAAGCTCATGATCCACTATTTCCAAGACAGTCTGAGTGGGGCATCACTGAGTTGGTATATGCAGTTAGAAAGTGGTAGCATCCGATCATGGACAGACCTAGCTAACGCCTTTGTAAAGCAGTACAGTTATAATCTTGACATGGCTCCCAGCCGAATGCATTTGCAAGACTTGTCTCAAGCAGATAATGAATCATTCCGAGGGTATGCTCAGAGATGGAGAGAGTTAGGAGCTCGTGTTCAACCACCACTTTTGGATAGAGAATTGGTTGACTTGTTCATGGATACCTTGCAAGGGTTGTACCTAGAAAAGATGATTGTCAATGGGGCAGCAAAATTTTCTGACCTGGTGATGGTAGGAGGACGCATTGAGAGCCTGCTCAAATGTGGAAAGATCCAAGACATCTCGAACTTCCAAGCAAATGAAAATGAATCAGTTGTCAGTTCTCAAGAAGAATTCGAGGAAGAAAATAGTTCCATTCAGGAATCTTCACCACCTCGTTCTCGGTGTTCAGACATATCAACTGTTCAAAGTCAACAATCTTATGGCTCTTCATATCAGGGACAATATTCTTCTGCAAATCAGAGACCTCCTCAGAGTCAACGATCATATCACCGTCAGTCGCTTCAGCACGCCCGACAAAGACCAAGGAAGCTAGAGAGGAATTTCACTCAGTTACCAATGTCGTACAGTCAAATACTGCCATATTTGATCGAAGCTGGATTAATAGTTCCAAAGGATTTGAAGCCAGTGCCTTTTTCGTGTCCACCCGATTTTGATGTTAACGCTCGTTGTGACTACCATGCTGGGGCACATGGGCATTCAACTGAAGATTGTAAGGTGCTCAAGAGCAAGGTTCACACACTTCTTGACTCCAATATGTTCTCATTCACACCTCAGGGTATTCAGATCAATAATTCTTCGTCATCCAGTTAGGTGGATTCATCAGTTCAGGTTATGGAAGAAATTACTGGGAGCAGTTGTGCGGATGATTATCAGACTACCTTCGATGAGCAATACTGAAGATGGCTAGAATTTGCAAATCAAGCTTGGAAATCCCAGTTCCTCGAAGCTGGCAATCATTTAGATCATGTCATTTCTTTGGATTTGTAGCATCTTTTCTGTTAAAATGTACAAACTCATTTGTAAAACTTGTTGTTTTCGATTGATAATGATAATGAAATAAATATTCATGTTTTGATTAAATCCAGTCGTGTTCACTCATACTTTTTCATCGATATCATATGCTTGTTTAAGCAGGATTCTAGGGAGGATGACGAAATCGAAGACGCAAAACTTCTGATTGTATGCTTTTGAACAAAAACCCCGTTGATGATGTACAAGCACTGTTTCAAATCCCTAAACATCAGAGATATAAGGGAGTGAAACCTTTGTCAACCCCGTTGAGCCTAGTAGTAGGAGTTTATTTCTGAAAATGAAAAACCGTCAATCTTAACCTGGGGCAGGGTAGGTGTCAATTAATTTGACCGTGCATTCAAATTTCAAAAGAAGTGTCCCGTTCGAGGATCAATTACATCCATGGTTATCCCTCACCAACCGAAGAGTGAGACGGTCGCAACCCTTTACAAGTCAAGACAAACCTGTGTCACACGATTAGTTCAAAAAAAAAAGAAAAAAGGAAAAAGCCCGCTAAGTCAGACTTGAAAACAAGTGACTTAAGCAAAAGTTAGGGCATCCCACTGGACTTCAAAATCAAAAGATTCAAAAAAAGGAATCAATCCAGGCAAGAATCAGGGAAATAAAAAAAACAAAAGAACGAAAAGCAAAAAAGGATTACAAAAAGAAAAATCCTCAAGCAAAGAACAAGTCGTGTGACTACAGACGCCAAGGACAAAAGGGGTGACTGCCACTCTGAAAATCGTGCGGTTTCCTTCCATCCTCATACCATTCATTAACCTTTTGAAAGGAGAGCGCTTGTGTCGAGTTAGCTGAACGTAGGACTGGAGAACATCAAGGAGAATGGGTGGGCTAAAATAAAATTTTGAGCCTTATATCCTTTCTTTCTTAAATCGCGAACCAGGCCACGTTACAACCTTTGAAAGATCTAATTGAAGCAGGGTTGTTTCGAAAGCATACTTCGGTTAAAATCGCGTCTGAAATTCTGGTACCAGACGTGTGATGTTAAGGTGCGATGTTACAACAACACACTCTGCAATAATGGACAGAATAAGCAACAGGAAAACACAAGGAATTGTTCACCCAGTTCGGTCTAACTACCTACGTCTGGGGGCTACCAAGCCAGGGATGAAATTCACTACTTGTAGATATAATTTACAGACTCAACACACCAGTTGACAATCTCCTAAACTTATACTCTACTAGTGACTTTCTACCTAAGAAACCACTTAGATATGAGAACACTACTCAATCCCCTAAAACACTCAAAGAACAACCTCTTTGAGATCCCTTGATCTTGCTTCCTAGCTTCGATCAATCAATAACTCTCTATTGCTTCACAGCTTCTAGAGAGGACAGAAAATTCAACACCTATTCAAACCTAGAATAGTGTGATTACAAGTACTCTAAACAAACCCTAGACTCTAAGCCTCCGGCTCTTGATCTTCAGTCTATTTTCTGTACCTTCTTCCTTGGTCTTGTGTGCTTTATATAGCTCCTTGAATTTGGATTGGATTTGTCACAATATTTGATCAGATTTGTTAATTAAAAACTGAATCTTTTAAAACAGTTTTTATCCCCAAAATCTTTTTAAATCTTCCACCTTTTAATTCTCCAACAAACCTGCAATCAAATCTCCCATGTAACAGAAAATATCTAGCCCAAGATATTCTCATCCAACGAGTCAACACTCTCCACAATTCCAGCTAATACGCAACCCTAATAACAACAAGCCCATGCTGTCATTAGCTTCAGTTCTGCAGGTCTGATGTTACAACATCACCTATGTGACATCAGACATCCACTTCAGCAACTAGCAACCTTAACACAGCCCAGTGTTAAGTGCAATGTTATGACATCAAGCCCATGACATCAAACATAGTTATCCTTCACAACTTAGTACAACCCAGTACTAAGACTCAATGCTGCAACATCAACACCATGACATCAGCATTGAACACCTTGTTGTTTTTACCAAAATTCCAGCCAATCCAGGAACTTACAATCTCCCCCTTTGGCTAATTTTGGCTAAAACAATCTCTGCGTCTTCAGAGACTTCAGCAGCAGAATATCTTCAATATTTTGAAACTTTAACTTGCAGCAGTTTGACAATCTTCATATAGTCTTTATTACTTGATCTGCTGCAGCACCATCTTCATTATTGACAACAGCCAATTGGTGCTCCCCCTCAAAAACTTGAACCAGCATCACAGCTGTTCAGAAGCTCACAATGTGCAGCACATCTCCCCCTTGATGTCTGCTTTGCTGCACTCTCCAATTGCTATGAATTCTTCACTAGCAGCTCCACAACTATGCTGTCTATACTCCCCCTCCACAGCTGCATCATTACTTTTCAACTAAACACCTTTTATTTTTATTCTTTTAGAAGCAACTACTCTTCTCCTCATGGCAATTTTTAACTCTCCCCCTTTTTAGCCATAATTAGACAATTATCCCAATAAAGTTAGTCCTAAACTAGCCCTCATTGTTAGCCTCACAATCAGCAAATAGGCAAAACAAATCATAGAACAAAAATAGGTGCAAAAACAGCACAATATTCAAATTACACAGGCAAGCACATTAAGTGCAAAACAACAAAACAAGAAAACTAAACTACTAACAAACAGCAGATGGAATTCAGTCCTCATCCGAGCTGGTACTCTCACCATCCTCATCACCTTCACCTGACCTGGACTCCTCAATGTCACCATTCCCATCATCTTCTCCCTGTTCCAAGTCTTTGATCATCTGCTCAATCTTCATCTTCCTAACAGTGCTGGTACTGATAACCATATCAAGGTCCTTGCAGGTTGCCTTCAGTCCTTCAATCAGCTTTGTTTTTGTAGTGACCTTCTTACCTCCAGAACTTGATGTCACGACAATATCTGGAACATGACTCCCAGAAAACAATTTAGGGTGAAGGGACACGGCTGTCTTCCTCTGGAAAACTATGTCTGAGCTTGTTAAAGTCTCAGGTTGCTGATCTATAATGATTCCACACACCAAAGAAGGGAACGCTATAGGTAATTTGACAGCATTGGTTTCAGCATGTTTAACTACTTGGTTAAAGATGTAGCTTCCAAAGTCGAATTTCACTTTCTTTCCAATTGCATAGATAAACTTTGCAAGACCAACCGCAATTGTTGTTTTATGGTTGGTTGGCACCCAGTTAGCTGCACCAATCCTGTGAAGGATGGCATACTTGATGCTGAGCTTGCTAGTTTTTAGCTTCCCTTTCAAAGGCCAAATCTTCACTTGCCCTGCCGTAATCTCCCTGCAAATCTCGTTATCAGTAGACTCAAGAACACTGCATTCTTCATCATTTCTTCCTAGGTACCTGTTGATGATACTAGGAGAGAAATTAATACCCTTCCCTCTAACAAAGACTTTCATGAAGTCTGTGCTTCTCTTATCAGTAATGCCGACAGGGATGTTTACAACAAACTCTTTGACAAGTCCTTCGTAACATTTAGGAAGCTGTGTCACAGTCTTCTTTAGCCCGACAGTGTTAATTAATTCCATAATTTCCTCCATCCCCAAGGCTTCCTTACCCAGTTCCCTTTCCAGGGCTAGTCTTCTCTGACACACGAACTTCCACATCGATGCACTACTGGCATAGTGGAAGGAGATGTTATCAATTGGAACTTCAGGCACCTTATCAGATATTCTCTTTAGAATAGTTTTCCTGACAGGCGTGATGTCCTGAACATCATCTTCGACATCATAGTCTGACTCAGAATGCTCCACAGCCTTCCTCTTCCTAAGATTTATCTCCACTTTACTCCAAGATTTTGCTGGTCCAACAACAATGTTCTTCTTCTTATCAACATATGACTCCTTAGGAGAGGGTTCAACCTCCTTTCCCTTCCTTGTTTTCAACCTCCTGGCAATGCTTGGAACAGCCCTAGCTATTACTTCATCATCTGATAAATCAACTACGTTTATTGCATCAGCATTGTCTTTACCACCAGAAGCAGGGTCAGGTGATGTTCTAACATTTTCTTCCACATTTGTTTCCTCAGCCATGTCTTCTCTCTGATCAGCGTCTTTACTAACTTCAGACTCTTCAACAACAGACATGGCAAGTCTATGGAGATTCGTTGCAGCACTTTGCATGTCCTCCTTCTCCTTTTCAGCAGGCATTTGTCTCAGTGGTCTCGATATACTTTTTACAGGAAGACCTTTATCAAGGATCTTGTCAACAATCTGATCAACGCTCTTGTCAACATCCACCCTTTCCTCAACGTTTTGAGACGTGGATGACCTAGGTGCTACCTTATCACGAAAGAGAACACTAGTAACAACCCTCTTTGTTTCATTATCTTTAAAGATAGTCCCAGCCCTTTTAGAAACAAGTTTAGGAGGCCTAGATTTACCAGATTCGGGGAGCATCACAGAGATGGGTTCCACATTCAAAGCTTCTTCTGTAAACCCTTCTTCTGTGGAAACCCTAGCCATTCCTTTTGCCGACCTTTGACCCACAGATTTCTTAGACGGAGACGCCATGAATCCTTTGAGATGGGTACGATTGAGTGAGGATTGATTCTTGAAGGCGAAGAAGATGAACCGTTGTGAGAACAGGACTTTGAAAAACCGTGATGTTGTTCCAAAAGAAAATGATGGTCTGAGGTATGGCGCCAGATTTTCTGTGTTTATTACAGACCAATTACTAATTTTCTCCCTCCATAAATACTTTCCTTTAAAAAAATTCACATCAGAACAAACTAACTCTGAGTGCCCTTTCAGTATCCTGATGTCATAATTTGATGTTATAACATCAACCTGAGCATAAATAGTTGAATTTCCTTCAAGAGAAGTCCACTGATAGCAGTTATCCTTGGTTCTGGCACCCTTCATAACAATCTGATTATGCTCATCAGAAACCACACACTCATGCTTAGTGTAGTTTACCTTGTACCCTTCATCACACAACTGGCTTATGCTGATCAAATTTGTACTTAAGCCATTGACAAACATAACATTGTCAAGTTCAGGTCTACCATCACCTTGGACTTTCCCAACTCCTGCAACACTACCTTTTCCTCCATTGCCAAACATGACCTCATGAGAGGGGCAAGGCCTAAGATCATCAAACATGGATCTACATCCAGACATGTGCTTGGAACACCCACTGTCAAAATACCATGTATCTTCTTTAAACTCCTTGTCAGCCATGTGAGCCAATAAGCACTTCACCTTCTCCTTAGGTACCCATTGTTTAACAACTTTGGGCCTATCCTCCCTCCATCTGTTTTGAGGCTGAGGGTATCCATGCAGCTTGTAGCAAGAGTACTGCATATGTCCAAACCTTCCACAGTAATAACATCTCACCCTTTCATCTCTGAATCTTCTGCCATGATGAGATTGCTTAGGCTGCCATCCATAATGTGGTCTCTTCCTGCCATAACTAACCTGCCTTTTATTATGCTGATATCTTCTTACATAAGAAGGCTGAGAATGTTGTTTTCTGGATTGTCTCCCATGATGGTGAGGCTTTCTTCTTCCGTAGACATAAGGCACATCATGGTTAAATCTAAAGCCATGACTATACCCGTTGACCTGATGTTGAGACATCTGATGTGACATGCCCTGTTTGAACCTAGCAGCTAGCATGCTCTTATGGTATTGTGGGGGCATATACTGACTAGCTCTTTGGGGCTGTTTTCTCTTCTGATAAGGACCAGTCTTCTTCTCAATCCTCTTAGGTTGTGAAACATCAGCTTTCTTAGGAGTAGGATCCTGCACCTTTGGCTGATGTTGAGACAATGGTTGAGACATCTCCACTTTGGTTCCTGAAGTGCTTGCTTCAGTAGATACTTTTCCCTCAACCACAAATCCTAATCCAGTCCTATCTCCAGCTATCCTTTCCGTCTGAAGAATCTTGTCAAGAGTGTCTGTACCACTGTTCAGCATCCTAACAGACTTGGTCATTTGATCAAGATGAGCTCTTACTAGCACCACTTCATTTTCCAGATCAGCTTTTTCATTCTCAAGCTGAGCAATCTGTTCCTTGTGACACTTGTTCTCTTGACAAATCTCAGCACTTTTAAAACACAGCTCTCTATAGGTTAAAGCTAGCTCATCATAAGTGACTTCTCCATCACTATCATCATCAGATTCAACAATTCCTGTCAAAGTTGTAACATGCTTTGCTGACTCACTTTCACTTTCACTGTCAGAGTCAGACCAGGAAATTGTCAAGCCTTTATTCTGCTTCTTCAAAAATGTGGGACACTCTTTCTTGACATGTCCATACCCTTCACATTCAAAGCACTGAACACCTTTATCTTGGACAGTCTTCTCTTCACCTTTCTCTTTTGACTTACTGATGTCAGAGGAGATGTTCTTGACATTAGGCCTGTAGTTATAGTTCATCTTCTTGAACACTTTGTTGAATTGCCTTCCCAACATAACTATAGCCTGAGGCAGATCCTCCTGGGACTCATCATCTTTAGCTGCTGCAGGAGTGGAGACTAAGGCTATACTCTTGGGCTTCTTTTCTGGTTCTTCCTCATTCAGCCCAAGTTCAAATGTTTGAAGAGATCCAATAAGCTCATCAACTCTCATCTTGCTGATGTCTTGAGATTTTTCAATGGCTGTTACCTTCATCTTATACTTCTTAGGGAGGGACCTAAGAATCTTTCTCACCAGCTTCTCTTCTGTCATCTTCTCACCAAGAGCGCTGGATGCATTTGCCAGCTCAAGCACACTCATGTGGAAGTCATGAATAGTCTCATCTTCCTTCATCTTCAAGCTTTCAAACTTAGATGTTAGAAGCTGAAGTCTAGACATCTTAACTCTAGATGTGCCTTCATGAGTAGCCTTCAAAACATCCCAAGCAGCCTTAGCAGTTTCACATGAGTTGATCAGCCTGAATATGTTCTTGTCAACCCCATTGAAGATAGCATTTAGGGCTTTTGAATTCCTAAGGGCAAGCTCATCTTCTTCCTTGGTCCATTCTTCTTCAGGCTTAGGCTTTGAGGTGCCTTCTTTATCCTTGCCAGCCTCATCTTTCTCACATACCTCTGGAGCTTTCCACTCTTTAAGGACAGCCTTCTAAGCTCTACTGTCTAATGACTTTAAAAAGGTAGTCATTCTAGGCTTCCAATACTCATAGTTTGAGCCATCCAATATAGGGGGTCTGTTGACAAATCCTCCAACCTCTTTGTCCATCTTTCACCAGAAAGTACTTCCCTAGATCTCACCCAGAGACAGACAGGATGCCTGCTCTGATACCAATTGAAATTCTGGTACCAGACGTGTGATGTTAAGGTGCGATGTTACAACAACACACTCTGCAATAATGGACAGAATAAGCAACAGGAAAACACAAGGAATTATTCACCCAGTTCGGTCTAACTACCTACGTCTGGGGGCTACCAAGCCAGGGATGAAATTCACTACTTGTAGATATAATTTACAGACTCAACACACCAGTTGACAATCTCCTAAACTTATACTCTACTAGTGACTTTCTACCTAAGAAACCACTTAGATATGAGAACACTACTCAATCCCCTAAAACACTCAAAGAACAACCTCTTTGAGATCCCTTGATCTTGCTTCCTAGCTTCGATCAATCAACAACTCTCTATTGCTTCACAGCTTCTAAAGAGGACAGAAAATTCAACACCTATTCAAACCTAGAATAGTGTGATTACAAGTACTCTAAACAAACCCTAGACTCTAAGCCTCCAGCTCTTGATCTTCAATCTGTTTTCTGTACCTTCTTCCTTGGTCTTGTGCGCTTTATATAGCTCCTTGCATTTGGATTGGATTTGTCACAATATTTGATCAGATTTGTTAATTAAAAACGGAATCTTTTAAAACAGATTTTATCCCCAAAATCTTTTTAAATCTTCCACCTTTTAATTCTCCAACACACCTGCAATCAAATCTCCCATGTAACAGAAAATATCTAGCCCAAGATATTCTCATCCAACGAGTTAACACTCTCCACAATTCCAGCTAATACGCGACCCTAATAACAACAAGCCCATGCTGTCATTAGCTTCAGTTCTGCAAGTCTGATGTTACAACATCACCTATGTGACATCAGACATCCACTTCAGCAACTAGCAACCTTAACACAGCCCAGTGTTAAGTGCAATGTTATGACATCAAGCCCATGACATCAAACATAGTTATCCTTCACAACTTAGTACAACCCAGTACTAAGACTCAATGCTGCAACATCAACACCATGACATCAGCATTGAACACCTTATTGTTTTTACCAAAATTCCAGCCAATCCAGGAACTTACAGCGTCAGTTCTGACTCCCAAAAGGACTTTCTTACCATTCATGTTGGTATCGATGTGGCATTCTAATAAGTGATTCGTTCACTACACGTCATAACATTTTTCCTGTGAACAAACTTGGATTTCAAAACTGTCATATGCATTGCATCAAAATTATCTTTTCAAAACGAATTGTTTTACTTGTGAGTTAGTACTTGACATCAAGAAAGTCTCTACAATGGAAAGATTGATTAATCTAAGGTGCAAAGTGCCTGAGTACTCCGTTGAGCAGGGGCAAGTCATATCAAATCGGCGATCCATTCCAAGATTCAGTTAATCTGGGGCAATCAATTCGAGATTTAGAAAATCTCTTGAAGTTTAGTCAGTTAGAGGAACTCCTTCACATATCAGTCAGTCAGGGGCAATAAATCATCTCAAAGCTGGGGCAGGCCACCCCAAAAGCACAAAAGGTTATTCCCTCTAGAGGACGGTTAATCAAAAGCCATGGGGCAAGATATGCCAGATCTTGAAGACATGTTCATTTGCAGGTTATGCTGCATCAAGGCACCTCTTTTTGGTCATATCACGTTTGCGGGTTCATGTTGATAGTTAACACGTGACGTCCCCAGTAGCGTTTCTCTCCTCGGCAGATATGGATGAAGTTTTATCACTCAACAGAGCATTATGGAGATGGTTATTATTCTCTCCAACAAGAATTCAGAAGTTAGCTATCCCTTATCCAGGTTGGTGAAGTTTACTGCTTGTCAGTAAGAGTTCATACTCCTGTACAGGATAAGAGTGTTGGGTTTGTGCTTCCCTGGTGTGGTAAAGTTGTTTCCGTCTTCCCAACAGAGTAAGGGTAAGAGGTAGGTCTCCAATAGAGGAATAAGTCTGATCTTGTCCCCTAGCAGAGCTAGTATCATCAACCATTGTTCCCCAAGCAGATCTGTTGGTGGTGGTGGATGTTCCCCAGCAAGTCAAAGGCAGATGGTCATTGGCATTTTTCTTCAGCAGATTCCTGAGATGTTTCTCCAGCAGAAGTTTGTTATTCATACTTTTCTGCAGAATGGAGGTTTAGTTGGGATCTCGAGCAGTTTTTGACCCTCGAAGGCGGTTCAGTTTGTTATCCCCAACGGAGTTGGCCTCGTCTCTTCAGCATTTATTTTGCTGGAGTGGTCCTATTGCATATCATAATCATATCATTACATAATCATTACCATGCATATCATTTGCATAGCATTGCATGAAGCCTTTTAAAACCAAACAGAAAATCTAAAGCCTAACCTGGCTCGGCACCTTCTTCCACAACCCACTTTGCTGGCATATTTCAAAAACCTGAAGCCTTATCCCTATTGGCGTCTCCTTCAAAGCAAAAGTCCAATCCCTATTGGCACTACATTCAAAATCCAATCCCCATTGGTACCCCAAAAGATTTTGCCTTTGAAAAAAACAATCACCATCAGGTTTCACCTGTCATAGCCAGCATAGTCTAATCATACTTGGCACATTCTTCTTTCCCCGGCAACCCGAGCATACGTCAGTTTTCAGCATATAGTGATCATTGCATCCTCAAATCGCATAGCATTTCCATTTGATATAGAGTATTACGCCATAGAAAGAAAATTCAAACATATGCATGCGAAGCATAAGCCAGATTTGGTACCTTGCGCAAAAGCCCAAATCAATGTTCAGTCAAAACGGTGACATATCCCCAGCAGACATTACAATCAATCCCTCTGCCTACTTCTTTTGGGTCATAGATCATACGTCGATCTTACCCTCGATCAGTCCATGTCCATCAACCCTTTGATGACGACATTCCAAAAACAAGTTTCCTTTCCGTCATTTCTATGACGATGTGTTATCTTCGTTTAGGTTTCCTTTCTATCATCCCTATGACAATGTGTTATCTTCGGTCAAGTTCTCTTTCCGTCAAACCCCTTTGACGATGTGATTCCCTGGTTCAGGTGTTTCTTCGGTTAAGTTTCCTTCCCGTCAACCCTTTGACGACGTGTTCCCTTTTCGTATTTCTTCCTGTCAACCCTTTGACAATGTGTTCCCTTTAGTCAGGTCTTCTTTATGTCATCCCTATGACAATGTGTTCCCTCGGTCGGGTCTTCTTTTTGTCATCCCTATGACAATGTGTTCCCTCGGTCAGGTTTTCTTTCCGTCAAACCCCTTTGACGATATGTTTCCTCGGTCAGGTCTCCTTTCTGTCAAACCCCTTTGACGATGTGCTTTTTTCAGTCGAGTCTCCTTTCCGTCAAACCCCTTTGATGATGTGCTTCCTTTGGTCGGGTCTTCTTTCTGTCATCCCTATAACAATGTGTTCCCTCAGTCAGGTCTTCTTTCTGTTAAACCCCTTTGACAATGTGATTTCTTTGGTCAAGTCTTCTTTCTGTCATCCCTATGACAATGTGTTTTCCTCGGTCAGGTCTTATTTCCATCAAACCTTTTTTACGATGTGTTTTCTTCGGTTAAGCTACTTTCCGTCAAACCCCTTTGACGATGTGCTTCGTTTGGTTGAGTCTTCTTTCCGTCAAACCCCTTTGACGATGTGTCTACTCGGTTCGAGTATTCTTTGGGTTCCATCCTCTTTCCGTCAAACCCTTTTGACGATGTGGTTCTCTGGGTAGTTGTTTTTCCGTCAAATTCCTTTGACGACGTGTGAATAGGCTCCAATAATATTTTCTCTCCTCGCGGTTTGCAAATTTCCGGGTCCTTTTTGTATTTAATCATCTTCTACCTTGAATGTCTGAAAGTTGTTGCTATCATCCTTTCAGGTCCAAGTCGATTGAAAAGGGGCAGCTGTAGAACCCCAAAATTTGCCCTACCTTTTTCAACCTTTTTCTGGCTTTCGCTTCGCATTCATTCTGCATTTTTCATTAGGTCATAACTCATAATCATATCATCGCATTGGTTTTCTGAGACATGAGATCGAAGAGTTTTTCATGCTATTGGTATTTTCCTATTCAGAGGTTCATCAAGATCCAGGGTTGTTGTATTCAGACGTTCACCAGGTTTCAGGGTGTACATCAACAAGGGTCATGGTTTCTCCTTCTTGGTTGAGTTTGTAGACAGTCATCAATTGAAGATTGTGAGATTAGGGGTTCATGTCAAGGATATCAGTGGTCATCAGGACAAGGCATCTGTGGATTGATTTAAAGAGCGTTGGGTCACATTCGATTGAGCTTACTGGTTGATATTTTGGAATTCATTGAAGAAAGAAGTTGGTGTGGATTGGGAATTTGGTTGGAATTAGACATGGCATTAGTAGTCGTGCGGGCTATTTGGAATTCGAAATACAAAGTCATCATAAACCATTATCCCTTGTTGTTAATCCAATTAACCATTCTTTTTTTAGAGTCATTAACCCATTTTTAATCCAATTTTAACCCATATCCAAACCCAACCCATTTTTAAACCCAAATTCTATCCAGATATCCAATTGTCCATATAGGGATCCATATCCATTTTTAAACCTACATTTCATAAATATCAATTTCCTTTTTTACTATTTTAGTCCATTCTTTCTAAGCCATATCCATTTAATATCCATTTTCATTAATTCCAAGTTTTATATCCATATCCATTCAAAATTCATATCCAAACTCATTATGTTTTTTTAATCCATTTATAATCAAAATCCAAGTTGCTAAACTAATCACCCATTGTCATTCAAACCACTTAACCTTTCTTAAATCCATATCCAAATGCCATTTTGATGCTGGAAGGTCCCATGGAAAACTTGAGGATGGGAAACCGTGATTCCAAATGTGGCTAAGTTTTTCTCTCATATTAACCCAAATGTCACACGTACCGCTGAACCATTTGTTATTTTGATGGCCAATTTGTTAAAGCTACAATAGCCAACTTGGTATCTCCCAACAAGATTCTGCTTGTCATTACTTTTACTCAGACCACGCCTGCCATTAGCTTTTATAGTGCAAGGAAGCAAATTCGAGAATCAGTGACTGGGAAGCTGTATGGAGATGCTATGGGCGCTATGCTTTTCTCATAAAGAAAGAGAATCATAAAATTCATAGGAAATTATCATAATCAGCGACTGGTTCACATTAATAACAGACCCCACATCCTTACACTTAGAAAACTAGCAGAAAAACTACTCAGAAAAATAGCAGTACAATACAAGCTCACATCAGCAGAAAGAAAAAGGAAATTAACTGCATAAAATGGATTCACACATTGGAAAAGTGATATTAAAAATACACAGTTCCAATACATAAGCAAAAATGCAGACTGATAAGAAAGAAGAAAAAAACTCAGGACAGAGCTCAATTAGGAAAGGAATATCACGATTTTCATAACAGAAAATTCAAAATTCAAAAACCAATTTTACAACCCAAAAATCCTAACAGACAACTCCAACAAACTCTAACTGAATTTCAACATAAAATCCTATTCTACCCTTCCCAATTTCTGGTATAAAAGTGGTTCAGCAACAGAACCTTTGTCTTCTTCACCATTTTTTCATCAATCTTCATTCTCCCTGAAATTTCTTCCATCTTCTTTAACCTCCAATTTCCCTCTGCAATTTCTTGAATTCAGTTCATCTCCAACCATAAAAAACACTCTGCAAGCCAGAGATACAGAACATCAATATTCAGTCTCATCGCGCCGTAATAAAATCTGATCAAAAACTCCTGCAACAACAGATCAACCTCAACGAATTTCATCAACCAGAATCAACACAACACCGAAAATAGAAGAAGTGAATAAAGAGAAGAAGAAAATCGAAACACAACCTCCAACGACAACGATTTGAACGCAGAAACAAAGAAGAGAAAAATTGACATCAACGAAAATGAGATTTATACCTAAATCGAATTTGTCGCGTCGTCATCGCACTTGAAGTGCCATCGGAGCGACTCTGATAGGTACGTATTAATTTCTTTATTTTTCCGTGTGTACTGCGATTTCGTTTCGAATTGATTGGTGAATTTCTGAACCTTCTCTCCGTATTAAGTTGTTGAGGTTCTCACTCCGCCGTTGCCGGCAAATGGCCATGGCGCGGAGGAGATTTCTTTATTGACTTGTATCCGACGGAGATGATGAAGGCGATGTTGCGAAAGAAGAGCGAACGTGCCGGAACGATGTGTGCGATGCGATTCGCTGAGATGGTGAGAGAGGAATGTTGTGACGGAGAAGCTGAGAACGTCGCCTTTGGTGCAATTTGTGAGCAAGTTGTTGGAAGTTTGGTGAGTCTTTCCCTTCCGTCGCCGCCGGAGGTGAGATACGGCACGGTGTTTTTCCGGAGAGGTTCGAGAGGAGAGTTAAGAGGTTAAGCGAGTAAGATAAGGCCAAGATCGAAGGCGATGGCGGAGTGGTGAAGAGAGGCGAATGGAGGTGGTTGTGAAGCTCGATCGAAAGTTGAGGGAGATGACCGATTTGGAGAAGAATGTCGCCACGGTACGATTGAGAAGGTGGGCGTGGTGCGAAGAGGTTGAAGAAGACGATGCGTTGACGAGAGAGAGTGTTAACGGAGGGAGACGCCGTTGATTTGAGTAGAGGACGGAGAATTATAGAGGGACGGGCAAAGAAGTTGCGGCGTGGTTTAAGGACAGGGGAGATGATGTTGTGTTATTCGGTTTTCTTCTGTGCTTGGCAATGGTATGGGCTTCGGAGCCCATTGGGTTTTCTCTTCGCACCCTTGAAACACTATCCGTACCCCCCCTCTTTTGGCTTAAAGTTCTTGGGCCTAACATAAGGCCCTGCGCTTGATTTTATAACCACACTCCCGTGAACACTCCGCACCCCCCTCTGATCCTGTCACGAGTTATTTGGGCCTCAGGCCTCAAGCCCAACGCCTGAACTCATGTTTACACCATCAGAATACTATCCGCACCTCCTCTTGGCTAATTGATTTTATTGGGCTTTAGCCTAGCAAGCCTGTGCGCCTGGATGCTATTTTCACCACCTTTTACCTACTGCTGCACCCTTGTTTTCCTTGATTTGTTTTGTTTTTTGTATATTGTTTTTATTAATTGAGTTTTAGGTTAATTGTTTTAATTAGTTTAGTTTAGAATAATTAGATTAACTATTAATTTTGGAATTAGAATTAGAAGTTAGTTTTAATATTAGTTTTTAATTCTAGAATTAATGTTAGGATTAATTTTCTTTAGATTTAGTTTTAGAATTAGATTAGAAATTAATTTGAATTAACACTAGGTTTAGATATTAATTTTAGGTTAATTGTTGACTAACTTTTAATCTTGATTTTAGTTAGCATTTTAATTCTAACTTGGTTATTCTTAATTAATCTTGATTTTGATGCATATTTTGATTAATTGCTGATTAAATATTTGACTTGTCTCTTGCTTGATTTTATTTTGTGATTGCGTAGCTTCGTGTTTACTTGCTGGTTACTCTATATTCGCATGCTCCCTTAAGGCTCCTAGTCCGACTTAATTTCTGATTAAGCTCGGAGTAGGATAGACATTAAGCTAGCAATCCAAGCATGTTAACTTGTAGGGTTTAGATTCCCTTTGGACCTTCCGAGTGTCCTTTCCCTTTTCTCTCGCACCCATGCGATTGAGACTAGTTAGACTCCTCTCCTTTCTCTCGCACCCCTGCGATCGAGACTGCTTCCTTTCTTCCATAGTAGCGTGAAATACGGATGCTCTGATTCCTTTATCTTTTCAGATTGAGGATACGTAGGCACGAGATGCGATATCTCGGCGAGCACACTAACAACTAACTTCCCTTTTCTCTCGCACCCGTGCGATCGAGACGAATCACCTAGCACACTAACAACTAACTTCCATTTTCTCTTACAACTTTGAGTCATCTCTTGTCATCTCCCTTAATCAACTCATAAAGGATGCGTCATTTCCGTTCTACCGCAAATAGGTAAACGCGTAAGACTCCCACGCCGAGCGGCAACACCTAAACTGCTGGAACGCGAACGTTGGCGTACTCCACCTAAATGACAAACAAAGCAAAGTCATCCCTAGTGAGGGAAACTACGTCGCTCTGATTCTCGCGTGCGAGCGGGATACGTAGGCAGGAGATCGTGCGATATATCTCCGAGCATAATCCTTTCACCCTTTCCCCAATCAGTATCCCGAACTACGTTGACCCTGACTTTCCCATTGCACAAAGGGAATACGTAGGCCTAGGATGCGATGTCCTATCGAGTCACTTCTTTTTCTTTTATTCCTCGTTCCTTCGTTCTCTTCCGTTCCCGTTCCTTCTCGTTTCCAGCAGCAGTGGAGCTCCAGATGACGACACCCTTTGATCGATAACAACAAGCGTGGATCCCATCGAGTACGATGGACGCGTGGGGGTGCTAATACCTTCCCCTCGTGTAACCGACTCCCTTACCCATTTCTCTTGGTCGCGAGACCATGTTCTTTCCTTTCCCTCAGGTTTACGCAGTGTTTCCTTTCCCTCTCTTGGGATAAATACACATTGCTGGCGACTCTGTTTTCCGCTCCACTTTCGCGTTTGTACTTGGATGAAAATCCCGGGAGCGACAGATATAAATGAATATAGACAGATTGGATGCTTTCCAATATCTTGAAAATTTAATCTTCTCTTTCAATGAACAATTCAATAATATATAAGCATTGAGTGCTCAATGTTTTGTGAAACTTTTTCTGAATGTATAAAAATTATGCAGTAAAAGTTTCTGAGTCATTTTTGTATGAACACTTGAAAAACAAGTAAGAATTTTTTTAAAATATTTTTTTAAAGAGATGATTTTGATTCACACAAAAATTATGATTTTATAGTATTCATGAAACCTCTAAAAATTATGAAAATTTTTAGAAAAATATCCATATTAAATTGGTATTGATTTGTAAAAGGTATGATGAATGTGTGCAAGGAAAAATGTATGACAATGATTCATAATTTTTCCACAAGTTACAGAGGTAAACATATTTACCAAAAGAGGAAAACATATTTACCTTCCTTGCGACGTACAAAAATTTGAAATTGTGCACTAGGTAAATCGATTCTCTAATGAGGGAAACATATTTACCTTCTCAATTTTCGCTAAATTGTTTTGGCGAGAGAACGTAAACAGATTTATATATATAGGTAAATCGATTTACCTAGTCAAAATTTAAAATTTTGACAAAGTAAAAAAAGCTTTTGAATGTGAAACATGAAACAAAGTTATGGAAAACTTAGAAGAGTTTAGATGAAAGTTTGTGAGCACCTAAAGCTTATAAACCACGAATTGTATATTGTACATTGGTTTATGATCTAATTTTATTGAAATCCAAAATCTTATGCAAACTTGATACATTGATTCCAGTATCTTTCTTCTTTGATCTTTCTTCTAAGATACAAGTTTTAATATATTCTTCACAATCTCTCCATTTTTTATAATGACAAAATATATTGATAGGAAGATTTTGCTTGACACTTGATTTCTCCTCCTATCTTGTATATCCCACCTATCTTGCATATCTCCCCCCTTTCTTTTTTAATTTATTTTATGATGTCTTTGATATCTCGAAAAACAACAAAAATAACCATCTCTCTTCTCATTTTTTTTGACATTATCAAAAAGAAAAAGAATAAAATCCAAAGAAGTATAATAATATAAGGGAAATGATATATTAAATATAAAAGAATTTATCTTCTACCCCATATATGATTTTATGTCAACCTTTTTCAAATCACCTTTAATCCAATGAAGCATTCTACCATATCATATGGTCTTGTATCTTGAAATACCAATCTTGAACTGACAATACTAGCATATGATCTTCAAGTACCTACAAAACAATTAATAGTACTTTTTAGGTGCCAAATATTCTTTGGATCCACTTGGGTTAGATTCCTTCCTCACCCAAAATACTCACCATAAGGAACACCATAATTTTTTATGTAGCAAGTATTAGAAGTAAGTCATTTTGTATTACAATAAAAACAAGTAGGTCTAAAAACATGATTCCTTTTATTGACATAAAAGTTATTTTTTCTATCATAAGGCCTTTTATGATGATTTTCAACATGCATTTTCTTTGATTCCTTATTGTTGAATTTGCTAGTAGCCTTTACAAAATAGTTTGACTCGTACTAGGTTTATCAAAATTAGAAAAGCCAAGTCTACATTTATTAGATGAAAATTTTTTACTACTTAACACATTTTCTAAAACAATTTGACATTTTTCATATTTCTTAATCACTTGGTTTAATTGAACAGGTTTAGATTTATGATTGTGACATTTAGTACATGTAGAATTTTTGAATTCTTCTAATTCCACTTTTGTGTCATTAGCCATACATTCTAGTTTTAAAATAATTTTCTTTTGAATTGAGCATTGTTTAGAAAATTTTAAAAATTCTTCATGTAATTCATGAAAAGTATTTTTGTAATTTTACATATGAAAATCTATCATCAATTTTAGAATCACTAACCTCATATTCTTCATCACTTGAATTACGTGATGTCATCAATGCACTACTACAAATAAGACTTTTTATAATGAAAGTTTCACATCGATCATTCAAAAACGGAAGGAATATATCCTGAGAGCGCTATTTTTTATTTTATTAAAAACGATTTCTCTCGGTTTTAATGAAACACTGAGGTAATATATATATATATATATATATATATATATATATATATATATATATATATATATATATATATATATATATGAAGTGACGCCGCTTCGAATTCTAGGTACTTAATTTTATATTATTTTTACTTTTATGATTTATTTAGTATTTATCACTTTGCGCCTTTTCAGCTACCCTTTTTTTCATTGTTAAGCTCTCTATCTTTTTTTTTAATTTCTGTTAACCTCAGTTACATGTACCAACTGGAAGTTAATATATTGTGTTAATATTTATTAATTATTTTTTCAAAAGCATCTTTTATTTTTTTATTTTATGAACCCATATACCTCATTTTCTTTGAAAATCTATGTGAAAGATATTTTAATTGAGTTCCTAGAATATTGCGCTATAACGTGTTTGCTTTTTATTTTATTTTTAATTAATTAATACACATCAGTTTTCTCTTAAAAACCGACATGAGATTGTTTTGCATGAAATACTTCAAAGAACTAGCTATAACTTTTCATTTACCTATCAATGATCTAAATTCATCGTCATTCTTTATGCAGAAACCCTAGGCGATTTTCATCATATCTCTCTCATCAAGACTCTTCCAACTGTTGGCGATTTTCATAGTCACTCTCATCAAAACACGAACATCATCTCTATTTTCCACCTTAACTGAATCTTTGTCATCACGTTTTGAGGTACTTCTTTATCACGTTTTTGTTTATAACACTGAAATGGTTTATTATTACTGAAATGGTTTAGTATCACGGAAATGGTTTCTCTTGATCATTATTTTTTTATCTTGTTTATATCACATCAGCCATGGCCTAACTACATTAGTTTTTCATATGCATGATTGTTAGTATCATTGAAATGGCAACCAACTCCTATACAACATCAGTGACTCACCTGAAAGATGTTGGTGTCTCGATGAATTCAACCTCCACGACTCATAAAACTACCTCTATAAATAGAAATCGTAAAATAAAAACTAGATGTGCCACAATGTATACCAAGGTGCAAAAAGCCCACAAAACGATATTCGCAACCCGGTTAGAGTTGATGTTGCAATCGGCAAGGCCTATGGTGAACATGCTGAGGATTTTATGGGCTACATTGCGTTAAAAGGTAGAAGTAAAATGAGTATTTTGTTGTATAGTTAGCACGACGTTGAGGATGATTTGAAAAACAGCTTATGGACCGATATTACGGTATTTATATTAAATTTCATGTTTTGTTTTAAAAGTATGTATGATCATTTAAATTTTTGCTTATTACTGATAACAACTCTATTGTATAAACATAGGAAGTGTTTAATGTTAGTACGGATGATAGTAAGGTTAAAAAGAAGGTGCTTACATATGTTGGTGAACGTTGGAGAGGCTTTAAGACACAACTCACCCATGATTATATCACTCAACCAACAACTGAAAGTATAGAAAAGCCTCCATACGCGATGTATTCATATATTGATAAGGATTGTTGGGAGGAATTTATGAAGTCTCATACCACTCCCTAATTCTTGGCTAAGAGCAAAAAAGGAAAGCTTAATTTATCTAGAAATCTTTATCCTCATAAATTGTCTCGTGGAGGATATGACAAACTTGAAAAGAAGATGATTGAAAAAAACAAAGGGAATAAGAGTTGGGTGATTCTATAAGCCTTGATCGCACTCCATCTCCACCATCATGCCATGAGAAATGGAAGAGGGCATGTCAAAGAAAAAACGGTGAGTTCACATCAGAGGCTACACGTGAAGTGGCTGAAAAAATTGTAAGTAGATTCTTTTTTTCAACAATATTATTTATTTTGTTTAAATTAACTTGTTAACGATTAAATTTTATATGTGATGTGGGATGTATTGGTTGAACAATCCAAAGCAGGCTTTTTGATTCCAAAAGATTGTCATGAAATCTTTGTTGAAGTGATTAGAACTGAGGAGCATCCTGGGCGTGTTCGTGGTCTTGGAAGAGGCTTTGGCTTCAAGATTTTTTTGGATGATCTCAATCAACTAGAGTAGTACAAAATAAGTAAGAGATTGAAGAAATAATTGTTGTTAAGTTGGTGGTGGAAAGGGAGAAGTGGATCAGGAGAAACGTCGGAGGGTACAGACTGAGGAGCGGGAGAGGGTGTTGCAGAAGGAGACTGAGAGGTTGTTGCAGCAAGTGCGGGAGTGGGACCAGAAGGAGCAAGAGGAGCGAGAGAGGTTGGCTGAGGTGGAGTGAAAGAAGGTGAATGATGAGGAGTATGATAGGTTATCCCAAAAATGTACCTGCGATGTGCTTGAGGTATAAGCTAAAAAAATTGTTGTACGTTGTTGTTATTATTGTTTATGTTTTAATTTTTATATTGTATTTATGTTATTTTTATGATGCAGAGATTGAGTTTAATGGGTTTACTCAACCAAACAAATTCAAATTAGTTGGAGATTCAACAAAAAGTAATGGGTGGTACAAGTACAAAAGAAAGTTATTCTGTTCACCGGGACAATATTGAAACCACACCACAACAAGTATATAACATTGATAGACTAAAACGATTGTAGAGAGTATTCTAGATATCTTCCAGAATATTCAATTAAGTCACGTTCCAGGTCAGTTTTACGTACTTATTAAGTCTACTATTAAGGATTTTTTGAAGGGGGTGAATGTCTAGACGTTACCATATTATAATTGTGGCGCTCATAAGTATTAAGGATTTACATACTTCCTAAGTCTACTATTAAGGATTTTTACGCTGATCATTTCTATTTTTATATTCATACGTTCTTGTACTTTAACAATAAATATTTGACTCTTGCAGGTACTTGTATGACATGTGTGTTGAAAGGGGTTTAAGACAGTATTTTATCATAGATTCAAATCCCATTAGCATTCATGAAGGTACGGTAGAAAACACTATCAAGGTTTACTTACAAGACGGGTTTATAGAAGAGAAGAAAACACTACTACAAAATACACATTCGGTAACATAATATTACCACGGTCATTCCGTCCACCGATGTAATATATGAAACTAGATGCGCCTAATGCTTATTTATTTTTTTGAAAGTCATTTTATCACGGTTGATAGACACAACCGTGGTGATAGAGTGAGTTGTACATGGTTTGAATCCTGGCATCTACATTTTTCTATTTTTCCTATTACAAAAAGTGTGTGTCTTTTAAATTCATAAATAAATAAATAAGTAAAGATTATTTAATCACATATTTAAAATGCAACCGTTGTAATATATTTTGTACAATCTTTGCACTTCCCTAAAGAGAGAAATGCTCTTCCCAACTATAATGATGATTGAAAATTTTCTTCAGTTTTCAAGCTGGTCACAATGTCATTCAAGAATATCAACCATTGGAAGTAATCATTTCAAGCATTAAATTATCAGATCTTTCATCTTCAACTTCTTCTATAAAGGAACGGTTTCATATGATGAATTTCCACTTCTTCAAAACTATTCTTCTTAACAACATATAGCAACATGAGTTCTCCATCTGAAAATGTGCTCGAACTGCAGTAAAGCGGCAAGAAGCAAAAATTTAGTTTTGGAAGGATTCCCTCAGGGATTTATATCGTCTCCACAAGGATCGGTGAGAGGGAAAGAATGTCGTTCAACAGTCTCTACGTTTTTAAGCTTGTGGTTACAAAATGGTTGAAAAGATCAAAGGTACAAAAAATAAAGGCAGAAAATATAAAGGCGAAAATATAAAGTAAAGACTTAAAATATAAATGGAGCCTTGTTAGGACTAGATCTTATCAATTGATAACACATGCATTCTTCTAACTAGTTAAACACAAATCAATCATTTGTCTGATATCCTCATATATCACCCACAACTTAGGTTATGTCTAACGCAAAGTCGAAAGAACAACCATATTACCTCATTGATGATGTCTCATGCAACTCAACAATACATAGCATTAAAAACTGATACTCATGCAAATGCTAAGCCTATATCTATGTCTAGAATCAAGAACCTAACATGTATCCAAAGATGACACCCATATCAGATTCATGATTGATTCATAAAAAACAACATGATCAGAATATGTACATATGCTTAACCCTTTTTACATGGATTCAACTAATTTTCCAAATGTAAGTGAACATAGTTTTTCATCTCTATTATCACGTATCCTCACAATATCGTATTAATCCTACTCATGCTACTAATCAACACAATAAAATCAAAGATACAAGTGAATATCAACTTACAAGACCATGTCAAAAGTTTTCTCATTGATCGATGAATTTCTAAGATCAAAGATTTGAAAAAGGTTTTGTCAAAACCCACAAATAAGAAATCAAAGACAACATCAATATTGAATCCAAACTAGTTCACAAACATATATTAGATGAAATATATAAGGTTTCAAAATATTACATCCAAACCAAACAAGAGATCAAAGCTCTTACCTTCCACCCCTTAGGGTTTGTGTTTCTCTCTTTAAAAGATATTTGAAATGAAGAGAGATAAAGTTTTGATCCCAAAAAGTACAAGTTATGTTCCAAAAAGTGAAAAGAAGTACTTAAATAGTATTTACAAAAATTTTCCTGTTCACGTAGAGAACACCCTATTCGCCCAACGAAGACTACTTTTGGGCACTTCAAGTGCTTCAGGAACAGTTAAACCGCCCTTGGAAAACATCTGAGTTTGTTGTACGAGTACTTCTTCGCATAGTGCACCTCTTCGCTACAGATTCTCCAGCGAACTTTGGGTAATTTTCCTACCGCCTCTAATCTAGACTGATTCGTTGGGGCTTCGCCAGGACCTCGCACTGCGAGCATTCGCCTTCACCTCGCTGGTGCTCGCTCAACAAACGTGCTAATTCCTCTTTAATTCTTTGGCTTCCTTGTCCAATCCTCTATGTCTTAATCATTGATGTTTTATGTTTAATTTCTGTACAATAAAACACACACCAAAGAATCCAAAGGTATTTGCAATATAATTGAAGAATCACACAAGAACAAGAATTAAATTTATTAAACCATGAGAATTGAGTTGAAAAATGCCAAGAGAGATGGTTCATTTTAATTCAAAATTTGCACTGAACAAATTCTCCCCAACTAGATTTTTGCCTGTCCTCAAGCAAAGTACGCCCTTCATGAAAGCAAGAGAGATTTGCTAAAAAAAAAGAGGATTTGCTAAAGCTTAAGATTCAACCAAGAAAGGATTCATGGTTCAAATTCAAACAAGAGAGATTTTCTCAAATAAGAGGAGTTGCTCAAACATGAGAATGCGCACAAGCAATGTTCACCACTTAATAGAATCGAACAATGATAAAGAATTTAGTTTTTAAACAAATATCATTCAATGTTTCAATTAACAACTAAATTCTCATGCTTGAATCACTCTAACACTCCTCTTCAAAATAATAATGAAGAAATTAACGTGTTTGCAACCACGGGGAAATTTCACTCACCTGACAAACAATTCTAATAACAATCTAATTCATACATTCATCTAATCAATCAAAAATGAAATTATGGAAGCAAGAAGATCACTAAGGGCTTGAAAGGTTGTAGCTTGGTTATGATCATAACAAAGGGATATATCTAAGGCCATGAAATCAAAGTTGCCAATGCATAAGAAACATTCACTATACATGGTATTTACACATCACAACTTCATTCACCACTTTCTTTCCTCTATTGTAAACCTTCTCAAACTTCCTTTTGCACAATTATTTCATTCTCTATTTTTATTTTTCAAACAAGCATTCTTTTTCTTTTATTTTTCACATTCATATTCACACTTTTTCTTTTCATGCTTTCTTGAAATTTTTCAAAATTTTTAGCAACCTACCATTTTTATTTTCGTTCTCCCCAACTAGAATTCAACTAAACCTCAACTGAATGCCCCTTACTTTTTATGGCAAGGAAATCAATTTTAAACAATGTTCAAAGGTTTAAGAATTTTTTTTAGAATCTCACATAATTCAATGATGAACTAAACTTTCAAATTATGTACATAAACCAAGTTCATCACTAAAATGAGATCCAAACTGTTTAGGCTCAAAGGGGTTAACGAATTCTTACTACTCACGAGTAAGTTACTTTTGGATACGGTTGTGCTTAATATAAACAAATGCCTTGATCATTTATAATGCTTCCAAAAATCACAATAATCAAAAGATTAAGCATGAATCAAACGAATTAAACAAAGTTATCAGTCATCATAGCATATAGTAAACAATGGAGATTTCTCACAATTTGTGGCTTTTGGACCTAAGTGAAACAAGCATTTGCAAAATGAAACAAAAATACACATTTGCACAAAGCAAAACATTCTTAAATCATTCTAACATTCTATAAAGCGGTACAACTTACCTTGCTTGCATTCATCACACTCAACATCGTACCATCGCCATCCAAACTTGTGAAAATCTTCATTGAATACTTTTATACAAATAGAAACCAATCTAGAAGAAGTTCTCATCATTCATCTCTAATCAACACTAGAAAAAATGTAAAATGGAACAAGCATATATACAATATAAATAATAGTACAAAGCTAAATAATATATAAACTATTACAATGCACTTCAGTATCTAAACACCAATCCTCGGCAACAACGCCCTTTTGTTCGAACTGCAGTAAAGCGGCAAGAAGCAAATATTTAGTTTTGGAAGGATTCCCTCAAGGATTTATATGTCTCCACAGGGATCAATGTGAGAGAAAGAATGTCGTTCAACAATCTCTACATTTCTAAGCTTGTGGTTACAAAATGGTTGAAAAGATCAAAGGTACCAAAAATATAGGTAGAAAATATAAAGGAGAAAAAATAAAGTAATGACTTAAAATATAAACGGAGCCTTGTTGGGATTGGATCTCATCAATTGATAACACATGTATTCTTCTAACCAGTTAAACACGCATCAATAATTCATCTGATATCGTCATGTATCACCCACAACTAAGGTTATGTCTAACGCAAAATTAAAAGGACAACCATATTGCCTCATTGGTGATGTCTCATGTAACTTAATAACATAGAGCATTAAGAACAGATACTCATGCAAATGCTAAGCCAAAATCTATGTCCAGAATCTAGAACCTAACACGTATCCTAAGATGACACCCATATCAGATTCATGATTGATTATCAAAAGACACCATGATAAGAATATGTACATACGCTTAACCCTTTTTACATGCATTCAACTAATATGCCAAATGTAAGTGAACATAGTTTTTCATCTCTATTATCACGTATCCTCACAATATCATATTAATCCTACTCATGCTACTAATCAACACAATAAAATCAAAGATACAAGTGAATATCAACTTACAAGACCATGTCAAAATTTTTCTCATTTATCGATGAATATCTAAGATCTAAGATTTGAAAAAGGTTTCGTCAAAACCCACAAATAAGAAATCAAACACAACATCAATATTGAATCCAAACTAGTTCACAAACATATATTAGATGAAATACATAAGGTATTGAAATATTACATCCAAACCAAACGAGAGATCGAAGCTCTTACCTTCTTCCCCTTAGGGTTTGTGTTTCTTTCTCTAAAAGATATTTGAAATGAATAGAGGTAGAGTTCTGATCCCAAAAAATACAAGTTATGTTCAAAAAAATGAAAAAAAAAGTACTTAAATAGTATTTACAAAATTTGTCCTGTTCACCTAGAGAACACCCTATTCGCCCAACGAAGACTACTTTTGGGCACTTCAAGTGCTTCAGGAACACTTAAACCGCCCTTGGAAAACATCTGAGTTTCTTGTGCGAACACTTCTTCGCATAGCGAACCTCTTCGCTAAAGATTATCCCGCGAAATTTGGGTCCTTTTCCTACTACCTCTAATCTGGAATGGTTCGCTGGGGCTTCTCCAGGACCTCGCACTACGAGCATTCACCTTCACCTCGCTGGTGCTCACTCAGCAAACATGTTGATTCCTCTTCAATTCTTTGGCTTCTTTGTCCAATCCTCTGTGTCTTTATCATTGATGTTTTATGCCTAATATTTGCACAATAAAACACACATCAAAGAATTCAAATCTATTTGCAATATAATTGAAAAATCACACATGAACAAGAATTAAATTTATTAAAACATGAGAATTGAGTTGAAAAATCCCAAGAAAGATGGTTCATTTTAATTCAAAATTTGCACTTAACAAACTCTCCCCAACTAGACTTTTGTCTGTCCTCAAGCAAAGTATGCCCCTCATGAAAGCAAGAGATATTTTCTAAAAAAAAAAGAGGATTTCCTCAAGTATAAGATTCAACCAAGAAAGGATTAACGGTTCAAATTCAAACAAGACAGATTTGCTCAAATTAAAGGATTTGCTCAAACATGAGAATGCGCACAAACAATGTTCACCACTTAATAGAACTGAACAATGATTAAGAATTTAATTATTAAACAAATATCATTCAATGTGTCAATTAACAACTAAATTCTCATGATTGAATCACTCTAACACTTATCTTCAAAATAAGAATGAAGAAATTAACGCGTTTGCAACCACGGGGAAATTTCACTCACCTAACAAACAATTCTAATAACAATCTAATTCATACATTCATCTAATCAATCAATAATGAAATTATGGAAGCAAGAAGTTCACTAAGGGCTTGAAAGGTTGTAGCTTGGTTAGGTTCACAACAAAGGGACATATCTAAGGCCATGGAATCAAAGTTTCCAATGCATAAGAAACAATCACTATACATGGTATTTACACATCACAGATTCATTCACCACTTTCTTTCCTCTATTGCAAACCTTCTCAAACATCCTTTTGCACAGTTATTTCATTATCTATTTTTCTTTTTCAAACAAGCATTCTTTTTCTTTTATTTTTCACATTCATATTCACACTTTTTCTTTTCACGCTTGCTTGAAATTTTTCAAAATTTTTAGCAAGCTACAATTTTTATTTTCTTTCTCCCCAACTTGAATTCAACTAAATCTCAACTGAATGCTCCGTACTTTTTATGGCAAGGAAATCAATTTTAAACAATATTCAAAGGTTCAAGAATTTTTTTTTGAATCTCACAAAATTCAATGATGAAATAAACTTTCAAATTATGTACATAAACCAAGTTCATCACTAAAATGAGATCCAAACTATTTATGCTCAAAGGGGTTAACGAATTCTCACTACTCACGAGTAAGTTACTTTTGGATACGGTTGTGCTCAATATAAACAAATTCCTTGATCGTTCTAATGCTTCCAAAAATCACAATAATCAAAAGATTAAGCATAAATCAACCGAATTAAACAAAGTTATCAGTCATCCTAGCATATAGTAAACAATGGAGGTTTATCACAATTTGTGGCTTTTGCACCTAAGTGAAACAAGCATTCAAACAAAGTTGTAAAATGATACAAAAATACACATTTGCACAAAGCACAAAATTCTTAAATCATTCTAAAATTCTAAAAAGTGGTACAATTTACCTTGCTTGCATTCATCACACTAAGCATCCTACCATCGCCATCCAAACTTGTGAGAATCTTCAATAAATACTTTTACACAAATAACAACCAATATAGAAGAAGTTCTCATCATTCATCTCTAATCAACACTATAAAAACGTAAAACGAAACAAGCATATATACAATATAAACAACTGTATAAAGCTCAAAAATATATAAACTATTACAATGAACTTCAATATCTAAACACCAATCCTTGGCAACGATGCCATTTTGTTCGAACTGCAGTAAAACGGCAAGAAGCAAAAAATTAGTTTTGGAAGGATTCCCTCCAGGATTTATATCGTCTCCAAAGGGATCAATGCGAGGGAAAGAACGTCGTTCAACAGTCTCTACGTTTCTAAGTTTATGGTTACAAAATGATTGAAAAGATCAAAGGTACCAAAAATATAGACAGAAAATATAAAGGTGGAAAATATAAAGTAAAAACTTAAAATATAAACGGAACCTTGTTGGGATTGGATCTCATCAATTGATAACACATGCATTCTTCTAACCAGTTAAATGCACATCAATCATTCATCTAATATCCTCACGTATCACCCACAACTGAGGTCATGTCTAATGCAAAGTGGAGAGAACAACCATATTACCTCATTGGTGATGTCTCACGCAACTTAACAACACAGAGCATTAAGAACTGATACTTATGCAAATGCTAAGCCTAAATCTATGTCTTGAATCTAGAACCTAACAGGTATCCTAAGATGACACCCATATCAGATTCATGATTGATTCACAAAAAACACCATGATTAGAATATGTACATACCCTTAACCCTATTTATATGCATTCAACTAATTTGCCTAATGTAAGTGAACATAGTTTTTCATCTCTATTATCACGTATCCTAACAATACCGTATTAATCCTATTCATGCTACTAATCAACACAATAAAATTAAAGATACAAGTGAATATCAACTTACAAGACCATGTCAAATGTTTTATCATCGATAAATGAATATCTAAGATCTAAGATTTGAAAAAGGTTTTGTCAAAACCCACAAATAAGAAATCAAAGACAACATCAATATTGATTCCAAAGTAGTTCACAAACATATATTAGATGAAATACATAAGGTATCTAAGTATTATATCCAAACCAAACAAGAGATCGAAGCTTTTACCTTCCCCCTCTTAGGGTTTGTGTTTCTCTCTTTAAAAGATATTTGAAATGAAGAGAGATAAAGTTCTGATCCCAAAAAGTACAAGTTATGTTCTAAAAAGTGAAAAAAAATACGTAATTAGTATTTAAAAAATTTGTCCTGTTCACCAAGAGAACACCTTATTCGCCCAACTAAGACTATTTTTGGGCACTTCAAGTGCTTCAGGAACAGTTAAACCGCCCTTGGAAAACATCTGAGTTTGTTGTGCGAGCACTTCTTCGCATAGCGAACCTCTTCGCTAAAGAGTCTCCAGCGAACTTTGGGTCCTTTTCCTACCGCCTCTAACCTGGACTGGTTCGCTGGGGCTTTGCCAGGACCTCGCACTGCGAGCATTCGCCTTCACCTCGCTGGTGCTCGCTCAGCGAACATGCTGATTCCTCGTCAATTCTTTGGCTTCCTTGTCCAATCTTCTGTGTCTTAATCATTGATGTTTTATGCCTAATTTCTGCACGATAAAACACACATCAAAGAATCCAAAGGAATTTGTAATATAATTGAAGAATCACACAAGAACAAGAATTAAATTTACTAAAACATGAGAATTAAGTTGAAAAATGCCAAAAAAGATGGTTCAT
This sequence comes from Lathyrus tuberosus, assembly GCA_022829125.1. Classification (NCBI taxonomy): domain Eukaryota; kingdom Viridiplantae; phylum Streptophyta; class Magnoliopsida; order Fabales; family Fabaceae; genus Lathyrus; species Lathyrus tuberosus. The sequence goes on from JALAZF010000568.1 coordinate 1,689,206, forward strand.
TTTAATTCAAAATTTGCACTTAACAAACTCTCCCCAACTAGCTTTTTGCCTGTCCTCAAGCAAAGTATGCCCTTTATGAAAGCAAGAGAGATTTTCTAAAAAAAAAAAGAGGATTTGCTTAAGCTTAAGATTCAACCAAGAAAGGATTCACGGTTCAAATTCAAACAAGAGAGATTTTCTCAAATAAGAGGAGTTGCTCAAACATGAGAATGCGCACAAGCAATGTTCACCACTAAATAGAATCGAACAATGATAAAGAATTTATTTCTTAAACAAATCTCATTCAATGTTTCAATTAACAACAAAATTCTCATGCTTGAATCACTCTAACACTCCTCTTAAAAATAAGAATGAAGAAATTAACGCGTTTGCAACCACAGGGAAATTTCACTCACCTTACAAACAATTATAATAACAATCTAATGCATACATTCATCTAATCAATCAAAAATGAAATTATGGAAGCAAGAAGATCACTAAGGGCTTGAAAGGTTGTAGCTTGGTTAGGTTCGCAACAAAGGGACATATCTAAGGCCATGGAATCAAAGTTTCCAATGCATAAGAAACATTCATTATACATGGTATTTACACATCACAACTTCATTCATCACTTTCTTTCCTCTACTGCAAACCTTCTCAAACTTCCTTTTGCATAATTATTTCATTCTCTATTTTTCTTTTTCAAACAAGCATTCTTTTTCTTTTATTTTTCACATTCATATTCACACTTTTTCTTTTCATGCTTTCTTGAAATTTTTCAAACTTTTTAGTAACCTACCATTTTTATTTTTGTTTTCCCCAACTTGAATTCAACTAAACCTCAACTGAATGCTCCTTACTTTTTATGGCAAGGAAATCAATTTTAAACAATGATCAAAGGTTCAAGAAATTTTTTTAGAATCTCACAAAATTCAATGATGAACTAAACTTTCAAATTATGTACATAATCCAAGTTCATCACTAAAATAAGATCCAAACTATTTAGGCTCAAAGGGGTTAACGGATTCTCACTACTCACGGGTAAGTTACTTTTGGATACGGTTGTGCTCAATATAAACAAATGTCTTGATCATTTCTAATGTTTCCACAAAATCACAATAATCAAAAGATTACGCATGAATCAAACAAATTAAACAAAGCTATCATTCATCCTAGCATATAGTAAACAATGGAGGTTTCTTACAATTTGTGGCTTTTAGACCTAAGTGAAATAAGCATTCAAACAAAGTTGCAAAATGAAACAAAAATACACATTTGCACAAAGAACATAATTCTTAAATCATTCTAACATTCTATAAAGCGGTACAATTTACCTTGCTTGCATTCATCACACTCAACATCCTATCATCGCCATCCAAACTTGTGAGAATCTTCATTGAATACTTTTATACAAATAGTAACGAATCTAGAAAAAGTACTCATCATTCATCTCTAATCAACACAAGAAAAAACGTAAAAGGAAACAAGTATATATACAATATAAACAACTGTACAAAGCTCAAAAATATAGAAACTATTGCAATGCACTTCAATATCTAAACACCAATCCCTAGCAACGACGCCATCTTGTTCGAACTGCATAAAGTGGCAAGAAGCAAAAATTTAGTTTTGGAAGGATTCCCTCCAGGATTTATATCATCTCTACATGGACCAGTGCGAGGGAAAGAATGTCGTTCTACAGTCGCTACTTTTCTAAGCTTGTGGTTACAAAATGGTTGAAAAGATCAAAGGTACCAAAAATAAAGGCAGAAAATATAAAGGCGGAAAATATAAAGTAAAGACTTGAAATATAAACGGAGTCTTGTTGGGATTGGATCTCATCAATTGATAACACATGCATTCTTCTAACCAGTTAAACATAAATCAATCATTCGTCTGATATTCTCACGTATCACCCACAACCGAGGTTATGTCTAACGCAAAGTCGAGAGAACAACCATATTACCTCATTGGTGATGTCTCACGCAACTTAACAACACAGAGCATTAAGAACTGATACTCATGCAAATGCTATGCCTAAATATATGTCTAGAATCTAGAACCTAACAGGTATCCAAAGATGACATCCATATCAGATTCATGATTGATTCACATAAAACGCCATGATCAGAATATGTACATACGCTTAACCCTTTTTAAATGCATTCAACTAATTTGCCAAATGTAAGTGAACATAGTTTTTCATCTCTATTATCACGCATCCTCACAATATCGTATTGATCATACTTAAGCTACTCATGCTACTAATTAACACAATACAATCAAAGATACAAGTGAATATCAACTTACAAGACAATGTCAAAAATTTTCTCATTGATAGTTGAATATCTAAGATCTATGATTTGAAAAAGGTTTTGTCAAGACCTATAAATAAGAAATCAAATACAACATCAATATTTAATCCAAACTAGTTCACAAACATATATTAGATGAAATACATAAGGTATCAAAAGATTACATCCAACCCCAACAAAAGATCGAAGCTCTTACCTTCTCCCCTTTAGGGTTTGTGTTTCTCTCTCTAAAAGATATTTGAAATGAAGAGAGATAAAGTTATGATCCCAAAAAGTACAAGTTATGTTCTAAAAAGTTAAAAAGTACTTAAATAGTATTTACAAAATCTGTCCTGTTCGCCTACCAAACACCCTATTCGCCCAGCGAAGACTACTTTTGGGCACTTCAAGTGCCTTAGGAACAGTTAAAGCAGCCTTGGAAAATATCTGAGTTTGCTATGCGAGCACTTCTTTGCATAGGGAACCTCTTCGCTATAGATTCGCCCAACGAACTTTGGGTCCTTTTCCTTCCGTCTCTAATCTGGACTGCTTCGTTGGGGCTTCGCCAGGACCTCGCACTGCGAGCATTCGACTTCATCTCGTCGGTGCTTGCTCTGTGAACATGCTAATTCCTCTTCAATTCTTTGCTTCCTTGTTCAATCCTCTGTGTCTTAATCATGGATGTTTTATGCCTAATTTATGCACAATAACACACACATCAAAGAATCCAACGGTATTTGCAATATAATTGAAGAATCACACAAGAAAAAGAATTAAATATATTAAAACATGAGAATTGAGTTGAAAAATGCCAAGAAAGATGGTTCATTTTAAGTCAAAATTTGCACTTAACAAATGCTAACATAAATATCTCAACTAAAGTCACCATAATACAACACCATGATCAGCAGTCAACTGAGGGTTAGGAAGGCCAAGAAGAAGAAAAAGAAGAAGCTGAAGAAGAAGAAAAAGGTTCCTAGGAAGATTTGTTACTATGATTCTGACGAGGATAATGTGGAGAGAGTTATAGATTATGAAGATTCCTTTGCTGCTAGGGGTTATTGTTCCGACATTGACAAAATTATGTAATGAAATAATTTATGTACTCCGCCCTTTTGACCCTCTTAATGAAAATATTTATTATTGTTATATATACTCTTTCATTTATAAAATATTATTGTTTTACAAAAAAATAATACAAGTCAACAAAAATAAAAACAACAACCGCAACAGTATTGAAAAATAACAATAACAATAATTAATACCTTTCTAACAATTGGGTTCATAAATAAATAAATAAATTGTGATAGATTTAACCACGGTTTTACTAAGGAACTGTTGTAAAAGTGGTGTATTATATCACTGTTTTTCTTTCTAACCGTGATGAAATGTGATAATTTTTTTACTATATAAGCGAATGTATCTATCGTTCAGTACATAACAATCGTTTCTCTCAAATTAAAACCCTAACATATTTCACTCTTCTCTCTCATAACATAACCCTAACATCCATGTCACTCTTTAAACTTTCTTAAACCTTCAGATTCGTCCTCACCAATCGCTATGATACTCTTTATTCATATTTCAGGTACGTTCATTAAACTTATTCTTCGATTTCGTTTACATTTCTTGTTAAAAATGGGTTCTCATTTTTTTATTTGGTGAATGTTCTCATTTTTTCATATTCTTCTTCACCACCTTAACAAAGCGTGTACTTTGGCTATGATACATATGGGTTGTGTAGTTATGAAGAAAAATACAAGAAGTATGGAGCTATTGTGTTAACTTCATTCACCTTGCACTTCTTCTTCATAGTTTCATAAAAATAGATTAACATCACAATTTATTCGAGATCCACGATTAGTTTAAAAAAATGTGCTTTCTTTAAACATTACATAATATCTTATGTTGGTGTATGCTGTTGTATGTTGTTGTTGTTGTTGTTGTTGTTGTTGTTGTATGTTGCTATTGTTGTTCTTGAACCTTATTTTGTAGTATGTTGATAAATGTTGTTGTATGTTGTTGTTGTTGTTGTTGTTGATGTTGATTAATGTTTTAACAATTTAAAGAACAAAACATTACTAAGTCACAAGAAAGAAGCTACTTGTGACTTAGCAATGTTTTGTTCTTTAAATTCTCAAAACATTACAAAATATCTTGTGTTGTTGTATGAAGTTGAGTTTATTATATGCTATGTAGATTGCTTGTTTCACTAACCCTTCCATGAAAAATACATTTCATTTAAATTGAAATAGAAACTTATAATCTAAAAATTAAGTTGTATTTGAAAGCCAACTTATATTAATCAGTGTTTTCCGAATTGCATCTGTCTCATCATTCATCTTAGTCTGTTTAACATATAGAATGTGGGTCAATGATCTGATTCCTTCAACACACTCATATCTTATCTTATAGTTTAATTTGAATAACAATAATTTATTGATATTATTCAAATTAAACTAGAATATAAGGAATTGATGTGATGAAAGACTTAGACCATTAAAGCACATTCTGTATGTTAAACAGCATGAGATAAACGATGAGACGGATGCAATTCAGAAAATTGTGGCTTGTTTAAGTTAGCTTTCAAGAATAGTTTAATTTTAAGATTATATACTTCTTCATCAATTTGAATGTTTGTATGTTGTTGTGAGGTTTATTGAAAATCAAGCAATCTACATATTATATAATAAACCCTGAGTACTTTCAACAACTGTTATTTTTAATAACTATTATAAAATGTTATTTTCCTAAAGGTATATACCACCACAACTAGTTAAAGAAATCGTGATCATATATAGCGCACATTCAGGTTTTCTTCAACAATCGTAAGATCGTGATTGTAAGTTGCATGAATACAACCACACCATACGTAACAACAACATGTCATACGTGATGTTATCCCTTTTCCAACCGTTGTTGTATATGTTTTCCGTAGTAGTGAAGAATGTTATTTTGCCCCATTTTCCACGCGTAAGTATATATTAATCTGTATTTTCATTTACAAATCAATTTTATACATATTATTAATTTTTCTAAATGTTTATTCAGTAATCATTGGCAACTAATTATTATATGTCTGAGACAAAATAATATAGCTGTTGGAAGCGGTATAGCGGCAAGCAACAAAAGTTTTTGGAAGTATTTTTCCGGGAATTTATCGTGTCCACAGAGATCGGTGCTACTGAACTGTCGTTCGACAATTTAAATGTTATTGAGTTTGGGATAAAATGGTTTGAATAAAAGCAGAAAAGTAAGTATCAACATAAAAAGAATTCATTCTTCGGAGAAAATAAACTTATCAAGCATACATATAATCCACTCGTCACAAACATAAATTTATCGATCATTTTCACTCTACTACAATACTCGTCAAAATCATCCAGTATCGCTCACAACAGTGTCCATCTCTGGCACACTGAGCTGAGAAAGCAACCATATCACTCTCTTCGTCACTCTCGCGCACGAAGCCTCGAAACACATAAGGCATTAAGTTCCGCCACCATAAAGATTATTATCTAAATCTATCTCTAGCATCTAGACAATAGATATCCATCCTTAATCAAGATTCATGATGTTTATCTCTAACACAACACAAATCTAAACATAAATACAAAAAGATCAAGGAAGACATCAATAATGATTTGTAAAGCAGATTTTATATAATATTATGATCAACAAAGATATATATGTTCATAGTAACTATACAAACACCCAAAAAAATAGAAATTACAAAAAGAGAGAAAGAGAGATAAACCAAAACCTCCTGGTTGTCAACCCGATTGATGAAGATTCAAATCTGATTCTTCAAGATGCAAAATCCATGTGTTGTTATCAAGTTCTCTCATGAAGAAATGAAGTTTGATGGTGTGCGAGCAAAAAATACCCAAACCATCCCTAAAAATTGTGTTTTTACCCCTATTTATTGTTGTAATCATCGCAGACCCGCTTAGCCCGATTTTGGGCGCTAAGCGTGCCCTTATTAATGTTAAACCGCCTTAAAAGCCCGCTAAGCGCGGTCGGGTGCGCTTAGCCCGGTCTGCTCGGGAATGAAATATTTCTGCACTTGTTTTCTTCATAACTTTTGAACCGTACCTCCATTTTTCGCCCGGTTCGAAGCGTTGGAAAGCTTATTCAATGCTCCAATATCAATGCTTTAATACCTACAAAAATAAATGGAAAACAATTAAACTCAATGATATTTACACGATAACGCAATACATACACTATAAAGTAAAGTAAACGTATTTACAAACAAAGCGGGGTTTATTCAAACGATTTTAACAAAAAGTATCGATAAGTGCAACAAAACTTATATACAAAAATAGCTACAATTTGCACTTATCAATAGCTATGCTTTTCTCTATGAACAATCCCTTTATTAAATTTATATTAAACGTTTTGTGTGGGTAAGTGTTATTTTTTTCCTTTCAAATTTGACCTTTAGTTTTGAATAGTTTTTATGCGTGTTTAACTTTTACCGACATGTGTAGAGCGATGGAGGTATATAGTGCAATGAAACGTAATTTAATTGGTAAAAGGGCAAGGATTTTTACCCTAAAAGTAAGTATTCATTGTGCTTTTTGATATTCTTTTATTTGTGTGTATTATTGATAACTATGTTATACTAATTAGTAACATTATTTGTAGTCGAGAAGACAACCCGACAACTATTCTTGTGGATACTATGTTATGAAACATATGCACGATATTGTCATCAGACGTATTACAAATGGATTGACCAAGCGTAAGGTATTAGCCTAATTTATATACATGTAATTTATGTATATTTCTTAAGTTAATGTTGTTGTTGTTGTTGTTGTTAGTTTCCCATAATTTAAACTTTGTTCTAATTATAGGAGTTTAACGACAATACACCATTCTCACAAGAAGAGATAGATGATATCCAATCAATTTGGACTGGTGTCTTCTTATCATCTTGTCATGAAATTCAACAACAATAGTTTTTTAGTTATAAGTGGAATTTGTACATATAGAGATTTTGATATTTTCATGTGTTGATGACAACAATGTAAATTTGAACATTTGGTTTTGCTATAATGTAGATTTGTAATTTTGTATAAAAAAGAAATACCAATTTTGTTATATGTTTCTGATTTGGTATTCTGTAATAATTTTATAGTTTTTGCATGTGTACAAAATGATACAGGTATGCAAGTAAAATGAGAATCAAACCAAATTTATGTAGTATTAAAATTTGTTAAACTCCTCAGTTAAAGACAAAAACCGATGTACAAACATATCTTATTATGTCGACTATTTAATAAAACCGAGAGGTATGTTGCGCGCGCTAGTTAGATTGGAAAATAAAAATATGATGTTGTTTGAAATCGAACCCTTGACCTTTTGAATTTAAACCTCGGCTTTATAAACACCGGGGGGGGTAAAGTTCTCACTTTTCATGTCACCCTTCGTTACATGGCATTGTAACCGAGGTGAAATCTATTTCGCGTCTGACATGACATGTGTTATTTGTAGTAGTGATGCCTTGTTTGGATGATCTTCTTTTGAAGATGAACTAATTTCATAGTCATCTCATACTACTTATGTTATCTCTGGTCTTTTATCCTTCTTACTTTTGAATTTATTCTTGTTTTCAAGTATAGAGAATTCACTCTTGACATGTCTTCCTTTTTCACATTCAAAACATGTAACATTTTGTATTGGTGTTTCTTTCTTAATGATCTCCTTTTTTCTCTTGATTAATATTTTTTTATAATTTAATGTCTGAAAGTGGTTAATGTTATGTATTTTGATAATAAAATAGTAAAAATGATTAATAAGTTATAAGTAAAATAAATTGTTATCGACATATATTTTTGTAGTTAATAAAATAATCAAATTGATTAATTACATAATTTTATATTTGTGTTATAAAATAATTTTTTATAGTTTTATAAAAAATATAATATTATAAATAATATTTATTTATTTAAAATAATTATAAAAGAAAAACACTGTTCAACGTAGATGAACAATATCTGATTGAAATATTTCATTTCAATTTGTGTTTTAAAATGAGACGAAAATGATGGCACACATGAAACGACACACGCCAAAGGAAGCCTAAAATTGACACCCTTGTACGCAAGAACAGGAAAACGTCCTTGCCATAAAACCCAAGATGGATGAACAACAAAATTAATATGAACTAGACTTTACGTCTTTAACATGACAACAATGGGTCTAAAGTATTATAACTCCTTACGTTAAATAACATGGTACGATTTCAAACATGTTCTTGTCCCAAAACTTCAAGTAATCAAATCACGTTGATGTGAGGATCCGAGAATCATATTACGAATATGCGATTATTGGTACGTTAGGTAAGTTACAAAGTTGACCGTGAAAATATATTTTAATTTTTAGGTTTTCTTAATTTAGTTAATTTTAGCATAAATCTGTTGTTTCATGTGGACAAGAGGACGATGCCCATTAATTAATCTGAAAAATGCCATTAAAAAAATTAAATTGAAAAATATCTCTACAAATTTTATTCCTCTAATTCTTATTATATGTTGCTTTTTTAAAAAAAAATGTATCAAATTGTATTAGAGTACTAATGAATCATTAATATATTTTTATTATATTTTTAAATATTTATTATTATGTTTTCTTTAACATATCTAAATTTAACTTTTTATATGTTATTGATTAAGAATAATTTTATAAAATTCGTGATAATTTATGTTTCTAATGCTACAATAATTATATTTTTTAATATGGATGAAAATAGTAAAATGATTTATAATAAAAATAAAATAGAGGTAGTACTATTTTATTAAGTGCGGGGATGGAATTATGGTTCTCCTTATAATAATGTCATTTCTTCCCACTTCACAAATGAATATAACCATCCCGTTTTTATCTTTCTTACAAAAGACAACCAAATATTACACAGTTAGAGCGGACATAGTAGAGAGTGGAGTCGTCCAAAAAAAGTGGACTGAGTAGACATAGTAGGATAGGATCTACAATCTTAGTTCATCTTAGAAAAATGGCGACGGGACCGGACAAGTTTGACGAATATGCAACCTTAAAGTTTAAAATTGCAAAATTTATATTAATTAACGTCCGTATCGCAAAAGTCCGCACATAAACAGCACAAACATATTAGATGATACGAACTTAAAACTTTTGTCGCTCTGAAAAAAAAATGTGGGCAAAACTTACATGTTGAGCGGCCTGGCCTGATTTGCACCCAACTCTCCACCCTATCATCCAACTCTAAAAAATTAAGTCTTTACTTTGAATAGGTGAAGAAAGTTGTTTCGATCAAATCTTAAATATACATTTAAGATCTATTTAAAGTTGTATAAAATAGATAAACATATCTGTTAATGCATTATTTAAAAATCCAATGGAAACTTCAAAGCAATCTGTAGTTTTCTTAAATATGGATAAGCCTAAACCTTTTTTAATAATGCAAAGTACTTCACATTATTATATTTGAAAATAGGGTTGTACATTAGTTCACGATTGGTTCACGTATTCCTTTAACATACCTTCTAAGTTCAACATGATTGCACTATATATATGACACCACTTTTGAGTCTAATATCAACATCATATTCATTAGTTCCCTTGCTTGTGAAATTCCAAAAAACTCATATACTTATATACTTAAAACTCCTTTAAAGCGAAAGAAAAAAAAACATAAGAAAATGAAACTCATGAGCATTTCATTTTTGTTCAAGCTTTTGATACTTCAATATCTTTCAATTCAATGCCTTTCTGAAGAATTTGATTTCTTCTATTTTGTTCAACAGGTAAATCATGAGTTAAATAAAATTATAGTCATGAATATGTCTCGGTTACATATAGGAGCATCGAGCTTCATTGCAGATTCAAACATGCGTCCTGAACTCGTTTTCATATTGTATTGTTTGTTAATTATGTAGTGGCCAGGAGCATATTGTGACACCAAACAAAGCTGCTGTTATCCCAAAACCGGAAAACCAGCTGCAGATTTCGGCATTCATGGACTATGGCCTAACTACAACGATGGATCATGGCCTTCAAACTGTGATCCTGACAGTACTTTTGATAAATCTCAGGTATTCATTTTATTTATTATATTATATTTCTTTTCAGTATAACCTCTGCGCACAACTGCAAAAACTAATCTCTTCGGAGAATTACAATGGATGACAAAGCTCTCCCTTAGGAGAATTTATTAAATGATCTTTAAGATAGTAGTAATTAGTTTATTTCTCTGCTGAAAAACTCATGAATGAGTCATGTTTAATTTTTGTATAGATCTCAGACCTGATGAAGAACATGGAGAAAAATTGGCCATCTTTGAGCTGTCCAAGTAGCAATGGTTTTAGATTCTGGTCACATGAATGGGAGAAACATGGAACATGTGCAGAATCTGAGCTTGATCAACACGAGTACTTTGAAACAGCTCTCAAATTGAAGGAGAAAGTCAACCTTCTTCAGATCCTCAAGAATGCAGGGATTGAACCAAATGATGAGTTTTACAGCATAGAAAACATTTCAGAGGCTATAAAAGAGGCAACAGGGTTTGCGCCAGGATTAGAGTGTAATAGAGATTCAGCACGTAACAGTCAGATTTATCAAATTTACATGTGTGTGGACACTTCTGGATCAAATTTCATTGAGTGCCCTTTGTTGCCAAGGAGTAGATGTGGTGATCAAGTTCAATTCCCTAAGTTTTAAGAGAGTTTATTTTGTTAACCAAAACATGGTTTAATTTGTATTTTGATTTTCTTAATCATCATTGTACTTTAAATTCCATCTTTTTCTCTATTGTAAGTTTCCATTCCTTGAAATTAAGAACTTCCTTTTTTATGGGGACAAGTTCATCAACTACCTACCAATTAATGAAATATGCATCTAAACACCCTAAATTACCCTTTTACTAAAATTTCATTTACACTAATTGATACCCTTTTATGTAATTGACTAAATGATAATTCATCATCCAATTAAAACAACCCATTTTGCTAGGTGGCAGAATTTTTTTGAAATTCTCTTTCAAATTTGTGACATGCTATTACGCGGGTAATAACACCCTCTATTTTCCTCCAACAACACCTTATTTTTTCCATTCCTTTTTTTCAGACCTAACTCCTCCCTCCTCTTTCTTCTTCTTCCTTTCCTCAATCTTCAATCTCGTCGCCAACCAAACCGGAGAACCCTCCGATCTCGTCGACAACTATGGGAAAGAAACGAAAGTTCATCGCAACAAGTTTCGACGAAGTGGGTTGAACCATGTATGCTTTCTTTTTCGGTTTCTTTATGTTGTTGTTTCAGTTTTTTATGTATATAAATGTCATCTTCTTCCTCATTTCCGTTAATAAATGACATGGCCAAAGTTTCTACACTCAGATTATTAGCATATTCATTTTAACTTTCTTTGTTTTACCTTGTTTGTGGGTTTAGAACATTGATAGTTACTTTGGTTTGTTTGTGTTTTTCATGTCTTCTTGTTGTTGTTTGTGTTTGTCAGTGTTTTCCGCTGAAACGTTATATTCATTGGCTGTTTACATTTTTTTGGTAGTTTGATTTCAACTATTTTGATTTGTTGACAGGTTTAGACAAAATTTCTTTTTATTTGCTTCTATTGGAGATGATTTACAGTGGTATATTATTGCTGATTCAAAGACATTTTTCAGGAGGTATATGAAGAAAGGTGGTAACATGCTGATTTAAAGACATATTACAGTGGTATGCTAGCATGCTAAAATCTGCAATTTGCTCTTTAGTTGTGGTAACACTATTGTATGTTTGTGATCATATGCAAGCCATTGGTCTGTAGATCCTGTGGTATAGGAAATTGATCGATAGCAAGATAATAGATTAATGAGGGATCTGTGGTTTTGCTGGTGCAGTGGATATACTGCTGATCTGGTTGGTCAGGAATCTGACTTCAAAAGAGGTTACATGGCATCTGACTCCATTACCCAATAGTTGGAAACTGAAATAAATATTTGCTACTGGAGTCATGCTTGGAGGTTACATGGCATTGATGACTGTGACATTCTTTTGGTGAGTATAGGAATCAACACTGCTTTTTGATATGCATCCCTTTTTCTGGTATGACATCAATATTTGGTTTGACATAAACTGAAAATTAAATTTTATCTCAAAAAAAGTTGTTTCTGAATTTTATAGTAGGGATGCATGTAAGATCATAGAAGTTGCTACTTTATAGTAGGGATGCATGTATGATCATAGAAGTTGCTACTTTATACAACAACAATAACAATCAAGTAGGAATTTCTGATTTTTGCTAAATGACAATCATAAGCTGAAATTAATGGTTTTCTTCATTGGTTATTTGTTATCATGTTCTTTACTTAGTGATGTTTGGTTAGGGTAGATTAACAGTTTCTTCAATTATTCTGTATACTTCACAGATTTTCTAAGTCGCCCTTTCCTTTGAGTAAAACTTTAACACTTTCTTTATTGCTCATCCCTTTTTTTCCTTTGATTTTCCAGTGTCTCTGGTGGCAAACTGGAATGTACAATGCAAAATATAGCAGAAAATTATTTTAATTCTTATTCATTTAGGTGCTATAATGGTGTGGAAGGTATGTGCCTGTTTCATCTGACAAAACATATATCTTTCCCTTTCATATTTGATTGAGCTTGACAAAACCTTTATATAATCATGAACATACCATTCAAAGACATCTTTATAAAAGAGCCCATGAGTTTGTTGTTGATCAAAGCATGAATTATCCTGCTCCCACCAAACTTGGAGTCCATCCGCCAACTCCAGCAACACCCCTGCTAAGAGACTTGCTATTTCAACATCTCTTTATGAGTTTTTCCAAAATGAAGACCTAACTCCTAAGCAATCGGCAACGAAAGCTAAACACCTAAAGAAGGAGTGATCTTATTGCCATACTGTTAGAAGCCTCACTTTTTGTTACTTTGTACTGTTTTGTTGACACCTTTTGTGTAAGGATTGATTCCAAACCCTATGCCGTAATATTGTTTTAGCGTGTCATTTTGCAGGTTTTCTTTTCGATATAACTTGAACTCATTGGCTCACGGATTAATAGTTTTGTAATGGGGCTTCCATCTTTAATGATGCTTTTTCTTTCATATTGTTGTGTGTTGATTTCAGTGTTTATACATCTTATGACTATAGCATGTTTGTTTACATTGCTGATTTCTATTTCCATCATGAAAGTGTCTTGTAATTTATAAAAAATTTCTTCATGTTGTCTGCAAATATTAAGATACATATTGTCTGCAATGTCACCTGTCCTATTGTGACTTACAGTGTCGAACATTGCAATGTAAGAGTTGTAACATTTAAAATTTATATGTTAAATTAGTTTATGTCATTTACCATTAAACATTTAAACTCTCTTAATAACAAAAAAAAATACCAACTCCTATGGATGTTGTCTGGAATTAAAATCTCTTATTAATTTTTGCCATAACTAATCTGTTAACTTTAGGACACAATGTATTACTACTTGAATGTTATGCTTAAAATCTTTTTTTATAGTGTTTGGTAGTAACTATAAAAATAACTAAAAAAATATTTTTTTATAATGTTATGATTAAAATTTTTGCCATAACTAAGATTCACTTTTTTATAGTGTTTGGTAATTGTAAGAATGGCAAGTATAACATTTATACTAGGTAAGTAACAACTTTTCACTTATCATTTTCAATGTTCCAATTTCAGCTGGTTATGATAGGCAGAGGCTTTTGTAACCTATAGCATGTGTATTGAAGTTATCATACTAATTGCATAAATCTTATATAATAGTTTTGTGATGCAATATACTCATTATTTTTGGACTGCAAATTACTTTTCAAATGCTATTACATATGCCTACAATAATTAAGTTTAGTTTTATTCTTTTACTTGTGTCGTTACAATTTTGGTTATACTTTTATCATGTTTATATGATCAGTTTGGTTGACTTATATGCTACATTTATCATGTTATTTACAGTTTGGTTGAACTCTTACTACTTTCCAATGACAGTTTCTTGATAACATTACCAAACATTTGTTCATGTTATTATGGAGAAGTTTTTTATATTAAACTGAAAATGTTAACGTTATGTCTGCAACATCATACCTCTTTTTGCTTCCTTCCAGCTGCATTGCATAGGTAGGATTTGACATAAACACCATTTTTAGAAACCGGTCAGGCTATGGTCAATTCTGCATTAAATGTGAGTTGCTCTCTTCTACAGCAAGCTATCCTACTATCACTTTTTCCAATGGTTTCAAGTTTGAAAATCTACAAGGTACAATTGCTTTTTCAATTAGTCTGACATGTCAACTTAACTTGGACATTTTTTAGTAGCAAATAATTTAAAATGCTTTAATGGTCAGGGTTTTCACTTCCTATATTAATGTTAACTACATTATGCTTCCAATAAGCTATACCACGTACCATCAAGAGAAGATGTGTATCCTTTGTAACTGTAAATAATCATGAAAATATCTAGGCAACATTATAACTAAACAGTCGTGTACCTTATCCAACCAATAACTATTTTCAGTACCAATGTGGAACTAAGCATGATTTGAGATGACTAAGTTACTTCTATTCAACTTACAAACTTGAGGTACCTATTTGTAACCATAAAAAACTTTCTTTAATTGCACTTAAGACCTCTAAGTATCCTAAAACTATAACAAACTTAATGACTTAGATTTGTATAGATTGATGCTATTGAGACAGTTCACTAATGTCCTTCTTGAATGGTTTGATTATGAACACTTTAACAAACTTATTGTGGAGATAAAGCATATCAGTTATGTTGTTCTTAATTTTTGTAGTTCTAAAGCATCTCTGATTAACTACTAATCTTTTATCTGCATAAAGGTTAGTATATGATATTAGTATTTTGGAAGGTTTTGTGTTAGTTTCAGATTCTTAGTATTGACATGATATAAACTTTGAGCAATGACCCTGTTATTAATCCATAGACTGTTTACATACACAACTCAAACCTTCCACATTGCTTTCAATGTTGTTGACATTCATCTTTGAATCCATATGTATAACTCTATAATTAACCATTTAATTAAACTGTTGTTGTTGACACATGTGCCTGTTAGATAGAGAAGTCATGTTATATTATAACAATTAGGTTAATGCCTTGATGCTTAATGAGTGCAAATGCACCCATGCTTCTTTAAAATTTTGTATTTTGGCTAATTTCTTTTTCCCACCAAAAGAAAGTCAATGCATTCGATTTCAAAGAGAAACCAAATTTTGGTGTTGTTCAGAGTGTTCCTGTCAATGAACCAAGTCTTTTTGGTCTATTGGACTTACATTTTCTTCACAAAATACTTTACTCTGGCTTTTCTATGTAAGTTATCCTTACTTTGGCTTTTCCATTCGTATATTTTATATCATATCCATATTAACTATTTCATTTTCGATTTCTTTAGGTTGCCCTTTTCCTCAAGTAAACATTAATTGTAATGAAGTATTGAATCATCCTTCATAAGTACGCTTAAAACTTATGCTCAAATTCTTTAAATGATTTATTGCATTTTACTCTATTTTATATTGTGTTGAGATTAAATTTAAACTGGCTTTTTAACCATTTAAATACATGTTAATTAAGTAGCTGACCTCTTTTGTAAATGTAATATGACGTTACTTATTTTTTAAGCGTTGTTTGATGTTGACAAAATCACTAGATGATGAAACAAAGAGGACAAAATGATACAAAAAGATGTTAGTGATGAAGACCAGGAGAATCTGTTGGATTGCAATGAAAACACAAAACTACCAACTCTTGTAACTTTTATCACTGAAATTCATTATTTTCACGGGACACTATCACCACAATACCTTTTTTTATTTTATTTTAATCAGCAAAGTATTTGTAAATATTTATAGTTATTAGTGATATTTGTAAATATTTATAGTTATTAAGCATATTGAATTTATTATGTTGGTGATTGTCGCTCCCAGGATTTTCATCCAGGTACAAACGCGAGAGTGGCGCGGAAAAACAGAGTCGTCAGCCGTGTAAATTTATCCCAAGAGAGGGAAAGGGAACACCGCATAAACCTGAGGAAGAGGGAAAGGAATGGCCATCGCAACCATAACCTGGGTTCGGGAGTCGGTTACGCGAGGGGAAGGTGCTAGCACCCCACGCGTCCATTGTACTCGATGGGATCCACGCTTGTTGTCTATTCTAAGGGTGGGTTATACTATCATCTAGGGCTGTACTAAAACGGAGAGGGAAAGACAAAGACCGACTCGGTAGGACGTCGACGTCCTAGGCCTACGTACCCCCCTTGTGCAATGGGGAATTCAGAGTCAACGTAGTTCGGACCAAGTTCTTTTTGTGTTTTTTATGAGCGACGTTAAGTTCGCGTCTGGAAGTTAGGGTCGATGCCTGTTTGCGACTCAGACGGAAGGTAACGTGCCCTTTTTGAAAATAGCCTTTAAGTTTGGAAATCCCGAAGGACAAAAAGGTTTGAAGTTGGTTTGTGTTTTTTAGGACAGAAGTGACTTAAGTTAGTTCCTAAGTTGCATTGCACCAAAGTCTAGGGCACAGGGGCGAATACTTAACGCATCGTCCCAAGACAGGACGCTCGCTAAGCACTCAAGAAAGATGAGAGGAAGCCCATCATCTCTCATTCCCTACGCTTAAGGCTCGTGCGCAATACACCTTATTATTTAAAGAAATTTGAGATGAGAAGAGAGAAGACACAAGGGTAACTCTATGGGGGACTATGAATCCTAAAGTTATCATGCATGGGTGACCTACGGTTAATGAGTTTTGACGACAACCTAAATCCTAATTGAAAGAGATGAGAGAAGGAGAGAATAGTAAAGGTGAATATGGATGCTTATCCACACCCTTAAAGAACTTACCTTAGTCCCTGCATAAGAGATTAGTACAAAATAGACATAAGTAAGAGAAATGAGGTGAATGAAAATCAAACAATGGCAAACAACAATGATAATAATCCAAACATGAATTCAAAAATCAAAGGAACGACCCCAAAGCAAATGGCACAAGTGCCTTTCAAACAAAGACTCAGGCACGATCAGAAATGCACATATGAGAGATCTCAAGTGAAAACAATTAAATAAAAATAGAAATAACTCCTAAAATTCCCAAATTAGATTTCAAGGTCCCTCAACCAGAGACAAACAACATACCAAAAATCCCTGCAAAAATTCAAAGTGTTAGTCATTCAATTAATCATGCAAGATTCAGGTGAGGAGTAGGGTTCCATGTGTCAAAGGGAAGGGCAAAAATGTAATATGGAATGATTTTAAAAATGATGAAAAAATATTTTAATGTATTTTAGAATGTTAGTGAACAAATACAAAAAGAACGGATCAAAAATATTTTACAGATACAGAGGAATAAAATAAAGAAATTAAGTATGCATGGTATGGATAATTCAAAAAGAAAATAGATTAAACAATTAATTTAAATGATAAAAATAAAATAAAAATAAAAAATAAAATTTGTAAAATTTTATAAAATAATAAAAATGATGTATGAATTTTATGGGAATTTTAAAATGCAATTAGGTAATTTTAATAACTAAAAATGAAAATGATAATGAAATAATAAAATAAAATATGAAAATAGTGTGCGGGGTGCGTTAAGTAAGGAAATCATGTGGGAATTGGAGTGGGCTGGAGATGGCGGGTGTGAGTAGCGAAGCCCGCCCATTAACTCATCAGAAAAATGAAAAAAAATAAAAATGGGTTTACCGTGGAATGTCATGTGCACGGCGCGTGACGTTTTTAATGCGTTGGCGTGACGTGGGTCGTTTGATGCATCAGACGGTTCATGATTAGTCAATGCAAAAGAAAGTAAACAAAAAGAAATAACATAATTGGGTGGTACATGGTAGCTACGATGGGTGAATATACACGTGATCAATAATAAAAATTCAGAAAAAAAAATAAAAAGAAAACACATGGCGCGATCTGAGCTGTTGGATTCATGGATCGGACGGTTGAGGAGTCATCTTCCTCACCCAAGCCCTCGCCGGACTGGTTCGCCGGCCACCACCGCCGGAGCTAGGGCTCCGCCCCCTTCTCCGGTCACCTGCAACAAAATGGCACCAAAATACACGTACGAGTACACTATCCCACCCAGATTTTCACGAGGATTAAGATTATGCCATCAAAAACAACAAAAAAACTAACGCATGGTGAGATACGAAGAGAAAAAGATTAGGGCATGAAACTTTAAATGATCATTACAAACCATATACGCATCCATATTAAAAACCAATTATATTAGGATGATCAGCAGACATAACACGACAATATAGACATAAAAAAAAAGGAGTTTTAGGATCCTTAAAAATCCTTCCAACCTGAGATGGTTCCCCTTGTGCACTTGCTTTTGGCTGCGAATGGTGGTTGATTTGCACTCTGTAGATCACCAAGAGAAGGTTTGTGGAAGAACTTTGAAGAAAATCCTGGTAGATTGTGAGATTTGTTGAATTCAAGAATTAGGGTACAAGTTGTTGTTCTCCTCCAAATGCACGTGAATGAACCCTAACCAGTGCATGGATAGGTTTATATAGACTAGGGTTTTCTACTGAATATGAATTGGGCTTGGGTAATTCCATGTTTAATGATTTTTTGAATTATTTTGGAAAATAGCATAATGTTAAGCACACCTCCTCCATGCATGGATATTTGAAAGTTTCATGATGGATCACTTGCATTTGAGTTGCTAATCACACCACATTTAAATTGGGCCTTGAAACTTTCTTGATTCATGACTTTTGAATAATTTGGCAATTTTGAACAATGGAGAATAAGTGAAGTACACACCATGGAATTTCTTCATTCTTGGGCCCAAAATAATCCTCAAGGAATGTCTTTTAATAATGGAATGTGGCATGAAGCAATGGAATTGATTATAGGTCATTATGCCCAAAGTTGTGAAAATGGGATCATGAGAAACCCTAAAAACCACTTTGCCTTCTTTTGATCATAAATGAAGTTTCACAAATGATATGGAGACCCACTAGTACTTGTTGGAAAGAGGAGAAAAGGATATTCAACTTTTATGTTGGAGAAAAATTCATTTGAAGATTTCTTGATGCTGAAAAGTCAAGTTGAATGCAGTGCAGGAACTTGCCCAAAAAGGAAACTTTTATTATAGGCCACTTTCCAAATTTAGAAACTTCTGTACAAACTCCTGATTCTTGATAAATAGTATGAAACTTGACCCTTGAATACCATATGAGGATGTGAGACCTTGAAAACCTTAGAGATAACCTCAAAATTCCACAGTTGACTTCTCCTCTCACTGTTGACTTTTACCCCATTCACCTGATTTTCAATCCATTGGCCAATTGAACTTCTCCTGAACTAAACTGATGGACAATCTTCCATTCCTAGATACTTAGGGACCCAGGGAATACCATGGAATCAAGTCTTTCTCAAAAAATCAGAAATAAACTGACTTTATAGCAAACCCTAGTTGTGGTACCCCCAGTCTAGGAGGAAATAGCACAGTCTCCAAATCCAAATTCCTCTGAATATGATGTGTATCCTCTCCAAAAAAGATAAGATATGCCATTTGATGATGATAAAAACCCAAGGAGCTTGCCCATTGGAGCAATAAACCCAAGAATTGCAAAACCCTAATTCATGCACTGGTTAGGAGAGAGTGATCCACTTGAGATCCCTTGCCACTTGTGAACTCTTGATGATGTGATAGACCAGATAGGACCTTCTTGAACTGCCTCAAGTACCTTGACCCCATGCTAATGATATGCATACATGATAATGCAAAAAATGAAATGGAACATAAGCCAGTTAGTAATAAAGTAAGGAGAGCAAATTTTGGGGTGCAACAGTGATTTGCTACATATTTATTTTAAATATTTGCAGTTATTAATGATTTTATAAAAACAATTATATATCAACAACGATCAAGCTTTATCGAATGATCTAAGATATGAATGAACTTATCCGTGCGGACTCACGGGTCTTCTACTAGTTACCCAACTAAAAATATTAGGTAATTTTACCCAAATGGCTTGTCTTTTTTGTATAAAGAACATTATATTCATAGGGGTATCAGGGATACTTCAATCCATCATACAATTTGTATATAAGCAACTCTAACAAAAGAATCCTCCTAAATATATAACAATCCTCCTACAAAAAATCAGTTGGACATTTAAACTATTCATAATAATTACACTTAATTCTATGAGAAGACCTTAGAGCCAACCACCACCAAGAGGAATGGCTGATTCTTTGAGTGATAGCAGCAGGATTACCAACTTCATCATTAAAAATAACATGGTTCCTTGTCTACCAAATACACCAGCATGTAGCAAACCAAATTAAACACGCTGACGATTTAGAATATTTCCTTATCAATCTAACAAACCAAGCCAACATATGGTCACAACAGTTTTCTTCATCAATCCACGAAATCCCAACCCACTCGTCTATTAACTTCTAGACCAAACGAATTTGAGGACAAGAGATGAAAACATGATCATTCTCTTCCTCAGCATTAAAGGAAAAGACGCATACCTTGTCATGACTATTTGATATTACTCCTCTGGCAGCAAGGTTGGACCGAATCGGCAGTTTATCCAATATCAATCTCCAACCAAAAATTTTAGCTTTCATCGGAATCCTTGATTGCCACAGAAGATCCAATGTTGTCTTAGGGACGATTTCCAACTCGACATGCCCACCAGCGTGCAACAGTAATTCATAACATGATTTTAGAGAGAAACGGTTCAAAAGACCACGCGGCCACACAAAATAATCAGAGGTCCCAAAGAAAGGCCTGACATCAGATAACAACAACATTAGCTTGCAAAATTGTGCCTCCAAATAGCCACTAAGTTCCATATTATTAAAGTCAAGATTCCACTGCCACACTTCTCCAACCCACCCTCCCATGTCTTTGACCGCCCCAAATTTCATATTTGAAGCTTCAAAAAGGCAATGGTATAGAGTCCCCAACGAAGACGAACCAAGTCATCTAGAGTCCCAAAATGGAGCAACAAGCCCAGCACCCAGTTTACATGATAATTGCCTAATAAATCCCTCTTTCTCCAAAGAGTCGCTTATCCCCATCACATCCCTCCATCAAAGTGATTCATTGCTTAAAACCCTTGACATATCCTTGGACATTATTCTTCTAACCATACTCTTGTACCTGAATTCAATAATTCTCTACTAAATCGCATTTGACTCTGA
The DNA here is from genome assembly GCA_022829125.1 of Lathyrus tuberosus. Classification (NCBI taxonomy): domain Eukaryota; kingdom Viridiplantae; phylum Streptophyta; class Magnoliopsida; order Fabales; family Fabaceae; genus Lathyrus; species Lathyrus tuberosus. The sequence continues at coordinate 1,710,689 of JALAZF010000568.1, forward strand.
ATAAATCTCAATAACTATTTTGTTAACAAGGCTCTATTAAATTCACTGATATCTTTGTTACCAATTCCTCCAAATTCTTTATACTTACACACATATTTTAATTAAATTGCTCTAAAAATGTACACAAGTGATATCATTAACACTGTAAAATTTTATTCAAACAACACTACTTTTAATAATTATAAATCTACCACTATTATTACACTATTATTAAGAGTGAAAATTCCCATACAAATTCAATTTACCATATCAGTAAAATCAACATTGTAGTGATTGGTCATTGATACATATTTCATTTAACCATAAAAATTAGCATATGTAGCAAAAATATTATTTTTATTTATTTATTTTATGTATTATATTTAACTTTTTCTTCAAAATACTAAAAATATTTTTTTTTTAAATATTAGTAATAAATTAGTAAAAAAAAATTAATAAGTTGAGCAAACTTAATCTTTATATGACTATTTTTTTATTTTCTTAAATGTGTTCTTGAATAATTATAATTTAGCATTTTTCTATTGTTTTAACATATTTATTTGGTTGTTTTAAAATTTAAAATTTTAAAATAAACTAAAATATGATATATTTCTTAGAATTTTAATTACATACTAAATTAATATTTTAAAATTTTAATCGATGATTAGTCTCATGAAGGTATTGGATCATTAGATACCAAGCCTTCCACTAGAAAATATCAACTGACTCTTTCCTTCACTGGAAGAACGCTGACTAGAATTTTCAATATTGGATCTTCAACATCGTGTAAAATGGAATAAGAAACAAACAATTTTAAAAATTTCATTAATCGAACTCTCGGAGGTCCGTCATTGCTTTTCTAAATCATAATTCACAGGTTGTCCATATTAAGGGTCCTTCTCAATAAACTTGTTTCTTCACTAAAATAATATTGAATAGTGATCGTACCTAGATCAGACAGTTATTCAGTGGCCAGCAACGTCGTATGGACTTCAGCTCCGGTTAGGTTGAAAGACGGCAGGGGGGTGTACCTGCAAGGTACTCCGACGCTCAAGTAAGATAACGGTCAGAGAAAGGCAAATACAGAAGAGGTTAGAGTGTATGAGATTGCGTAACCTGACCCTCTCAAGTGAGGGTATTTATAGAGAGCCCCCAGCGCGGGGCCAACGGTTACTTGCATTGAGCTGGATTGTCAGGCCCAATCCAAGTAACTGCCAGGGCTTACGTGGCGTAGTGAATACCAGCACGTGGTCTTTGCCCTGGGGTAACCGTTCCTAGATCTCTAGAATTAGGGCAGACCGATTCCATCGGGAGTGGGTGGTTACATGAGAAGGTGTCCTCGCGGGGAGGAGTCTTGCGTGTCGGGGAGAGACGTGCCCTCGCGGGGAGGATTCTCATATGAAGAAGAGATGGCTCCTCGAGGAGGGAGCACCTAAGTGTCGAGGAGGAACGAGCCCGGAGAGGCTTAGCGCCTCTGCCCGATGCTCTATGACGTGTGTGCGTGAACACCGTCGAGGTGTGGTGTGTGCCCGACACTATTAAGGTGGGGCATGTGCTCGACATTGGTCGTGCTAAGAGGCCTTTGTTGGGCCATCCCAGGACCTGTGCAGTTGGGCCTGCTTGATTGAGGATCAGACCCCGGCCCAGTCCAGAACAGGAGCCCCCCGAGTCGTTGCTCTGAGGCGTCGGAGTAATGACTTAAGGGCCAGCTATGCCGAGGACTTATCTAGTCGGGGAAGGGATTCTAGACGAGGAGCGGTTGGTCAAACGGGGAGAAATAATTCGATTTACTCGGGCTGGACTGGCCACGGATGAGTGACGTCGCGGGGATACGAAAAGTCTGAAGCGAGGCGAATGGAAGGATGCGTGTTGGGGCATGAAAAGACGCGCGTGGGAAAGCGTGTGCCACGTGTCACACCTCATCATTCCCTAGGGCGGCTACGCTAGGGTAGCGTAATGATTGCCTAGGAAATCCTCGAGTCCCGTGAGGCCCTTATAAATAGGGGTCATCTCGTCTCATTTGCACTTTTGCTCCTCCTTCGCTCAGACTGCCTCTCTCTCTTCCTTCTGTACTTCGCCACCGTACGCCGCCACCAATTGTCGTGCCAGAACCCTACCGGAAGCGTTTTTCAAGTAAGTTTCTCTTTTTTTTCTCCTTTCGTTTGCATTTATAGGGTGGTTTTATGGTGAACTGATGAAGTTCTTCATGGAAATCACGAAATATCCGGTGAAAACGGCGGGATTTCTTAGTTTCTTGTTGCATACCGCGGGGAGAAGGGATGAATAAATTGGGGACACGAAGAATGTCCCGAGGACACGAGATGAAACTCTCGGGGTCCTCGCCAATATTTCTTCTGTGTGAGGGAATCCTCCCAACACGGCATGCCGGTGACCTGAGGATGGTCACAGGGAGGCTCGTCGGTTGCCTCGGGGGCGTGGACGAGCGTGACACTCTCGAAACCCCGACGCTCCCTCTTCGCCATTTCACTTGAATAGCGGTGGAGGGGTGAATTTGATACGGATCATCGAATTCACCGTTTCCTTCTGTTTTTCAGGTATATGGAAGCTTTGTCAGTTTCCGTGGCCGTGGGATCGTTGGACGTCGACGACCAGCCCGACTCTCCAATGGCGCCAATCACTAGTGTTGAGGAACGTCCCCTTACGGAGTGGGTTAGCGAAGAACCGCTAAACATGGCTTCCCAATTCGTCAACGGGGACGAGGACGATATTATTTGTACTGTCGAGCACCGACTGGTGGGTTCGTCGAAGTCGTGGAGGGCGTTTCGTCCCTGCGAACACCATCGCATATGCTCGACCTACCGAGGGATGAGGTTCCCTCTTTACGAGTTCATGTTCGACAAGGCGGGGTGGCGTTTGCCCTTCACGGACTTCCAACAAGCAGTGTTCGTCTGGCTGCGCTTGGCGCCTTCGCAGCTTCACCCTAACTCCCTCGCTTTTTTCCGAGCCTTCGAGCTCGTCTGTAAATACCTTCGGATCGGGGCAACCGTGCCTCTTTTCTTTCGCATCTTCCACCTCCAGCTACAGGCCTCCGACGGCAGACACGGCTGGGGGTCTTTTAAACAAACGAGCAGTCTCTTCCACACCTACCTGGATTCTGTTCGCGTCTTTAAATATCGGTATTATATCGTGAGGCCGGTCACGCTTGAAGCTGTGAATTCGGTATACCGTCGAGTTTTCCGCGAGGTGGATGGGCAGACGGAGGAGGTCCTCGAACCGAGATTCCCCTTGTTCTGGATGGAAGAACACTTCAAAAAGGGAACGGACAGCTACAAAGTCAGTCCTGGCCGTCTTGACGAGGGGGGTCGCCTGACCTACGAGAGGATAGTCTCTTTCATCAACGGTTTTAATAAAGCTAAGCTCGTGATGATGGACGGGGAATTCGTTCGGGGAGACGACAGGCAGGTGTTGATGAAACGCCGTTTGATCAATATGAGGGTCCTCCTCGAGATGTTCTCCGATGAGGAAGCTCTCGAGCTACTAGGTGGTGACATCCTCTTCAACCCACTTTTTCCTTCGTGTCATGGTCTCTGATTTACTGACATTTATTTTCTTTTTGCAGGTAAGATGTCGACTGCTGAGGAGCGTTTCAAAAAGTTGAAGGTTGCCCGCCTTTCGAAGAAGGGAGGTAAAGGCCGCATCGAGCAACTCCGATCGCAGGTCCTCGGTCCTACTCTGGCCACCGGGGGTTCTTCTTGTTCTCCCCAGGACAACGACTCCCCCAGCACTCAGAGCTCCCTGAAGAGACAACGGCTTGTCGATCCGGTGGACGTCGACCTCACCGAGGACGGAAGCCCTCCTGCTGTGAAGTTTGTGCTCCCGCCTTGCCATTCGAGGCCGGACTTCTTCATGGGGAATAATTCCCTATGCGTGGGTGCCCCCGAAGCTCAGGCCATCTTAGGCGTCGACAGGGTTTCTCGGAGAAGGGCGCTGGTGGAGGATATGTCCGCGGTGATGCGGGTTTGTGCTGCTGCCTTGGTTCTGAACGACGAGGCGTGCCCCGAAGACGAGCTGAACAGGTTGCGAGAGAGTCTCAGGTCCATCTCAGCCGAAATGGAGAAGGTGGGCAAGGAGTTGGCTGACTGCAAAAGCCAGAACCAGGCCCAGGTCGAGCTTCAAGGGAAGTTGGAGGAGAAGTTGAGGAATGCTGAGGAGGAGCGGAAACGTCTCTTGGCGAGGGACGCCGGGATTAAAGAGAAGAGGGATCGTCTCTTGGCAAGGAACTCCGAGCTGGAGGAGCCTGTCTGCCCGACTGATGAGGAAACCAAAGAAGACAGGTTGCTGACTTCGTGGGTAGCGCTGATAGCGAAGCTAAGTGAAGTCGAGCAAGACAACCTCGTGGCGGCTGACATAGGTTTCAGGAACGTCGTGCAGCAGCTTCAGGTTCTCAACCCCTACCTCATAACCGAAAGGACTGACCCCGACTATGAGGTGGTCGACGTTCAGATCGTGCAGCCGATGCAAGAGGACGAGGTTGTCGAACACGAACAGCCCGAGGGGACCGTCGCCGAGTAGGTTTTTCCTTTCTCGTTCTGTTTGGCCTGCGAGCCATTTTATTTTTCAATGCCTATCCCCGGCCTGCGTGCCAGGGGCTTTTTGATACTTGTTTATAATATTTGTACGCTGGGCTTTTGCCCGATTAATGCATTTTTGTTTATCTGCTCGTGTGATTCTTGTACGTTTTCGCTTGTGTGTGATGTTATTGTATTTGCTATACTTTGTTTATTTTTGTCTAAGTAATAGAGATTTTGGGGCTTGCTCAACTTCGATAATTCTTGACTGCGCGTAGTGTTTTTGGAGACCTTGAATTATGATACAATGTTTATAAAATATTTTCACATAACTCCTTACTCAAAAATTGCTAAAGGGAGAAGAGGTACATACCAAGCTTGACTTAAGTTTCTCGGAAATTCACTGATTTTTAAGACAAATTTTTAGGCACCTATGATAAATAGTTTGGTATAATACTTTTAGTATAAATTAATTTAAAATATTAATTTATTTTTAAATAAAATATATAATATTCATGAGTAACACACTATATTTATATATGTTATATATGTTATATATGTACTAAGTCATGAGAAATATAATATCTATATATGTTATGCTATTATTGTTATAAATCAGATCAACTTTAAATTTTTAAATATGTGAAAATATTAATGAAATATTATTGTTATAAAATGGATCAACTTTATTACATTTTGGAAACAAATGCATATAGTAACTATAGAAAACAAATTTTAATCAAATCATAACTTATCTTTTATTTAAAATACAAAAATAAAACAATTTTAACGGGAACATATAGTTACTGATCAAAATATTAAATATTAAATGGAACATGAAGGTACTGATCAAAATATTGAATATTAACGGAAACATGAAGTTACTGATCAAAGTATTGAATATTAACGGGAACATGAAGTTACTGATCAAAATATTGAATATTAACGGGAACATGAAGTTACTGATCAAAATATTGAATATTAACGAAAACATGATATTAGTGATCAAATTTTTTAATATTAACGGGAACATGAAGTTACTGAACAAAATATTGAATATTTACGGGAACATGAAGTTACTGAACAAAATATTGAATATTAACGAAAACATAAAGTTTTTAATCAAAATTTTGAATATTAATTGGGAACATGAAGTTACCAATCAAAATATTGAATATTAATGGGAATATGAAGTTATTGATCAAAATATTGAATATTAACAGGAACATGAAGTCACTGATCAAAATATTGAATATTAACGGGAACCTGAAGTTACCGATCATGCATGCTTTTTTAATTTTTTTTAACAAGTGTGCGTAACACACCAGAATCAGTGCGAATGCACGAGTATCACATAATTTCTTGTATGTACATGATCATAGAACTTATACCATTAGTGCAAAATCAAAATTTTTAACCGGGAACAATGTTATTGTTATAAACGGAAACAATTTTACTATTGTTTCAAATAATTTTATAAATATTGTCAAAACAAAAATAATATTTATATACTAGAATTTTATAAACGGAAACAACTTTACTATTGATTTAAATATTTTTATAAATATTGTAAAAACAAAAATTATATTTTGATTTAAATATTTTTATAAACGGGAACAACTTTACTATTGATGTAAATATATTTATAAATAATGTCAAAACAAAAATAATATTTATATGCGAAAAAATATATATTGTTGATTAAAATAATTTTTTATACGGAAACAAATACTATTGCTATAAACGGGATCAACTTTACTACTGATCCAAATATTAAATAATAAAAATTTATCGACCATTGTATTTTCTCTTATAACATAATTGCCTTATTTGTTAAAAAAAATTAAACGATTAATTTATCTAATACAAATTTCAATAGTTGTTTTAATCACATTATTATTGATATTGTTGTTTACCTTTCATCTTCTACATGTATTACTATTTCAACTTAAATTTACTATTATTCTTAAGTTTTTTTTCTATTTTCAACTTTCAATTTTTATGACAGTCTGTAAACAAATGCGCGTCCAAAACTATATCTCACCCACAAACGTATCCCGTGCGTTGGCACAAGTTTCTTATTAGTTTCATTAAAACAAATTTTATATTCTTAAACAACAAAATTAATAATATATATATATATATATATATATATATATATATATATATATATATATATATATAGGGTTCATATCCTATGAGAATGACATTTTTATGTAAGAACATGAGAATAAATCTGAATCATTGGATTTTAAAATAAATGGTGGAGATTATGTGTGGTTTTTGTTTTTCTCTCTCCTCCATTATTAAAATAAATTATGGAGGAGAGAGAAAAAAAAGTGACACATAATCTCCACCATTTATTTTACAATCTAATGGTTCAGATCCATTCTCGTGTTCTCACATAAAAATGACATTCTCATATGATATGTTCCCTATATATATATATATATATATATATATATATATATATATATATATATATATATATATATATATATATAATTTTAAATTTTAATTAAATATTATTTTTTAAATAATTTAAATCAAATTTTGGCTTAGGCCTCTGAATACGTTGGCTCGGCCCTGATTGTTGATGCTTATGTATTTGTCATTGTTGTTGTTTATAGATGACATCTTTTCTATTGTTGATTCTTATTGTTGTTGATGCTTATTTGTTGTTGTTGATAGACGACCTCTTCTTTGTTGTTGATTCTTATTGTTGTTGATTCTTATTGTTGTTGATGCTTATTTGTTGTTGTTGTTGATGTTTATGTCCTAATAGATGGCCTCTTCTTCATTTAGTAGCGACGAATCTACATTTACAAATGAAACCATGACAAATGATTCTCAATCTGTAGTAGGAGAACAAAACAAAAGCAGCAAATAGGTGTCACAATGATGGCTACATTATTGATGGTCCTCATTCTTCGTTGTTCATACTATTCTTGATGGTCCTGATTCTTCTTTGTTTAAGAGTAATTTTGCATTCCTTGGACGTAGCAAAGTCAACATATTATTAGATGATTGGAAAGATGTACTAGATAAGGTGAAAAAAACAGATATGGACAGACGTTCAGCTATTAATTTTAATTGATTCAATATTATGTTATATAAACACTAATATATACTTATTGTTTTAAATGTGTAGTTGACGTTTGAGTTTAGTGATGATTCGAAGTTAAAAAAAATGGATCACTTATACTGGTACGATCGACTTGGAGGAGTTTTAAGCCATGGCTCACAAGTGACTACATTACAAAGGCAAAGCCTAATATTGAGCGTTCGTGGGTGAAATATTTGTATCTTGACAAGAAGTTTTGGAAACACTTTGTGAAGTCTCGTGGTAGTGGAGAGTTCAAGGTTAGTATCAGTTGTATTTTCTGATAATTTTATGGATACAACCATGGACGTTAATATTTTTCCTATGTTTATAACAGGTTAAAAGTGAAGCGAGAAAGATCAACAAGTCCAAAAATAAATACCCCCATAGATTGTCTCGTGGGGGATATAGGAAACTTGAGAAAACCATGATTGCTGAAAAAACATAACAACTATGAGATGGGGACTCCATGAGTTGTGATCGGGAACCATCTCCACCATCACGACATGAGAAGTGGAAGAGGGCTCAATAGAGACCAAATGGAGACTACATTTGGAATGCCTCTAAATTAGTAGCTGAGAAAATTGTAAGTAGGACTTATTGTGCATATGTTTAGTGTTATTTTAATTGCTTTGGTAATTAACAATGTATGTTTTATCATGTTGAGTAGGATTCGTTGGTTAACTCAGCCCGAAGGTTCCTTTGTTCCAGAACCACGACATGATATATTAGTAGAAGCAATCAGAACAAAGGAGCATGGTAGGCGTGTCCATAGGGTTGGATATGGCATTGGCCTGAGAGTGTTTTCTGGTACATCTAAAAAACCACCAGACAGATGCAAAAAGAAATGTTGGTAGAGCTTCAGAGGAAGATAGATACTCCAAAGCAAGAATTTGATGAGAAGTTAAAATTAGAGCGGGAAACTCGAAGGAATGAATTTGAAGAATTAAAAGAGTTATATGCAGTATGTGAGAGTGATGAGTATGTTATCTGATATGTATGATAGATATTTTGTTAATTCTGTTTTGTGTTACTGTGTATATTTTGTGATGTAGAGCATCAATGGAACCGTCCCATAGTGTACAAATGAAGATGATGATGCTGACGATCAATTTCTTGGTAGAAATGTTGTATGTGGTCCAAGCACAAAAAATAGTTGTTCAGCCGCCCCCATCGGTAGAGAGATTCACAACGTGTTATTGACTCCCTCTAAAGAATCATTTCCATCATGTTATGTTACGTTATGCGCAACGAAGACGCGGTGTTTACTTTTCCACTAGAACATGATACAAAGATTGAGGGGTTAAAGTAATTCTTTATAATTGTTGGAAAACAATGGCTGGACATAGGGTTACTACAAGTTTGGTACACGTAAGCATATCTCATTATGGTACATTCATTGTTTTGTATAAAACAAATTCCTCGCATGTTTCTTATATTTTCTTTAACCATTTAGGTACATTCACTGTGTATGTATAGAATTAAATAAATCAAATACTTATGAATTGTTGGATCCAATTAGGGTACGAATTACAAATAATTCTCAAAAAAATATTTAAGAATACTTAACATAACGGATAGCGCGGAGGGGGGATGTTACTTAGCACCATTCCTCAATAAGTGAGTAATTTTAAAATTATGGTTTCTCTATTATAGTTAGTTTTCATGTTTTACCGAATACTAATTATATATACTTGTATTGTTTATTCAGAGAATATTATCAATTGATCATCATATATCTTCGAACAAATATGGTAACTACACTGTGTTCGTTACACAGGGAACTTGATCCTACGATGAAACAAATTATTAATAGGTAACTTTATGTTGATGAGACTTTCAGTAATATTTTATTTGACTTTGTAATTGTTTTAGTGTGTAATATTTTTAAATAATTTTCAATATACAGAATTGTCGAGAGACAATATAGATTGAACAACTCTAGAAAAAGATTCGCATTTTGTGATCTCAAGGTTACAAAAGCTCATACCATTGCAAAAGCTCGCATTCACTTTTATATATATATATATATATATAGAGAGAGAGAGAGAAAATGATGAAAGTATTATTAATTAAAAGGTATAATTGAAGAAAAAAAATTAATTTATATTATAAATTCAAATGAATAATTAATTTTAAAACACTTTAATATTTTAAATAGATCATTTATTGTAGAACAGAAGAGTAGTGAATATTTTAATAAAAACATTATTTTCTCTCTTTTTTTTCTACACTTTTTTTAATATATACTTCTTTCGTTTCTATTTACAAGAGACATTTTATTTTTTAGCTACATTAAATAATTAATATATTCAGTTCATATATAATCTAAATATATAGATTATTCATCGTGTTAAAAAAAAAAAAAGTTATTTCTTATAAATTGGATCAAAAGCAATATATGTGAAATGGTTAAGTGAATTGCGGGACACAGGAATAATATATTTGTGAGATCTCCGTGCAATGAAAAATGAGTGTGGGGGAAGGGTCTGTGAGCATTTATTATGCTTAGCTATTTAAATTTCAAATGTGAAAAAAAAAATCTGACAAAGTAGTGTGAAGTGGGGTGGTGGAGTGTATTGAATAATCTCTAAGGACATACAGCATTTAATGCCATAGACTGCGTTCGTGGTGTGGTGGAAAGCCGAGACTGATTAACTCCACTTTTTCTGTGATGCTGTCTATAATTTTGTGTGTTTAATTGTTGCGTCATAAGTTCAACATGATTGCAATAAATAAGTAACACCACTTTTGAGTCTTCTATATCAATACCCTTTCCATGTGAAGCTCCAAAAATCCTTACCACAATTTATAGATAAAACATAAGAAAATGAAACTCAGCAACATTTCATTTTTGTCCAGTCTTCTGATACTTCAGTATTTGTCACTTCAATGCCTTTCTGCTCAAGATTTTGCTTTCTTCTATTTTATTCAGCAAGTAAATCATTTAACCATGAATGTTTCATTTTCCTATATATATTTTTATTTTCTTAAAACTTTATTTTGATTCTTAAATTTTTCTTTGTTAATGATGATGCAGTGGCCAGGCTCATACTGTGACACAAAGCAAAGCTGCTGTTATCCCAAAACCGGAAAACCTATAGCAGATTTCACCATTTATGGACTTAGACCTAACTACAATGATGCATCATTTCCCTCAAACTGTGATCCTCATAGTGTCCTTGATAAATCTAAGGTATGAAACTATATATATGTATTTAATTGATGTATATGATTTTATTAGTGCATTCTCTATTGAAAAACTCATCTATAATAAAGTTATATTTAATTTATATAGATCTCAAACCTCATTGCAAACTTGGAAAAGAATTGGCCATCTCTGAGCTGTCCAAGTAGCAATGGGATTAGATTATGGTCACATGAATGGAAGCAACATGGCACTTGTTCAGAATCTAAGCTTATTCAACATGACTACTTTGCAACAGCTCTCAAACTCAAGAAAAAACTTAACCTACTTCAGATTCTCAAGAATGCAGGTAACAAAACATGATATTAAAGCATTTTATGAGTGTATATGAAACATTTCTAACTATTTAATGGCAATGAATTTCAGGGATTGAACCGGATGATAAATTTTACAACCAATACAGCTTTTTAGATGCTATACAACAAGCTACAGGGTTTCTACCAGGAATAGAATGTAATAGAGATTCATCACGTAACAGTCAGCTTTTGAAAGTTTACATGTGTGTGGACACTTCTGGCTCAAAGTTAATTGAGTGCCCTGGTGTTCCAATGGGTAGCTGTGGTGCTAAAGTACAATTTCCTAAGTTTTAAGATAATTTGTTTTGTTAAGCAAAATATGGTTTAATTAATTTAGATTTTCTAGTCATTATATTGTACTTCTATTTATAAAAGTATCGTATCATTTCTATTCTCATCTTATTTTTGAAACGATCAATTTTTTTAATTTTTTTTTTAGTTTTGATTCATGTTAATAAGTGCCTCGGACACTAGTTAAAAATTATAAATAAAGAAATTATATTATGTTCATTTCATTAAATATATATAATATATATATTTTTTAAATTAATTATTTTTATTTTGAGTATATTGAATACATTTGTATTTAGAAAAAACATTTCTTTTTAATCTTTAAAATAATATTCTACGTACTATTTTAAACTCTTAATAAGTATCCAGAAATACTCATTAGCATTTTCCTTTAGTTTTTGATAGAGGTTCATTAATTAAAAAAAACACTATAAATAATATCAGATTTGCCATGCTAAGGAAAGTAATGGCATTTAATCTCAAATATAGTCGATACTTATACAAGGAAATAATAGTTTGATTGTTACTTCAAATTTAAGGGTTATTACTAGAATCACTCTAAAATAAGGAAGAGAGAAATTTGAGGTGGTTAAAAATAGAATAACAATTTAAGCATTATTTATTTAAAAGGAAGGTCTATGACATATTCGTGTTGTTTAAAATATAAATAAAAGTTGTATCACATGAAGTTAATAAACATTCTACACCAAAACAAACACTACACCGTAAAACGGTGAACAGTGAAATATTATATAATAAAATAAGTTTTTTAAAAATATATATATAAATTAATTTTTATTTTATTTTGGATTAAAGAGTATTGTGTGATTAATCAACTTCATAATTTCATTAACCAATATTTTACATTTCATTGATCAACTTTATTTTACTACTAAAAAATTATTTTTAGATCTGGGCGTTTATTAACCAAGTTTATAACTTCATTAACCAACTTTTTACATTTCATTAACCAACTTTGTTATACTACTAAAAATAATTTTTAATATCTGAACGTTTATTAACCAACTTCATCAGTTCATTAACCAATTTTTTACATTTCATTAACCAACTTTGTTTTACTCTAAAAAATCACTGTTCACGCATAACATTGTTCACGCATATGAGACTGTTCACATGACACTATTCATGCACTGTTCACCGTATTTGTGAACAGTGCATACGGCATAGGTGTAAGTGTGGGTGTAGGAATAGCAATGCTGAATAAACAATATGGTTCAAGAGTTCTTTGTTTTATATATATATATATATATATATATATATATATATAAAAGAAAAAAGAATTTGTAACATATAAATTGCAACGGTTAACATGAACCGCCCTCTTTCACTTATTAAGATAGTTGGCACGATGATTTTGGACAACTCACTCTAGCCTACGACGGTTTTGTACCAACCTCTCCAACAGTGCGCAAAATCCAGACCATAAAATAGGGGATGCAACCGTTTTAGAACCTCCGTCACCAGTGATGCTCAAAACCAAATTCAAAAAATAGGGGTTACGACGGTTTTAGAATTGCCCTCTCCTGCGACACATAAAATTTGTTTGTCAAAATAAACCAAGACGACAACGGTTGAGGAATAAACCATTGTCACCCAATTTTATCTCCCCACTCAAAACACATAAGGGTGTGCGTGAGCCGATTTGGATTTATTTTTGACAAACACATTAACTAATTCATATAGGGAATTTCAGTTTCACCATTGGATTGGTTTGGACAAACTCGTTAATTTCTAGATTGGGTTCGATTGAGTAGTAGGTTACTCGAATAATTTTTCTGTTTCATTAATATTAAAATACCAAATGATGAGTCGTCATATTTTTTTCATAAAAATTACTCAATATTTTTAGTTTGTTTTTTTTAAATAGATAACATTTTTTTACTATTTTTTAGTATCATAAAACACTAGCAATAAACTATAGTTGTATGATATAAACTTGTGGGGGACACTCTATTATACAATTAGTCTTCTATATGAACATCAACTCCATTATATTCAATGACTCTTCCTAATCATAATGACTTTCTATTTAGAACTCCCACCGAAATATGAGAACCCCTCTCACTTTCTTCAATAACTAACCCCTAGTGTTCAACTTTCAATAACAACTCTATTGATTGTTGAATCTACAACTCAACTAAAGCAAACCAACAACTATGCCAAGTTATTGAAACATAGAGTGGTGTATACAAATATATTCAACACTAATATAACATTTGCATGGAATACAAGAAACAAATGACTCATAAATCCTAAACACAAAGAACTTAATCTTGCATACAAATGCTCAATCAAAACATGAGAATTGAGTCTCTTTATATAGCAATGTCCTATGGGTTTTTTCTCCTTGGATATTTGAATTAAATCCGTCTAGAATAATAGTTGAATTTATTGGATATGATTTACTCCATAAATCTCTCCAACAAAAGATATAATTTTTTATATTTTAAACTCAAATTTAAATCTCCATTTAAATCTGATTTGATCTTTAACAACTATCATACAAATCAACACAAACATTTCTAAATAATATGCAATAAATTTGATTGAATCTCAATAAAAAATTTAAGCATCAAGCAACATCCATCACGCCCTGCTAACCAGGGCCATATGTTGCACTGCACATATGCTGGAACATCGTGTTCCATATGTTGCGCCAATACATCCAAATTAAATCTTCTGCATGAATTATAGATCTTCTTTGTACAGTGAATCTTGGATAAAATAATTCTGATCCAAAACTGCAACACCAACTATCTGTTTCTAGAGACTAGATGTTGCAACACACATGTTGGAACACCGTGTTCCACATATTTCCCTTATGCACTAGAAACAACTTGAACAAACTCCATGTTGTTTTGCATAATGCACCCAATCCCAAAAGGATAAACAATCTCCCTCTTTAGAAAATTTTAGCAAAACAACTCTTCAAGCAGAAACACGATTAAGTATTAAGGATATCCCATAATCAGACCACAAATCAATAGCAGCAGAAACCTAAACACCAGAGCATAATCAGCAGCAGCTGAAGTACATTTCAGTAGCATGGCAGTTGCTTCACATCAGTCAGTAGACACACAATAGTGTTAGAACAAGATTTGGTTCTGCCAGATATCTCTAAGTTTTGATAATAACAAAGTAGTATTTGTGTTAGAACAATTTTGGTACTCTAACGTTTGTTTTCTGAAGAATTAATAAACAGACTCTGACTCTGATATAGAAAGCTCTAACTCTGATAAAGACCATGTGCAACGTCACTCTGATTTGACCAAAAGTCACTTCTGCGCCAAAGAAGCAAGTCTACTTCTGATCTACTCACATTCAGAAAGATTCTAAAAAGACAATATGTTGCTGCTGCAATGCTCTCTTGGATTCTGCCTCTGAGCTTGACTCTAAGAATTTACTTCTGAAGGCTTTCTAGCTTCTGAAGTCATTATCTTCTAAAGACTAAGTGTTGAAGACTCTGAAGTCAAGGTTCTGTTGAACAAGGTTCTGAAGACTTCGTAGACTGGAGTTTCTGAAGACTAAGTGCTGAAGACTCTGAAGACAAGGTTCTGCTGAACAACATTTTGAAGACTCTGAAGACTTAAATTTCTGAAGACCATGGGTTCTGAAGACTGAGTGCTAAAGACTCTGAAGACAAGGTTCTGGTGAACAAGTTCTGAAGACTCTGATGACTCAAGACTCTGAAGACCCATTGATCAACTCTTCTACTCATGCTTCAATCATCTCCATTCAGAAGCCTCTGATGAACAGAAGAAGGTCAAATGATTGCAAGGGAAAATAGTACATAGTACATCTCAAACATGTTCTTTTCTACTACCATTCCACTACCCTGAATTGGTGGTACAAAGGACAACTTTTGTGTACGATTTTCATCCCTGCGTAACGACATTATTTCAAGTCGCCAGCAATCTCAAGGATATTCCTGAACTGCCCTCCAACGGATCTCTTACTGGCTATATAAGGACTTGAGATCTTGAAGAAAATATAAGAGAGACACGTGCGTAAATAGAAAAGCACTACAATACTACGAAAAACATTGTTCATACTGTATATATTTTTGAGCTAGTCATAGTGTTTATATCTGCTTGTGTAGAAGCAATTCATTGTAAACATTAATTTTGTTGAAACAATTGTTTGTATTCCTTAAGAGCCCAGTTTGGTTAGAATCCTTAAGAAGAG
Organism: Lathyrus tuberosus; assembly: GCA_022829125.1. NCBI lineage: Eukaryota > Viridiplantae > Streptophyta > Magnoliopsida > Fabales > Fabaceae > Lathyrus > Lathyrus tuberosus. Next base: position 1,726,301 of record JALAZF010000568.1, read on the forward strand.
ACAATTAGTCTTGTGCTTATTAGTCACCAGCATTTGCTAGTGCGTTGTAATCAGTTTGATTATATTGGATTAAGTCCTTGTGTATAATGCAAAATCACCTTGACGGGTGGACTGGATTAACTTGATAGTTTTCAAGTGAACCAGGATATATCATGTGTCTTTCTCTCTTGTTAGTTTCTTTGTGATCTTTGTTTGAGTTTCACAAAGAGCTTTCATTTTTGAAAACCCAATTCAAACCCCCCTTTCTTATGTTTTCTCACACCTTTAATTGGCATCAGAGCTCCGGTTCTGATTGTGATAAAAATTTTATCAACACTTCACCGTGTTCAGTACCGATCCAGTATTTGTGTGAGATATCATGGCTACAGCTAATGCTAATCCTATTCAAGAAGAGAAAGATCATTACTGTGCCAAACCACCAGTCTTTGATGGTGAAAAGTTTGACTACTGGAAAGATAGAATTGAAAGTTTCTTTCTTGCTTAAGATATATATCTTTGGGATCTTATAGTCGATGGCTACACTCACCCAGTTGATGCTACAGGAGTAAAAGTGTCTAGAAGTGCTATGACCAACCAACATAAGAAAGATTACAAGAATCGTCACAAGGCAAGAACTATACTGCTAAATGATATCTCTTATACCGAGTATGAGAAGATAACAAATAGAGATACTGCCAAATCCATTTTTGATTCTCTAAGAATGAATCATGAAGGAAATGCTCAAGTTAAGGAGACAAAGGCGCTTGCCCTAATCCATAAATATGAGGCATTCAGAATGGAGGATAATGAAATAGTTGAGACTATGTTTTCAAGGTTTCAAATGCTAGTCGTGAGACTCAAAGTTCTGGACAAAGGATACTCAACTGCTGATCATGTCAAAAAGATCATCAGAAGCCTTCCCAAGAAATGGAGACCTATGGTAACTTCTCTAAACCTATCCAAGGATCTGAACAATATAAGTCTTGAAGAACTTGTTAGTTCTTTAAGTCATGAGATAGAGCTGGAGGAAGATGAACCTCAGAAGAAGAGTAAATCTATTGCTCTTAAGTCTAAACTTGAAAAGGCAAAGGCTTATCAAGCTGAGGAAGAATCAGAAGATTCTGATGAAGAATCAGAAGATGAGATATCACTTATCTTCAGAAGGATCAACAAACTCTGGAAACATAGGCAAGGAAAGTTCAGAGGATCAAGAACGAACAAAGGTCGAGCTGACTCATCATCTGGACAAAAGAAGCAGAGTTCTGGAAAAGAATTCATCTGCTATGAGTGCAATGAGCCATGTCATTACAAGAACGAGTGGCCAAAACTTAAGAAAGACAAGAAGCCTAAGAAGAACTTCTCCAAAGCGAAGAAGGGACTCATGGCAACTTGGGATGACTCTGATTCTGAAGAAGAAGATTCTGATGAAGAATAAGCAAACGTTGCGTTAGTGGCAACAACAATTGACGCTGAAGTCTCTGAGAACCAGAAGAAAAAAGGCTATCAGAACTAGAATCAGACTCAGAGGTATTACCTAAACTCTCTCGTTGTGAATTAGAGTCGTGTCTTTCAGAAATGCTGGAAAAATATCAAACTCTTCAAAGTAAATACAAGGATCTTAAAAAATCCCATGTAATTGCTTCTGAAGCAAGAGATAAGCTTGAGCAGGATAATTCTTCTCTAAATGAAAATATTTTTTCTTTAAAAAATAGTAATGGTGCTTTGAAAAGCAAAATTTCCAAACTAGAAGAAGAATTAATCTCCAATGTCTTTGACGCCAGTTGTGTCAACAAGTATGATAGAGTATTCCAGTACTTTCTGGCTAAAAGCATAGATAGAAGAAAAATAGCTTCCATGATCTATGGAATTAGAAGAAATGGAAAGAAAGGTTTGGGGTGTACAGAAACATTTGAAATTGACGAAAGTCGGCCTGTAAAACCAAAACCTCTCTATGACCATTTTGTGCCTTCTGGCACTGAGCTTGATTGTTCTGAGCTTGTACAGAAACCCCCACCGACACAGAAATATAATTCTAAACCTAAATATCATGCACAAATTCTACTTGATTATCATGTTGCACATAAACCCAAGGTTGTTAAACACTCTGGGAAAACTAACAAAAGAGGACCCAGAAAGTCGGTACCTAAGGATAAGATAATCTACATTGCAGAAATCCTTAGAAGCTCAGTTGAAACACCAATCATGGTACCTGGACAGTGGTTTCTCGCGACACATGACGGGAAGAAGGCATATGTTCCAAAGTCTAGAACTTAAGCCTAGAGGCTTCGTTGGTTTCAGAGGAAACCAAAAGGGAAAAATCATTGGCTCTGGAACTGTTGGTAATGGTAAACTTCCTTCTATTACTGATGTTCTTCTGGTTGATGGTTTGATGCATAACTTATTTTCAATTAGTCAACTTAGTGATAATGGTTATGATATCATTTTTAATCAAAATTCTTGTAAGGCTGTCAGTCAGAAAGATACTTTGAGAATCTTTTTGATTCCTGATAAGTGCAAATTGTACCTATTTTAGTAAATAAGTTTTGTTGCACTTATCGGTACTTTGTGTTAATATTGGTTGAATAAACCCCCACTTTATGTGTAACTACGTTTACTTTACGTTTTAGTGTATATATTGCGCATTGTGTAAATATTACGTAGTTTAATTGATTTTTATCTCATTTTTGTAGGTAACTAATAAAGGCCATCTTGCCATATTCTTGTAGAGCATCTAATAAGCTTTCCGGCGCTTCCGACCGTGCGTAAATCAGAGCTACGGTGCAGAAGTTGTGGTCAAATAAGGGGCTGATTTTCTGTCATGTTCGCTTAGCGAGTGTGACAGCGAATGTTCGCTTAGCGAAGGCTGGCGAAGGTCCCAGCGAGTAGAGGCAGAAAGTTGCAAAGGAGAAAAATACCATTGTTTGCTTCGCGAACGTCTTAGCGAGCATTCGCTAGGCGAATAAATCGTTCGCTTAGCGAACCTGCGAAGGAAAGCAAGGGCGGTTTAACCTTTCAGAAGCACTTATGTGCCATTTTTGGAGGCTCGCCTAGCGAGTAAAAGGTTCTCCTAGCGAACCTGCGAAATTCTGATTGTATATATTAGATTTTCAGTCATTTTGTTAGGCATGTTTTTGGGGGAACTTTCTCCCAACTTCATCAAACTTCATTTTTTTCAGTAGATTAGCTTAGAAAACATCATGGAAGCTTGCATGTGGATGATCCAGGGTGGATTTCTCATCGATCGGCACCGACAAACTGCGAGATGTTTGGTTCATTTCTGATTTTCTTCATGTCTTTCTTCTTTGTTGGGTTGTGTATATGTATTTGCTATGAACTCATGTATATTTGTCGCCCATGGCGTTGTATAAAACTTGCTTTACAAATCTTTATTGGTAATTGTCTCGGATTTTTTCTTTATGCGCGGGATTTGAGTTGCGTTAGACATAACCTTCGCGAACTTCGATTAGGGATGATTGTCTGTTAGTTTCTGGATTCTAGAGATAGATTTAGAGCTAACAATCTTCAATAGGCTTCGAATCCTAATGCCTCCGTGCCTTGAGCTAGCGTACGAAAGTATCGGCAATGGTAACACGGTTGTTCTCTCAACTTTGCGTTAGACATAACCTGTGTTGTGAGCGATGCTGGATGATATTGATGAGTATTGTAGGTGGAGTATAACTGGTCGGTAAGTTTAAGTTTGTGAGGAGTGATTTATATACATTGTCGGACGAGTTTTTCTCTCTGAAGAATGATTTCTTTTTCTTTTAATATTTACTTTTATGTTTTCTTGTTTGAAACTACTTTAATCCAAACTCATAAACGCGAGAGATTGTCGAACAACAATCTTTCCCTTGAACCGATCTCTGTGGACACGACATAAATCCCGGAGGGAATTCTTTCCGAAAATAAATATTTTTGTTTACTTGCCCTATTCTGCACTCAACAAAATGGCGCCGTTGCCGGTGATTGGTTTTGATATTGAATCGCATTGCGATAGTTTCTTTGTTTTTGAGTTTTGTAGATATCGTACATGTTGTATATTTTCACTTGTTTATATTGATACTTGTACATTTTGACATTTGTTCAAGTGTTTAGTTAGGACGCTTGCTTTTGGTTGCGCGGTGAGACATCACCATGGCATGAATGAAGGAAGTTTCTAATTAAGCACCGTAAAGGCGTCGAGCTTACGACGTAAAACAAGCATGTTTTATAGTTTTTCTTTTCGAATGTTTTTGGTTGTTGTTTGCTCACAGATTTTTATTGACTTACTTGAGGATGCTGTTGTGATTTTCCAAGTTGGTTCGTTTCAACTTGCGGATGTATGGTAATGATTTTGTTATGTTTTGTACACGTCTGAGGTATGTATTTATCGCTTTCTATACTTTAGCATATTCATGATACTTAGGCATTTTACAAACTTTCATGCCATTCATTCTTTTGTATACTTGTTCTATTATGAATCACTTTAGTTCCCAACCTTTTTGTGAGGTGGCTTTCCATTGTTCATATATGCGGAGAACTAACATTCTTGTTCTAACTGGATTTTATTATGTTGAATCTTTTATTTGTGTTGATTATATGAATGCATGAAAAGGATCAAGTCAATTGTTTCATTTTGAGCACAACTACCTTAGCCAAATAGTCAATTCACCTTGTGAGTGTGTGAGAATTCGTAACCCCTTTGAGCTTTTTGATCCATGTTTTTATTTGAACTTAATGCTTGTCTATGAGTATTTAGTTCACTTATTTTTGAATGGATTTTATTTTTTCTTGGACCTCAACTATGTGTTGTTGTATGGATTTTTTCCTTGCCTTAGAAAGTAGGGAGTATTCACATGATGAGGTGGTTGAATTCAAGTTGGGGAGAGGATGATTGTATACTCATTGGTTGGATTCTATGAGGATTAAAAAAGAAAAAAAAAAGGGAAAAATATGACAAAGAAAAGAAAAAGAAAAAAAAAGGAAGAAAAAAGAAAAATCCTTGAAAAAGGAAACAAAAAGAGTTTCAACAATTGTGCTAAATAAGTATGGTGTGTTGTGTGGCACTTGGGATTTTGGAAGAAGTTGATTGGAATTTTGGTGTGTGAATCTTTGTGAGTTGATCACTCCCTTAGGTTTAGGCAAATTTTTGTTTCAATTACCTTCAGAAATTACCCTTGTTTGTTTACCCGACCACGTTACAACCTTGAAAAGTCCTTGTGATTCTTGCTTTTGTATTTTCAATGTGAATTTGTGGATGTATGCATAATTTAGTCTTTTGTTTGCAAGATTGTTGTGTGAGTGAAAGAACCTCATTTTTTGTTTTTTCATCTACCGATGATTGTTTTTGCTAGGTGTGATTCACATTTGAACTTGTGTTGTTTTAGAATTTTTGGCATGACTTTTGTACTTTGCTTTTGTTTCATGACTATGTTATCGTTGCAGTTTAGTGGTAAGTATTTACTTTTTGTGTGTACCATTTTCATTTGAACCATTCATTCGTTTCCGTTTTTCAAAACATGTTGATTCGTCATTCTTTGGCTATTTCTTGCGCATTTTCAAGTTTGTTTGATTCTTATTTATGGACAAACAATTATGTAAGTTGGGGAGAGTTTGATAAGTGCAAATTGTACCTATTTTTGTAAATAAGTTTTGTTGCACTTATCGGTACTTTGTGTTAATATTGATTGAATAAACCCCCACTTTATGTGTAAATACGTTTACTTTACGTTTTAGTGTATATATTGCGCATTGTGTAAATATTACGTAGTTTAATTGATTTTTATCTCATTTTTGTAGGTAACTAATAAAGGCCATCTTGCCATATTCTTGTAGAGCATCTAATAAGCTTTCCGGCGCTTCCGACCGTGCGTAAATCAGAGCTACGGTGCAGAAGTTGTGGTCAAATAAGGGGCTGATTTTCTGTCATGTTCGCTTAGAGAGTGTGACAGCGAATGTTCGCTTAGCGAAGGCTGGCGAAGGTCCCAGCGAGTAGAGGCAGAAAGTTGCAAAGGAGAAAAAGACCATTGTTTGCTTCGCGAACGTCTTAGCGAGCATTCGCTAGGCGAATAAATCGTTGGCTTAGCGAACCTCCGAAGGAAAGCAAGGGCGATTTAACCTTTCAGAGGCACTTATGTGCCATTTTTGGAGGCTCGCCTAGCGAGTAAAATGTTCGCCTAGCGAACCTGCGAAATTCTGATTGTATATATTAGATTTTCAGTCATTTTGTTAGGCATGTTTTTGGGGGAACTTTCTCCCAACTTCATCAAACTTCATTTTTTTCAGTAGATTAGCTTAGAAAACATCATGGAAGCTTGCATATGGATGATCCGGGGTGGATTTCTCATCGGTCGGCGCCGACAAACCGCGAGATGTTTGGTTCATTTCTGATTTTCTTCATGTCTTTCTTCTTTGTTGGGTTGTGTATATGTATTTGCTGTGAACTCATGTATATTTGTTGCACATGGCGTTGTATAAAACTTGCTTTACAAATCTTTATTGGTAATTGTCTAGGATTTTTGCTTTATGCGCGGGATTTGAGTTGCGTTAGACATAACATTCGCGAACTTCGATTAAGGATGATTGTCTGTTAGTTTCTGGATTCTAGAGATAGATTTAGAGCTAACAATCTTCAATAGGCGTCGAATCCTAATGCCTCCGTGCCTTGAGATAGCGTACGAAAGTATCGGCAATGGCAACACGGTTGTTCTCTCAACTCTGCGTTAGACATAACCTGTGTTGTGAGCGATGCTGGATGATATTGATGAGTATTGTAGGTGGAGTATAACTGGTTGGTAAGTTTATGTTTGTGAGGAGTGATTTATATGCATTGCCGGACGAGTTTTTCTCTCTGAAGAATGATTTCTTTTTGTTTTAATATTTACTTTTATGTTTTCTTGTTTGAAACTATTTTAATCCAAACTCATAAACGCGAGAGATTGTCGAACAGCATTCTTTCCCTCGAACCGATCTCTGTGGACACGACATAAATCCCGGAGGGAATTCTTTTCGAAAATAAATATTTTTGCTTGCTTGCCCTATTCGGCACTCAACAAAATGGCGCCGTTGCCGGGGATTGGTTTCGATATTGAATCGCATTGCGATAGTTTCTTTGTTTTTGAGTTTTGTAGATATCGTACATGTTGTATATTTTCACTTGTTTATATTGATACTTGTACATTTTGACGTTTGTTTAAGTGTTTGGTTAGGACGCTTGCTTTTGGTTGCGCGGTGAGACATCACCATGGCATGAATGAAGGAAGTTTCTAATTAAGCACCGTAAAGGCGTCGAGCTTACGACGTAAAACAAGTATGTTTTATAGTTTTTCTTTTCGAATGTTTTTGGTTGTTGTTTGGTCACAGATTTTGATTGACTTACTTGAGGATGCTGTTGTGATTTTCCAAGTTGGTTCGTTTCAACTTGCGGATGTATGGTAATGATTTTGTTAAGTTTTGTACACGTCTGAGGTATGTATTTATCACTTTCTATACTTTAGCATATTCATGATACTTAGGCATTTTACAAACTTTCATGCCATTCATTCTTTTGTATACTTGTTCTATTGTGAATCACTTTAGTTCCCAACCTTTTTGTGAGGTGGCTTTCCATTGTTCATATATGCGGAAAACCAACATTCTTGTTTTAACTGGATTTTATTATGTTGAATCTTTTATTTGTGTTGATTATATGAATGCATGAAAAGGATCAAGGCAATTGTTTTATTTTGAGCACAACTACCTTAGCCAAATAGTCAATTTACCTTGTGAGTGTGTGAGAATTCATAACCCCTTTGAGCTTTTTGATCCATGTTTTTATTTGAACTTAATGCTTGTCTATGAGTATTTAGTTCACTTATTTTTTAATGGATTTTGTTTTTTCTTGGACCTCAACTATGTGTTGTTGTATGGATTTTTTCCTTGCCTTAGAAAGTAGGGAGTATTCACATGATGAGGTGGTTGAATTCAAGTTGGGGAGAGGATGATTGTATACTCATTGGTTGGATTCTATGAGGATTGAAAAAGAAAAAAAAGAGAAAAATATGACAAAGAAAAGAAAAAGAAAAAAAAAAGGAAGAAAAAAGAAAAATCCTTGAAAAGGGAAACAAAAAGAGTTTCAACAATTGTGCTAAATAAGTATGGTGTGTTGTGTGGCACTTGGGATTTTGGAAGAAGTTGATTGGAATTTTGGTGTGTGAATCTTTGTGAGTTGATCACTCCCTTAGGTTTAGGCAAGTTTTTGTTTCAATTACCTTCAGAAATTGCCCTTGTTTGTTTACCCGACCACGTTACAACCTTGAAAAGTCCTTGTGATTCTTGCTTTTGTATTTTCAATGTGAATTTGTGGATGTATGCATAATTTAGTCTTTTGTTTGCAAGATTGTTGTGTGAGTGAAAGAACCTCATTTTTTGTTTTTTCATCTACCGATGATTGTTTTTGCTTGGTGTGATTCACATTTGAACTTGTGTTGTTTTAGAATTTTTGGCATGACTTTTGTACTTTGCTTTTGTTTCGTGACTATGTTATCGTTGCAGTTTAGTGGTAAGTATTTACTTTTTGTGTGTACCATTTTCATTTGAACCATTCATTCATTTCCATTTTTCAAAACCTGTTGATTCATCATTCTTTGGCTATTTCTTGCGCATTTTCAAGTTTGTTTGATTCTTGTTTGTGGACAAACAATTATGTAAGTTGGGGAGAGTTTGATAAGTGCAAATTGTACCTATTTTTGTAAATAAGTTTTGTTGCACTTATCGGTACTTTGTGTTGCTATTGGTTGAATAAACCCCCACATTATGTGTAAATACGTTTACTTTACGTTTTAGTGTATATATTGCGCATTGTGTAAATATTACATAGTTTAATAGATTTTTATCTCATTTTTTTAGGTAACTAATAAAGGCCATCTTGCCATATTCTTGTAGAGCATCTAATAAGCTTTCCGGCGCTTCCGACCGTGCGTAAATCAGAGCTACGGTGCAGAAGTTGTGGTCAAATAAGGGGCTGATTTTCTGTCATGTTCGCTTAGCGAGTGTGATAGCGAATGTTCGCTTAGCGAAGGCTGGCGAAGGTCCCAACGAGTAAAGGCAGAAAGTTGCAAAGGAGAAAAAGACCATTGTTCGCTTTGCGAACGTCTTAGCGAGCATTCGCTTGGCGAATAAATTGTTCGCTTAGCGAACCTGCGAAGGAAAGCAAGGGCGGTTTAACCTTTCAGAGGCACTTATGTGCCATTTTTGGAGGCTCGCCTAGCGAGTAAAATGTTCGCCTAGCGAACCTGCGAAATTCTGATTGTATATATTAGATTTTCAGTCATTTTGTTAGGCATGTTTTTGGGGGAACTTTCTCCCAACTTCATCAAACTTCATTTTTTTCAGTAGATTAGCTTAGAAAACATCATGGAAGCTTGCATATGGATGATCCGGGGTGGATTTCTCATCGATCGGCGCCGACAAACCGCGAGATGTTTGGTTCATTTCTGATTTTCTTCATGTCTTTCTTCTTTGTTGGGTTGTGTATATGTATTTGCTATGAACTCATGTATATTTGTCGCCCATGGCGTTGTATAAAACTTGCTTTACAAATATTTATTGGTAATTGTCTCGGAATTTTTCTTTATGCGCGGGATTTGAGTTGCGTTAGACATAACATTCGCGAACTTCGATTAGGGATGATTGTCTGTTAGTTTCTGGATTCTAGAGATAGATTTAGAGCTAACAATCTTCAATAGGCGTCGAATCCTAATGCCTCCGTGCCTTGAGCTAGCATACGAAAGTATCGGCAATGGCAACACGGTTGTTCTCTCAACTTTGCGTTAGACATAACCTGTGTTGTGAGCGATGCTGGATGATATTGATGAGTATTGTAGGTGGAGTATAACTGGTCGGTAAGTTTAAGTTTGTGAGGAGTGATTTATATGCATTGTCGGACGAGTTTTTCTCTCTGAAGAATGATTTCTTTTTGTTTTAATATTTACTTTTATGTTTTCTTGTTTGAAACTATTTTAATCCAAACTCATAAACGCGAGAGATTGTCGAACAGCATTCTTTCCCTCGAACCGATCTCTGTGGACACGACATAAATCCCGGAGGGAATTCTTTTCGAAAATAAATATTTTTGCTTGCTTGCCCTATTCGGCACTCAACAAAATGGCGCCGTTGCCGGGGATTGGTTTTGATATTGAATCACATTGCGATAGTTTCTTTGTTTTTGAGTTTTGTAGATATCGTACATGTTGTATATTTTCACTTGTTTATATTGATACTTGTACATTTTGACGTTTGTTCAAGTGTTTGGTTAGGACGCTTGCTTTTGGTTGCGCGGTGAGACATCACCATGGCATGAATGAAGGAAGTTTCTAATTAAGCACCGTAAAGGCGTCGAGCTTACGACGTAAAACAAGTATGTTTTATAGTTTTTCTTTTCGAATGTTTTTGGTTGTTGTTTGGTCACAGATTTTGATTGACTTACTTGAGGATGCTGTTGTGATTTTCCAAGTTGGTTCGTTTCAACTTGCGGATGTATGGTAATGATTTTGTTAAGTTTTGTACACGTCTGAGGTATGTATTTATCGCTTTCTATACTTTAGCATATTCATGATACTTAGGCATTTTACAAACTTTCATGCCATTCATTCTTTTGTATACTTGTTCTATTGTGAATCACTTTAGTTCCCAACCTTTTTGTGAGGTGGCTTTCCATTGTTCATATATGCGGAGAACCAACATTCTTGTTTTAACTGGATTTTATTATGTTGAATCTTTTATTTGTGTTAATTATATGAATGCATGAAAAGGATCAAGGCAATTGTTTTATTTTGAGCACAACTACCTTAGCCAAATAGTCAATTTACCTTGTGAGTGTGTGAGAATTCATAACCCCTTTGAGCTTTTTGATCCATGTTTTTATTTGAACTTAATGCTTGTCTATGAGTATTTAGTTCACTTATTTTTGAATGGATTTTGTTTTTTCTTGGACCTCAACTATGTGTTGTTGTATGGATTTTTTCCTTGCCTTAGAAAGTAGGGAGTATTCACATGATGAGGTGGTTGAATTCAAGTTGGGGAGAGGATGATTGTATACTCATTGGTTGGATTCTATGAGGATTGAAAAAGAAAAAAAAAGAGAAAAATATGACAAAGAAAAGAAAAAGCAAAAAAAAAGGAAGAAAAAAGAAAAATCCTTGAAAAGGGAAACAAAAAGAGTTTCAACAATTGTGCTAAATAAGTATGGTGTGTTGTGTGGCACTTGGGATTTTGGAAGAAGTTGATTGGAATTTTGGTGTGTGAATCTTTGTGAGTTGATCACTCCCTTAGGTTTAGGCAAGTTTTTGTTTCAATTACCTTCAGAAATTGCCCTTGTTTGTTTACCCGACCACGTTACAACCTTGAAAAGTCCTTGTGATTCTTGCTTTTGTATTTTCAATGTGAATTTGTGGATGTATGCATAATTTAGTCTTTTGTTTGCAAGATTGTTGTGTGAGTGAAAGAACCTCATTTTTTGTTTTTTCATTTACCGATGATTGTTTTTGCTAGGTGTGATTCACATTTGAACTTGTGTTGTTTTAGAATTTTTGGCATGACTTTTGTACTTTGCTTTTGTTTCGTGACTATGTTATCGTTGCAGTTTTGTGGTAAGTATTTACTTTTTGTGTGTACCATTTTCATTTGAACCATTCATTCATTTCCATTTTTCAGAACCTGTTGATTCATCATTCTTTGGCTATTTCTTGCGCATTTTCAAGTTTGTTTGATTCTTGTTTGTGGACAAACAATTATGTAAGTTGGGGAGAGTTTGATAAGTGCAAATTGTACCTATTTTTGTAAATAAGTTTTGTTGCACTTATCGGTACTTTGTGTTAATATTGGTTGAATAAACCCCCACTTTATGTGTAAATACGTTTACTTTACGTTTTAGTGTATATATTGTGCATTGTGTAAATATTACGTAGTTTAATTGATTTTTATCTCATTTTTTTAGGTAACTAATAAAGGCCATCTTGCCATATTCTTGTAGAGCATCTAATAAGCTTTCCGGCGCTTCCGACCGTGCGTAAATCAGAGCTACGGTGCAGAAGTTGTGGTCAAATAAGGGGCTGATTTTCTGTCATGTTCGCTTAGCGAGTGTGACAGCGAATGTTCGCTTAGCGAAGGCTGGCGAAGGTCCCAGCGAGTAGAGGCAGAAAGTTACAAAGGAGAAAAAGACCATTGTTCGCTTTGCGAACGTCTTAGCGAGCATTCGCTAGGCGAATAAATCGTTCGCTTAGCGAACCTGCGAAGGAAAGCAAGGGCGGTTTAACCTTTCAGAGGCACTTATGTGCCATTTTTGGAGGCTCGCCTAGCGAGTAAAATGTTCGCCTAGCGAACCTGCGAAATTCTGATTGTATATATTAGATTTTCAGTCATTTTGTTAGGCATGTTTTTGGGGGAACTTTCTCCCAACTTCATCAAACTTCATTTTTTTTCAGTAGATTAGCTTAGAAAACATCATGGAAGCTTGCATGTGGATGATTCGGGGTGGATTTCTCATCGATCGGCGCCGACAAACCGCGAGATGTTTGGTTCATTTCTGATTTTCTTCATGTCTTTCTTCTTTGTTGGGTTATGTATATGTATTTGCTATGAACTCATGTATATTTGTCGCCCATGGCGTTGTATAAAACTTGCTTTACAAATCTTTATTGGTAATTGTCTCAGATTTTTGCTTTATGCGCGGGATTTGAGTTGCGTTAGACATAACCTTCGCAAACTTCGATTAGGGATGATTGTCTGTTAGTTTCTGGATTCTAGAGATAGATTTAGAGCTAACAATCTTCAATAGGCGTTGAATCCTAATGCCTCCATGCCTTGAGCTAGCGTACGAAAGTATCGGCAATGGTAACACGGTTGTTCTCTCAACTTTGCGTTAGACATAACCTGTGTTGTGAGCGATGCTGGATGATATTGATGAGTATTGTAGGTGGAGTATAACTGGTCGGTAAGTTTAAGTTTGTGAGGAGTGATTTATATGCATTGTCGGACGAGTTTTTCTCTCTGAATAATGATTTCTTTTTGTTTTAATATTTACTTTTATGTTTTCTTGTTTGAAACTATTTTAATCCAAACTCATAAACGCGAGAGATTGTCGAACGACATTCTTTCCCTCGAACCGATCTCTGTGGACACGACATAAATCCCGGAGGGAATTCTTTTCGAAAATAAATATTTTTGCTTGCTTGCCCTATTCTGCACTCAACAATTCCCTTCCCATGATTTCTCCTGTCCCAGAACTCCACAACCGAATAGAGTAGTGGAAAGGAATAATAGAACTTTGCAAGAAATGGCTCGTACCAAGATCCAAGAAACTGACATGGCTAAGCACTTCTGGGTAGAGGCAGTAAATACAGCATGTTATATTCAAAATAGGATTTTTATCAGACCTATTCTGGGTAAGACTCCCTATATATTGTGGAAGAATATAAAACCCAACATCTCGTATTTTCATCCTTTTGGTTGTATTTGTTTTATGTTGAACACTAAAGAGAAACTTGGAAAGTTTGACTCCAAAGCTCAAAAGTGTTTACTATTAGGATACTCTGAACGCTCTAAAGGCTACAGAATCTATAACACAGAATCATGGATTATTGAGGAATCAATTCATGTCAGATTCGATGATAAGCTTGACCCTGAAAAGTCAAAGCTAGTTGAAAAGTTTGCAGATTTGAAGATTACTTTATCAGAATCCAAGGAGGAAGATTCAAAGGAAAGAGACAAAGATGCAGAAACTAAAGAATTAGATACAACCTTACCAGAAACATTGAATATTCCATATCATCAAAAGAAAAATATACTAAAGACTTCTCATTCTGAAGAATTGATTCTGGGTGACAAAGTTTATCCAATCAGAACTCGTTCATCATTTAAACCTTCTGAAGAAACTCTTATGGTTTTAGTGTCTCTGATAGAGCCAACATCAGTTAATGAAGCCCTTATGGAGAATGAGTGGATTCTGGCCATGCAAGAAGAGCTGAATCAATTCACCAGAAATGATGTTTGGGATCTTGTTCAGAAACCAAAAGGTGCCCACGTTATTGGAACAAAGTGGGTATTTAGAAACAAGTTAGATGAGAAAGGTAAGGTTGTAAGAAACAAAGCACGACTGGTAGCACAAGGTTATAGTTAGCAAGAAGGAATAGACTATACAAAATCCTTTGCACCATTTGCCAGGTTAGAATCTATTTGTTTTTTAATTTCCTTTGCTGTAAATCATGAGATCACTTTATATCAAATGGATGTAAAGAGTGCATTCTTAAATGGGTATATTTCTGAAGAAGTGTATGTGCACCAACCTCCTGGTTTTGAAAGTTCTGAAAACCCAGATTTCGCTTTCAAACTTAAAAAAACATTAAATGGTCTGAAACAGGCTCCTAGAGCTTGGTATGAAAGGCTAAGTAACATTCTTTTGGAAAATGACTTTACCAATGGAAAAGTGGATACAACACTCTTTTGCAAAACCTTTAAAAATGACATTCTGGTTGTGCAAATTTACGTTGATGATATTATATTTAGTTCTGCTAATACTTTCTTGTGTAAGAAATTTTCTAAGTTAATGCAGGCTGAATTTGAAGTGAATCTGATGGGAGAACTCAGATTCTTTCTGGGAATTTAGATTGATCAACGTCCAAAAGGAACGTACATTCATCAGAGCAAGTATGCAAGAGAACTTCTGAAGAAGTTTAATATGTCAGAATGTAAACCTGCAAAGACTCCTATGCATCTGACATGCATTCTGGAGAAAGAAGAAGTAAGTAAAAAGGTTTGTCAGAAGCTCTGTCATGGTATGATAGACTCTCTTCTGTATTTGAATGCTTCTCGTCTAGATATTATGTTCAGTGTATGTCTTTGTGCTCGTTTCCAATTAGATCCAAGGGAAACTTACTTAACAGCTGTTAAGAGAATCCTAAAGTATCTAAAAGGAACAACTAGCCTTGGCTTGATGTATAAGAAAACATCATAGTACAAGCTTTATGGTTATTGTGGTGCAGATTATGCTGGAGACAGATTAGAAAGGAAAAGTACTTATGAAACTGTCAGTTTCTGGGTAACAACCTCATCTCTTGGGCAAGCAAAAGACAATCAACCATTGCACTTTCAACTGCAGAAGCAGAATATATCTCAGTATTATTATGCAGTACTCAGATTCTCTGGATAAAGAATCAACTAGAAGATTATCAGATACACGAGAGTAACATTCCTATCTTCTGTGATAATACTTCGACTATTTGTCTATCTAAGAATCCTATTTTGCATTCTAGGGCAAAACATATTGAAATAAAACATCACTTTTTACGTGACTATGTTCAGAAGGGTACTTTTCAGTTAAAATTTATGGATACAGACCACCAGTGGGCTGATATTGTCACAAAACCCCTTGTTGAGGATAGATTCGTATCATTATGGAAAATTGAGTTATAAATCGGTGCCCAAAATAAGTAGATGATATTTTGATGTGTCAAGTCACCAGAACTTCTGAAATAAGATTCTGACGTTAAGCACATTGATTTTTATTTATTGTCTTTCTGATTAACGATACTTCTACATGTTAGAAGATGTTTTGATCAGAAACTTGTCCAGTCAGATACCTCTTGGTATTCTTGACTTTGGGAATATCAACCGTGTTCTCTTAAAACAAACGGTTGTAATTATTTTGTGACACCTGTCCAAAATCAAATCATATCTTACTGTTGGAGAGACACCTTGAGCGTTGTAATTTCGTGAGACTGGATTTCAAGTAATTATTTCCTATTACTGTCACCTTTTCATAATCATCAATTTTTTTATAAATACTCACTCTCTCACCATCACACACTACGCTACTTTTCACTTCCCACACTTTTTCTTAGAAACCCTAAAACCCTTTGTGCTTCGTTAACTCCATCATCTTCATCAATGGATGAATCATCTCGACATCCCTCTCTATCTCAGCAACAAGGAAATCAGTTCACTATTCCAAAAAAATTTCCTATCATACTCGACACGCCGGAAGCTGATCTTTGCATTCTTTGTGAAACCATGGTGGATCCCAACAATCTCAAGGATAATGGGTGTGATCTTACTCAAACACTTGATTTCCAAAGCTAGAACGGATTCTTTAAAAGATTACAAGGATCCACCTTTCCTATCTTGGTTAAAGATTTCTGGATTCGTGCAACACAAGTAGGAACGTCATCATCATCATAGAAAAGACTATTTGTGACTTAATCTCTCATGATGGAAAAAGGGATAAGAATCTATAATGTGCAAGCGGATAAGCAAATGGAAGTTAAGGTCACCGTATCTATCTTCAAAGAAGGAACTGTTCTGGATTCTAAGAAGGATCCTTCTTCATCTTTCTTATAAGATTCTCTAAGAGTTTGGTTCAAAATCATTTTGGGTAGTATTTACCACCGTCATCCTACTCATTCTTATGATTACATCAATTTGTCTCAAAAGTATGTTCTATACGTCCTGTTGAAAGGAAAGAAGATACATCTCCCATTCATTCTGTTCAGTTTCCTAAAAGACTCAATAGTGACCTCAAGAACTGGCTCAACTAAAAAGGGGAGTCATATTCCTTACGGCAGACTCATTTCTGATATTCTTATTGAGTATGGAATAGTGGATGATCTGTTAATTTCCGGACATACTAATGAGCTAGAAAAGGATTCTGGAAATATCTTCTGGGCGAAGAATTTGAAGAGTATGAATCTTATTAAAAAAAATCACTCATCAGACTGCTCTACCATCAAGGCATGAAATTAACGCTATGAGGTTTCCAATTTCTGGATTTCCATCCTTTTCAAGAACTTATAATCCAGATGAGCTTACACATTACCTTGATGGATGCAAAAATGAAGCACTGGATGTGTGGATTGACATAGACAATCTTCCAGATACTCTTCCAGAGATTTTACAGAAAAAAGGGGAAAGGCAAGAAAAAGAAAAATGATGATGGTGAAAGACCATCAAACAAGAAGATGAAGATGGCAACTACATCTTCTTTTCCTGTTGGAGAGCTAAGTAAGTCTT
Source organism: Lathyrus tuberosus (assembly GCA_022829125.1). Taxonomy (NCBI): domain Eukaryota; kingdom Viridiplantae; phylum Streptophyta; class Magnoliopsida; order Fabales; family Fabaceae; genus Lathyrus; species Lathyrus tuberosus. Next base: position 1,743,299 of record JALAZF010000568.1, read on the forward strand.
CTGAATCTTCTTTTGTAAATGCATATGTTACTACTAACAGAAATATATCTTCATCTAGTTCACAACCACCAACTTTTTCTACACCACCACCACTATTTTCAATCGTTGTTACCACCTCACCCATACCCATTTCTGAACCACCAACTCAAATAATCTCATCCTCTACACCATCTACACAACTTCCACCACAGATACTCAAAATCACTTCAAATCAACCAACTTCCACCATATCCATACAACCAATCCATGTCATATATGTACAACCAACTCCTATCATCTCCCTACCATTAATCACTCAACCCTTTTCAGAAGAACCTCCTACAGAACCTACTCCCACACCTAATTCTGGAGAATTTAACAATGAAACTATTCAAACAACCAACCCTCAATCCCTACACCAGACAATCCTGGACCCTTTTCACCAAAATCAAATCCTGAAAATAATGATATCACCAATCTGGCTGATTCTGCTGAAGAAACGCAACCATTCCCTGAGAATCAACCTTCTGATCTTCCCCCTCCTAACCTAGATGAAGTTATTTATGCTTTTAAGGACAGTGTAGTTATGTGATTCAAGACACTCTCTGATGAATCAAGTTCTAGCGAAGACCCTTCCGCTTTGGGTGCTCCCTAGAATCAATTCAATCAGTGGATGTTAGAGGAATTTCAAAAGATCCAAAATCTCTCTGTTCAGACAAAAGATTATTTTGTCCAACAAGATGAAAAGAGATTGAAAGCTAAGAGGGAAGCTGAAGTAAAGCTAGCTGCTGAAAGGGAATTGGTTGAGAGGTTAGCCAAGGAAGCTTGTGACAGAGAAGCTTAAAGGATAGCTAAGGAAGCTCAAGATCAAGCTGAGAGAGAAGATGAGTTAAAGAATCAAGAAGAAGCTCTGAAAGCTGCTGAAAACTATACTTCTGATCTAGTGTTAAAAACTCTTGAGAGTATTCAGAAGGAGCAAGATTTGTTCAGAACGAGAATGGACAAGCAAGATAAAGTCACTTCCAGCATTCAGAATGCACTTACTCAGATCCTTTAGAGGCTCCCTCCTCCTTCTCAACCTTAGACACCTTTCTAGGCTAACCCTTAGTTTTCTTTGTCTGTTTTGTTTGTCTTTTTGTACTTGGATTACCTTTTTGATTATGACAAAAAGGGGGAGTATATTAATGGAAAATTATTTTGATAAAAATATCTTGTCTTTGAATCATAGCTCTGACATTCTAACATTTTAATTGCACAATTTTCTTAGAATGTTTTTCAGGAACAATATTAATATGTTGGCAATCAGGCTCTGATTTAACCAATCGGGCTCTGTTATCAGACTCCATTACCACTATAATCAAGCTCTGTTATTTTGGATATGACAAGATCTTTATAATCAGGCTCTGGTATCCCAAATCTGATAAGATTTTTTTTAAGTCTTAGATTCAGGGGGAGCTTGATAAAGGGAAGTTAATTCTAAACTTATCTATGTCATTTCCCATTGATTATCTTCGTACAAAATGGTTTCATCAAAATACATTGTTTTGTCATTATCAAAAAGGGGGAGATTGTTAGAACAAGATTTGGTTATGCCATATATCTCTAAGTTTTGATAATAACAAAGTAGTATTTGTGCAAGAACAATTTTGGTACTCTAACGTTTGTTTTCTGAAGAATTAACAAACAGGCTCTGACTCTGATATAGAAAGCTCTAACTCGGATAGAGACCATGTGCAACGTCACTCTGATTTGACCAAAAGTCGCTTCTGCGCCAAAGAAGCAAGTTTGCTTTTGATTTACTCACATTCACAAAGATTCTAAGAAGACAATATGTTGTTGTTGCAATGCTCTCTTGGATTCTGCCTCTGAGCGTGACTCTGAGAATTTACTTCTGAAGGCCTTCTAGCTTCTGAAGTCATTATGTTCTGAAGACTAATTGTTGAAGACTCTGAAGACAAGTTTTTGCTGATCAAGGTTCTGAACCAAGTGCTGAAGACTTTGAGGACAAGGTTCTGCTGAACAACGTTCTGAAGACTTTGAAGACTTAAATTTCTGAAGACCAAGGGTTCTGAAGACTGAGTGCTAAAGACTCTGAAGACAAGGTTCTGGTGAACAAGTTATGAAGACTCTCATGACTCAAGACTCTGAAGACCCAGTGATCAACTCTTCTACTCATGCTTCAATCATCTCTATTCAGAAACCTCTAATGAACAAATGAAGATCAAACGTTTGCGAGGGAAAATAGGACATAGTACATCTCAAACACGTTCTTTTCCACTACCATTCCACTACCCTGAATTTGTGGTACAAAGGACGACTTTTGTGTACAATTTTCATCCTTGCGTAACGACATTAGTTCAAGTCACCAACAATATCAAGGATATTCCTGATCTGACCTCCAACGAATCTCTTACGGGCTATATAAGGACTTGATCTCTTGAAGAAAATATAAGAGAGACACATGTGTGAATAGAAAAGCACTACAATACAACAAAAAACATTGTTCATACTGTATAAATTTTTGAGCTAGTCATAGTGTTTATATCTGCTTGTGTAGAAGCAATTCATTGTAAACATTAATTTTTTTCATATAGTTGTTTGTATTCCTTAAGGGGCCAGTTTGGTCAGAATCCTTAAGAAGAGACAGTTAGTCTTGTCCTTGTTAGTCACCAGGGGTTGCTAGTGCATTATAATCAGTTTGATTATACTGGATTAAGTCCTTATTATAAGACAAAATCACATTGGCGGGTGGACTGGATTAACTTGATAGTTTTCAAGTGAACCAGGATATATCGCGTGTCTTTCTCTCTTTTTAGTTTCTTTGTGATCTTTGTTTGAGTTTGTAGCATGCGATTTTTGTCGGTGACGCGACCACCTTATCGCAAAATTGTGTTCCTCCTCACCGTAATGGTAGGAGGAAGAGTGCTACTTTTTGATTTCTTATATATCCTGTGAAGCTGAAAGGGAAAAGGAAACTATCTAAAACTAACCTTACACGCAGATGTTTAACTGAACAAACACTTAAAGAGATTGGGGGGTCTGGGGTTAGGTTATACAATGGGGAATTGTCAATTACCCATCATATATATGGTTATACACAAGTTATTAGCAATAGGTTCTACTTTTATACTTGATGGTGTTTATCTGTTGATGGGTTAGGAAAGTTTCTTATTTGAGAGAGAGAGAGAGAGAGAGAGAGAGAGAGAGAATTTTTGATGATTTTGATGAGGTACTGGACCTCAGTTTTGATTGGTGTAAAGGTACTGGACCTAGAGTTATTTTAGTATGAAGGTACTGGACCTAGAGTTTTTTTTATTGGTATGCTCGCTAAGATTTCACAATCTTATGCCTACGTATTCCCGTTTTAAAGAAACAGGGAAATCAGAGCAATCATAGTTCCTCCTATTCTATGGGAGGAAAAAGATGTTTTGGTGTCTTGTTCAAAGCCCAAGATTGAAGCTAAAAGGAGTATTTGTGTCTTGTTAAAAGCCCAAGATTGAAGCTAAAGGGTTTGACTGAGAGAGAACTTGTCATTTCTAAAGGGGAGACATCTTGTCTGTTTATCACAACTGTTGGGTGACTGTTTATAAAGGAGGATTACTATAACTGGGATATAAGAATCCAACAATGCCATAATTTCCTTTATAGGGGATTTTTCCTGAAGGGGAAAACTTTAACTCAGTGTAGAGCAATACCATTTTTCCTTAGGAATTTTCCATATTAAGAGAGGGACAGTGGCATGATGTAAATAATCCAGAGGCTTGCCACTTATAGCAATTAGATGAAAGGGGAGGTTTGCTAGGAAAAGAGAGGGACGACAGATTGGATTTTTGAATCAACAAGTGTGCCACTTACAGTAATTATCTGGGATTAGGGTTTGTTTTGAGTTATCTGCTTTGATATGTGATAACACAGAGAAATGTTTTCTTACATAGATTTTGATTTCCTCTGAAGGGATGTTGATTTTTGTGTGCCTTGATCAAAGCCCAAGGTTGAAGCTAAGAGGTTGATTGACTCCACTGGGGAAGTCCTTATACAAAGCCTAAGAGGAGGCTAGGAAAGACTGACTCACAAGAGAGTGTTTATATATGTCTTGTACGAAGCCCAAGATTGAGGCTAAAAAGAGGCTGATTCTTTGGGGATATCATTATACAAAGCCTAAGAGGAGGCTAAAAGTTTGACTTTTCTGGGGAAAATATTTTGTCTGTCTTGTACAAAGCCCAAGATTGAGGCTAAAAGAGATTTTGACTCCGTTGAGGACAGCTTGTATGTGTCTTGTACAAAGCCCGAGATTGAGGCTGAAAAGAAGACTGGCTCTGTGGGAAAGAAATCTTTATATGTCTTGTACAAAGCCCAAGATTGAGGTTAAAATGAGACTTTACTGACTCGGCTGAGGATATTTTAAGTATTTTGTACAAAGCCCAAGATTGAGGCTGAGAGGAGTTTTGACTCTGCTGGAGAGTATTATCTGTCTTGTACAAAGCCCAAGATTGAGGCTGGCCAAGCTGGAGAAATTATTATATACAGCCTAAGAGGAGGCTGACTTCTGCTAGGGGAAATCATTATACCAAGCCTAAGAGGAGGCTGAAAAAGATTGACTCAACAAGGGAGTGTTTTTATTTGTCTTGTACAAAGCCCAAGAATGAGGCTAAAAGGGTTGACTCAACAAGAGAGTATTGAAAGGTGATTGACTCAAAAAGAGAGTCTGAAAAGTAATTGACTCAACAAGAGAGTCTGAAAAGGTTAGCTCAGCTGGGGAAAATCTTTGTACAAAGCCCAAGAGGAGGCTGACTTTGCTGAGGGAAGGAAGGATCATTATACCAAGCCTACGAGGAGGTTATCTTTGCTGGGGAAGAACAAAGAAAGAAATATTTATACAAAGCCTAAGAGGAGGCTGTCTTCTGCTGAGGATTATTGAGATCCAGAGGCAGGTCCAAATGGGGAATCAACTTTTGCTGAGGGTTTACAGAAGGGTTGAGATATCAGATGCCTTGAGGTTCTGATTTAAGATAGTGTTATACTGATGATAAACTAACCCTGGCTGGGGATAATTTAGGATAAAAGACTGAGTTTTAGATCCTGTGAGAGTTTTAACTCTACTGGGGATTGGTTAAATGACCAGGGTTTCTCATATGTTTGTAAGGAACTTGAGAATGTCTTTGAGATCCTAGAAGGGATTAGACTGTCCAAGTCTACTAGTATGGAAGAGTTTATCTTTCTATGATGCCCAAGATGAGGCAAGTGTTTTAAGGGATGAGAATCAACCCTAAATTGGTCTGAGGTTTTGACTCAAGAAGGACTGCTCTAGCAAAAGATGACTAAGTTCTGTCCTATACCTTTAAGAGGTCTTCAAGGTCCTTGTATTAAGCCCAAGACAAGGCATGAGAACTTCTAAGAAGCCGGAGGGCCCTTGTACAAAGCCCAAGAGGAGGCGGGGATGCCTTTAGGAAGCCTGTGGGTCCCAAACCTAAGAAGAGTTCAAGAAAGGTTTCACCGAGAATTAATCCTTTAGTGAGCAGTTCTAGGGTTTGAAGAAATTCAAGAGAGGTTTCACCGAGAATTAATCCTCTCTGGGGAAATGAATTTCTTTGACAATTTTCTAATAGTGACAGTCTGAGAAAAGTTTCACCGGGAATAATGCATTTCTCTTTGTTCCATATTGTTTAAGCCCAAGAGAAGGCAAGACTGTATCTGGGAATCCTATGGAGATCTAGTTTTGACTGTATTAAAGAGTGACCAACTGGCTTTACCTAGTTCTAGACCTAGTTGCCGGGGAAAACCCTAAGTAAATATACTAGTATATATACAGGTGATATATGGCAAGTATTTAAAAGGGTATGAAAGAAGGACTTACAGGTGAGCAAGCTTCCAGCAATACAGTTATATGGAAGCTTATATATATATATATATATATATATATATGAAAGCAAGTAAATGAAAGCTAATAAAACTTACATGCGATCAAGCTTCCATTGTAACAGCTGTATGGTTAGTTGTTCAAGAAATTAAAGAAAGTTTTGATAACAACTACGAGTTTGAACCTAAATCAAAAGGGCGGTTGTTTTTTAAAAGGTTGGGGCTTATACTCAAGGAGAGACCCAGATGAAAAACAGTAATCGTACCGTTGTTTTATCAACTGTACTGGGGCTTATACAATGGCTGAGGCCCAAAGAAGTTTTTTTTTACAAAGGGATGGGTCTTACAACTCAAGGAGAGGCCCAAAAGTTTGAACAAAGAAAAGAAATGAGACTTACAACACAAGGGTAGGCCCAGATGGTCTTCGTTTAAAAGGCGACGAGCGCGCCGAGATTTTAAAATCACAGTGGGACTTATACAATGACTGACCCAAAAAAGTTGATATTTACAAAGGGGTGGGACTTACACTCTTTCAAGAGGCCCAAAAGATGTTTGAAAAGATTTGTTAGGGTGATAGTGATCAAAACCCTAATTTTTAGTTTTTAAAAGTATTTTAATTGAATAAAAATTCAATTAAAATAATCAAACGTGTGAAAAAAGGTTGTGATCTTGGATTTATATTTGGAAAATCATGTTTCATTCATGGGATGATTTAAAAATCATTTGAATTTTTCAAAACCAAGAGAAAGAATTATTTTTAATGTTTAAAAACAAATAAAACATAATTCTTTGCAAAAATACTAAATATATTAAATAAATAATATTTTTGTGAAATTTTAATGGAATAAAATATTTTAACATTTTTGTGAATTTTCAAAAAAAGAATCAATAAAAAATAATTAAAATTGAGAGAGAAATTAATTTTTCAATTAATTAACAAAAACATGAAAATATTAAAAATGGCAAAAAATGAGAGAGTAGTAAAAAAGGTCTGGGTGGGGTTTGAACCCACGACCTCAACAACAAACACACATGCGCGCTACCACTGGGGTGGTGCTACATCCGTGTATCAAAACCACCCCATTAATTCATAAGGTATGCCTTGTTTCTAGGCCTGGGCAAGCGAAGCTTTTGGGCAATTTTCGTGAAGCCTCTAACTTTCTCATTTCTCCATGGATTGAGACAAAATTTAGTTGCATCTGGCCTAGAATTTCATGAGGAATCTAATGGTGCCCTTGGATTTTTCAGAAAATGTTTCCTCCTCAAAATCCGATAGTGATTTCAAAATAGGCCTATTTTTGCATGTTATATGCTATCTCATGGTACAGGCAAGAATTACATGGCAAATTAGTTCAAACACAACATATACAACATGTATGAGATGCTTATGATCAATGGAAATCAAAGGAATGCATAATTCAAAGAGTTAAAGTAGTCATGCACTTACCTCTTGGAGATTTTTGTGCTATATGCCAAGTTCCTTGTGCCATAAGTAATTTCATGCTTTGGATACTCTCAATTGATCCCTTAGAAGCTTTTAGAATGATTAGAACCAGCTAGAATCCTCAGGAACAAGTTGTGGCACTTTCTTGCAAAAGGGGCAAAAGTGACCAATATGACAACTCTCTAAAATGGTGTTCCAGATGAGGGGAACCATTTGGGACAGTTTGAGGATGATATTTGGAGTGTGTTTGAGGCTTTGTTTGGTTTTGGAAGTGATTGAATCAAGACATGGCTTGAAAAATGCAGAAAAGTCCAATTTAGAGGTTTTGGAAGTGGACTTTGTGATTTTGGTTTTTCAGGTCACAAGTGAGTGTTTGAACAGCTTAGATACAATATATTAGAGGTGTTTGGATCATGATATGTGGTGGAATTGCTCTCTAACTCAAAAACTCAGAGATACCTTGCAAAAGAAGGCATTTTGGCCTAAAGAAAGAGATTTTGAGAAAAGCAATTGTTGTAGTGCTTTTGTGTACTCAAACTTATCACAATTGAGCTCTATTTATAGTGTGTCAAGTTTGTTTTGCAAGCAATAGTGAATGGCAGCTGCAGCAGGCCTTTGGCTAATGTTGAGGAAAAGGAATCTCAAGTCTCCTTTAGCCATTGACTTAAGGTTAGGGCACATGCCTATGGTCCTTTGATTCAGTTCTGATCCTTGACTCATTCAGTTAGGAATGTGTCAGTCTATGCCACCTTGGTGTATCCATTAAATGCATTGAAACAAAATTGGAGTCTTGACACCTTTTTAGCCTTTTTAGGTTTGTTATGGCTAATGTAGATTCTTGGAATTTGGAGGCTTGGGGATCAGATCTGTTGAACCCTAATTTTTACCCCTAATATTTCGCACATTTCATTTGCATCTCATTACCACAAACAAGATCACAATCTTTGGTTCTCCTGAGCATCTCTATATTATTCTTACCTGCTTTATATTTGACCCTGTTTACTAACCTCTAATCAAAATACCAAAAAATATGTTGCAGTTTGCTTGTTTCCCTCTCCGTGTGTGTTTAGGTTTCGCAGGTTTGTCCAAGCAAGGCATAATTTCAAATTGTGTGTGGTTGTTCAGCTTTGATCTAGTTCAGATGGATGTTTGACCTAATCTTGGTCAAACTATCAAGCATTTGTTCCAAGTGCAAGATATTTGTTTAAGTGGGCTATTTCTCAAGCAGTGACCGTCAAGATGAGTGGTGATATTCATCAGGTTCATTTGAGTTCATCAGTCCAGACTGTGTTCCTCTGTGGATTTATTTTCCCAGAAATTGTTCAAAGTAGTTCAAGATTCATTTGATCAGAGATTCAGAGGATGATAGATTCAAGTGGTCGTTGTTCAATTGTGGTTTGTTCAGTGGTAGTTGTATGAAATACTTTATCAGAGGCTTGTGGAAAAAGTCAAGATTGGTTTTGGGCTAGAAATAAAGACTGGCTATCCATGATCCCTTCATAAACCACTTTTCGTTATAAACCATTATCCACATCATGAACCATTTCTTTTTTTTATATATCCATTTTTCATATTCATTTTTAATCCACATTTCTAAACCATTTTTCTTTTTCATTTTTTCTTAATCCACTTTTAAACCAAGTACCCATCTATTATCCAATTTAAAATCCATACCCTTTTCCATTTATATTCCAAACTTCATTTTATCCATTTTTTATCCAATTTTAATATTCATTTCTATTCCATTATCCACTTTTCCTTTCATTCTCCATTTTTATCCATCTCTGATTCCAAATAATATCCATCATATCCAATTCATAAACCACATCCTTTTTTCAAATATCCAATTCTATATCAATTATCCAATTTTCTTTTCTTTTTTCTACAAAAATTTTAATTCTCCAATTATCCTTTTTCTTCTAACCATTTTTTTATCACCATTTTAAAGCCAATTTAATTCCAAAAAAACTACACATTTTACCAAATTTAAACCAAGGCCCATTTATTCATTAGGCTACTACTACATGATTTAGCTTAAACTCTTTTCATTCCAAACCAGCTACATCAACACGTGAAAACCAAGCCTCATGAGACATTGAAAAAAACAATTCATGGCCCACCTACTTTAAGCTCTAAAACGTATGGATTTTCAGCCAGCTTCACAACACCACAAGCCTTCACGGTCCAGCCATCACTCCAAGCCACCAAGACGAACTGCAAAAAAAATTCATAACAGCTGCATTCACCAAGCTACCTCCAAGCTGCGATAACAACACGCAAGCCAACCATGAACTTTCACAAAACAAGCTCAAGCCGCAAGTCCAAGCTGTTACCGCTAGCCAACACGCATACTGAAGCTGAAATTGTTATTCCAAAGCACATGAGCAAAAATGCAGGAAATCAAAAATGCGCACTGCACACGTAATTCCAAAACGACACGCACAAGCTGCAGCAACGGAAAAAATTCAGCTCCAAACGACATCACAAACACTACATACCTTCGCTGCAAAACGCAGTGAATCATTGAGCAAAACGCAAGAAAAATCGTAAACGGCAACAAACGGCAATCCAATTTTCAATTCAATTCCTCACCTCTTCTTCTATAAATATGAGCCTCCTCTCCTTCATTCTTTAAGCTTGAAAGCCAAGAACACTCTGCAAAATTCAATTCCGAGCTTCAAATTCAACTATCTCCAAACTAACCTTCATCAATCACACATAAACCTTCCATTTTCCGTCAACTCAACAACAAGAAACTTCAACCATTCACACAATTCCGATCCAGCATCAACCGGTCATAACTTCGTATCTCACAAAAGCCACGCACATCAACAACAAAATCACCAATTTCGTGTGGTTCAGAAGAAGAAAAAGAGAAATTAAAGCGTTGCTCACCTTTGAATTGAAGGTAATTGGAAGTTTCCGTTGAATTCTCGCGGTTTCGATTCGAGATATCGACTCACTTTCGCTTGGAATTGAATATATATCTGAGATGCACATCTGATTCTGATCACAACCGTGCAAATTCCAACTTCCGTCATCCGCCGTGGTGAGCTCCGTTGTGAGAGCTTCCTTCGCCATGAACAGTGCCGTGAGAGAAATTGAAGAAGATGATGGAACCACTCACCGTCTGTTTCTCATTTCCTCTTTCCATTTAATTCTTTTTTTTTTTTGTTTTTGTTTTTTTCATTTCTTTTAAAAAAAGAATTTGGGACGTGTGGCCTTTGGACCACTACCACCACCCTTTTTTTTTTTCTATTTTTACCTCCCTCTCTACTTTTTTTTTTATTAATTTTCTTCTAAATTTCCTTTTTCAAATAACTTTCTATTAGTACTTTTTTTGAAGTCTTAATCTTTTATACCTTTTTGACTTTTGACTTGAATTATACTTTAAAAATTTCTTGAAATTTAGCTTGAAAAATATTTTAATTCTTTTTTTCCATTTGATTTCTTTCTTTTTCTATTTTGACATTATTGGTTGTGTGGATCATAAATGTTAGATCTACTTTCTCTTCATCTTAATTTTTTTTCTTTTTGATCGATGAAAGTCTAAGAGATCTTGGAATTTCTTTGTTGAATTTCGATCAAGACTAGATCGTTACCATTTTTCTTTTCGTGCGGTATTGCTTTCGGATGACGATTTACATATCGTTCATCTAGCATGCATTAGCACAAAGATCTATTGACCGACCTCATTGTAGGGTCATTACTCCGTAAATTACTCGGCGATTGCTTAATATAGCGCAATATTTGTCCCGCGTCGGAAACGATCAAGAATATTGATTATTTGTCTTTTGGTTCAAAACTTATGAAACTTGTTGTTAAGAGGCTTTGGTCTTATCAATCCTCTAATGAGTTCTCATTAATCTTGACCTAAGTGCTTTGGTCTTATGAAACTTGTTGTTAAGAGGCTTTGGTCTTATCAATCCTCTAATGCTCTGGTCTTAGTTTCTTTTGTCAATAAAATTCCCCTCGATCCTAGTCTTCAGCCAAGGAACTGGTTTCAGTTTCTTTTGTCAATAAACATCCCCTCGATCATGGTCTTCAGCCAAGGAACTGGTCTCAGTTTCTTTTGTCAATAAACTTCCCCTCGATCCTGGTCTTCAGCCAAGGAACTGGTCTCAGTTTCTTTTGTCAATAAACATCCCCTCGATCCTGGTCTTCAGCCAATGAACTGGTCTTAGTTTTTTTTTCAAATTCTTTCCTTGACAAGGGATGCTATGTGTAGTAGTTTTCATCAAACTTCTCGCCGAATTTTCCTAGGGAGATGCCATTTGATGAGAAAATTTTTTGATGTCAGACTTGATGGGGAACCCATTCTTCTGAGTTATAGAGGTGTGCAAACTTCTCAGTTGGAGATGCCATTTGTTAACTCTACTGGGGAAAAACGAGTCTCTTGAAAGACTGCTTTCTGTCCGGGGATATTACATCATACTTTTCTTCGAGATCTTCTCGGAGAAATGCCATGCGATGTAATCCAATTTTGAGGTGCTGATGACTTCATTAACATTGAATTTCTGAAGAGAAAAACCAATGTGTTGCTGAGAGCCTTCGGTTGAGAGGCTTTCTCTAGGGATTTTCCTTAATCCGGGAAAGCGAAGATATCATATTCAATGGTGAGGGGTGATGTTTGTCGAATGTCTTCTTGCGCTTTAGAGGTTCAAGTTATCAAAGTGGTCGAGGACCGTCTCCAATCCAGAAATAAACTGGGGAGATAGATCGTTCAGACGCAACATTTCCTGACGAGGAAATAACTGACAACTCGATTGATAGGATTTTTATCACTTGGGAACTAGACCGACTAGAGTGATAGTGATGCAATATGAATATGAGTATGAATCAATAATGCATGATGTATGTATGTTTATGCTGACAAAACTGACGCGACATACATACTAATAGATTAATACGACTGGATACTCGACCACGGTGGGGAATTAAAAGTATCACTGTGTAGCGCCCGAATTTTGTCGGTGACGCGACCACCTTATCGCGGAATTTGGGTTTTCTCCTCAATAAAGAGAAGGGGGTGCTACTTTCTGATTTCTTATTTATCCCGTGAAGCTGGAAGGGAAAGGGAAGCTATCTAAAACTAACCTTGCACGTGAATGTTTAACTGAACAAACGCTTAAAGAGATTCGGGAAGTTCGGGGTCAGGTTATACAATAGGGAGTTTTCAATTACCCATCCTATATGTGGTTATCCATAGGATGTTAGCTTTAGGTTTTGCTTTGTACTTGATGGTGTGTATCCGTTAATGGGTTGGGAAAGTTTCTTGGGAAAGTATGAGAGAGAGAGTGAGTGGATGTTGATGTTCGGGTTTTCCCGATGTTTTTGGTAAGGTATTGGACCTATAGTTTTTGATTTAATATGCTCGCTAAGATTTCGCAATCTTATGCCAATGTATTCCCATTTAAAAGAAACAGGGAATCAGAGCAATCTTAGTTCCTCCTATTCTAAGGGAGGAAAAAGATGTTTTGGTGTCTTGTTCAAAGCCTAAGATTGAAGCTAAAATGGTTTATTTGTGTCTTGTTCAAAGCCCAAGATTGAAGCTAAAAGGTTTGACTGAGAGAGAATTTGTCATCTCTAAAGGGGAGACATCTTGTCTGTTTATCGTGGTTGTTGGGTAAGTGCTTATAAAGGAGGATTACTTTAACTGGGATATGAGAATCCAACAATGCCATAATTTCCTTTATAAGGGATATTGATTTTTGTGTGCCTTGATCAAAGCCCAAGGTTGAAGCTAAGAGGTTGATTGACTCCACTGGGGAAGTCCTTTATACAAAGCCTAAGAGGAGGCTGGAAATGGTTGACTCAACAAGAGAGTGCTTATATATGTCTTGTACAAAGCCCAAGATTGAGGCAAAAAAAAAGGCTGACTCTTTGGGGATATCATTATACAAAGCCTAAGAGGAGGCTAAAAGTTTGATCTTTCCGGGGAAAAGGTTCTATCTATCTCGTACAAAGCCCAAGATTGAGGCTAAAAGGGTACTGACTCTTGAGGGAGAGAAGTCTTTATCTGTCTTGTACAAAGCCCAAGATTTGAGGCTAAAATGAGACTTACTCGACTGAGGATATTTTAAGTATCTCGTACAAAACCCAAGATAGAAGTTGAAATGAGTTTGACTCTACGGGAGAGTATTATCTGTCTTGCACAAAGCCCAAGATTGAGGCTGAAATGAGTTTGACTCAACTTAGGAAATTTATTTCTCAAAGCCTAAAGGTAGGCTGAGAGGAAATGACTTCGTTGAGGAAGATATTTTTCCCAAGCTTAAGAGAAGGTTATGAAGATTTATGTCTTGTACAAAGCCCAATATTGAGGCTAAAAGGGTCTGATTCAACAAGAGAGTGCTTTTATCTGTCTTGTACGAAGCCTAGGATTGTGGCTGAGCAAGCTAGAGAAATCATTATACAAAGCCTAAGAGGAGGCTAACTTCCGCTAGGGGAAATCCTTATATTAAGCCTAAGAGGAGGCTAAAAGTTTGACTCAACAAGAGAGTATTTTTATCTGTCTCATACAAAGCCCAAGATTGAGGCTAGTTGACTCAACAAAAGAGTGATTGACTCAACAAGAGAGTCTGAAAAAGGTGATTGACTAAGCAAGAGAGTCTGAAAAAGGTTTTGACTCAACAAAAGAGTCTAAAAAAGGTTATTGACTCAACAAGATAGTCTTAGAAGTTTCGACTCAACGAGAGAGTCAGAAAAGATTAGCTCCGCTGGGGAGAATCATTGTACAAAGCCCAAGAGGAGGCTATCTTTGCTGAGGAAAGATCATTATACAAAGCCTAAGAGGAGGCTATCTTCTGCTGGGAATTATTGAGATCCCGAGTGTTGTACCCCAAATTTTGACCCCTTAGATGTCATAATATCTTTTGCATGAGCATCATAGATCAATCACCTGTGCATTGTTAACTAACCATTTTTTCAGTTTTTGTTGTTTTGTTTCACTTGTAAATCAGGGTTTGTTTCAAGAGACCTCCTCTCCTCAATAATCCAATGTGATTTATTGTCATCACATGTTCTTCCTCAAGGATCAGGCAAGGTCGTCAGGTTGAGTGTTTGTGTGGTATGTTTTGAGATTCAGTGGAAGTTTGACCTAATCTTGGTCAAACAAGTGGTTTGTATCAGTATCAGGTTACCAGGATGGGGCAGAGATTCTGAATCAGGGTCTTGGTCCTCATCAAGTCATTTGTTTCATAAGTGTGCACTCAAGGCACGAGGATTAAGGCTTCTCACCCTTGGAGTTTATGATTGACAAATATCGTTCAGTTGAGTCTCCTAAGGCTAGCTGGTTCATGGTGTGTGCAGTACTGTTTCAGTTCAATTGAGGTTGCGGAGCCATCAAAGATGTCAGAGCAGTTGGTACATTTCAGATGTGTGTGCAGGTGTTTGGTCATGTAATTCAGGATGTGCGGCAGTCAAGTGCAGTTGTCAGGGTTTAGGTGTTGTTCAAGCATGGAAGTGCATATCCATTCCCGTAACCGTCTTTTATCCACTTTATTATTTACTCATTTCTCATATCCATTATCAAAACATTTCCAATGTCCATTTCTATATATATCCTCCATTTTTAATCTAATCCCATTTTAATTTCATTATCCACTTTCATTTTTATACCCATTTTTGTTGTCAATCCATTTCAAAATCCAAATCCAAATTGCATTTTATCCACTTCACTATTTATCCATTTTCAATTATTATTATCCCATTTTCATTATCCATATTTCAACCAAATTCAAAATCCATTCATTCCAACTCATCAAATTTATTTCATTGTCCATTTACTATCCATTTCCGAATATCCATTTTCCTTGTTTTATCTTTTCATCATGCATTATCCATTAATATTCAATTTTTCCCAATTTCCATTCTATTATTTTCTTAAAACCATTATCAAAAGAAAATCTACAAAAAAAATCCATTATTTTGTTAGAGTTTAGTAATGGCATTGAAATGAATAGAGACCTCCAAAGACCAATCCCACATCACTTCAAAGGCTACTACTCCTGCATAAGCCTTCAAAGATAGCAGAAAGTTGAAACCAAAACATGTGCCATGTTATCTTGAAACTTTGACATCCCAAAGCAATACAACTTGCAACTTTCAAAACCTGCAGTGAAAGAGACCCTACCCTACACTCACTGCTGCTCCAAAACCTAGCATAGATATAGTATGCAAATGAAACAGGACACTGTGTAACACCCTAATTCCCATCGCGAATAAATAATACATAAACATAATCAGAGTAACTAAAAATTTATTTTTCCGACAGAAACAAGGATGTCACATTTAAATAAACAAAACATCATCCCTGCTCATAAATTTGATACATAGCATAAAATAAAGTACCCTCAACGGGGAAATTTTTCCATAATAAAGGAAATGTCAATTATGGAATAAAGCGGAAGATCCATAACCGACTTATTTTACAAAATAAATGGTTTATAACGTCAAAGTACACATACACAAGTAATACAAAAATATATTCCATAATTATATACATATATAACATAATCGTTCCCCGACTCCCGTGCTACGTATCAGAGCAGACACCAAGACCTAAGCAAACGAAGATCTAACTCTTCCACTTGCCTCCACGCCTCTAGAGCTGACAATCTGCACTATGCCATAAAAAGCATATTCCAGCAGAAGGGTGAGAAATAACAACTATAACAAGATTGCATAATAATATGCCACAACATAAATAAATTCCCATATATAATATTTCTCACCACAAACATCACATATCATATGTTTATACACAAAACATATCATTCACAACCAATGCATTTATCACATATGCATAATAATTCACCAATTCAATCATAATTCACAACACATAATCATTTATGCATCCATCACACAGCATATCAATCATGCTCAATACATTTATCACAAATGTATATCAAATCACCAAAGCTATCACAAGCTCACACCTAATCAATCCATTCATAATTCATGCATATGCACAGATACCGACACAACGACTCTATGCAATGCAATGCGGTACCGACTTCATCATCTCAAGTTCACTCAGGAACTTCTGCTGGAACCATCGCTCGTTACCAAAGTAACTCCCCGTCGGCCTACGATGTTCACCCACCGCTCACACCTCCACCAAGAGAGGCTCACGGTGTTTATGGATCGCTCACACCTCCACCGAGAGAGGCTCACGACCCGATCGCTCACACCTCCACCAAGAGAGGCTCACAATCGTCCATAACCATCGCTCACACCTCCACCGAGAGAGGCTCACGATGTTATAGAGGATTCTCATTAGAATCCCTCAGCACAAGAATGTACATCATTATGCTTCACATACAAAATGACTCAAGACATTCTTGAAATGCATACATATTCACAATGTATTCATGCATTTATCTCATACACTCACATACAATCTATATACATTCACATCAATGCACTATTGTATGATTCACATCCAAAACACACATTGAATTTCACATAAGCGATGCATTTCACAAACCACAACAACAAACCACGAACCAACACAACATCATAACCACGTACATTGATATTCAATCAAACAATGTATTTATCGCACAACAACAACATTATCACAACATCTCATTACATGTATTCACATCATATAACAGCACACAAGCGATACGTTATATAACAAAAGCATATAACATGATACCACATCAATCGCACACAAATACGACAGGAAAAGTCGACAAAACGACACGTTTCCAAAACCACGACTTAAATAAATCATCCACTAATCCCAAAATCATTTTTACAAGAAAGAACATTTCATAAGCTTTCTAACGCTTCGAACGGGGACCAAAACGGACTTACGAATCAAAAGTTATGAATTTTCAAAGTTTCAAAAATTTTCCCTTTCGCCCAGACCTGCGCGCTGAGCGCCCGACCTGCGCGCTGAGCGCGAAACCTGCTACGAATTTCAGCCTTAAAAACACCATTTTTAGACTTCCGGACATCCGTTTTCGATTCCGTAAAAAGCTGCGATCTCAGAATTCGACGTACTACAATATTTTCACTATTAAAAGCCATCCAACACATTTTTCCATTTTTGACATATTTTAAAACATAATTTTATCATTGAATTCTAAATTCGAACTCCATCGAAACCGCGGGAAAACACGCAAACCACCACTCCCGATTAAACCCAAACCTTACCCGACTACACTACACAACTTATTCCACATTTCAACCGTCCAAACATTAATTCACACAAAATCACCATTTTCTACCAAATTTCAAAAGTTAGGTTTCAATCAAACTCAACCAAATTCAATCAAATGATCACGCTAAATCACGACCCAACATCACTCGACTCTACTACGCGAGTTATTCCGACTTTCGTCCGTGAAAACATCGATTTCTAACCGTTTTTCTCATTTCGACCTAAAATGAAAACTATATGAAACTATCCAAAACAATCAAGAAAACATACACATATACATACACAAGCAAGATATAATTGAAACTTCTCACCCTTACCCGATTAATCGAAGTCCAAGCATTGATTTTGATGATTTTCCTCTTCTCCCTCTTTTTCTTCTTCTCTTCCTTTCTCTCTTCTCCTTTCCCTTCTTTCTATTTTCTTTCCCTCTATTTTCTCTCTATTCTTTCTATTTATATAAAAACATAAAACTTACCTAAGCAAAAGACCAAAATACCCCTCAGCTCAAATATCTCCCAAACGCTCTCAAAATGCGATAAAACATAAACATACCGATGAAATATATTTCGGGAAATAAAAGTTGAAAAGAAATTGTAATTTATTGCAAATATTTTACCTATCAGAGAAATTAACCAGTTAACTCAATTAGCAGGTAAAATACAATAAATTCACACATTTCACAAAATTCACATAAATGAAATAAATAAATACAATTAAACAAATAGGGGCGTTTCAATTCTCCCCCACTTAGAAATTTTCGTCCTCGAAAATATACTGATACGAACAACTCGGGATATGACTCTCGCATCCGACCAACAAACCAACATGCCAACCAAAGGCACACCACGCATACCACAAACCGACAAACAACCTTGCTAACAGCAGCTACAACAACAACATGGCAACGACGACAACTACAACAACGACACGACAACGACGACAAGATGCAAAGCCCATACAATGCACTTGACGACTAACTCACGACTCAAAGGATACCCAAGTTACGAACACATACAGGTTCACTCTTGAACCGAAACACAACAAGATCGTTACCATCACCGTAGTAACACTCCTCTAATTCCCCATCATAGGAATTAGCTACACGCACTCGAACCATCACCATGGAAACGAGGCAACAACAGAAACAAGAACGTAAAGTTCCACGACACAACATCGTCTCATCAACATCAACAAAACCAAAATACCAAACATCCTTGTCACACAACCTTATTCCAACAATGCTACGATTCACCAATCGAACATATAACCAAAACATTCATCTACATAGTAGCCCATGGATAACATTTAAACCTTTCACCTAACACATCCATTCTGAAACGTCCAAAGGTCTCATCATTCCTACATGTTTCCAATGTTTAACCTACGAACTCTTACAAGTTACACACGCATATACGAATTGTGCCATATCACACTTTCGCTGCGTACTCTGATTACTCGTAACCATCAAAACTACCAATTCCACGTCCAAAGTCTAACTCTTTCTCATATTTGCTAAAACTCAGTGTTCACTTTTAATATACCCAACTTCACACTCTACTATGTTTCTCACACACCAGACACAAGTCTCTGAACTGCTCAACTAATTTTAACTCCCTAACCATCAAAACAGACATGCATAACAACTTTCGACTTACTCATCAGGCACAACCTTAGCTTTTCCTGAAGGATACTCCAAGCCAAATTCATAACTCGTCACGAATTCTAACCATCCTCGTTGTCTCATACTCTATTCCTTCCGACCAAACAGATACTCAATATTCTTGTGATTACTAAACACTTCGAACCCAGAACCATAAAAATAATACCTCCAAATTTCCAACACAATACCACCGCAACCAACTCCAAATCCTGAATAGTATAGATCCTCTTATGAATCCTCAATCGTCATAAAGCATAAGCTACGACTTTACCCTCTTGCATTAACACACAGATTAAACTCATCAAAGACACATCACAATACCTTACAAACAGATTATTAGGATCACGCAGAATCAAAACTGGAGCCGTAGACAATTTCTACATCCGCTCACCAAAACTTACTCACAACGAACGTCCAAAACAAACGACTCACCCTTTGCAAGTCAATCGAAGTAACGAAAATGTTAACTTGGAAAAACCTTCCATAACCTCCGGTAATAACCAACTAAAGTCCAAAAGATCCTAATCTCCTTAACCAACTTCGGAGTCTCTCATTGTAGAACTAGATCTACTTCCGATGGATCCATGAAAATACCATCATCAGAAATAACATATCTATGAAAACTAACCCTTTCCAACCAAAATCCTCACTTGAATAACTTAGCATAACTCTTTGTCTCCTTTCGACACTTGTAATCCAATTCTCAAACACTCCACTTGTTCTTCCTCTGAGTTTATAACAGATCCAAATATCCTCAATTAAAACCACTACGAACTTATCCAAATTCACGACACAATCAAGTCGGCCACTAAATCTCAACACCATTTATATAAGAAAGAACATCTCAATCCGAGTTACGAATCCAAAGTTATGTATTTAGAAAAAAAAACTCAAGTTTCAAATTTTTTTTCCAAGTCGCGCTAAGCGGGCTCTGTCCCGCGCTGAGCGCGCTCCTCACTGCCTGGAGAGGTTCAAAATTCTGCAGACCGCGCTGAGCGGGCATCTGCGCGCTGAGCGGGCACTGCGATTTTCAGAAAAATAGCCCTTCGACAGTCCTTCCCAAAACTCACCAACATAACAAGTATCAACAACCCACCAAAATGAACTCTTAATATCAATATTGCATCCGCACAGAAGGGTTTTCTCAAGATCTCCATTAATGCTCGAAAACTCCAAAGACTCCAAACCTCACCAGAACTCTAAGTTTCACTTTCCAAAGTCTCAATACCATTATACACCTCATGCTTGTTATTCCGCTCAATCATTCTTCCTTTTTGTTACTTACAATGCTGGAACTCTCCAAGACGACACACTTGGCCTCACAATTCTCCTTTCCAGTAAATCTTCCAACTGCTCTATCAGTCCGGGTACTTCTAATGCTAACATCCAATATTCCATCCTGAAATACATCTGAAAATCACACACAACTTGCAGCCCATCACTGTAGCCATTTTTCCAATCTCTCTAGAAAACTATCATCACAAACATAACAACATCTTAGTTTCACGTCCTAAAAGTTCTCCCACTTACTTAGCAGATCCAAACCTCAAATCCTCACCTTCGTCCAATTTGAGTTCACACTCTTCTCTCTGAGAACAACCATAGTAATACCCTATCATTCTCTCTCAATGACCCCCCCAACTTGACCAATATACAAAACCTCAAATCCGACTCATCTTCCAATATAAAAATCTTCATCGACTCTTCAAAACAATCCATAATCACTTTCTTAATTCCAAATAATTCATTGAACACACTATCAAGGCCGGAAAGACACGTCTATTCCATCTAACATAATTTCGTCTACTATCAACAAGAGATTAAGGGTGATCAGTTCCTCAATTTGTCAATAGACAGCCGACAATCATGATGGGGCATAAACCGTCTTTACCAACTATAATAGCATTCCTTACATCCTGTGCACCAAACTACCTAAGGCACAAATCCTTAGTTGACATAAGCCTTACCTCCGCATCCCCTCTTAAACCGGGAACCAACACGGCCCAAACAACACTTACACTCTTGCAACCAACGGCACACTGAGCCAATGCTCCCCACCTGAAGCAACATGGAGAAGTACAAGCTCCTCCCCCACTTATCACATTCTAACTCCTGCAGACAAGGATTAGAAAACCAGAAAGTATAGACAGTGCTTCCCACACATATCACGTACTAAGGGACAAACAACAACGACAGTATTCAACTGTCACACCAACCGACTCAACAACTTGGCCGGACAGACCGACCTGCTCTGATACCACTTAATGTAACACCCCAATTCCCATCGCGAATAAATAATACATAAACATAATCAGAGTAACTAAAAATTTATTTTTCCGACAGAAACAAGGATGTCACATTTAAATAAACAAAACATCATCCATGCTCATAAATTTGATACATAGCATAAAATAGAGTACCCTCAACGGGGAAACTTTTTCCATAATAAAGAAAATGTCAATTATGGAATAAAGCGGAAGATCCATAACCGACTTGTTTTACAAAATAAATGGTTTATAACGTCAAAGTACACATACACAAGTAATACAAAAATATATTCCACAATTATATACATATATAACATAATCGTTCCCCGACTCCCGTGCTACGTATCAGAGCAGACACCAAGACCTAAGCAAACGAAGATCTAACTCTTCCACTTGCCTCCACGCCTCTAGAGCTGACAATCTGCACTATGCCATAAAAAGCATATTCCAGCAGAAGGGTGAGAAATAACAACTATAACAAGATTGCATAATAATATGCCACCACATAAATAAATTCCCATATATAATATTTCTCACCACAAACATCACATATCATATGTTTATACACAAAACATATCACTCACAACCAATGCATTTATCACATATGCATAATAATTCACCAATTCAATCATAATTCACAACACATAATCATTTATGCATCTATCACACAGCATATCAATCATGCTCAATACATTTATCACAAAGGTATATCAAATCACCAAAGCTATCACAAGCTCACACCTAATCAATCCATTCATAATTCATGCATATGCACAGAGACCGACACAACAACTCTATGCAATGCAATGCGGTACCGACTTCATCATCTCAAGTTCACTCAGGAACTTCTGCTGGAACCATCGCTCGTTACCAAAGTAACTCCCCGTCGGCCTACGATGTTCACCCACCGCTCACACCTCCACCAAGAGAGGCTCACAGTGTTTATGGATCGCTCACACCTCCACCGAGACAGGCTCACGACCCGATCGCTCACACCTCCACCAAGAGAGGCTCATGATCATCCTTAACCATCGCTCACACCTCCACCGAGAGAGGCTCACGATGTTATAGCGGATTCTCATTAGAATCCCTCAGCACAAGAATGCACATCATTATGCTTCACATACAAAATGACTCAAGACATTCTTAAAATGCATACATATTCACAATGTATTCATGCATTTATCTCATACACTCACATACAATCTATATACATTCACATCAATGCACTATTGTATGATTCACATCCAAAACACACATTGAATTTCACATAAGCGATGCATTTCACAAACCACAACAACAAACCACGAACCAACACAACATCATAACCACGTACATTGATATTCAATCAAACAATGTATTTATCGCACAACAACAACATTATCACAACATCTCATTACATGTATTCACATCATATAACAACACACAAGCTATACGTTATATAACAAAAGCATATAACATGATACCACATCAATCGCACACAAATACGACGGGAAAAGTCGACAAAACGACACGTTTCCAAAACCACGACTTAAATAAATCATCCACTAATCCCAAAATCATTTTTACAAGAAATAAAATTTCATAAGCTTTCTAACGCTTCGAACGGGGACCAAAACGGACTTACAGATCAAAAGTTATGAATTTTCAAAGTTTCGGAAATTTTCCCTTTCGCCCAGACCTGCGCGCTGAGCGCCCGACCTGCGCGTTGAGCGCGAAACCTGCTACGAATTTCAGCCTTAAAAACACCATTTTTAGACTTCCGGACATCCATTTTCGATTCCGTAAAAAACTGCGATCTCAGAATTCGACGTACTACAATATTTTCACTATTAAAAGCCATCCAACACATTTTTCCATTTTTGACATATTTTAAAACATAATTTTATCATTGAATTCTAAATTTGAACTCGATCGAAACTGCGGGAAAACACGCAAACCACCATTCCCGATTAAACCCAAACCTTACCCGACTACACTACACAACTTATTCCACATTTCAACCGTCCAAACATTAATTCACACAAAATCACCATTTTCTACCAAATTTCAAAAGTTAGGTTTCAATCAAACTCAACCAAATTCAATCAAATGATCACGCTAAATCACGACCCAGCATCACTCGACTCTACTACGCGAGTTATTCCGACTTTCGTCCGTGAAAACATCGATTTCTAACCATTTTTCTCATTTCGACCTAAAATGAAAACTATATGAAACTATCCAAAACAATCAAGAAAACATACACATATACATACACAAGCAAGATATAATTGAAACTTCTCACCCTTACCCGATTAATCGAAGTCCAAGCATTGATTTTGATGATTTTCCTCTTCTCCCTCTTTTTCTTCTTCTCTTCCTTTCTCTCTTCTCCTTTCCCTTCTTTCTATTTTCTTTCCCTCTATTTTCTCTCTATTCTTTCTATTTATATAAAAACATAAAACTTACCTAAGCAAAAGACCAAAATACCCCTCAGCTCAAATATCTCCCAAACGCTCTCAAAATGCGATAAAACATAAACATACCGATGAAATATATTTCGGGAAATAAAAGTTGAAAAGAAATTGTAATTTATTACAAATATTTTACCTATCAGAGAAATTAACCAGTTAACTCAATTAGCAGGTAAAATACAATAAATTCACACATTTCACAAAATTCACATAAATGAAATAAATAAATACAATTAAACAAATCGGGGCGTTACACACTGCATTAGAAACCACAAGTACACTGCAAAAGACGGTTTCACATTGACTTTACACAAGCAACACGCCACAAGACCTGTCACGGCAGCAGCAGGGAATCCTCCAAATCGTACGATCCCGCCACTCTACACAAAACCTACAAATCCAGGGAAAAGGGAGAAACAAAAAACGATACGAACACGTAAACCAGCCATAAAACAGAGCTCAGCCAAGTGAAAAGGGGGAGGAAACCAACCTTAGACTGGACCCAATAACCTTATAAAAATTGTGGCAATTTCAACACAAGGGGGGCCTCCATCACCAACAATAACAACATTTCGCCGCCATTTCGGACCGGCACTCCTTCACCACAACTTGGAATCTTTCGCCCTTCAACCTTAAACGGCCACTCTCTTTCTTGTCACCATATCTTCAACAACAACACGGACCCAACCTCTGTTCAATCACTATCCTCCCAAACCCTTCATCACCAAATCAAACCCATCAAAATACACAACCCGTTTCAGAACCGAAATCCCAGAAAACCCAAAAGTGAAAAAAGAAGAGGATAGACCCGAAACTCAGAAGGTAGATCGAGAAGAAAGAAAAAAATCGAAAAACAAACAAGAAGTTTCAAGTTAACTTTTACCTGAGTATTGAAGGTATATTGTATTGGTTTCGCGCCTTCGATTCGAAGTTGTTTGTTGACGAATCTTGAAGCTAGTTATACCGTCGCGTTTGGCTCTTGATTTCGATCGGAACTATATGAAGGTTGAACCTCATCGCTCCTCCGATGATGAGCCCGCCGTCGTGAATAGTACCGGCATCACGTGAGACCTTGCGAAGATGATGAAGCCGGTTGGGTTCTGATTCACCAGTGTCAATTGTTTTTGTTTTTAATATAGGGTGGGTTGTTTGTTTGTCCCAATGTTTTATAACGTTTCTTTGATTTTTTTTAAAGGGTGGAATTTAATCTAAAACGTGCTTGATAGCTTGTTGCTTCTACTATTTTTTTTCTTTCTTGGCTTTTGCAGATTGGATCTTAGGGCGAATGGGCTTCTCAGCCCACATGAAGCTACACTCTTTCCATACCACTTAATCCATTCCTGCGCCTCTTTTTTTTCTTTCTTCATTAATTTAATTTCCTTTTTATCAATTTATTTTGTTTTTTTAAGAAATCTTGAATATTTTAATATAATCTTCTTTGAATTTCACCAGTTTTTTTTTAACATATTTCATTTTAGTTTTAGTTTAATTCTTTTTTTAACTACGGGCCAATGACATAAAAACATCATAATTTTGTTGGTTATTGCAAATCAATAAATTTTGATTATATGAGGCCATATTTTTCTTTTGGTTGGTCAATGAAAGTTAAAAATCTAAGATTATCGATCTGTCGATTAAATCTTGATTTAAACGAGACCAACTTCATTTCCATTCCGATTCTATTTTCTTTTATTTCGGCCTATGATATTACCAATATCTTGATTTATTGATTTTGTTCAAGTCACAAAAATCTTGATTTGTATGAGGCCCATTTTCTTTTTTGTTGGTAAATGAAAATCTAATCAAGAGGTTTTCGATTTATCGATCTAAATCCTTATTTATACGAGACCGACTTTATTTCCATTTCGAGCCCGTTTTTTTATGTTTTGGGCCGATGATATCACAAAAATCATGACTTAGTCGATTTATTCAAATTACTAAAAGTCTTGATAAATATGAGGCCGTTTTATTTTATATTTTAGCTCGTTGGTCAATGAAAGTAAAACATCAAGATTATCATTTTTCGATTAAATCTTGATTAAGACGAGACCGACTTTATTCTCACTTCATATCGCATCTATTTTTTTATCTTCATTTTTATTTTTGATCGATGAAGTTCTTTGTTCACGAACGTTAATTGTCGAGGTGATTAACCTTCATTATTCCAAATCTGTAGTGAGTGATCATCGAGATCTCTTTCTATACTTTGGGATCGTGATAGGTTACCTTCGATAAATTAACGAGAGTTTGTGATTTAAGACGAGGTCTTTACCTTTCCTTTTCGTGTGGCACGGTTTCTTTGGAGAATGCTCCTCAATATCATTTCTCCACCGTGTCTTAACACAAAGATCAACTGTGCATCCTCCTATAGCATGGTCTTCCTCATAGACTATGCTACGACGGTTTAGCACTACATTGGACCCGATTCAGCGATCCAATAAATTAAATCAATTAACCACTGACTTTACTTTCTGTCAATATTATCTTGATTTTATTTTCTGTCAAATATTATCCTGATTATTATACTTGTTCATATTCATATTGTTCACTGTATATTCATGCTTGACTCATCTGACCCTTCCTTCCAAAGGAAAGCTCCCAAGTTGACTCCTAAGTCAATAAACACCCCACCTTTCACCTTGGCCTCATAAGAGCCATTTTCCTCTTAGTTTAGTAATAGGATAGAGTTATCGTGAACTCTATGTGATTCTCATCATCATGAGAACTCACTTTCCCTTTACTTAGACTTATAGAGTTATCGTGAACTCTATGTGATTCTCACCATCATGAGAATTCACTTTCCCCTTTAACTTAGACTTCGAGAGTTATCGTGAACTCTAAATGAGCTCGTACTCATTTCCCTTTGGAACTTTGACCATAGTCAATGGTTCCTCTTTCACCCTCAGTTAGGTGAACTACGGTTGCTCTGATTCTTTAGTCAGATACGTAGGTACAAGATGCGACGTCTTGGCGAGCAAACTTAGTGTACATACCCCTAGGTCTTTACCTTATCATAGATATCTTAGCAAATAAACATAACATAACCTAAACTTAGCAAGAGGTTCCCGTAGAGTACTACGGATACTTAGGGTGCTAATACCTTCCCTTCATATAACCAACCCCCGAACCTTAGATCTCCCCCCTTTAGGTTTTTTAACGATCTTGAACCTTTCCTTTGGATAAATCAAAGTCGGTTGTAAAAGAAATATGATGCAAGTTAATTAATAGCTTGTTATCCGATTTTCACCGCAACAGAAATGGCGACTTCACTGGGGTAATAATTCTTTTTGAGGGTTAAGCCCACCTTGTTTCGTTTATGTTATTTGTGATTGCTTGCTATACTTATACATATATCTGTATATATCTGTATACCTATTTTGTTTAGGTTCTTCTGTGTGCAGGGTGCTACTATTGAGTGGTGAGATAAGTCCTAACCCGGACTTGAGTGCACTTATGATAGGATAATGGATATAGTCAAGGAGACTTTGAGGGAGTCGATTCCCAAAAGAGTTGACTTGAGATTCCACACTCAGTTGAGGCCCTCTCAGAGTTGGTATATGTTGAACGAGCAATCGTGAAGACGTTTCCACTTCGACCTTGGTGCCGGGGATACTGATGAACTTTAGTTACCCTTACCCCCACTCGGCCTTTTAGGATGTAGTGCGGTGACCATGAGGAAGTCTATTTCTGAAATGGTTGTCACGCGATACTACACTCAGACGAGATTCTCTTGAGAATATTATTGATTACCAAGTTAATTGGGAAGTCGATAATATCCGAAAGATGGATTGTCGACTCTGGGAACCTTTCTAGAACCCTGTTCTGTGGATGAAAACCCATAGTACATACCTTCTGGGATGGGCAGACCATGGCTCCATGCTCGTGATCTTCAAACCTAGGCCCTTATTTGCTTGTACATATTTGTGAATACCTGTATATGTGTGTTTGTGCATACGTTCATCCATGAGTGAGACCCCTAAATCTAGGGCTCGTGTGTTGTTGTGTGTACATATATCTATGTTTTTGTGTGCTCGTGTGTTGTTGTGTGTACATATATCTATGTTTTTGTGTGCCCGTGTTTTGTACATTACATACATCTCATCGCATCCATTGATGATTTTAAGGAACTCAGACGTTCTTTTCTTTGCAAAGATCCTTAGAGATCACAGATTTTTAAAACAAAACTCTCCAGTTTTCCAAAATGTTTGCAGCTCGCCTTTGAGTTCCTTGAATCCATTCGGATTGCATTACCATTTGGCTTGCATTAGCATTACATTGCATTTGCATTTCTCAGCCTTGAGTCGCATCCACCCTCTGTCTGTAACCCAGTTGACTTCCCGAAGCCAGCATTGGACTTGAAATAGCTTTAGAGGGATTGTGAACTCAGGAGAGCAAAGCTAGTTCGTAATAAGAGCAGATTTTGAATCATTGAAAGATCAATTGGACCATATTGTGGAAGCTATGACAACTTTGGCAAAGAGAGCTGACGCCCGTTGTGACTACCATGCTGGGGCACAGGGGTACTCAACTGAAGACTGCAAGGTACTTAGGAGCAAGGTTCAGACTCTGCTTGACTCCAATATGTTCTCATTCGCACCTCAAGGCATTCAAATCAACAATCATTCACTCTGATAAGGAAGAAATTTCTGAAAGTGGATGTAAAGATGGTTCTCAAACTGATCTCGACTAACAACTCTGAAGATGACTATCTCAGTTTGGCAGATCAAGAAGGAAATTCCAGTTCCCCGAAGCCGGCAAACTTTTGACTGTTTAGCATTTTGTTACTTCTTCTTTGCATATTTGAATCTGTTTTTGCTTATAAGCATTGTTGTACTTTCAAATTGGCAAGATTAATGAATTGTTTATGCATCTTTTGATTAAGTCCATTCGTATTCACTCATTCTCTTTCTTTTACTGTCATAAAAAAAATAGACAAAATTTTTCTTTTCTCTAAACTATTGTTCAAGCAAAGATTGGGGAGGATGATGAAAACATCATATCCATGACTGTTGTGGTATGCTTTCGACTAAACCTTGTCGAGGATGTAAGGCATTGTTTCAATTCCTAAACACTGGAGAAATAAGAAAGATAATCCCTCGTTAACCCTTCGAGCCTAGAAGTAGGAGTTTTCTTTTTTTACAAAAAAACCCTTAAATCTTAACCTTGGGGCAGGGTAGTTCTCAGTTTAGCTTGGTTACGCATTCGAATGCAAGCACTTCATGCAAGACACCAGTCAGCTCTCTCAAATCAAATGAGTTAGCGTTTGTACAAGTTATTCCTCCAAACAGCAAATAAGGAAGGATCATTGAAAAAAATCCTTAATCAAAGAATGAGCCAAGTCCCTTTCAAGGCGAAAGCCAAGAAAGTTGGGAAGCCCAGAACTTTGCCTTATACACAAAGAACTTGTACAACAGCCAAAAAAGAAGAGGTATTGTGACCTCAACCAAACCAAAAAAGAAGAGGTATCGTGACCTCAACCAAATCAAAAGAAGAGGTATCGTGACCTCAACCAAATCAAAAGAAGAGGTATCGTGACCTCAACCAAAAAAAGGTCATAACCTCAGCAAAGACAACAAAAGACAACCAAATTCTGCAAGGGAGCAGTGACTATAAAGGTATGTGAATCATCAACTATCATCAATTCATTCCTAGCCTATAGGAACTTGAATGTATAGCTTGAGTTAACTGAGTGTAGGATTGGAGTTCATCACGAAGATGGGGTGGGCACCAAATAAACTTTGAGCCTTATCTTTTGTTTCATAAACCGTGAACCAAGCCACGTTACAACCCTTAGAAGACCTAATTGAGGTAAGGTTGTTTTAAAAGCATACTACAGTAAGGTTGATTAACCTGACTCCTAATGATCTTTGCTAATTGCGTGTGTTGATCACTTCATCTGTCATTCTGTAAATGACTAGATCCATTTTTTTTATTATTTATTCATTCCACTGTGTGTGTTTCATCAAATAAAATTTGTTTTCAAAAGCTTGCATGAACTTTGCATTGAAATTGCCAATTTTTAATGAACAATACTTGTTTGCAAAGACAATTAAATGTCAAAGAAATCCCAACGAATGCAGTCAGCTAGGGAATTCGACTTGATAAAGGAACCTCAGTCAGGGGTAACCAAGCAGAATGTTCTGCCAATCCACCATCCCAATAGCCAAGAATCAGGGGAAGAACTCTTCAAAGTTCAGAATATTGGGGCAAGTCTTCTTGAGGTCATCTTACGACAAGTTTGGACCCCAGTGACCCATCAGCAGGGGCAAGTTTATTCCCCAGTTGTTCCTACCACAGTCTAAAAGACTTTGTATTGCGAATGCAGTTGAACTGGGGCATCTTTGTCAAGACTTATGATTCCTTTCAAAAGTTTGAAGATATTGAAGCATCTGGTATTTCAATTCTTCTGTAAAATCCTTTTATAATTTACCCTCAAAGACTAGTTAATCAGAAGCAGTCAGGTCGAGATTCGGCAAATCTCTCAAAAGTCAATTAGTCTGGAGCATCTCCTTCACAGATTAACTTGACAAGGGCAAGTTTGTTCCCCAATTGTCAACAACCAGTCTGAAGCACAAGTTCAAGGACCTTGTCATGTAAAGGCAGTCAATCAGGGGCAGTTATGCTGAGATTCACGAAATCTCCCCAAGAGTTGGAAGATATTGAAATGCCTTGTGTGCCAATTCTTCTGTAAAATCCTCTTGATGTATTCTTCTGACAGACCATGTACTCTGGGGCAGATGAGTCATGCAGAATTACTCAGCTTTTGTGGCGTCTCTGCTAGCTCCCTAGTAAGCTATTACATCAGCTAATCTTGGCACTTCCCAATGGATTGTTCCCTCCAGTGAAGAAATCAAGCTCATGATGACAATCCTAGTGAATTCACGATGATATACCAAGTGGAGTACTCTTTCCCCAGAGAAGGTCATAACCTTGAAGTAGAGCTGCTTCATCTGCAAGTTTATCCCCAGTAATGGTCCAATCTGATGAGTTCGGCCAGGTATCCTTGTCGAGATGTTTATTTCATCTCCAGTCTCACTTCTCGTCTGTTTTGTCTGCATAAGCATAAGCATGGCATAAGCATAGCATCTTAGCATTTTGCTTTCTCTTCCTGGTGTTTACTGGTCTTTGATTCACTTTGGCGTTTATCTCCCCAAGTGACTGGGTTTGTCTATTCACTCTAATAGAAAGTCAGCCCTAGGCATAAAGTGCCCATCTTTTCTGAATTCCCCACAGAGTTTGATTCTCGTGGATGATGGTTGGTTCAGTTATCTTTTCCACATGTGGATAAGATAAATCCCCATTTGAGTTCTTTCCTCAATTGGAGTCTTGTTTGACTGTTTCTTTCTAGCTTGTCCCTAGATTAAACTTTGGTCCCTGGCAGGTGTGGTTTTTAAACCTATCTAGGAATGTGTATTTATTTTGCACTATGTCTCGCAGGAAGCATCTTTTACTGATCCTCATTAAAGACAAAATTATTTCTCCGACAGTGTTGTGATATCATCATATTTTTGAAGCAGCAATCTCTTGAAGAGGTTTGTTTTTCAATGGCGATAAGTGGCAGTCTCTCATAAGTAGCTTATCTATCTCTGGTACTATTCAGCCTTTTTGCAACCATAATGGGTATTCCCCAGGAAGTCTTATCTTCAGTTATGCAACTCTGGTACTAACCTATTTGAGCTCCTCATAAGGAACCTAAAGTCCAGTCATCACTGGCACCTTTTCTTTTTCAGGTCTCATAAAAACCTAAAGTCCAGTCATCACTGGCACCTTTTCTTTTTTAGGTCTCATAAGAACCTAAAGTCCAGTCATCACCGGCACCTTTTCTTTTTCAAGTCTCATAAGAACCTAAAGTCCAGTCATCACTGGCACACCTTTTCTTTTTCAGGTCTCATAAGAACCTAAAGTCCAGTCATCACTGGCATCTTTTCTTTTTCAGGTCTCATAAGAACCTAAAGTCCAGTCATCACTGGCACCTTTTCTTTTTCAGGTCTCATAAAAACCTAAAGTCCAGTCATCACTGGCACCTTTTCTTTTTCAGGTCTCATAAGAAGCTAAAGTCCAGTCATCACTGGCATCTTTTTCAGGTCTCATAAGAACCTAAAGTCCAGTCATCACTGGCACCTTTTCTTTTTCAGGTCTCATAAGAACCTAAAGTCCAGTCATCACTGGCACCTTTTCTTTTTTAGGTCTCATAAGAACCTAAAGTCCAGTCATCACTGGCATCTTTTCTTTTTCAGGTCTCATAAGAACCTAAAGTCCAGTCATCACTGGCACCTTTTCTTTTTCAGGTCTCATAAGAACCTAAAGTCCAGTCATCACTGGAACCTTTTCTTTTTCAGGTCTCATAAGAACCTAAAGTCCAGTCATCACTGGCACCTTTTCTTTTTCAGGTCTCATAAGAACCTACAGTCCAGTCATCACTGACACCTTTTCTTTTTCAGGTCTCATAAGAACCTAAAGTCCAGTCATCACTGACACCTTTTCTTTTTCAAGTCTCATAAGAACCTAAAGTCCAGTCATCACTGGCATCTTTTCTTTTTCAGGTCTCATAAGAACCTAAAGTCCAGTCATCACTGGCACCTTTTCTTTTTCAGGTCTCATAAGAACCTAAAGTCCAGTCATCACTGGCATCTTTTCTTTTTCAGGTCTCATAAGAACCTAAAGTCCAGTCATCACTGACACCTTTTCTTTTTCAGGTCTCATAAGAACCTAAAGTCCAGTCATCACTAACACCTTTTCTTTTTCAGGTCTCATAAGAACCTAAAATCCAGTCATCACTGGCATCTTTTCTTTTTCAGGTCTCATAAGAACCTAAAGTCCAGTCATCACTGGCACCTTTTCTTTTTCAGGTCTCATAAGAACCTAAAGTCCAGGCATCACTGGCATCTTTTCTTTTTCAGGTCTCATAAGAATCTAAAGTCTAGTCATCAATGGCATCTTTTCTTTTTCAGGTCTCATTTGAACCTAAAGTCCAGTCATCATTGGCACCGTTCTTGTTTGAATCAAGTCAAACCTGAACCTAAACTTCGAGTTATCATGAGCTTGTTGTTTATCCTTTGTTTGCTTCAGATTATCGTGAGTCTGTTGTCAAAACCATCTTTGTTTGAATCGATTCAAACATTGTTAGCTTCAGATTATCGTGATTCTGTTGTCTAAAACCGTTCTTGTTTGAATCAAGTCAAACCTGAAACTGAACCTCGAGTTATCGTGAGCTCGTTGTTCATCTTTTTTTATTTCAGTTTATATCTGTTCTTGTTTGAATCGAGTCAAACTTGAACCTGAACCTCGAGTTATCGTGAGCTCGTTGTTCATCTTTTTTATTTCAGTTTATATCTGTTCTTGTTTGAATCGAGTCAAACCTGAACCTGAACCTCGAGTTATCGTGAGCTCGTTGTTCATCTTTTTTATTTTAGTTTATATCTATTCTTGTTTGAATCGAGTCAAACCTGAACTGAGGCTTTGTTTGAATCGAGTCAAACACTGACCATCTTTGAGTCTTTTGTTTTAAATCGTTCTTTTTCGAATCGAGTCGAACCTGAACCGAGTCTTTATTTGAATCGAGTCAAACACTTACCCTCTTTGAGTCTTTTGTTTTAAATCGTTCTTGTTCGAATTGAGTCGAACCTGAACCGAGTCTTTGTTTGAATCGAGTCAAACACTGACCATCTTTGAGTATTTTGCTTTAAACTGTTCTTGTTCGAATCGAGTCGAACCTGAACCGAGTCTTTGTTTGAATCGAGTCAAACACTGACCATCTTTGAGTTTGTTGCTTTAAACCGTTCTTGTTTGAATCGAGTCAAACCTGAACCGAGTCGTTGTTTGAATCGAGTCAAACATTGCCTTTTGTTTTAAAACTTTCCCTGTTTGAATCGAGTCGAACAATGGACCTAAACCTCGAGTTATCGTGGGCTCGTTGTTTATCCTTATTTATTTCATTGGTTCTTATTCGAATCGAGTCGAACATGAACCTTTACCTTTGTTTTTTTGAAACTTTAAGCTAAGCTTCTTGGAACAAGTTACCTTACCAAGACTCTTATCTGATGCGCAGAGTTAGTCTCTGTATTTTCTGGCTTTTCTTGAAGATCCCGTTTGAACTCTTCAGTATAAGAAATTCCCAGAAAATCTTTGTAAGATGTTTACCCCTTTTATTTCAAACTGATCCCCAGTGGAGATCATGTCTTCTTTCTGGTTTCATGCCCAGTAAGAATGTATCTTTTTCCCCAGCGTTGTCCGATCACATATGAACCTGTCGTCCATCTCCCTGGATCTTGCCCCAGTGGAGAATACCTTTCTGGCTCTCATCTCCAGTAAGAACCTGTAGGGTTTTCCCTCGGTTTCTTTTTCTATCCCCAGTGTTTTCCTTGGAGTCTCCCCGGTGAGTC
The DNA here is from genome assembly GCA_022829125.1 of Lathyrus tuberosus. Taxonomy (NCBI): domain Eukaryota; kingdom Viridiplantae; phylum Streptophyta; class Magnoliopsida; order Fabales; family Fabaceae; genus Lathyrus; species Lathyrus tuberosus. The sequence goes on from JALAZF010000568.1 coordinate 1,777,514, forward strand.
TCTTTTGTTGGTTAATATGTATCCCCAGTAAGTTTTCCTCGCGGATACTAACCTTCATTCCTTCCCCGGTGAAGCTCACCTGTGTTTGGTAGCTCTTTATCCTTCGGTGTCTTGCTTGTCTGCATTTTTGCACTATCATGACATCATATCATCATACTAAATCCTTGGCATGTCAGCATTTGCATGTTCGTCGCTTGTCCTTAGCATCTGCATTCCATCTAAGGGCAAAATTTTCGGTTTGCTATATTTAAATACCTTTCACCTTGATGTCCCGAGGATTTCCATCCCTCGTTTCATCCGGTTAAGCTATTTAAATAGGGGGAACTGTTGTACCCCAAATTTTGACCCCTTAGATGTCATAATATCTTTTGCATGAGCATTATAGATCAATCACCTATGCATTGTTAACTAACCATTCTTTCAGTTTTTGTTGTTTTGTTTCACTTGTAAATCAAGGTTTGTTTCAAGAGACCTCCTCTCCTCAATAATCCAATGTGATTTATTTTCATCACAAGTTCTTCCTCAAGGATCAGGCAAGGTCGTCAGGTTGAGGGTTTGTGTGGTATGTTTTGAGATTCAGTGGAAGTTTGACCTAATCTTGGTCAAACAAGTGGTTTGCATCAGTATCAGGTTACCAACCTGGGGCAGAGATTCTGAATCAGGGTCTTCGTCCTCATCAAGTCATTTGTTTCATAAGTGTGCACTCAAGGCACGAGGATTAGGGTTTCTCACCCTTGGAGTTTATGATTGACAAATATCGTTCAGTTGAGTCTCCTAAGGATAACTGGTTCATGGTGTGTGCAGTACTGTTTCAGTTCAATTGAGGTTGCGGAGCCATCAAAGAGGTCAGAGCAGTTGGTACATTTCAGATTGTGTGCAGGTGTTTGGTCATGTAATTCAGGATGTGCGGCAGTCAAGTACAGTTGTCAGGGTTTAGGTGTTGTTCAAGCATGGAAGTGCATATCCATTCCCGTAACTGTCTTTTATCCACTTTGTTATTTACTCATTTCTCATATCCATTATCAAACCATTTCCAATGTCCATTTCTATATATATCCTCCATTTTTAATCCAATCCCATTTTAATTTCATTATCCACTTTCTTTTTATACCCATTTTTGTTGTCAATCCATTTCAAAATCCAAATCCAAATTGCATTTTATCCACTTCACTATTTATCCATTTTCAATTATTATTATCCCATTTTCATTATCCATATTTCAACCAAATTCAAAATCCATTCATTCCAACTCATCAAATTTATTTCATTGTCCATTTACTATCCATTTCCGAATATCCATTTTCCTTGTTTTATCTTTTCATCATGCATTATCCATTAATATTCAATTTTTCCCAATTTCCATTCTATTATTTTCTTAAAACCATTATCAAAAGAAAATCTACAAAAAAAAATCCATTATTTTGTTAGAGTTTAGTAATGGCATTGAAATTTAGAGAGACCTCCAAAGGCCAATCCCACATCACTTCTAAGGCTACTACTCCTGCATAAGCCTTCAAAGATAGCAGAAAGTTGAAACCAAAACATGTGCCATGTAATCTTGAAACTTTGACATCCCAAAGCAATACAACTTGCAACTTTCAAAACCTGCAGTGAAAGAGACCCTACCCTGCACTCACAGCTGCTCCAAAACCTAGCATAGATATAGTCTGCAAATGAAACAGGACACTGCATTAGAAACCACAAGTACACTGCAAAAGACGGTTTCACATTAACTTTACACAAGCAACACGCCACAAGACCTGTTACGGCAGCAGCAGGGAATCCTCCAAATCGTACGATCCCGCCACTCTACACAAAACCTACAAAGCCAGGGAAAAGTGAGAAACAAAAAACGATACGAACACGCAAACCAGCCATAAAACAGAGCTCAGCCAAGTGAAAAGGGGGAGGAAACCAACCTTAGACTAGACCCAATAACCTTATAAAAATTGTGACAATTTCAACACAAGGGGGGCCTCCATCACCAACAATAACAACATTTCGCCGCCATTTCGGACCGACACTCCTTCACCACAACTTGGAATCTTTCGCCCTTCAACCTTAAACGGCCACTCTCTTTCTCGTCACCATATCTTCAACAACAACACGGACCCAACCTATGTTCAATTACTATCCTCCCAAACCCTTCATCACCAAATCAAACCCATCAAAAAACGCATCCCGTTTCAGAACCAAAATCCCAGAAAACCTAAAAGTGAAAAAGGAAGAGGATAGACCCGAAACTCAGAAGGTAGATCGAGAAGAAAGAAAAAAATCAAAAAAGAAACAAGAATATTCAAGTTAACGTTTACCTGAGTATTGAAGGTATATTGGATTGGTTTCGCGCCTTCGATTCGAAGTTGTTTGTTGACGAATCTTGAAGCTGTTTGTACCGTCGCGTTTGGCTCTTGATTTCGATCGGAACCATATGAAGGTTGAACCTCGTCGCTCCTCCGATGTTGAGCCCGCCGTCGTGAATAGTACCGGCATCGCGTGAGACCTTGCGAAGATGATGAAGCCGGTTGGGTTCTGATTCACCTGTGTCAATTGTTTTTGTTTTTAATATAGGGTGGGTTGTTTGTTTGTCCCAATGTTTTATAACGTTTCTTTGATTTTTTTTAAAGGGTGGAATTTAATCTAAAACGTGCTTGATAGCTTGTTGCTTCTACTGTTTTTTTTTCTTTCTTGGCTTTTGCAGATTGGATCTTAGGGCAAATGGGCTTCTCAGCCCACATGAAACTACACTCTTTCTATACCACTTAATCCATTCCTGCACCTCTTTTTTTTCTATCTTCAATAATTTAATTTCCTTTTTATCAATTTATTTTGTTTTTTTAAGAAATCTTGAATATATTAATATAAACTTCTTTGAATTTCACCAGTTTTTTTTTAACATATTTCATTTTAGTTTTAGTTTAATTCTTTTTTTAACTATGGGCCAATGACATAAAAACATCATAATTTTGTTGATTATTGCAAATCAATAAATTTCGATTATATGAGGCCATATTTTTCTTTTGGTTGGTCAATGAAAGTTAAAAATCTAAGATTATCGATCTGTCGATTAAATCTTGATTTAAACGAGACCAACTTCATTTCCATTCCGATTATATTTTCTTTTATTTCGGCCTATGATATTACCAATATCTTGATTTATTGATTTTGTTCAAGTCACAAAAATCTTGATTTGTATGAGGCCCATTTTCTTTTTTGTTGGTCAATGAAAATCTAATCAAGAGGTTTTCGATTTATCGATCTAAATCCTTATTTAGACGAGACCGACTTTATTTCCATTTCGAGCCCCTTTTTTTATGTTTTGGGCCGATTATATCACAAAAATCATGACTTAGTCGATTTATTCAAATTACTAAAAGTCTTGATAAATATGAGGCCGTTTTATTTTATTTTTTAGCTCGTTGGTCAATGAAAGTCAAACATCAAGATTATCATTTTTCGATTAAATCTTGATTAAGACGAGACCGACTTTATTCTCACTTCATATCGCATCTATTTTTTTATCTTCATTTTTATTTTTGATCGATGAAGTTCTTTGTTCACGAACGTTAATTGTCGAGGTGATCGACCTTCATTATTCCAAATCTGTAGTGAGTGATCATCGAGATCTCTTTCTATACTTTGGGATCGTGATAGGTTACCTTCGATAAATTAACGAGAGTTTGTGATTTAAGACGAGGTCTTTACCTTTCCTTTTCGTGTGGCACGGTTTCTTTGGGGAATGCTCCTCAATATCATTTCTCCACCGTGTCTTAACACAAAGATCAACTGTGCATCCTCCTATAGCATGGTCTTCCTCATAGACTGTGCTACAACGGTTTAGCACTACATTGGACCCGATTCAGCGATTCAATAAATTTAATCAATTAACCACTGACTTTACTTTCTGTCAATATTATCTTGATTTTATTTTCTATCAAATATTATCCTGATTATTATACTTTTTCATATTCATATTGTTCACTGTATATTCATGCTTGACTCATCTGACCCTTCCTTCCAAAGGAAGGCTCCCAAGTTGACTCCTAAGTCAATAAACACCCCACCTTTCACCTTGGCCTCATAAGAGCCATTTTCCTCTTAGTTTAGTAATAGGATAGAGTTATCGTGAACTCTATGTGATTCTCATCATCATGAGAACTCACTTTCCCTTTACTTAGACTTATAGAGTTATCGTGAACTCTATGTGATTCTCACCATCATGAGAATTCACTTTCCCCTTTAACTTAGACTTAGAGAGTTATCGTGAACTCTAAATGAGCTCGTACTCATTTCCCTTTGGAACTTTGACCATAGTCAATGGTTCCTCTTTCACCCTCAGTTAGGTGAACTACGGTTGCTCTGATTCTTTAGTCAGATACGTAGGCACAAGATGCGACGTCTTGGCGAGCAAACTTAGTGTACATACCCCTAGGTCTTTACCTTATCATAGATATCTTAGTAAATAAACATAACATAACCTAAACTTAGCAAGAGGTTCCCGTAGAGTACTACGGATACTTAGGTTGCTAATACCTTCCCTTCGTATAACCAACCCCCGAACCTTAGATCTCCCCCCTTTAGGTTTTTTAACGATCTTGAACCTTTCCTTTGGATAAATCAAAGTCGGTTGTAAAAGAAATATGATGCAAGTTAATTAATAGCTTGTTATCCGATTTTCACCGCAACACCAAGGCATGTCCAAATGGGGAATCAACTCTTGCTGAGGGTTACAGAAGAGTTGAGATATCAGATTCCTTGAGGTTCGATTTGGGACAGTGTTATACTGATGATAAACTGACCCTGGCTGGGGGTTTTTAGGAGAAATACTGGTTTTTTAGAACCCATGGGTTTTAACTCCTTTGGAGATTGATCCAGAATGACCGGGGTTTCTCCTATGTTTTTAGGGAACTTGAGAATGTCTTTGAGACTCAAGAGGAGATTTAGACTGTCCAAGTCTATTGGTGTGGAAGAGTTTATCTTTGTATGATGCCCAAGAGGAGGCAAGTGTTTAAGGGATGAGTATCAACCCTAAAATGGTGGGATGTTTTGACACTGGAAAAACTGCTTTAGCAAAGGATGACTAAGTTTTGTCTTATACCTTTAAGAGGTCTCCAGGGTCCTTGAATTAAGCCCAAGAGAAGGCGTGAGAACTTTTAAGAAGCCGGAGGGTCCTTGTACAAAGCCCAAGAGGAGGCTAGGATGCTTTTAGGAAGCCTGTGGGTCCAAACTTAAGAAGAGGTCAAGAAAAGTTTCACCGAGAATAATCTTTTCTTTAGTGAACAGTTCTAGGGTTTGAAGAAATTCAAAAGAGGTTTCACCGAGAATTAATCCTCTCTGGGGAAACTGAATTTCTTTGACAAATTATAATAGTGACACTCTGAGAAAAGGTTCACCGAGAATACTGCGTTTCTCTTTGTTCCATATTGTTTAAGCCCAAGAGAAGGCAAGACTGTATCTGGAAGTCCTATGGGGATCTACTTTTGACTGTATTTAAAGAGTGACCAATTGGCTTTACCTAGGTCTAGACCTAGTTGTCGGGGAAAACTCTAAATAACTATACTAGTATATATACAGTTGATATATGACAAGTATTTAAAAGGATGTGAAAGAAGGACTTACAGAGGAGCAGCTTCCCACAATACAGTTATATATATTAAAGCATGTAAATGAAAGCTGATAAAACTTACAGGTGAACAAGCTTCCATGCTGTATTGTTAGTTGTTCAAAGAAATTAAAGAAAGTTTTGATAACAACTGTATATTTGAACCTAAATCAAAAGAGAAGTTGTTTTTGAAAAGATTGTTGGGGCTTATACTCAAGGAGAGGCCCAAGGTTTAACAGTGATCGCACCGTTGTTTTGAAGATCGTATCGGGACTTATACAACGACTGAGGACCAAAGAGGTTTTCTGTACAAAGAGATGGGTCTTACAACTCAAGGAGAGGTCCAAAAGTTTTGAAACATAAAAGAAATGGGACTTACAACACAAGGGTAGGCCAAATGAAAGACAGTGATTGCACCGTCGTTTTGAGAATCGCAGAGGGACTTATACAACGACTGAGGCCCAAAAAGGTTTATTTACAAAAGGGTTGGGTCTTACACTCTTTCAAGAGGCCCAAAATATTTTTTGAAAGAAAGGTTTGTTAGTGTGAAAATCAAAGAAACCCTAATTTCATCATTTTTTAAAGTAATTATTCAAAGAAAATTAATAAAAATGATAACAACACCAAATAAGTTTGAATAGACAACTTGTGATTTTTGGTTAAGGTTTGAAAAATGATGTTTTAATCACAAGATGATTTAAAACTCATTTGGTTTTGATTTCCAAGATGAAAATTCATTTTTTTGAAATGTTTAAAACAATAAAAATGAATTTATTTTCAAAAATATCAACTATATTAAATAAATAATATAAATTTGATCTTTTTGTGGAATAAAATATTTTAACATTTTTGTGATTTTTTGCGAAAAGAACCAATAAAAAATAATTAAAATTGAGAGAGAAATTAATTTTTTAAATCATTTAAGAAAATAATATGAAAATACAAAAAATGGAAGGAAAAAAAAGTGATAAAAAAGGGTCTGGGCGAGGGGGATTCGAACCCCAGACCTCCAAGCCAAACACATGAGCGCACAACCACTGGGGTGGTGATACATCCGTGTATCAAAACCACCCCATAAATGCATAAGGGGTGCCTTGTTTTAGGCTTGGGCAAGGCAAGACAAGGAAAGGCAATGCCATCTTTTGGGTCATTTACGTGAAACCTCTAACTTTCTCATTTCTCCATGGATTGGGACAAAATTTATATGCATCTGGCTTAGAATTTCCCAAGGAATCCAATGGTGGTCATGGTTTTTTCAGATGAGGTCCCTATTTTAAAACCCGATAGTGGTTTTGAAATAGGCCTATATTTTCATTTTCTATGCTACCTCATGGTACATGCAAGAATTACATGATGAATTGGTTCCAACAAAACATATACAACATGTATGAGATGTTTATGATCAATGGACTTCAAAGCAATGCATAATTTAGAAAGTTCAAGTGATGATGCACTTACCTCTTAGAGCTTTTTGGGCTATCTGCCAAGTTCCTTGTGCCAGAAGTAATTTGATGCTTTGGACACTCTCAATTGATCCCTTAGAAGCTTTTAGAAGGGTTAGAACCAGCTGGAATCCTCAGGAACAAGTTTGAGTTCTTTCTTGCAAAAGGGGCAAAAGTGACCAATATGGCAACTGTCTCAAATGGTGTTCCAGATGAGGGGAACCATTTGGGACAGTTCAAGGATGATATTTGGAGTGTGTTTGAGGTTTTATCTGGTTTTGAAAGTGACTGAATCAAGACATGGCTTGAAAAATGCAAAAAGTCCAATTTTGAGGTTTTGGAAGTGGACTTTGTGATTTTGGTGTTACAGGTCATATGCGAGAGTTTAAACATCTTAGGTACAACATATTAGAGGTGTTTGGATCATGAGCTGTGTTGGAATTGCTCTCTAACTCAAAAACTCAGAGGTACCTTGCAAAAGAAGGCATTTTGGCCTAGAAAAGGGGATTTTGAGGAACGCAAGTGTTGTAGTGCTTTGGTGTACTCAAACTGAGCACAAATGAGCTCTATTTATAGTAGAGCAAGTTTGTTTTTCAAGCAATAGTGAATGGCAGCTGCAGCAGGCCTTTGGCCAATGTTATGTAAAAGGAATCTCAAGTCTCCTCTAGCCATTGACTTGAGATTAGGGCACATGCTTTGTAGCTTTGGTTCAGAGATAAGTCTTGACTGAATTCAGTTGGAATAGGCTCAATTCATGCCACCTTGGTGTATCCATTGAATGCTTGGAAACAAAATTGGAGTCTTGGCATCTTTGTAGCCTTTTTAGGGATGACAAGCCTAATGTAGATTCTTGGACTTGTGAGGCTTGGAGATCAGATCACCCCCCTTGGATTTGATCCTCTGATGTGTCCAAATTGATGACAAGGCTTGAAATTATCAGATTTGGACAAATCGGGCAAATATGCACAATTCTGCCTTGTAAAACCAGTTCATGATGCCATGTTTCAAGGGCTGTATCTCCCTGCTCAAATTGAATTTGGAGATGACCTGGTACTTGTTGGAAAGCCCTTTTGGCATACTTTAACTTTGATGTTCACCCCTAGACATAGTTTGACTTGGATCAAGGTGAAAATATCCATACATTTTGGAAAAAGTAAGGTAGATTTTGACTTAGTGAAAATTTCACCAAGTGTTGGAAAAATGTCATTTTCATGTTTTTAGCCATTTTGAAGCTTTTTAAGTATGTAATGAGAGCTACAAATCCAGCTTTGGACCATCCAAAATGGTTGCTTGGATCTCAAGTTATGGTCCTTTGAAGTTGGTACCCTAGCCATTTTGTGCCATAACTTAGAAAAATTCTAAGTTTTTTATGGTTACCCCTTTTACAAGTTAACTCATTTTCTTTGGTTTTTCTTGATTAATGATGATTCAAATCACATATTAACATTTTTTTAGGGTTAAGGAACCTTGGTTGACCAAAAATCCAAAAAGTCAAACTTCGGATTTTTGTACAATTGACTTTTTATCGGGTGAAATCCAAATTGTGCGATCCTTTGTGAAATCAAGTCCTTGACCTAAATAAAACCTAATGGATGGATTCCATAGGTGTTATAGGGTGTATTGAATCATGTCCCAAGGTTTGGGAGCATGTCCTGGTCAAAAGTCAAAGGCACAGTTGACTTTTTCCCCGAAACCTTAACTGTGGTCCTGATGAAATTGAAACTTGTGAATCAAGCTTCCTGGGTCAATCCATTGTTTTAAATGGGTCAATGTAATATATTGGGGGCCCTCAAATAATGTCTTGAGGTTTTGGCTCATGTTTGTCCCAAAAGTCAACTTAGGGGTGAATTAGGTCAAGGAACCCAAATTCTTGATTTTTGGTAAATGCATCCCCTAGGGTTAAATTGACATGATGATTGGGTCCATGAGGTCCCTTAGAGTATATTGGGTTGTGCTTTGAAGCATTGACTCATTCCCAGATGAAAATTTCCATCTGGAGGCCTCAGGCGACCAAAACCCTAATCTTTGATTGTAAAGAATGCCTAACAATCCCTGAGGAGATTGATGAGGCATGAAAGTGCATCCATATTGTGATGATGATTTGCACAATGATGGGAAATCTTGGTGGTCAAAATTTGGGGTATGACACACTGGTCCAAAATAGCAATCCTGCCTTGCTTAGGAGAAACGGTCTCTGTAGGGAGAACACGTCCATCGGTCTTAAGAGGTAAGCACCCTGTTGGGGATGTCAGATGAAACATGGTTTCTGACATAGTTGATCCTTCATTCAGATGCTCTGGTTTTAGAAGGAGTACTTTGATTATGCACTTTTAGGTTCAACCACCTTCGTAAAAGCGATCGATGTTCTTTCGTTGTTCAACAGTCAAAAGGATTGCCATCTTTATTTATTTTTTAAAAAAACAGAAAAGTTTTTGACAAGTAAATTCATTTTTGTTTTATTTCAAGAATTGTTGATCATGTTAAAAATATCATTCTATAAAACTAAAACAAATAAGAATTGCGAACAAAAGCACTAGGGCTCAAATTTTATTGATAGGATGGAAATCGACCAAGTGCATGATCCCATAGAGCATTTACAAAGTTAGAAAATGGTAATTTAAGGGAAAAAGGCTACATTAAAACATAACGACCGTTATCCTTCTACCAAACTATGAATTCCGGACATCCTGAGCTTTTGTCGAAGATGACCTTGACTAGAGTTTTCCTGATGGACGGCATTACTGCTGGGGATTTAACCTCGTAAGACGTAGTTACTTGCCATTAATCCCTAACTTTTGCCTGGATTGTACTTTGAGATTTCCAATCCTTCGGGATGATTTTTTTTGCTTATGTCTCTAATTTTTGACTGGACCGCCCTTTCGGGTTTTCAATCCATCGAGATGTTTTTTTTTGTTTAGGCAAAGTATTTCTTGACTACGTCAATGATCGATAAAATAACAAGTGTACTATTTTTACCGATGTAGTAATAGTTGGGGTTATCCCCAGAATCGATCTCTCGAGGATTGCGTGTAATTGTAAGTGCATATGTTATTTCAATTAAACAAAAATGCCTTTGTGGGTTTGTTTGTTATAAAAATTATAATAACTATTGAGCAAATAAGCAGAAAGAGTAAAAATTACTTAAACAAATATGAGAAACATGCCAGGGCAAGGTGTATGAAATTCCTTATACTAATAACAATCCTTATTTTTCAAAATCATCACTTGAACCAATCATTACCGGCTCTTAAGAATATTTTCTCCTTATACTAAGAACCTTTGGTATTCTCCCTATACCCAAATTCCTTAGCGGTATAGAAAGAATACCAAGCACGTATTTTTATCAAAAGCTTTACGGTTACTATAGGGTATCCCTATTCCTAGGCGATATCTACTATAGTATTATCGTATAAAAAACGTTAACAGTGGTTTGTCCGACCTAAGGTTAACCGTAAATCAAATCCTATTTTCCAATATGGACAAGCATTAAGAACATTATACGATAAACATGATTATGAGAAAGCAGTGAAATTTCTATTGCAAAGGGAAAATTGTCATTACAGGGAAAATCAGGGACACCCCGTGGCATTGGGGGGTTTAGCCTCTCATAGTATTAAGAACTAAAACAAAAAGAAAATTAAAGATAGACATTACAACTTGATCGGAGGAAAACTGATTCTTCAATCGCTTCCGCTCATGAGCGATCGTCTCCTCCAAATCTCCTTGATCGCCTCCACTCTCAAGTCAATTGTTCGTAAAAGTAAAAAAGTGTTTCTTCTCTTTTCCAAACCTTGCCTAAGTAATTCCAACGCAATTATAATAGTGCAAAATTCCCAAAATACCCCTCAGGGCACTAAACTTAACCAATGAGAAAAAACCACAAATTTGGTACTCCCAGGCTTGCTGACACGGGCCGTGTCAGGTGACACAGGCACCCGTGTCAGCCCTCCGACTCTTGCGTTCAACTTGTTTCTCTCCCAGGTCTGCTGACACGGGCACCTGTGTCAGCCCTATGACTCTTGCCCAATCCTTATTTTCAAATGCGTGTTTCTCCAGACCTGCTGACACGGGCCGTGTCAGGCGACACGGGCACCCGTGTCAGCCCACTGTCTTCATTCTAATTTCATTTCGAGTTTTTGCAATTTTCTCGATTTTTCGCTCCGATTCTTCCTGAATGTTTATGTGAACCTGAAAACAAAAGAACACAACCCAGGCATAAAATGTGGTAAAAGAGATATAAAACAAATAAACAATAACAAAATAGTAACTAAAACAAATATCGAAATAACGTATGAAAACCACTAATCAAACTCCCCCAAACTTAAACCGTTGCTTGACCTCAAGCAACAAGCTTGCATAAAAAATTTTCAGATCAAACGGTACATATCAAATGAAAGACTTGTGAAGGTAAGGTGTGTCTGTACTCATACGTGAGCCTTTGTTCCGATCAGCGAAAACTAGTTTTCTTGGTAATCGTCCGTTAACGAAGGTATCACACAAACACAAATCGCGGTCACGGACCTACATACCCCTTTTCGGTTACCTCTCCAACTATGCTTTGGGCTTAAGTCTTTTCTTCGATTTTCTACCCCTTTCATTCGGATAATCAGATTAAGGCATTTTTCGTTTTCCCTCACATGTACAAGATTTATCGAAAGTTTTTCTAGGCACCATTATTTCTTTTTTCTTGCTCATTGGCGTTTATTAGTCTACTTTGGGACGACAATTGAGACTCAACCGCCATTAGGCTAAGTAACCGGGTGAGGGTTACCCAACTTAGAAGGACTAGTTGTCTTTATCGCCATTATTCACTTTTTCGGTACCTTAAGTCATTCTATCAATCAACCTTATACATGCAATTCTTTTTAGTCATGTCGGACTATCACTATGAACTAATCGGGGAATACTTCTCAAATCCAAGTACTATGGTACAAATCTACACGTTGGACTCGTTTTCTTACTCCGGGGAATCTAGGGTGTTCGGGTCATTCCTAAGTTTTCAAACTTTCCCAATGTCCCTAGTTCTAACTCCTCTACCCTCAAACTCTATATACTTTCTTGACCATCTCAAAATCACAGTATTCACAAGAAAAAATTTTGACGGTTCTAATTCGGGGAAAATTCAGAGAGGTTTTCATAAAACAACATATAAAACAGACATAACCCGTACAAAGAGGAAAAACTAAAAACAGTAAATCCTCCCCCAAACTTGAACTACACATTGACCCCAATGTGTTAGAACAAGAGCGAGAGAGGTCACTCACATAGATCCTGATTCAGGATGCTGGCGGTAATGCCACACCACTGCTACATCATCGTTTGCACATGTAGGATCCGAATTATTTCCTGCAACCAAAACAAAAACAAACAGAAAATAGAAAGTAATTAATGAGACAAGCGTGGGTTGCCTCCCACGTAGCGCTTCGTTTAACGTCGCATGGATCAACGGGTTACTCCCCAATGCTATGGGGAGTACTTTAGCTTACACATTTTGCTGCTTTTGTTGCTTGACCATTCCGCAACAGAGCTCCTGTCATGTTCAGAAATACGGACTACTTCTTGCCTCAAGTCAACTCCCACTTCCTTATCCTTCCTTCTATGTCTCTTTTTCTTTCTTTTCTTGCTTTCACGAATAGATTTTACAGTGTTGACATGTGTACTACACGCCCGAGAGACTTCATCCTTAGATATGATGCCAGAGACTTTTTCAAGACGGGGTTTCGTACTTATGCCTTTTTTCACCATTTCGATCATTCTAAGTGAAGCTTGCTTACCTTTACCTCCATTTTGCTTCTTAATATCCAACACTTTTAAAGTGATTTCCTCATCAAAAGATTTAAAAGTCACAGTGCCTTTTTCAATATCGAAATTGCATCGACTAGTGAGCAGGAAAGGTCGACCGAGGATGATAGGGATTTCTTCATCTTCTGGAATATCCATGATCTCAAAGTCAACTGGAAATACAAATTCATCGACCGTCACCAACACATCTTCAGCTAGCCCATAAGATCTCTCAGTTCTGTGGTTTGCAAATTTTAAATTCGTTCCCGCATCGCTCACCCTTCCAATTCCCATTTTTTTATAAATAGATAATGGCATGAGACTAACACTAGCACCTGAATCAATCAGAACTTTTTTTAAATTTATGTCTTTTATAGTGCACGGTATTGCAACAGATCCAGGATCCTTCTGCTTGATTAGAATTCTCCTACCTTGTGATTCCCCACTACTCTCCTCAATTAGACTCTTTACCTCCTCTCCACTAGGTTTCTTTTTTCCAATGACCTCCTTCATGAATTTCTTGTATAGAGGCATTTGTTTAAGTGATTCAAACAAGGGCATATTAATCTCTAACTTTTTGAATAATGAGCTGAATTTCTCAAAGTCTTTTTCTTGTGTCTCCTTCTTTGTCACTCTTGAGGGGTACGGTAACTTGATCTTAGGTTTAACCGCTTCTTTTATTTTCTCTTCTGTTGGCCTGGATTCTTCTTCTGCAACTTCCTGGCTTTCTGCGGTAACAACATTGACATTCTCATGATTCTTCGGATTGGGGATTGTGGCGCTTGGGAGGGCGCCTGGTGTCTGAGAACTTGCTAATTGTTGTGCTATCTGGCTCATCTGAACTTCAAGATTTTTAATGGAAGCACTTGTGTTCCTCAGATTACTTCTTGTCTCTTCTTGAAATTGGAAGCTTTGAGCGGCCATCTTCTCAATGGCAATCTCCCATTGTGCTTTTTCGGGAGCTTGTTGCTGTTGTGGGTATTGTTGTTGATTTTGATCTTTCTAGGAGAAGTTAGGATGATTCTTCCACCCTGGATTATAAGTTTGAGCGTATGGATTATTCTACCTCAGGAATTTTATCTCTTCAATTTGTTGCGAAGTCGCAACACAATGTGCAGTGTAATGGGGTCCACTACAGATCTCACAACTCATGGGTTGACCAGTTTGAACTTGTGCCACACTTTAAGTACCCACTTTCATAGCCTTTAACCTTCTTTCAACTTTTGCAGCAATCTGATCTTCCATCTTCACAACCTGATTATTCAACTTTAAATCAATCACACCCTCAGATTTATTCACACTTCGATCATATAGCTCCAAATGTTCGTTGGCTGCAATAGCTTCAATAATTTTCTTGATACCAGTCGCGGTGGTGAAGTTGGATGATCCACCAGCAGCTGTATCAATAAGTTGCTTAGTTTTTATTTGGAAGCCATTGACGAACACCTGCATCTTCTCAGTTTGATCCATGTTGTGAGTCGGACAGGCAACCAAAACCTTCTTGAACCTCTTGTATGCGTCTCTGAGAGATTCTCCGTCCTTCTGTTTAAAGTTCACAATATCATATCTTTTTCAGATATAAACAGAGGCCGGAAAATACTCATTCAGAAATGCCTTCTCCATCTCTTCCCAAGTGGTAATACTCCCAGCAGGTAATGAGTAGAACCACTCTTCAGCCTCTTCCGCCAAAGTGAAAGGAAACATTCTTAACTTCTTTGCTTCCTCTGTGTGCCCCTCAATCTTAAGAGTAGTGCTCATAGTCCGAAATCTTTGCAGATGTTTGTTGGCATCTTTATTAACCTTTTCGGTGAAAGGTCTCCTCTCAAGTTGAGTGATGGTGCTAGGATGCAGCTGGAAATTCGGTATATTCATCGGTTGGTTCACAATGGTCAACCTACCAGCCGGTGCATTTGCCCCACCGTAATCGCCCAGAAGTCTCTCTGCTGGTTGATTTCCAGCCATAGTCACTGTATCTTTGTCTGACTCTGAACCTGAGTTTGAGTGCTTCGACGGTTCAGCTTCAGACGCTGCAAGTTTTGCTTGCCTACTCCTCTCGTGTAGCGTTCTTTCAATTTCTGCGTCAAAAAGAAAATTTACTGAGGATTCTCCTCGCATAAAAATGTTAGACGCAGATTAGAAGCAACAGTAATAATTCAAAAGTTATAAGAAAAATGAAAATAAAAATAACAGAAAAATAAAATTAAAAATTTTAGTCACAGAGTGACAAAATTCCAATTGAATTAACACAACACTTATAATTTGGCACTCCCCGGCAACGGCGCCAAAAACTTGATCGATAAAATAGCTAGTGTATTATTTTTACCGATGTAGTAATAGTTGGGGTTATCCCCAGAATCGATCTCTCGAGGACTGCGTGTAATTGTAAGTACAGATGTTATTTCAATTAAACAAAAATTCCTTTGGGGGTTTGTTTGTTATAAAAATTATAATAACTATTGAGCAAATAAGCAGAAAGAGTAAAAATGACTTAAACAAATATGAGAAACATGCCAGGGCAAGGTGTATGAAATTCTTTATAATAATAACAATCCTTATTTTACAAAACCATCGCTTGAACCAATCATTACCGGCTCTTAAAAATATTTTTCTCTAATTACTTAGCAGAAAAACCTTTGGTATTCTCCCTATACCCCAATTCCTTAGTGGTATAGAAAGAATACCAAGCACGTATATTTATCAAAAGCTTTACGGTTACTATAGGGTATCCCTATTCCTAGGCGATATCTACTATAGTATTATCGTATAAAAAACGTTAACAGTGGTTTGTCCGACCTAAGGTTAACCATAAATCAAATCCTATTTTCCAATATGGACAAGCATTAAGAACATTATACGATAAACATGATTATGAGAAAGCAGTGAAATTTCTATTGCAAAGGGAAAATTGTCATTATAGGGAAAATCAAGGACACCCCCTGGCATTGGGGGGTTTAGCCTCTCATAGTATTAAGAACAAAAACAAAAAGAAAATTAAAGATAGACATTACAATTTGATCGGAGGAAAACTGATTCTTCAATCGCTTCCGCTCATGAACGATCGTCTTCTCCAAATCTCCTTGATCGCCTCAACTCTAAAGTCAATTGTTCGTAAAAGTAAAAAAGTGTTTCTTATCTTTTCCAAACCTTTGCTAAGTAATTCCAAAACAATTATAATAGTGAGAAATTCCCAAAATACCCCTCAGGGCACTAAACTCAACCAATGAGAAAAAAATCACAAATTTGGTATTCCCAGGCTTGCTGACATGGGCACCCGTGTCAGCCTTCTGACTCTTACATTCAACTTGTTTCTCTCCCAGGCCTGCTGACACGGGCCGTGTCAGTTGACACGGGACGTGTCAGTTGACACGGGCACCCGTGTCAGCCCTCTGACTCTTGCAGAATCCTTCATTTCAAATGTGTGTTGCTCCAAACATGCTGACACGGGCCGTGTCAGGCGGCACGGGCACCCGTGTCTGCCCACTGTCTTCATTCCAATTTCATTATGAGTTTTTGCGATTTTTCTCGATTTTTCGCTCTGATTCTTCCTGAATGTTTAGGTGAACCTGAAAACACTAAAGAACACAACCCAGGCATAAAATGTGGTAAAAGAGATATAAAACAAATAAACAATAACAAAATAGTAACTAAAACAAATATCGAAATAACGTATGAAAAGCAATTATCAGTCAACATTCATGGGGTAGGCAAATTATTCTCCATCCATGGTTGCGAGTCTCAAGGCACCGTCTGAGAAGGCTCTCTTGACCACATAGGGGCCGTCATAATTCGTAGTCCATTTGCCCCGGGAATCAGTGAGAAATGATTGTATCTTCTTGAGCAAGAGGTCTCCTTTTCTAAAGACGCGGGGTCAGACCTTTTTGTCAAACGCTTTCTTCATTCTTTGCTGATACAACTGACCATGGCATAAAGTCGTTATTCTCTTTTCTTCGATTAGGTTTAAATCTTCATGTCAACTTTGACACCATTTAACTTCTGTTAGCTTGGCTTCCATCAATATCCTGATTGATGGGATCTCTACTTCTATGGGAAGCACTGCCTCCATGTCATATACTAGAAAGAAAGGGGTTGCCCCTGTTGAAGTGCGGACAGACGTGCGATAACCGTGAAGTGCAAAGGGCGGCATTTCGTGCCAGCCTTTGTAGGTTATAACCATCTTTTGAATGATCTTTTTGATGTTCTTGTTAGCTGCTTCTACCACTCCGTTCATCTTAGGTCGGTAGGTAGATGAGTTATGGTGTTTGATCTTGAACTCAGCACACAACTCTTTCATCATCTTATTGTTTAAGTTGGATCCATTATCAGTAATGATCTGGCTTGGAACACCATAACTGCAAATGAGATTGTTTTTTATAAACCGGACTACCACTTGTCGGGTTAAATTGGTGTATGACGCTGCTTTGACCCATTTGGTGAAGTAGTCAATGGCTACTAGAATGAACCGATGTCCGTTTGAAGCTCTGGTTTTGATCATGCCAATCATGTTGATTCCCCATATGGAAAAAGGCCATGGGGAAGAGAGAAATTTGAGATGCGTTGGCGGTACATGGATTTTGTCTGAGTATATCTGACACTTGTGACATCTCCTCATGTACTTGTAGCAATCGGATTCCATTGTCAGCCAATAGTACCGTGCTCTCAGAATTTTTCTCGCCATTGTGTGTCTGTTGGCATGAGTGCCAAAGGATCCTTCGTGAATCTCTTTTATCAACATGTTTGCTTCTGGTCTGTCTACGCATCGGAGCAAGACCATGTCAAAGTTTCTCTTATAGAGTGTATCACCGCTCAGAAAGAAGCTGCATGCCAATCTTCTGAGGGTCTTTCTGTCTTTTCTGGATGCCCCAGGTGGGTGCTCTTGTTTTTGAAGGAAGCATTTGATATCATGATACCAAGGTTTGTTGTCTATGACTGCTTCAATCGCGAAGATGTAAGCGGGCCTTTTTAGGCGTATTATGTCAATCTTAGGTATGTCGTTCCATTGACCTACACTAATCATGGAGGAGAGAGTGGCTAAGGCATCATCCATGTGATTCTCTTCACGAGGGATGTGATGAAACTCGATTCTGTTAAAGAACGGCAACAACCTTCTTGCGTAGTCTTTGTAAGGAATCATTCCTGATTGGTATGTGTTCCAATCTCCTTTGATCTGATTGATAACCAAGGCTGAGTCTCCATACACATCCAAGTTCTTTATCCTTAAGTCAATTGCCTTGTTGTTTGTGCACTTGAATGTCAATCTGGCAGTGAAAGGAATGTGAGTACCCTGAGGTGTTACGATGATTGCCCCAATTCCATTTCCATAATTGTTGACAGCTCCGTCAAAGATTATTCCCCATTGGGAACCTGGTTCTGGCCCTTCACTGGGTAGCGGTTCATCACAATCTTTCATTTTTAAATACATGACATCTTCGTCTGGGAAGTTAAATCTGACTGATTCCTGATCGTCAAACGATTGATAAGCCAAATGATCGGCTACAATATTTCCTTTGACGACTTTTTGAGCATGATACTCTATGTCGTATTCTGATAACAACATCTGCCAACGGACGATCCTTCCCGTTAGAGCAGGTTTTTCAAAGACGTACTTGATCGGATCCATTTCAGAGATCAACCAAGTAGTGTGACAAATCGTATACTGGCGAAGACGTTTGGCTGCCCAAGCCAGAGCACAACAAGTTTTCTCAAGCATAGTGTACCGAGTTTCACAGTCGGTAAATTTCTTGCTCAAACAGTGGATGACAGACTCTTTTCTTTTTGTTTCGTCTTGTTGGCCAAGTACACAACCCATGGAGTCTTCCAAGACTGTTAAATAGATGATCAGTGGCCTTCCCCTCACTGGAGGTGACAGGATCGGTGGATTTAACATATATTCTTTGATATTGTTAAGGGAAGTTTGGCAGTCTTTTGTCCATACGCAGTCCTGATTCTTATTTAGTAATTTGAAGATTGGCGCGCATGTCGTGGTCATGAGGAATATGAATCTGGAAATGTAATTCAAATGTCCCAGGACTCCTCTGACTTGTTTTTCAGTCTTTGGAGAAGGCGTTTCTTGAATGGCCTTGACTTTTTCAGGATCAACCTCAATTCCTTTCTGGCTGACGATGAACCCTAGTAGTTTTCCTGAGCGGACACCGAATGTGCACTTGTTGGGATTCAAGCGGAGTTTGTACTTTCTCAGACGCTCGAATAGTTTTGACAGGTGGGTCACATGCTCCTCTTCTGTTTCAGATTTGGCAATCATGTCATCGACATACACTTCGATTTCTTTGTGTATCATGTCATGAAACAGAGTAGTCATGGCCCTTTGATAGGTTGCCCCGACATTTTTCAAACCGAACGGCATTACCTTGTAACAAAAGGTGCCCCATGGGGTGATGAAGGAAGTTTTCTCCATGTCTTTCGGCGCCATTTTGATTTGATTATAGCCCGAGAATCCATCCATGGGAGAAGACTTTAAACTTTTTTATACTGTCTACCAGCATGTCTATGTGCGGTAGGGGAAAGTCATCCTTTGGACTAGCTTTGTTCAGATCCCTGTAGTCCACGCACATTCTGAATTTTCTGTCCTTTTTTGGAACTGACACTATGTTGGCTAGCCATTGAGGATATTCTGAGGTGGCGAGGAAACCCACGTCAATCTATTTCTGCACTTCCTCTTTAATTTTGATGGCCATGTCTGGATGAGTCCGTCTTAGTCTTTATTTCACTGTTGGACATTCTGATCTTAACGGGAGATGGTGTTCCAAGGTGCTGGTATCCAACCCTGGCATGTCCTGATAAGACCAAGCGAATACATCGGGAAACTCTTTGAGAAGTTCTATCAAGCTTTCTTTGACAATCGGACTGACCAGTGCCCTAATCTTGACTTCTTTTCTCTCTTCATCTGAACCCAAGTTGATCGTTTCCAACGGCTCTTTGTGAGGTTCAATGGACCTTTCCTCTTGTCTGTGTAATCGGGAGATCTCTTCTGGAATTTCTTTGTCCTCTTCTTCTTCAGCCTCAAATACCGAGAATTCAAAGTTGGGAGAAGGCATTGGATCGTATGTTTCAATGGGGTTTAAAACAAGCAATCTGCATGATGTGATGATTTATTTTTAGAAGAGATAGAGAGAATGCAAGAGTGCGTGCAGTGTATTTTTTGAAAACTGCTTGTTTTTATTTTCGAGTTGTTTTTAGGATTACCGTTTTCTGAAAAAATGAAAAGCGAAAACAGCAATAAAATGCAAAAATTATAGAACGACGTTATTTTATTTATGATTTGGTCGATTCTTGAAACTACAGCCCTATAAAACAAAACTCTATCACTTTGGGCAAAGCGAAGAGGGGCATTTATAGAAAGTGAGCCCTATCAAAACATTCGTTTCGCCTGGGCAGGGTGAAAGGTTAAAACAAAGATGGCAATTACTTAGACTTATGAACAACTTTCGGGACATCGACAGCAACCCATTGGCAACGAACTCCTCGGTGAATTACAAAGTCTGGTACCTTCTTTCTTGGCTTGTCTTCAGAAATGACGCTGATTTCTGGTGGAGAAGGATCGTTGGAGTCTTCCTCCCATGCGGAGTTGTCGTAGACGAACTCTTTTGTTGTATCCTGCATAGTGTTTTCACTCTCAGTCGGATCTCCCCATCCAGTTGGCTGGATGTCTTCGAGCCTGATACGAGAGCTTTCACGAGCGGTGTACTTAACTAAGAAGTCATTTTTTCCACTCAGTTATCCTAAGGTGTCCCATATTTTCGTGGAACTGGAGGAGTCATCCCTCTCGATGACGTTGACCTCGGGAAAAGCATAGTTGATGAACTCTTGTCCTGCAATCTTTGCAGATTCACCGTTGTGTTGAATATTTTCTGAATGCCCTGAGTAATGATCCCATGATTTGGTGGGGACGCAGGTATTGTTTTCAATGATGCTCAGTTGATAAGCGTCATTTGGCTGACTCTTTTGTCCCTAGTCTTCTGGGTACGACTAGCAGATAGGCAAGTCATCCATTGGGTCATAATAGTCATAGTCAAAGTTGTCTTTCATTAGAGTGTCCTCCTCTACTGAGTTGGGTGGAGCCCGACATCCTTTTGGATCACAATCTCCATACATCATCTTAACATCTGATCTCGGTATATATCTCGGACTCTGCGTGGGATAGCAAAATGGCGTATGCGTTTCTTCCTGAGACAAATAACCGCCCTCGTTGAGATAGGACTTCCACTCTTCATCCGTATCGGAGGAGTCACCCTTATTGATGATATGTACTTCATGAGACACTGGGTGAAGGAAGCCTCCACTGTGGAACAAGTCCTGTATGGGATGAAAAATTTCATCGTTGATAGCAGTCTGGGTACAGGTTGAAGAAAAACCAATACCTTTCTTTGTCTTGTTATCAGCAGGAATGATAAGCTGTCCCCATCCTTTTGCGTTGTTACTCTCAATTGCTTTGAAAGCATATTTGTACGAGGAAATCGATGTTCCTTTTTCCGATTGATTCTCATTGCTCACCGAAAGTGCTTGGAACTGGGTTCCAACAACCTCCTCTGGTTCTACACAGGATGATGATAAGTTGCTCACGATTAAGGCCTGCTCTCCACAGACTGTGACTAGTTTGTCATTTTTGACGAACTTTAGCTTCTGGTGAAGTGTCGAAGTAACTACCCCAGCCTTATGTATCCAAGGTCTTCCTAATAAACAGTTGTATGCTGCCCGGATGTCCATGACCTGGAAAGTGACATGGAAAGTGTGAGGACCGATAGTTATGGGAAGGTCGACTTCGCTGATAACTATTTTTCTGGATCCGTCAAAGGCTTTGGCGATGACCTCACTGCCTCTTATCGGAGATCCTTGAAATGATAGTCGCATCAAAGTCGATTTTGGCATAACATTCAGAGTTGATCCGGTATCTACCAGTACGCTGGCTAAAGCATCATCCTGGCAGTTGACTGTAATGTTAAGCGTCATGTTGTGATTTTTTCCTCCTTCTGGCAGTTCCTTATCACTGAATCCTAAATTGTTGCAGGAAGTGATGTTAGAGATAATGTTGTCAAACTGTCTTATCGTCACATCTTGTTCCACAAAGGCTTGCTCTAAGACTTTCTGTAGAGTTTCTCTGTGAGCTTCGGAACTGAGCAAGAGAGATAACACAGAGATTCTCGAAGGAGTTTGCAACAGTTGGCCTACAATGTTGTACTCGCTCTTTTGGATGAGCTTCAGCATCTCATCGTTGTTCTTTGAAAGGTAGGGATTACTGGATTGCCCGACTGGTTAATTGGGAACTTCTGTTTGAGGTTCCTTCTCCTTGGTGGGTTCTCCAACTCCTCTGTTGAAGATCCGACCGCTCCGTGTTACTCGATTGATGTCGGCAATGTTTACGACCGAGGGTAATGGAGTTTCCTTTCCATTCTCGATTGTTGTTGCACCATATTTATAAGGGATAGCCATATCGGATTTGTACAGTATCGGTCCCGGAAGATAGATAACTACAGGAGCCTTTTGATTTTTCTGACCATCATAGGCAACCTCAATTGGTTTGAGGTTGAGAATCTTTCTACTATCAAGAGGAACTCTTGATTCATGGAGTAGAGGGATTATGGCACATACGTCTTTGGCCCTTTCATGATCAGAGATTATGACAATGTCTTTTCTTTGCTCAGGGAAATAGTCTTGCATTACGTTGATCGAACCAAAGCTTGAACATGGTCGAATCTCTTTTTGGTCCAACTAATTTTGAAGAGCTGACTATACAAGGTAGCATCCTTGGTTGTTCTCTGAGCAAACTCTGCAGCGTTCGTAGTTGTGTTGTGGCACCTGGCCACGTTCACTTTGTATGCAGTGCAACCTCACTAGGTCTGTTTCCATTGATCGAACATCCTGACTTTGATGCCTAGTAGGGTTCCCGTCAGTCATACTGACTTGTTGTGTGTCTTTATCTAAGTAGATCGGAAGCCACCAGTGGTTCAACAAGTGTTGAGGTGTTCTTTGGACAAGTGCACATCCTTGGTCGTCTTTACGACACACTTTACAGTTCTGATAATCATGTGAAGCCAGAAAGCCGAGTCTGACCTGCTTAGCGTGTAATTCTACCAGACTGGTATTCATCAGGCGAATATCAAAGATTTGAATAATATTAACTTGATAATGACTTCTATCACGGTAGTCCTGAATCCATCTGAGATCCATCTGACGCTGGAGGGCCTTTTGTACAAAAGAGAATCCCTAATTATTTATTGGGCAGATCGGACAGGAATTGTAATCGCGTCGTGGAAGATCATGATGTTGGCTTTGCCTTGAGTGCATTGCCACCAAGTTGACATTCATTGCCAGAATGTTGTGGTTCTGGACAATGTTGGGATTTGCGTGAGCCATATTGACTTCCCGGATTCGGTGATCTTGGATCCATCAGAGATCCATCTGTTCTTGTAGAGATGATTGCACTACGGAACATCCTTGACTATTCTTGGAGCAGATATCACACTGGTGATAATTGTGAGACGGTACATGGCTGTATCTGCTTTGTCTATAATGCATCTTGACCAGATTGGTTCCTAATAGAAGTACATCATGAATTTGATAGATGTGGTTAGATTCTTCCTCTATCAAATTTACTGCAGACTTCTCATGCTGAGACAACGGGTTCGTCTGAACATTTGGATTTGTATCCTTAAAGGATAAGACCCAGTTCCTGACAAGCTTCTGCACATTGGATTTGAAGCTGAGATAGTTATCTATGTTATACCCCGGTCCTCCTTGATGGTAAGGGAAAGTTTGATTCTCTTTGAACCAGAAAGGTAGATTTTCTGGTATTGTAAGAGGAGACCTGGTTTGGATGTGCCCCTTGACCAGTAGTAGTGGAAACAGTTCTGCGTACAACATCGGTATAGGGTCAAACCCTGGTGGTCACGTTGTACAGTTGTTATTGTTGTACAGAGGATGAGCCTGCTGAAGAGGTTGTTGTGTCCTTTGCTGATACTGTTGTTGACTTGGTTGGCTATGAGAAACCCTAGGTTGATTCGTTGGAACAGGCGCAGGGTTGATAGCAGGAGTTACCGCTGCTACTGGTTGATACCTTCGCCTTTGCTTTCCGAGAGAGATATTACCAATATCTTGCCCTTTTTTCTTAGGGAAAGCACTACCGTATCTTTTGGTACTACTTGATGCTCCTGCATCTTTGACCAAACGTCCTTCTCAGACTGCTTCCTCAAGACGTACCCCCATGTTCACCATCTCAGTGAAGTCACTGGGCGTACTGGAGACCATTCAGTCGTAATAGAATGAGCTCAAGGTTTTCAAAAAGATTTTTGTCATCTCTTTTTCCTCAAGAGGGGGATAAATCTGGGCGGCAATTTCACGCCATCTCTGAGAATATTCCTTAAAGGTCTCTTTGTCTTTCTGCGACATTGCTCTGAGTTGATCTCTGTCTGGTGCCACTTCCAGGTTATACTTATACTGCTGAATGAAGGCTGCCCCAAGATCTCTGAAAGTAACGATCTTGGTGTGGTTTAAACCCATGTACCATTTGAGTACGACACCAGTTAAACTATCTTGAAAGTAATGGTTCAGTAGCTGTTGATTCTCTATCTGAGTTGACATCTTTCGAGCGTACATCACTAAATGACTTTGAGGGCAAGAGTTACCCTTGTATTTTTCAAAGTCAGGCACCTTGAATTTGTGCGGGATTATCACATTAGGGACCAAACAAAGGTCCGCGGCGTCCTTTCCGAATAAATCCTGACCGCGAATGGCATGTAGTTCCTTCTGCATCTCCAGAAATTGTTCCTGAAACTCATTTATTCTGTCGTACATACTTTCATTTCCACCAGAGATTACTTGTGGAATCTATCCTTTCGGGACAGTGTGTATCATGGGTTGTGGTACAGTCATTACGGCGGTGACTCTTGGTGCTTCCCTATCCCGAAGTTTGTAAACTTCAGGAGTTGCTGTCATGACTTTTGCATCCTCGCTTTCCCGAAGTTTGTAACCTTCCGGCCCAGCGGTTCCTGCTGCAGTTTCTGGGTCTTCCGTGACCGGTGGGATATATCCTTTAGGGATAAAGTTGATAGGCATGCCCCAGGGGCGATCTTTAGGCATGTTGTACCGAGGATCATACGTCTCCACTATGGGCGTAGATGTGATCTCCGAGATCACAGTCCTTTGTTGTTGTCTCTGAGCTGCTGCCAGAGATTGCATGTCACTGTGAAGTTTTCTCAGATCTTCTTTCAGAGCGTCGATTTCTTCTCTCAGCTCTTTGTTCTCTTCCTCGAGATCGTCCATTTTCTTTTGTCGATTGACCCGAGTATTGTACGAATGAGACAGTTTGACTCTAGAATCGTAACACAGACGTGAGATTCGAAGGTAAGAAGAATGCGTTATGTGAGAATGATGAATGCAATGATATATTTATTATTATATATTTTTTTTCAAAAAGAAACTTCAACAATTAGATTGCAAATTTCATACAGTGGGGAGACCCCGTTTTATTGAATTCGAAAGATTGCGGAAATGGAAAATACAGTATCTTACAAAGTGCTGTAAAAGGAAAAGTCTAAGCTTATGGATCCTGAGTCCTCTCTGAGGAGAGCTCAGGTGCTGGTTCTGGTATTTTCTTTTTCTTTGACTGGGGCTCTTGAGCCGTGGTTGGGTTGTCGGTCCTTTTCCAAGTGAAAGGAGCGAGCAAGTTCCTTTGATCTTCTATAGCATGCTGTTCTAGAATCTCGATCAGAGCATCCTTTTCTTTTAACAGTTCCTGAATTTTGGTATACTCCACATTGAGAATACGGTACTTGTTCTTCCAAGATTTCTTTTCCTGTTGAACTTTGTTGAGAGTGAACTGGAGTTTTTCCGTATCAGACATAAAATAAAGGGCAGATTCCCTCAACGGAAGAACTTCTTGACGAGGGTAAGACATCCTCAGCTTGAGGGCTCTAGTTTGTACCCAGTGGAGATAAGGTTCCACAGAGACAGTCTAGTTTTCCTAGAGACTCTCTTCCTTTCCTGTGAACATGTTTCCAAGCATGCACTATTTCTGTCTTTAGTGCCCTGTCATTTTCTCCTTCCTTGAAGAAAAGACCTTCCAGATGAACATTACGCGGGATATGTCTCATTGGGTATCCGAGTTGACGACGAACTAAAATTGGATGATAGTTGATTCCTCCTTTAGTTCCTATAAGGGGTACTTTAGGGAAATTTCCACATTTGTTAATGATCATTATCCCATCATAGATTCGATTGTACCAATCTATGTCAGAGTTGGTAAGAGACATGATTCTCTGTGACCAACGTAGAGTACTCTTATGATCCCAAAAAGCAACAGAATTGGGTAAATGGGAAGTGAACCACTTGTAAAGCAAGGGTGCACAACATGTGATCATTCCTCCACTATACAAATTTATTAAGTGTACAGAATGATAAGCATATGCGAGCAAGGTTGGTACGGGATTTCCAATCAGAAATATCTTAATGGCATTGGTATCGACGAAGTTATCGATGTTGGGAAAAAAGAATAATCCATATGTGAGTAAAACAAAGATATCTTCGAAAGTAGTAATGTTTCCTATACTAGCAAAGTACAGGACTTTCTCTATCAAGAACTTGGCTGGTAAACCTTGGACTCCATCCTTAGTGGTCATGTGAGTCCTGACTTCTGACTCGTCTAAATAGATTGCTCTTACAATTGTTTGATCCTTTGGAGTTTCTTCCAGTCCAGAAAAGGAAGCTTGGTCAGTGATGGGTAAATCAGTCAGGTGAGAATACTCCTCCAGCGTTGGTGCTAGTTGATAATCTGGGAACATGAAACAGTGATAAACCAGATCGTAAAACTGAATTAGCATAGACAGGATTCCTTCAACTACGTGGACCCTTAATAGAGATAGCAGTCCCCTGTACTTAGCTCTGAAAGCATCAGGGTTGGTGATCATCCTTGCCAACCCTCTTAAATCCTCTAGTTTTGGAACCTTGAAGGTGTACTTGTGCATCTTCCTTCTACCGAAATCCATAACGCAATTTTTTTCTCTAATATTTGCAATCATTGTTTTAGTTTAATTTTGAAAAAGAGAGACTAGAAAAGAAGATTTTTTTCTTTGTTTAAAAGTTTTTTTAAATGAATGCATGAATACAGCACACAAAAACATAGAAAAAACATGGGTTCAAAGGTTCAGTGTCACAATCATGGAGTCATGGCTCTACCCATCCCCAAAGGTTGTACTATGGTGAATTTTTGTACCTGTTCTAAAAATCATTGACCCCCTTGGGATAACAACAGCAGGCTGGTTCACCCGAACGAGCTGTAGCATCTTAGGGTAATCTCAATTGAGTGTAGTATCACATGTCAACAATTTTCGATAGCTACTGCACTACCAAATAGCCACATGGTTACTGTCTACTAAATCCTCAGTTTCATGGATACCACAATCGAACAATCTGCTTTCACAACCGAAGTCGTTAAACATTGAATTCGTAAAGGGTATCTCCACTGATTTAATGGTCTACCGGGACAACTTATTCGGGATTCACTCCCTATAAGACTGCCCGTCTCTGCCATCACCTATCTTAGGTATCACTCATACTTTCCGCATGCGACATCACTCGCATTCCTATTGACAGAAAAATAAACACGGATATCAAGTAGGAAAAGCGATATATATATATATATATATGTATATATATATATATATATATATATATATATATATATATATATATATATATAGTATGATTCCTAAAAATAACATCCTAGACCTCTTAAGAGCTATAATCCTAGTCCCTAACAGACAAAATGCCTCCCCAGCAGAGTCGCCATTTTACTGTTTGGAAAATGGTGACGATGATGACTAAGGTAAAACAGATCCTAATGGCTCTCCCCAGCAGAGTCGCCATTTTACTGTTTGGAAAATGGTGACGATGATGACTAAGGTAAAACAGATCCTAATGGCTTTCCCCAGCAGAGTTGCCATTTTACTGTTGGAAAATGGTGACGATGATGACTAAGGTAAAACAGATCCTAATGGCTTTCAATAAATCCCCAGCAGAGTCGCCATTTTATTGTAGCGTGCGATTTTTGTCGTTGACGCGACCACCTTATCGCAGAATTGGGCTCCTCCTCACCGCAATGGTAGGAGGAAGAGTGCTACTTTCTGATTTCTTATTTATCCCGTGAAGATGAAAGGGAAAGGGAAACTATCTAAAACTATCCTTGCACACTGATGTTTAACTGAACAAATGCTTAAAGAGATTGGGGGTCCAGGGTCAGGTTATACAATGTGGAATTGTCAATTACCCATCCTATATGTGGTTATCCACAGGTTGTTAGCAATAGGTTCTACTTTTATACTTGATGGTGTTTATCTGTTGATGGGTTGAGAAAGTTTCTTGTTTGAGAGAGAGAGAGAGAGAGAGAGACAGAGAGAGAGAGAGAGGGAGTTTTTGATGATTTTGATGAGGTACTGGACCTCAGTTTTGATTGGTGTGAAGGTACTTGACCTAGAGTTTTTTTAGTATGAAGGTACTGGACCTAGAATTTTTTTTTATTGGTATGCTCGCTAAGATTTCGCAATCTTATGCCTACGTATTCCCGTTTTAAAGAAACAGGGAAATCAAAGCAATCGTAGTTCCTCCTATTCTATGGGAGGAAAAAGATGTTTTGATGTCTTGTTCAAAGCCCAAGATTAAAGCTAAAAGGAGTATTTGTGTCTTGTTCAAAGCCCAAGATTGAAGCTAAAGGGTTTGACTGAGTGAGAACTTGTCATCTCTAAAAGGGAGACATCTTGTCTGTTTATCACAACTATTGGGTGACTATTTATAAAGGAGGATTACTTTAACTGGGATATGAGAATCCAGCAATGCCATAATTTCCTTTATAGGGGATTTGTCCTGAAGAGGAAAACTTTAACTCAGTGTAGAGCAATGCCATTTTTCCTTAGGAGTCTTCCATATTAAGAGAGGGATAGTGGCATGGATGTAAATAATCATGAGGCTTTCCACTTACAGCAATTAGATGAAAGGGGAAGTTTTCCAGGATAAGAGAGGGACGACAAATTGGATTTTTGAATCAACAAGTGTGCCACTTAAAGCAATTATCTGGGATAACACAGAGAAATGTTTTCCTACAGAGATTTTGATTTCCTCTGAAGGGATGTTGATTTTTTTGTGCCTTGATCAAAGCCCAAGGTTGAAGCTAAAAGATTGATTGACTCCACTAGGGAAGTCCTTATACAAAGCCTAAGAGGAGGCTAGGAAAGACTGACTCAACAAGAGAGTGTTTATATATGTCTTGTACGAAGCCCAAGATTGAGGCTAAAAAGAGGCTGATTCTTTGGGGATATCATTATACAAAGCCTAAGAGGAGGCTAAAAGTTTAACTTTTCCAGGGAAAATATTTTGTCTGTCTTGTACAAAGCCCAAGATTGAGGCTAAAAGAGATTTTGACTCCGCTGAGAAGAGTTTGTATGTGTCTTGTACAAAACCCAAGATTGAGGCTGAAAAGAAGACTGACTCTGTGGGAAAGAAATCTTTATCTGTCTTGTACAAAGCCCAAGATTGAGGCTAAAATGAGACTTTACTGACTCAGCTGAGGATATTTTAAGTGTTTTGTGTAACATCCCAAATTTCGTAAGAATATTTATTTAATTTATTTAAATATTATATTCGTGGTTTTTTGTTAATTTTAGGTGGTTGGTGTCGATGTCGGTATTTTTGGTGAAGTTTGGTTATTTTAATTGAATAATAGTATATAATATGAATATGTTAGTATTATTATTATTTTACAATAATATTAGAGGAATTAAGGGTAAGATGGACATTATAGGAGTATTAGTGAGGGTATTATGGAGAAAGCCCATATTTGAGGCCCAAGAGTTAAATTAACAAAAAAGGAGGAATTGAGGAGAATTAGGATTCATTTGTGGAGATCGTGAAAAATAAGGAGAAAGTGCAGAGCTTTGAGGAAAATGGGAGAAGGCGAGGATTTTCATGAAGGTTTCCAAAGGCTCAAGAGAGAACTCATCGGATCGACAATCTAAGGTATATGGAGTAATTGCCTTTCATAGTTTTCATTATAGGATTCGATTGATTGAAGTGGATGTTGGGGATTTTGGGGTTTTGAGGGTTTATGGGTTTGAGGTAAACTGATGACTTTGAGGGCATTCGGTGAGATCGATTAATAAGAGTCGGATTTAATCGGTAAGATAGACCTTTGGGGCAGACTTCCCCGTTGTTGTAGTTTTAATTCTGTGGTGAAGGATTTATGGAGTTTATATGAAGCTTGAGAGTTTTGATGGTTTAAGGAAACTAAGGTTTCCCGTAGTATCCTGGATCGACCAAACAGACGTAGGTTTTAGGCCTTTAAATTCTGTGACGTGTTAGGACTGTTGTAGGGATGATTTTGGGTCGTTTGGGGCTGTAAGCGCAGGTACTTTGGTGGTTGTGGAGCTACTGATGTGTAGAAACGATTTGCTGTAATCGCAGGTTCGCTAGGCGAATGCTCGCCAAGGCTCGCTAAGCGAGCAGCGCAGCGAATGTGCGATAATATGAGTGTGAGTACAGAGGTGATTCTGGAGTAGGAGGAATGATTCGCTGGAAGCCTCGCTAGGCGAAGGGAACAACGAGTAGGTTCGCTAAGCGAACGAACTAGCGAGGATAACAGATGATCGTGTTTCTGGTGTTAAGTGTGGTGTCTGTGGGGTTCGCTGGACGCTTCGCTAAGCGAAGGCCACAACGAACAAGTTCCCTAGGCGAACCCTGGAGCGAACTGTTGCTGCTTCGCGATTTTGGGTTATGTGTTGTGCTATTGTAATGTTTTGTTGCCGTGATTATTATGATGATTTTTCCATGATGTTACTGATGATTATCTGATGATGTTTTGGTGATTATTTGACGAATATGTGATGACATGACGTATATGAGAAATGATGAATGATGATGCACATTATGAAGTTTATTTTGATGATGATGATTAGTGATGTTGTGTATCATACATTCATATGCATACTCTGTGACGACGCTTCATTCCCATTGTGAGGATATGAGGTAATTATGACGTGCTCTGGTTCCAAATGCGGGATCGATCCTATTGACGGGGATCTTTGGAGGGTTGATGGCCTAGTCTCCATCTATTATGACGATTGGTACCACATGCATGAGTCTTGTTATGCATTGCATTTTATGTGGAATTGATGAATTTGTGATATGGTGCTTCCTGATATTTTCCTTGATGATGTCGTTTATGAAGATAATGTAATTTTATGTATATCTTGTTTTATAATGATTATTATGAATTGTGATTACTCACCGTGCCTGTTTGAATGTTGTCTCCACGTGGGTAACGTGCAGGTGATCAGGTTTAGCCGTGGATGCTTTCGAGGACTTGAAGTTTATTTGCTTTTGGTCGATTTAGAGGGTCTTGCTCTGATAGTGTAACATCGGGTTGGGGTCCTTTGAGTTGAACTATGTTGTTTCCTTATTTTCGTTGTCATTTGACGATATGGTTTTATTTTGATTATTATGATGTTTGTTGAAAACCTTTTATTTGAAAATTTTGAGTTTCGTTGCTATGTGAAGGCTTTTTGAGTTATTTTGAGGAAAACCCTTTGTTTACAGGGTAATTGTGTTATTTTGATTTAATGAGGAATGTGCACCCTTTGAGGGAAATTTTTGTGCCTTACTCTAATTTTTAAGTTGTTTCAGCTGCAACATTATTAGGGGTAGAAAAGGGTGTTACATTAGTGGTATCAGAGCAGGTCGGTCCGTCCGGCCAGGTTTTTACTTGATGTTTGTCCCTGTCAGTCGACGAGTGTGTGTACACTGTCGATGTTTTAGTTCTTCTAACCTTGTTGGTGGTGTGCTGGATGGCTGGAAGAAATGATCGTGCGATTGCTGATGCGTTCGAATCAGTTGCTAATGTGGTGGCACAGCTAAATCTAAATGGTGGAGCTCCTGATGAGTTTCGTGCATTGGGGAAGTTTCAAAGGAACAATCCACCGACTTTTGTGGGTACGCATGATCCAGCAAGTGCACACAAGTGGCTGAAGGCGATCGAGAAGATTTTTCGAGTGATGGGATGTTCTAATGAGCAACAGGTTCAGTTTGGAATGCATATACTGGAAGAGGAAGCTGAGGACTGGTGGGATAACACCCGTCAGAGACTTACGGATATTGGCACTGTGATAACTTGGGCTGTGTTTAAGCAGGAGTTTTTGGGAAAGTATTTTCCAGAGGATGCTCGTGGCAAGAGAGAAGAGGAATTCCTTGAGCTGAAGCAAGGAGATATGACTGTGGTAGAGTATGCCGCAAAGTTTGAGGCTTTGGTGAAGTTCTGTCTGCACTACAATCGTGCTGATGCTGAGATGTCTAAATGTCTCAAGTTTGAGAATGGGCTGAGACCAGAGATTAAGCAGGGTATTGGGTATCAGCAGATCTACAAGTATGCTGAGTTGGTTGACAAGAGCAGGATCTACAATAAGGATAGCCGAGCTCGATCTGCTCACTATAAGCAGTTGAGTGAGAAGAAAGGGCGGTATAAGGGTAAGCCTTATACGACTTCAGTCGACAAAGGGAAACAGAAGGCTTCAGATGGGAAAAAGACAAGTGGGGGAGCAGCTCCCGCTTCTGGAAAGTGTCATAAGTGTGGCGAGCAAGGTCACAGTGCTGATGCGTGTACCAATAATGTGGTGAGGTGCTATCGATGTGGTAAGAAGGAGCATAGAGCTACTGACTGCAAAGATGAGGGTCTGACCTATTTCAATTGCGGTGAGAAAGGTCATATCAGTACTCAATGCCAGAAGCCAAAGAAGACTGCAACTGCCGCTCAGACCAGTGGCAGAGTGTTTGCTTTGAGTGGTGCAGAGGCGTCATAGAAGGACAACCTGATCCGAGGTACTTGTGTTATTAATAATATCGAGTTGATTGCTATTATTGATATTGGTGCTACTCATTCTTTTATCTCGCTTGAATGTGCTAATAGATTGAGTTTGAAGTATCTGATATGAATGGGAATATGGTAATAGAAACTCCAGCTAATGGTTCTGTTACTACTACCCTTGTGTGTTTGAGATGTCCTGTGGCGATTTTTGAGAAGAGTTTTGTGATGGATTTGGTGTGCCTACCCTTGCACCAAATTGACGTGATCTTTGGAATGAACTGGTTGGAGTTCAACCGTGTTCATATCAATTGTTATAACAAGACTGTAGAGTTTCCTGAGATTGATGAGAGTGGGGAGTTGATGTTCTTGTCTGCTAAGCAAGTAGAGGAACTTCAAGAAGATGAAGCTTTGGTGTTTTCAATGTTTGCATCATTGCAAATTGATCGTGAAGCTGCGAGTGTGGAGTTTCCTGTTGTCTGTGAATTACCAGATGTGTTTTTAGATGACATCAGTGATTTGCCTCTAGAGCGTGAGGTGGAGTTTGCAGTGGACTTAATACCAGGTACGAGTCCAGTGTCGATGGCTGCTTATCGGATGTCAGTTTCTGAGCTAAGTGAATTGAAGAAATAGTTGGAAGAGTTGCTTGAGAAGAGGTTTGTTCGATCAAGTGTTTCTCCGTGGGGTGCTCCTGTGTTGTTAGTAGAGAAGAAGGATGGAAGTATGAGGTTGTGTGTTGATTATCGGCATCTGAATAAAGTGACTATCAAGAATAAGTATCCGCTATCGAGAATCGACGATTTGATGGATCAGCTAGTAGGTGCTTGTGTGTTCAGCAAGATTGATTTGAGGTCGGGTTATCATTAGATTCAAGTTAAGATTGATGATATTCCGAAGACGGCTTTCAGGATGAGGTATGGACACTATGAATACACTGTAATGCCATTTGGTGTATCTAATGCACCTGGTGTGTTCATGGAGTATATGAATCGGATCTTTCATGAGTATTTGGATAAGTTTGTGGTGGTGTTTATTGATGATATCTTGATATATTCTAGATTTAAAGAAGAGCATGCTGAGCATTTGAGGACTGTGTTGCAAGTCTTGAAGAAGAAGAAGTTGTATGCAAAGTTGTCTAAGTGCGAGTTCTGGATGAAGGAAGTAAGCTTTCTTGGCCATGTGATTTCAAGTGGTGGTGTTGCTATTGATCCTTCTAAGATTGATGCCGTGTTACAATGGGAGACTCTGAAGTCTGCTACTGAGATACGGAGTTTTCTGGGATTAGCGGGTTACTACCGCAAGTTTATTTAAGACTTTTCTAAGTTGGCATTACCTTTGACTCAGTTGACTCGAAATGGTCAGACTTTTGTGTGGGATGTAGCTTGTGAAGAGAGTTTTGTGGAATTGAAGAAGAGATTGACTACTGCTCCAGTGTTGATTTTGCCTAATTCGGGTGAATCTTTTGTGGTGTATTGTGATGCGTCGAAGATGGGTCTTGGTGGAGTATTTATACAAAATGGACAAGTTATTGCTTATGCTTCGAGACAATTGCGAGTCCATGAGAGGAATTATCCTACGCATGACTTGGAATTGGCCGCAGTGGTGTTTGTGTTGAAAATTTGGAGACATTATCTGTTTGGCTCTAAATTTGAAGTGTTCAGTGATCATAAAAGTCTGAAGTACTTATTTAATCAGAAGGAATTGAATATGAGGCAGAGAAGGTGGTTAGAGCTGTTGAAGGATTTCGATTTTGATTTGAGTTATCATCCGGGTAAAGCAAATGTAGTGGCCGATGCGTTGAGCAGAAAGTCATTGCATATGTCGATGCTTATGGTGAAAGAGTTGGAACTAATTGAGCAATTCATAGATTTGAGTTTGGTTTGTGAAGCGACTCCTGACAGTGTGAAATTGGGAATGTTGAAGTTGACTAGTGGTATTCTGGAAGAGATCAGAGTGGGACAACAATCTGATTTAAAGTTGGTTGACCAATTGACTTTGATTAACCAAGGTAACGGAGGTGACTTCCGGATTGACGAGGATGGTGTGATGAGGTTTCGAGATAGAGTATGTGTTCCGGATGTTCCAAATATTAAGAAGAGCATTCTTGAAGAAGGACATCGAAGTAGATTGAGTATTCATCCCGGTGCTACGAAGATGTACCAAGATTTGAAAATGTTTTTTTGGTGGCCAGGTATGAAGAAGGATGTTGTGGAGTTTGTTTATGCGTGTTTGACTTGTCAGAAGTTGAAGGTTGAGCATCAGAAGCCTTTAGGTATGATGCAGCCGTTGAGGATTCCAAAATGGAAATGGGATAGTATTTCCATGGATTTTGTGGTGGGGTTGCCGAAGACTGCTAAGGGAAATGATTCAATTTGGGTGATCGTGGATAGATTAACTAAGTCGGCTCATTTCTTACCGATGAAGATTAATCATTCCATGCAGAAGCTAGCCGAGATGTATATTGAGGAGATTGTGAAGTTACATGCGGTACCTTCGAGTATTGTGTCAGATAGAGATCCGAGGTTTACATCGAGGCTCTGGAAGAGTTTGCAAGATGCGTTGGGTACCAAGTTGAGGATGAGTTCTGCCTATCATCCGCAGACGGACGGTCAGACAGAAAGGACGATCCAATCTTTAGAGGATTTACCGAGGGCTTGTGTGTTGGATCATGGAGGATCGTGGGATAGCCATTTTCCATTGATTGAGTTCACGTACAATAATAGTTTTCATACTAGTATTGGAATGACGCCCTACGAAGCTTTGTATGGGAGAAGGTGTAGGACTCCTTTGTGTTGGTATGAGTCGGGCGAGAGTGTTGTACTCGGACCTGAAATTGTGCAAGAGACGACTGAGAAGATTAAGAAGATCCAAGAGAGGATGAAAGCTTCGCAGAGTCGTCAGAAGAGCTACCATGATAATAGGAGGGAAGCACTTGAATTCCAAGAGGGAGATCACGTGTTTTTGAGGGTGACGCCAGTGACTGGTGTGGGTCGAGCTTTGAAGTCTAGGAAGCTCACTCCATGTTTTTTTGGTCCATACCAGATATCGCAAAGGATAAGAGAGGTAGCCTATCAATTTGCTTTACCGCCGTCACTTGCGAATTTGCATAACGTGTTCCATGTGTCTCAGTTGAGGAAGTACGTTCTGGATCCGTCGCATGTGATTCAGATGGATGATGTACAAGTGAGGGATAATTTGACTGTGGAAGCATTGCCTGTGCATGTCGATGGTCGAGAGATGAAGCAATTGCGGGGTAAAGACATAACTTTGGTGAAAGTGTTGTAGGGTGGACCAGCTGGCGAAAATTGGACTTGGGAACGTGAAGATCAGATGAAGGAGTCGTATCCGACTCTATTTCCTTGAGGTAATTTTCGGGGGCGAAAATTCTTTAAGTGGGGGAGAGTTGTAACATCCCAAATTTCGTAAGAATATTTATTTAATTTGTTTAAATATTATATTCGTGGTTTTTTTGTGAATTTTTGGCGGTTGGTGTCGATGTCGGTATTTTTGGTGAAGTTTGGTTATTTTAATTGAATAATAGTATATAATATGAATATATTAGTATTATTATTATTATTTTAAAATAATATTAGAGGAATTAAGGGTAAGATGGACATTTTAGGAGTATTAGTGAGGGTATTATAGAGAAAGCCCATATTTGAGGCCCGAGAGTTAAATTAACCAAAAAGAAGGAATTGAGGAGAATTAGGATTCATTTGTGGAGATCGTGAAAAATAAGGAGAAAGTGCAGAGCTCTGAGGAAAATGGGAGAAGGCGAGGATTTTCATGAAGGTTTCCAAAGGCTCAAGAGAGAACTCATCGGATCGACAATCTAAGGTATGTGGAGTAATTGCCTTTCATAGTTTTCATTATAGGATTCGATTGATTAAAGTGGATGTTGGGGATTTTGGGGTTTTGAGGGTTTATGGGTTTGAGGTAAACTGATGACTTTGAGGGCATTCTGTGAGATCGATTAATAAGAGTAGAATTTAATCGATAAGATAGACCTTTGGGGCAGATTTCCCCGTTGTTATAGTTTTAACCCTGTGGTGAAGGATTTATAGAGATTATATGAAGCTTGAGAGTTTTGAAGGTTTAGGGAAATTAAGGTTTCACGTAGTATCCTGGATCGACCTAACAGACGTAGGTTTTAGGCCTTTAAATTCTGTGATGTGTTAGGACTGTTGTAAGGATGATTTTGGGTCGTTTGGGGCTGTAAGCGCAGGTACTTTGGTGGTTGTGGAGCTACTGATGCGTAGCAGCGATTTACTGTAATCGCAGGTTTGCTAGGCGAACCATTGCTTCGCTAGGCGAATGTTCGCCAAGGCTCGCTAAGCGAGCAGCGCAGCGAATGCGCGATAATATGAGTGTGAGAACAGAGGTGATTCTGGAGTAGGATGAGTGATTCCCTGGAAGCCTCGCTAGGCAAAGGGAACAACGAGTAGGTTCGCTAAGCGAACGAACTAGCGAGCATAACAGATGATCGTGTTTCTGGTGTTGAGTGTGGTGTCTGTGGGGTTCGCTGGCCGCTTCGCTAAGCGAAGGCCACAGCGAACAGGTTCGCTAGGCGAACCCTGGAGCGAACTGTTGCTGCTTCGCAATTTTGGGTTATGTGTTGTGCTGTTGTAATGTTTTGTTGCCGTGATTGTTATGATGATTTTTCCATGATGTTACTGATGATTATCTGATGATGTTTTGGTGATTATTTGACGAATATGTGATGACATGACGTATATGCGAAATGATGAATGATGATGCACATTATGAAGTTTATTTTGATGATGATGATTAGTGATGTTGTGTATCATACATTCATATGCATACTCTGTGACGACGCTTCATTCCCATTGTGCGGATATGAGGTAATTATGACGTGCTCCGGTTCCAAATGCGGGATCGATCCTATTGATGGGGATCTTTGGAGGGTTGATGGCCTAGTGTCCATCTATTATGATGATTGGTACCACATGCATGAGTCTTGTTATGCATTGCATTTTATGTGGTATTGATGAATTTCTGATATGGTGCTTCCTGATATTTTCCTTGATGATGTCGTTTATGAAGATAATGCCATTTTATGTATATCTTGTTTTATAATGATTATTATGAATTGTGATTACTCACCCTTCCTGTTTGAATGTTGCCTCCATGTGGGTAACGTGCAGGTGATCAGGTTTAGCCGTGGATGCTTTCGAGGACTTGAATTTTATTTGCTTTTGGTCGATTTAGAGGGTCTTGCTCTGATAGTGTAACATCGGGTTGAGGTCCTTTGAGTCGAACTATGTTTTTTCTTTATTTTCGTTGCCATTTGACGATATGGTTTTATTTTGATTATTATGATGTTTGTTGAAAACCTTTTATTTGAAAATTTTGAGTTCCGCTGCTATGTGATGGCTTTTTGAGTTATTTTGAGGAAAACCCTTTGTTTACAGGGTAATTATGTTATTTTGATTTAATGAGGAATGTGCACCCTTTGAGGGAAATTTTTATGCCTTACTCTGATTTTTAAGTTGTTTCTGCTGCAACATTATTGGGGGTAGAAAAGGGTGTTACATTTTGTACGAAACCCAAGATTGAGGCTGAGAGGAGTTTTGACTCTGCTGGAGAGTATTATTTGTCTTGTATAAAGCCCAAGATTTAGGCTGAAAAGTGGATTGACTCTGCTTAGGGAAATTTATATGGTGTCTTGTACAAAGCCCAAGATTGAGGCTGACCAAGCTGGAGAAATTATTATATACAGCCTAAGAGGAGGCTAACTTCTGCTAGGGGAAATCATTATACCAAGCCTAAGAGGAGGCTGAAAAAGATTGACTCAACAAGGGAGTGTTTTTATCAGTCTTGTATAAAGCCCAAGATTGAGGCTAAAAGGATTGACTCAACAAGGGAGTATTGAAAGGTGATTGACTCAACAAGAGAGCCTGAAAAGTAATTGACTCAACAAGAGAGTCTGAAAAGGTTAGCTCAGCTGGGGAAATTTTTTGTACAAAGCCCAAGAGGAGGTTGACTTTGCTGAGGGAAGGAAGGATCATTATACAAAGCCTAAGAGGAGGCTATCTTTGCTGGGGAAGAACAAAGAAAGAAATCTTTATACAAAGCCTAAGATGAGGTTGTCTTCTGCTGAGGATTATTGAGATCCAGAGGCAGGTCCAAATGGGGAATCAACTCTTGCTGAGGGTTTACAGAAGGGTTGAGATATCAGATGTCTTGAGGTTCTGATTTGGGATAGTGTTATACTGATGATAAACTGACCTTGGCTGGGGATAATTTAGGATAAAAGATTGAGTTTTAGATCCTGTGAGAGTTTTAACTCTACTGGGGATTGGTTAAATGACCAGGGTTTCTCCTATGTTTGTAAGGAACTTGAGAATGTCTTTGAGATCCAAGAAGGGATTAGACTGTCCAAGTCTACTGGTATGGAAGAGTTTATCTTTGTATGATGCCCAAGAAGAGGCAGGTGTTTTAAGGGATGATAATCAACCCTAAATTGGTCTGAGGTTTTGACTCAAGAAAGAATGCTCTAGCAAAGGATGACTAAGTTCTGTCCTATACCCTTAAGAGGTCTTCAGGGTCCTTGTATTAAGCCCAAGAGAAGGCATGAGAACTTCTAAGAAGCCGGAAGGCCCTTGTACAAAGCCCAAGAGGAGGCGGGGATGCTTTTAGGAAGCCTGTGGGTCCCAAACCTAAGAAGAGTTCAAGAAAGGTTTCACCGAGAATTAAACCTATGTTTTTTGGCATCAGAGCAAGTACCCTATTCTGTTTAGGTGTGTTCCAGGGTTCTTATTATGTTCAAGATGGATAATTTCAATGAAGGTGGAACAATTCATTGTCCAAAGATTCTTTATGGTATTAAGAATCCTCCAAAGGATAGAGCTGAAGACAAGTATGAAGATTATGAAGACCAAGTAAATTATGATACTGAAGAAAATCTTAGGCTTGCCAAGATCTTTAGTAATGTAATAAGAAAATTAGATATGAGATCTGAGAATAATGTCTCTACAAATATTCAAGATAATCATCAAAATAATTTTAAGAAGTGTAACTTTCAGTGTAAAAGAATAGGTGGTGAAAATCTCAACTGGGTCCAATGTCTTAAATGCAAAGATTTTGGACATATTCAAGCTGAATGCTCAAGTTTTCCAAGGAAATAAATAAGAATCTACAATTTCACTTATGATGAGGAAGGTTAACCTAATCAAGCAAACAAGGTTATGACCTTCAAAGACATGAAAGATGTTATACATACTAGTGAGCCATCAAATTCTAAGAATATATGTGTTACTCCAATTTTGAAAATAGAATGCACAATGTCAGGTAACATGTTTGAACATCCTATCACACATGATTAACAACGCATTAATTTTGTCTCCTCCATTCCATTGTACTATTTTTAGTTGTATGGTAATCAACTAAATAATCAACATATGTATTCCTAGTGGAATGAGAAGTCTCAAAGGCATCATCAACAAGTTTGGCATGGCAAACATAATATTCTTGTTCATATTTCTTGTACCTCGCACAAGAATCTTGAAGAACATGATCCTGACATCATATATGTCTTTTTAGATAGATAAACTAAGCTATGGCACAAAAAGCATGAAAGTATAAAGAACTTCTTATATATGTCTGAGCTTAAATTTGAAGAAGGTAAAAATTATGACCTGTGTCAAGTTAGGAATCAAACAAAGATCTCATATAAGATGCTTCAACATCTTACTTGTGTTTCTGAATTACCACTTATGGACTTTATGAGACATATGCAAGGAGTTGTCAGGTCAGAGAGCCTCCCATTGAACAACCAACAGTGGCTCAGAAGAAGAAGCTAAAGAAGATTAGTTATTATGGCATAATTATTCCTATTAGGCTTCCTTCTCATAATTATGGAATTTACACTATTCAGAATCAAGATATTCTGTTTAGTGAAGCTGAAATTGGTGTTCCTCTTAGTGTGTTGAATCTCAGTTATAAGTTGTATGTCAGGAAACATATCCCATAAGTTGTTCCCCATAATATTCCATATTTTGACAAGTCTGATATGGATGTTGGTAAAAAAGTTCTTGATGTCCCACTCATATACGAGCCTGTAGAATCCATCATCTCATTCAAAAGTTTATTGCTAATGAGACCCATGAAAATCAAGACGTTAATAAATATATGCTAGATATCATGTTCGACATGCAGGAGACAGAGTCTCAAACTTATAAGGAGAATGAGGATGTGACCCTTGAGAATAATTTTGTGAGTAATGATGATCATGTCCATGAAGAAGTTGAGGTTGATGTTGTTGTATCCCGTGTTAATGTTGTTAATAAATTTAAAAAGAAAAGTAATGAGAGTATTAATAGAAAGAAGGCACAACTTGTAGCACAAGACTATGTTCAAACCCAAGAGGTTGACTTTGATAAAGCTTATACTCTTATTGAAGCCATTAGAATGTTTCTAGGTATGTCTTATAGTCTTATGTTCACATTTTATCATATGGATGTGAAAAGCTCCATTCTCAATAAGTACTTGAATGTGGAAGTCAATACAGATGTTTGTAATGAAGTCACTGACATGGATGTTTTCATTGAGAAGGATGATTATGTGGAAGTTTGTCACGATGCTACTACTAATGTCAACAATTTTTTTGAAATTTCCTCTACAAAGGTCTGGAGTCAACCTGAAAGGATTTCTGAAACAAGGAAATTGTTGAATAATTATGGAATTCCAAGGAAGACATCTAAGAAAAGACATGAAAAATATGTTGTAGTTATGAAAGCTCATGAAGTTTCTATGAAAGGAATAACAATTATAGGAAATGTTAGTGATCATTTTGCGAGGTGTTTCTTCTCTTGTCAAGCCTAAGGATTCTTAAGATGGTAATGAAGATGTCAACCAGGATGTGCCATTCAGCCTATATGACATGTTGTTGACTGAGTTTCCAACTCAAAGGATGGATGTGCAAGTTGCCAAGCTTGATGAACAAGATGTGGTACTCAATGTTGTACCTCTTCATATGATTATACCAGTTGATATTTCAAAGACAAGAGCTAAGGATATTGAGATTAAGAAGAAAAAAACTCCAAAAGGAAAGTCAATGGAAAGTAAAGTTGTTGAGAAGAAGTCTGTAAAGAGAAATACTTTCCACTCAAGTGACTCAGAGACAGATGCTGAAGAAGATGTCCAGAATATTGTGTACACTTTAAGGAGAAAGTTTGGTGGAAATAGAACTCATATGAATATCCTCTCTACTCCCATGGATAACAGGTGTTCAGAAGTGGAAGTATGTTTTCCAAAGAAGGATTTCTTGTGAAAGAGAGATAGGTAAAGAAGCTTTTGATTGTAAAGAGATTATGGAGTTGCTGAAAGTAGTTGGGTTAATGAAAATTGTAACTGAAAAGTGGGTCAGGAAATTCATAATGAACATTACTACTGAGTGTAGTGTTGAAGGCACATCAAGGAGTATAAAAAGGTGTATGATAGAGGGAAGTTTCTGAAAATTTTCCTTTCAATTATTAATGATTATTTGGGTAGAAACAAGTCTGCAGGGTCTGATAAGTCTCCCTCTATAAAAAAGATTATGACCAAGGAAAAGGAAATTGAGGAAGAAGAAGAAGCTAGCAGTGAGGAAAAAAAAGGAAACTGCAAGTGAGGATGAAGAAAAACATTATGTTGAAGCATTGAAGTATAATGAAATTATGGAGCTTCTTAGTGATGCTTATTTGTTAAATACAATGTTGAATGATGGATCTGATTATCCTAGGTCGATGAAGGAATTTTGGTTAAGAATGATGGTATTCCTCATGGGTTTCTGAACTTAAGCTGTGACCTATTTGTTGGGAAAGATGTCCTAGACATTAGTCCTTCAAGTGCTCATGTTATTAATGAAACTGGTTTTGATAATATGTTAAATATGCAATCAAAAGCAATTTACTGCTTCATCACTGGTTTTCTATACCAGGTAAGAACTCACGCTACCTTGGAATATGGAGAATGTTGTCTTTAAAGATTTTGTTAAACATGTTGAGTCTTATGGCATCCAACCTCTTTTTGGTGTTCCAGCTCTAATTTGTGATATTTTGAGTGTTCAAAATAAATACATTGTTATTTGTGATTATGATATTGGTGTTGCCCCAAGTGTTTTGACTTTGAGTTACATACTGAATGTTGGGAAAGATGTGGCAGACATTGTGTCTAATATTTATGCACCTGTTAATGAAACTGATCTGGTTTTTGATGGAGAAATATTAGAGCTTTTTCACCTCAACTTGTTGTTGTTGTTACATAAGTACAATGTTATACATATTGTGGAAGACATTGTGTTTGACATCTGTCCGTTTGAAGAACAAAATTTCCGCAACTACA
Source organism: Lathyrus tuberosus (assembly GCA_022829125.1). Lineage (NCBI taxonomy): Eukaryota > Viridiplantae > Streptophyta > Magnoliopsida > Fabales > Fabaceae > Lathyrus > Lathyrus tuberosus. The sequence goes on from JALAZF010000568.1 coordinate 1,820,529, forward strand.
ATTTTGTGGTATGTGTTCTTGTGTTCATGTTATCTAGTACATGTGACCATTCTGGACTGGATTTTTTGTTACCCCTTGTCCATTTTACGAAAATTAGGGGAAGATGATGATATGATGAGATTCAAGAAATAATGGTGCTTCTATCTTGGGTTCATAAGAAGTTATGGGTTGTTGTCATCTAATGTCTGGAACATTGTGCACAACATTTATCCTATTAGCAAGATCTGGTATTGCTGCTTTGTTGGATTATTGGTTTATGTGAGGCTTTTATGATCTTCATTCTCTAATGGGTCTATAAAGGTGTGTTCTGTTAGCTTAATACGTTTCTAGAATATGAATATGATGTTCTTCCAGATATAACATTTAGTTTTGGACTTGATTTATGGTTTTGTCGATACCTTTGCCAAACTGTGGCAAAAAGGGGGAGTAATAATCATGTGGGACAAGATGTTCCAGCATGATGTTTTGTGTGTTGTATTGAGATGATCTTTATGTGTGTTTGAACTTTGATGTTTGATGTGTAGCAACCACTTTGCTTTGATTTCTGTTTGTGTGCTACTATGCCTGATGTTGTTTATTCTATTGTGGTATGTTGCATGTGTATGTATTTTTTTTGAAGATTTGCGCATGCACATCTTGTAAGCTCTGCAAGTGTTGTTTTAGTCAAAATTTTCCAAAGGAGGAGATTGTTGTTATCTTGATTGGATACTTTAGGTACAACAACGTTTGATATATAAGATGTAAACTGTGAAGAGACGTCGTGTGGGACAGGATGTTCCAACATTTGGCTTTAGTTTGTAGCCAACGATCGTGAGTAAATCTGAGCATGATTTTGTTTGATTCCAAAAAGGTTGTTAATCCAAATCAGTTTGGAAAAAGATTTTATTAAATCATAAAGGTTGAATAAGATTTAATTGGATATGGTTTAATTGAAAGGTTTGGATTTTGTTTAAATAAGAAGATTTGATTAGATTAGATTTGCATTAAAGAAAAGATCTATTTGAATATGCTTTGAAGGGAGATTTAGTTCATATTTATTTTGTCCAAGATCGTGCAGAAATTTATATGCAAAGATATTGATTAAATATTTATACTCCATGAAGAAATCTTATTTTATTTATTTTTAATTACAAGATTTGGATTTGCGCTTAATGAGAAAAATTCCAATCTCTATTAAAGATTATTTAAAGTGTGGTTGAGTTTTTGCCATGAGACTTATTCTGAATCCTTTACTCTAGAAGTTGAAATTAGGATGCATATCAAGTAATGGTTTTATTTGATTTGTTCAAGATTCATAATTCTGTTACGGGGACATATGTTAGGCCAAATGTTCCAGCATATGTGCAACATATGGCCTTTATCATTAGGCCATGGTTGTTCTTGTTCAGAGCACAAATTGTGGTTGTGTTTCAATAAGATTTGTTGCTATCTTTTAGAAATGTGTTAATTAGATTTGTTTGGCAGTTGAATAAGATCATATCTAATTATTTGGAGATTTAAATTTAAATAAACACAAATTAAATATTTTTGTTGGAGGTTTTTTGAAAAACAAATTAAAACAGAATCCTCTACAAATCTAGATGTGATTAAATCTTATGCCCTTTGGTGAAAAACCCAGAAGTTGCATTGCTATTTAAGAATACTAAACCTAATGTTTGAGGAGTGTGTATATATTGTAGATCTAATGTACTAGGGTTTGGTTCTTTGAGTCTTTGTAATTTGTTGTTTTTGTACACATCTATAAGAAGCCTAAACTGAATATTCAAGGTATAAAGATCGATTATTAGCTGAGTTGTAATTCAAAATCCTTAATTTGTTTATCATATTTATCACTAGGGTTAGTGGTCAAGAGAAAGTGAGAGGGGCTATCATATTTAGGGGGAGTCCTAAATAGAAAGAAATGGGTAGTATTAACAAGAGGGGAAATGAACAAGGGTTGTTCATCTAAGACACCTTTAACTAATACTTTTGAGAGTGGATTTCCATTCTTGGGTTGGAATCCCCCCATATGTAGTTGTTGTTGCACTCAACTAGGTTATCAATTATATTGTGTTCTTTATTTGCTTTATAGTTTATCATTTTGTTTTTTATTATCTGTCAATTCTTGTATAAGATGTTGAATACACTGACTTAGGCATCTGGTCCAACATCTGTCCTCTTGAGAACAAAATTTCATTATTAGTTATGATGTTGTTTTTATTGAGTTATGTTGTTGATTTTGTTGATACAATTAAAAGCTTTTTGTTAATGTTGATGTTTTAGTTTAGTTATATATGTTGTTTCTTTTAGATAAGTAAAAAGGCTATGTTATTGTTATGATTTTTGTTAGTTATGTTTTTTTTGCCCTATGTTCTTAATGTTGAGTAATATATGTTGTTAATGTTTAGTTATGTTGTTATTTTTTTGCTTTTTGGTTTTTTGTTGATAATGTTGAGTTACATATGTTGTTGTTTTGTTGATATAGGTAAAATGTTTTGTTATTGTTGTTATTTTTATTGCCTTGTGTTCTTGTTGATAATATTACTCCTTATGCAACTTTCATTTTTTTCATCCATATAATAGAAGATACAATTGATTTTATTATATCGTATGTGGATTGAATGTTTTACCAGTCCTTTGTTAGAACAAGATTTGTTCACGACACACATCTTTTAAGTTTTGATGATAACAAATTATTGAAAGAACAACGGTGTTATCTAATTTGTGTTATAAGTATGCAGGTTCCAAAAGCTTAAAGACAATCTATTCAGAATCTGTTAAGAGAACGCATTTGATAGAAGCTGAGTTCTTGGCTTCTGATGGTTCAGAACTGAAGGATGTTTTTAAGTGAAGTCTGATGATATATAATTGTGTAGACTCTAAAGCTGAATGTATCAGCATCAAAAGAGAAATATGTTATCTCTACACTTATTGAATGTATCAGCTTCTGATGATAATTCAGAACCATAGACAAAGCTAAGTGATCCGTACTCCATAAAGTAAGCTACATTGTCAAATCAGTTTGTCAGCTAGAGTCTGTGTTCACATGGCTCAAGGAGAGTTGACATGCTTTATGGATATCCACTCTCAACGGATCTATAGTACATCTTACAAGAAAGACGCTACGGTTAAATGTGTTACACAATGGATACAGATATTTTTGTGTATCTATATTCAACTTCTCTTAGTACTATAGATTGACAAAGACACTTGTGCAAGTTATCTCTTCCAATGGCTACTCTTTTGTATCTTCTATTTAAGCAACTGAAGATTCAATCTGAAGAATCAATAAGGTATAAAGAAAAAGAACAAAAGGGTCGAGCAGAAAAAGAAGCGTTTCACACTTATATAAAAATGGAAGAATAACAAGATCAACAATTACATCAACATTGAGTATGCAGAGTTTCTGTCATCTGTTGTAAATTGCACAAAGCCTTAAGATTTCTTAAACAATGTATATCTTTGAAATCTTAAGTTTTATGATCTTTGTTAAAGATATTGCCCTATACCTCTGATTGTATATTAGGTACTCCTTGTTATCTATTCTGCTAAACAAGTTGTTTAGAAAGAAATTCTCTTGCAGTGTGCTTAAGCATCAAAGTCTTTTGTTGTGTGCTTGAGCCAAGCAAGTCTCTTGATGTGTGCTTGAGCATTAAAGCCTTAATCAAATTGTTGATTAAGCAAGGAAGTCTTGGACTGTGATTCTAAGCAAGAAGTCTTGTACTTGAGGGTAGAAGTAAGAAAGTCTTGAGTCCGTGTGTTTTAAGCAAGGAAGTCTTAGGATTTGAGGATCTAAGGAGGAAGTCTCGATCAGGTGCTGATTGAGTAAACAAGCCTTGGGCTATAGGTCAGAGCAAAGGAAAGTTTTATTCTTAAGGGAATAAGTAATTGTAATCATTTTTGCTTATAGTGAAATATCTCTTGTGCTGCAAGGGGACTAAACCACTCTCGGTTTGAGAGGAACCAGGATAAATTTTGTGTGTTCATTTGTCATTTACTTGCTTCTGATTATTATTCTGCTGCATCCATGTCATCAGAATATGAACTGTTGTTTAGAATCTGAACTCTATTCAGAAGCAACGCAAATTGAAGAACACAATTATTCCCCCCCCCCCCCCACATTCTTGTGTATTTGTCTCACCTTCATCCTTCATTGAACATATAACCTGTCAAATTGAACTAGAAAATGATAATCTAAGAAATTAAGTTATATTTTAAGAACAATTTATATTATTCAATTTTTTTGAGCTTTCTGGAGCCCTTTACCCATATCTCTCTATTTAACTGTTATAATTTATTTCGATAATTCTAGTTGTTCAATCAACACTTCCTTCTCTACTAGTACATTATGCAAAGCATCAAATTTGTGTAGAAATTATGATTCATCATCATTATGATGATAATTATAATTATTATTGAAATTCTGGTATCAGATATGTGATGTCGAGTGAGATGTCACAACATCAATATCTGCTATATGAACAAGACAATAAAAGTAACAGCACTTAAAAACAATAAATAAACACAGAGAATTGTTCACCCAGTTCGGTCTAACAACCTACATCTGGGGGCTACCAAGCCAGGGAGGAAATTCACTATCAGTAGTATTAATTCATAGACTCTACAATCAACATACAAGTTGACAATCTATTCACTTAATCACTACCCAATGACACTTCTACCTAATACACTCTTATATATGAGACACCTCTCACTCCCCCTCAATCACAGCAGTGATAACAAAATACAATAAAGAAAGTAGAAGACACACTTCAACGACAATACCTTAATCTTGCATAAAAGCTTCAATCAAGAACAAACACTCGTTCTTAAAAGCTTAGAGTGGACAACATACAACTCAACTAAATCAGTCCAATTCAAACATCAAAATAGATGAATGAATGGCTCACAGTACACAGACGAAAACACAAACCCTAATACTTGACACTCAGTACACAATCTCTTGTCTTCGTATCTTCCAAGTAGGGTTGAGACTTCTTTAAAAAGAATCAGATTCTTGGGCCTGGGCAATAATAATTCTCAGAATTAATTCTCAATTAAAACTGATAAAACTCCAAATATTTTTGCCCTAAAATAGTAACAAAATATACTCCACAAAGTAATAGGAACTGATTGTATCAGAATAACTCTTGTCCAATAAATTCGCCTGAAATCTCTCAACCAACATCTCCCAAGATATATCAAATAACGCGCAGCACATTAAAACCCAGATCTGGAAGTTCTGTCAAAAGATGTTAAGACATCCGCCTTGACATCATACACCACAATCCTGCAACACATGTTAGACCCACATTGTCTTGACATCAAGCATGACATCTTAATGTTACAACTTGTTTTACCAAAATTGCAGCCAATAACAGAACTAACAATCTCCCCCTTTGGCTAATTTTGGCTAAAACAATATCAGCACACAACAGAGATACCTGCAGTAGAAAATAACACATAACAACACTAACATTCAGCAGCAGCAGAAACACTAAACAAAACTCAAAAAGTAGGGCTACTCTCCCCCTTTTTAGCCATAATTGGACAAACACCCTCAGAAGTACTGCACAAAACACAATTTTCAAAAAAAATTGCACAGGACACAAGGAAAAATACACCACCTCCAACAACTACATCTTTGACTGGTCAGGCGATACAAACAAGGTTCTCTTATGATATAAAAACAGCTACACCTTACTTCTTCTTACTACAGCCAAACTGAGAAGGAAATATGAGTCAGTCCACCAAGACAGTTGATACACACAAGGGTCAGTTGGAGCAAGACCAGAAGAGCACAAAACCAAAGGAGATGAAGTTCAAAGAAATAACAACAGGCGGATCCTCTACAGGGGCAATAAGGACAGGAAGAAAAACAGAAACAAGGATGAAGACCATCAAGAAGGCTCAGGTGCAACTACATGATTCTGAGGATGAGGCAGATGAAGATTAGGTTACTTTCATTAACTCAGGTGGTTGGAATGAATAGCTGAATCCAAACATGAGAACTCTTTGCTTGTAGTTTCCAAAAAAAAATGTAATGATGAGCACTTCAATCAATAAAAATGTTCTTGATTGTTTCCAAACAATCTTATTTTGCCACTTTCACATAAGACACCTGCACCAAAAATCACCTTCCTGCACTCCAACAACAATCTGCTAATCCTCATTGAAATTCTGGTACCAGATGTGTGATGTTAAGTGCGATGTCACAACAACACACTCTGAACAATGGACAAAATAAACAGCAAATGAACACACAGAATTGTTCACCCAGTTCGGTCTAACTACCTACATCTGGGGGCTACCAAGCCAGGGATGAAATTCACTACTTGTAGAATTAAATTACAGACTCAACAACCCAGTTGACAATCTCCTAATCTTAATTCCTTCTAGTGACTTTCTACCTAAGAAACCACTTAGATATGAGAACACTACTCAATCCCTAAAACCTCTCAAAGAACACCCTCTTTGAGAAACCTTGATCCTGCTTCACAGCTTTGATCAAGTTACACAACTCTCTATCGCTTCACAGCTTCTAAGAGAGGACAGAAAACAACTCACCAATTCAACCTAGAATGGTGTATACAAAACTCGTACAAAATACTTAAGACACTCAGCCTATGCTCTTGATCTTCTCTGTGTATTTCTGTACCTTTTCCTTTGGTCTTGTGCGCTTTATATAGCAACCTGAATTAGGCTTGGACCTGCTACAATATCTGACTTGATTTGTTATTTAAAACTGAATCTTCAAAATAGATTTTCTCCTAAAATCTTTTCAAATCTTCAACCTTTTAAATCTCCTACAAATCTGCACCAGATCTCCTATGCAGCAGAAAATATCTATCCCAAGATATTCGCATCCAATGAGACTACCTGCTCTCCACAATTCCAGCTAACACGCAAACCCTAACAACATCACAACCTGATGTTATTAATTCTGCAGATCTAATGTCACAACATCGCTTGTGACATCAGACATCCAAACTTCAGTAACTTAAACACTTAACACAGCCCAGTGTTAAGACTCAATGTTGTGACATCACCCATATGACATCAAACATTGAACAACCTTTGTTTTACCAAAATTCTAGCCAATCCAAGAAACTAACAATCTCCCCCTTTGGCTAATTTTGGCTAAAACAATCTCTGCACCTTCAGAGACTACAACAGCGGGAAAAAAACTTCTGCACCTTCAGAGACTACAACAGCGGAAAAAAAACTTCAATAGTTTTGAATCAATACATAAAGACTTCACACAAAACTCTGCTGCAGCACCATCTTCAACAGTCTACACTGGTGCTCCCCCTCAAAACAAGAACCAGCATAACAGCTGTTCAGCATGCACACTCCCCCTTAATGCAACAACCAGCATAGTAGCAGTTCAGTAATTACTCCCCCTCAATATCTGCACTTCTGTACTATAACATCAGCAATCAGCTACAGCCTCAGCAGAATATACCTTGACTTGATTCCTTAGCAGCAACAATCAACTCCTTTAGACAGCATTTGACATTTGTACTATTAGCTCTGACATTTGTACTCTTTGATACTCTTGGCTCTCTTGGCTACTTCTACTTCTCCCCCTTTTTAGCCACAATTTGACAACCTTCAACCAGAAGCCCTACTAACTACAGTTAGTACTACCCTAGCTCTCATTGTTAGCCTCACAGTTAGCATAACAAATCATAGAACAAAACAGGTGCATAGACTTGCACAATATTCATATTACAAACCAAGCACAACAGTGCAGAATCAAAAACAGCATAAATAAAACTAAAACTACTAGCTAAGAAAAAACAGTAAAAGCTTTAATCATCTGAGCTGGGATCATCATCATCTTCTTCATCTCCTTTTGAGCAGTCATTATCAAACTCAACTTTCTTATCAACAACTTCTTTCTCACTTTCTTTTTCTGTCATCTTTAGAGTCATGAGAAGTTTTTCAAATTTCTGCTTTCTTTCAGTACTCACTCTGATGACTTCATCCAACTCCTTGCAAGCCTCCTCCAATTCTGAAATCAACCCAGTTTTGGAAGGCGGCTGTTGTGATGTTGAAGCTGATGTCTTGACAATGTCAGGGACATGCTTCCCTTCAAACAGCTTATAGTGGATTGACAGAGCAGATTCTCTTTTACATACCACATCAGATTGATGAAGAATCTCAGGATGTTGTGACAGGATGATCCCACAAATGAGAGAGGGAAAGGCAATAGGCATCTTCACTGCATTTGTAGCAGCATGCTTGATAGTCTGATCATAAATATAAGCCCCATAGTCAAACAACCTCTTTGTCCCAACAGCATAAATGAATTTTCCTAATCCAGCAGAGATAGTTGTCTTGTGATTGGTAGGGACCCAATTAGCTGCTCGTATTCTGTGTAGAATAATATATTTGACACTTAACAAACTGGCAGATAATTTTCCTTTCAGAGACCAGACTTTCACTTGCCCTGCTGTGATTTCCTTGCACACAACATTGTCTGTTTGTTCCAACTCTCTATACTCCAGCTCATCCCTTCCAAGGTAAGTGTTAATAACCTCAGGAGAAAAGTTTACACATTGACCTCTCACATAAATCTTCCTAAAATCCATACTTCTGTTGTCATTAATAGCCATAGGAATGTTGACAATAAATTCCTTGACTAATCCATCATAGCATTTGGACAGTCCAGACACAATCTTCATTAACCCAGCAAATCTAATCAATTCAATAACTTCCTTAAGATCCAAGGCATCTCCACCAAGTTCTCTCTCCAGTGCTAGTCTCCTTTGGCAGACAAATTTCCACATGGATGCACTGCTAGCATAGTGGAATGGAATATTATCAACAGGGATGTCAGGGATCTTAACAGCAATTCTTTTTAATATGGACCTTCTCACTGGTGTGATGTCTTGAACATCATCCTCAACATCAAATTCAGATCCTGAATCCTCCCTCACCTTTCTCTTTTTGGATTTCACAGCCACTTTGCGCCATGACTTGGTGGGACCAACCACCGAGGCCTTTTTCTTCTTGCCTTCAGCTGACATTTTAGGAGAGGTTTCCACATTCTTTCCTTTCCTTGTCTTTAATCTATTGGCAATCCCAGGAACTGCATTACCAATAACTTCATTATTAGATAAGTCACCAACATCCACCACATCAGTATTCTTCTTCCCTTTGGTACTAGGAGTAGCATCCCTAACAGGTGATGTTTCAACATCATGTCCAACATCAACTTCATCTTCAGCATGAGTATCCCTTTCCCTTTCTGCTTCAGATTCACCTTCATCTTCAATCTCAGCATCTTCAATGACTGAAACTGCTAATCTATGAAGATTTGTCTCAGAAGTTTGCATGTCACTCATTTCTCTTGTAGTATGATCAGCAGCCATTTATCTTAGGGGTCTAGATATTCCCTTAATAGGAAGCCCTTTCTCAAAGATCTTATTAACAATCTGACCTAAGCTTTTGTCAACATCTACCCTTTCCTCAACAGTTTGTGGACGATGGGTGGTAGACTTAGGTTTGTCTCCAAACAGCACACTAGTCACAAATGATCTACTCTCGCTATCATCAAATTTCTTGCTAGTTGATTGATTAGTGGTATTACCTTTTGTAGCCCTCACAGGTTGATACTTCTCAGGTCTCGTATTTCCCGTGGCTGGAATCATAGAAATAAGAGCAATGTCCAAAGCTTCATTCACGGAAACCTCTTCTGACGAAACCCTAGGATTTGCATGAGTGGAACTTTTGGGCACGACCTTCTTTGATTTTCTTTGAGGAGCAGATTGTGGATAACCATGCAGTTTAAAACAAGAGTACTGCATATGTCCAAACCTTCCACAATAGAAGCATCTAACTCTGTCCTCTCTGAATTGGTTAAATCTTCTACCATTATGATGATGATATAGCTGTGGCTCCCACCCATAATGTTGTCTACTTCTTCCATAGTTGGCCTGTCTTCTATGGTGCTGTTGTCTTTTACCATAGGTAGACTGAGGATGTTGTCTTCTAGGCTGTCTCCTATGGTGATAAGGCTTCCTTCTTCCATAGTAATGAGGCACAACTTTATTGTATCCATTTCCATATCCATACCAGTTACCCGAATGTTGAGACATCTGATGAAACCTGTTCTGATTGGACCTAACAGCCTCCATGCTCTTGTGATATTGAGGAGGCATATACTGACTAGCTCCTTGAGGCTGCACCTTCCTGTGATGAGTACTATTTTTCTTCTCAATATTCTATGGCTGAACAACCTTCTTAGGTGTAGGATCCTGTCTCTTAGTTTGATGTTGAGACAATGGTTGAGACATCTCCTTCTTGGTTCCTGAAGTGCTTGCTTCAGCAGATACCTTTTTCTCAGCCACAAATCCTATACCTGATTTATCTCCAGCAACTTTCTCTGACTGAAGAATCTTATCAAGAGTGGCTATACCACTGCTCATCATCCTAACAGATTTTGTCATCTGATTAAGTTGAGACTTAACCAGTACAACTTTATTTTCCTGATCAGCTTTTACCTTCTCAAGCTGAGCAATCTGTTGCTTGTGACACTTGTTTTCTTGACAAATCTCAGCACTTTTTAAACACAGCTCTTGATAAGTAGAAGCTAACTCCTCATAAGTTATTTCTCCATCACTATCATCATCAGAAACAACAGTTCCTGTTAAAGCTCTAACATGCTTTGCCGACTCTCCTTCACTTTCACTATCAGATTCAGACCAGGAAACTGTCATACCCTTCTTCTGCTTCTTCAAGAATGTGGGACATTCTTTCTTGACATGTCCATACCCTTCACATTCAAAGCACTGAACACCTTTATCCTGGGCAGTCTTCTCCTCATCTTTCTCTTTTGCCTTGCTGATGTCAGAAGGGATGTTCTTGACATTAGGCTTGTAGTTATTGTTCCACCTCTTGAACACTTTGTTGAACTGCCTTTCCAACATAACAATGGCTTGATACAGATCTTCCTGAGGATCATCATCTGTAACTTTCTTAGCTTCTGCAGGAGTGGAGACCAAAGCTATACTCTTGGGCTTCTTTTCTGGTTCCTCCTCATTTAAACCAAGCTCAAACGTTTGAAGAGATCCAATGAGCTCATCAACCCTTATCTTGCTGATGTCTTGAGCTTCTTCAATTACAGTCACCTTCATCTTGTACCTCTTAGGAAGGGACCTAAGGATCTTCCTTACAAGCTTTTCATCTGACATCTTTTCACCAAGAGCACTGGATGCATTAGCCAGCTCAAGCACACTCATATGGAAGTCATGGATAGTCTCATCTTCCTTCATCTTCAGACTTTCAAACTTTGATGTTAGAAGCTGAAGTCTTGACATCTTAACTCTAGATGTTCCTTCATGTGTAGCCTTCAAAAGATTCCATGCTTCCTTAGCAACCTCACAGGTATTGATTAACCTGAATATGTTCTTATCCACTCCATTGAAAATTGCATTTAAAGCTTTGGAATTTCCAAGGGCAAGCTCATCTTCTTCCTTGGTCCATTCTTCTTCATGCTTCAGCTTAGCGGTGCCCTCTTTGTCTTTCCCAGCATCATCCTTTTCAAACACAACAGGTGCTTTCCATTCTTTAACAATAGCCTTCCAAGCCCTGTTGTCCAAGGATTTCAAAAAGGTGATCATCCTTGGCTTCCAATAGTCATAATTCGAGCCATCCAAAATAGGGGGTCTGTTGACAAATCCTCCAACTTCCTTGTCCATCTTTACACCAGAAAGTAACTTTCCTAGATCTCACCCAGAGACAGACAGGATGCCTGCTCTGATACCAATTGAAATTCTGGTACCAGATGTGTGATGTTAAGTGCGATGTCACAACAACACACTCTGAACAATGGACAAAATAAACAGCAAATGAACACACAGAATTGTTCACCCAGTTCGGTCTAACTACCTACGTCTGGGGGCTACCAAGCCAGGGATGAAATTCACTACTTGTAGAATTAAATTACAGACTCAACAACCCAGTTGACAATCTCCTAATCTTAATTCCTACTAGTGACTTTCTACCTAAGAAACCACTTAGATATGAGAACACTACTCAATCCCTAAAACCTCTCAAAGAACACCCTCTTTGAGAAACCTTGATCCTGATTCACAACTTTGATCAAGTTACACAACTCTCTATCGCTTCACAGCTTCTAAGAGAGGACAGAAAACAACTCACCAATTTAACCTAGAATGGTGTATACAAAACTCGTACAAAATACTTAAGACACTCAGCCTATGCTCTTGATCTTCTCTGTGTATTTCTGTACCTTTTCCTTTGGTCTTGTGCGCTTTATATAGCAACCTGAATTGGGCTTGGACCTGCTACAATATCTGACTTGATTTGTTATTTAAAACTGAATCTTCAAAATAGATTTTCTCCTAAAATCTTTTCAAATCTTCAACCTTTTAAATCTCCTACAAATCTGCACCAGATCTCCTATGCAGCAGAAAATATCTATCCCAAGATATTCGCATCCAATGAGACTACCTGCTCTCCACAATTCCAGCTAACACGCAAACCCTAACAACATCACAACCTGATGTTATTAATTCTGCAGATCTAATGTCACAACAGCTTGTGACATCAGACATCCAAACTTTAGTAACTTAAACACTTAACACAGCCCAGTGTTAAGACTCAATGTTGTGACATCACCCATACGACATCAAACATTGAACAACCTTTGTTTTACCAAAATTCTAGCCAATCCAAGAAACTAACACTCATATATGCAAATCCCTAATTTGCTTCTTAAATTTTCAAATTGATTTGCATCTAAGGCTTTAGTAAAAATATCAGCTAATTGCATTTCAGTAGCAGCATGTTCCAAAGCAACCACTTTATCTTCAACTAGATCTCTTATAAAGTGATGACGTATGTCAATATGCTTAGTCCTGCTATGTTGAATTGGGTTCTTGGAGATATTGATAGCACTCATATTATCACAGTACAATGTCATGACATCTTGCTTGACATTGTATTCAGTTAACATTTGCTTCATCAAAACCAGTTGTGAACAACTACTTCCTGCTGCTATGTACTCGGCCTCAGCAGTAGAGAGAGACACACAGTTCTGCTTTTTGCTAATCCACGAGATGAGATTGTTCCCTAAGAATAAGCATCCTCCAGAAGTACTTTTTCTATCATCAGCACTCCCTGCCCAGTCAGCATCACAATATCCACTCAGTTCAGTACCTGATCCATGACTATATAGTATACCATAGTCACTAGTACCATTCACATATTTTAGAATTCTCTTCACTTGATTCATGTGGCTAACCTTAGGTTCAGATTGATATCTGGCACAAACTCCTACAGAAAAGGAGATATCAAGTCTGCTAGCTGTGAGATACAGTAAGCTTCCAATCATGCTTCTGTATAAGCTTTGATCCACACTCACTCCATGTTCATCCTTGGACAACTTCAGGTGAGTAGGGGTCGGTGTCCTCTTGTGATTAGCACTCTCCAGGACAAACTTCTTGACTATGTTCTTTGTATACTTGCTCTGAGAGATAAATATGGAGTCTTCCATTTGTCTAGCTTGCAGACCCAGAAAATAGCTGAGCTCACCAACAAGACTCATCTCAAACTCAGACTGCATCTGTTTCACAAAATGTTGAACCATTACTTTTGACATCCCGCCAAACATTGTCATCAACATATATTTGAGCTATTAACAATTTTCCTCATTCCTCTTTGATAAACAATGTCTTGTTAATTCCTCCCTTTCTGTAACCATTCAGAGACAAGAATTCAGTAAACCTGTCATACCAAGCTCTAGGTGCTTGCTTTAATCCATAAGGAGCTTTCCTTAGTTTGTAGACATGGTTAGGAAATGTTGGATCAACAAACCCCTTGGGTTGATCTACATAAACTTCTTCATTTAAGTACCCATTCAATAAAGCACTCTTTACATCCATCTGGAATAACTTGAATTTGAGATTACAAGCTACACCTAAGAGCAACCTGATAGATTCCAGTCTGGCCACAGGAGCAAAAGTCTCATCAAAATCAATTCCTTCTACCTGAGTGTAACCTTGGGCAACCAGTCTAGCCTTATTTCTGGTGACCACTCCTTGTTCATCAGATTTATTCTTGTAAACCCACTTGGTGCCAATCACATTTATTCCCTCAAGCCTTGGTACAAGTTCCCACACTTCATTCCTCTTGAATTGTCCCAAATCTTCTTGCATGGCATTAATCAAAAATTCATCTTTCAAGGCTTCTTTAACATTTTTGGGCTCAATTTTTTATACAAAGCAAGAATTTGACACAACTTCTCTTGACCTAGAGGTAACTCCTGAGTTTGGATCACCTATGATAAGCTCTTTTGGGTGGTCCTTTTGCACTCTGATGGAAGGTTCCTTGTTAGGCTGCTCTGGTTCAAGTTCAGCAACAGTAGGACTGGGATTTACACTTCTGTCTTCAGCTTCTGTTGATACATCATCAACAAATGTTCCAACATCATCTAGGACATCAGCAACTTCCTTCATTCCATAGTCATCAACAACCACATTTATAGATTCCATCATGACTCTGGTTCTAGAGTTGAATACCCTATAAGCTCTGCTGTTAGTAGAGTATCCCAAAAAGATTCCCTCATCACTTTTAGGATCTATTTTTCTCCTCTGTTCACGATCTGACAGAATATAACATTTACTTCCAAAGACATGAAAGTACTTCACACTTGGTTTTCTTCCCTTCCACAGCTCATACAAGGTAGCTGAAGTACCTCTTCTCAAGGTAACTCTGTTGTGAATGTAGCAGGCTGTATTCATAGCTTCAGCCCAGAAATGGTAAGGAAGCTTTTTGGCATGAATCATTGCTCTAGCAAATTCTTGAATGGTTCTGTTCTTCCTTTCAACAACTCCATTTTGCTGAGGAGTAATAGGTGAGGAAAACTCATGAATGATGCCTTCAGTAGAACAATATTCAGCAAACTTGCTATTTTCAAACTCTCTTCCATGATCACTTCTTATTCTGATGACATTGCTCTCCTTTTCTCTTTGGAGTCTTTGACAGAGATCCTTAAACACATCAAACACTTATGTTTTGTCTTTGATAAAATTCACCCAAGTGTACCTGGAATAGTCATCCACAACTACATAAGCATACTTCTTCCCACCTAGACTTTCCACCTGCATAGGCCCCATTAAGTCCATATGAAGCTGTTCCAACACTTTAGAAGTAGTGGGATGTTGAAGCTTTTGATGTGACATCTTGGTCTGCTTCCCCGTCTGACAGTCTCCACACACTCTTCCTTCTTCAATTTTGAGCTCTGGGATTCCTCCTACTGCTTCTGTAGATATGATTCTCTTCATTCCCTTCAAATGTAGATGTCCCAGCTTTTGATGCCATACTCTGACTTCATCTTCTTTTGCATGAACACATGTGGATGAACTTGAGTCTTGTGACACCCATAGGTAACAGTTGTCCTTAGACCTAGCACCCTTCATGATAACTTCACCTTTCTCATTTGTGACAATGCACTCAGTTTTTGTAAAATTAACTATGAGTCCTTGATCACATATTTGACTAATACTGATCAAATTTGCTGTCAACCCCTTGACTAGCAGTACATCATCAAGTCTAGGTGTACCTTCACAATTCAGCTTTTGCACACCCTTGATTTCTCCTTTGACACCATCACCAAAGGTCACATGGCCAGAAGAATGAAGTTTAACATCCACCAGCAAATTCTTCACTCCTATCATGCGTCTTGAACAACCACTGTCAAAGTACCAGTCTTCTTTACCAGAGACTCTAAGAGAAGTATGAGCTATCAAGCTGACAACATCAGTTTTTGAGACTCATTGCTTCTTTTGCTTGATGACTTGATTACCTTTATGAATGACCTGTCTGGGTGCACAATTAGAAGTACTCTTAGGATACCCATGCAACTTATAACAGAAGGCCTTTATGTGCCCAAAGCTCCCACAATGATGGCATCTCCAGCGCCTATATTTCTTCCTAGAGGGAGTCCTGTCAGGATGTTTCAACATCTGTTTCAACATCACTGGCTTGGAACTAGGAATAACATCATTTGAAGCATATCCACTGTTGAATCCCAACCCACTTTTGTCTCCTGCAGTTCTTCCAACATCAAGAATCTTGTCTAGAACATCAGTTCCACTATTCAGCATTCTGATAGACTTGGACATAAATTCAAGTTTAGAGTTCAACACAAATACTTCATCTTCCAGCTTAGCAATGGTTTCCAGATGCTCTGTCTTTTCAGCCTTGAGTTGAGCAATGATCTTCTTCTGCCTCTCCCCTTCTTGACAGGCTTCTTCACTGTTAATGTATAGCTCTTTATAGGAACCAATAAGCTCATCATATGTGCTCTCTTCATCCCTAGAATCATCATCAGATGTACACCTTCCAGTTAATACCCTAACCTGCTTGGCAGTCTCTTCATCTTCCTCACTTTCAGTATCAGACCAGGACACAGATAAGCCCTTTTTATTCTTCTTAAGATATGTAGGGCATTCAGCTCTGAAATGACCATAACCCTCACATCCATGACATTGGATTCCTTTGTCATAATTAGGCTTCTCCTCAGTTCTTGTTTTCTTCATCTGATCACCTGACCTGTTGATGTCAGATGTGATGTTCTTGACATTAGGTTTATATCTCCTGTCCATTCTTTTCAAAACCCTATTAAATTGTCTTCCTTCAGAACAATGGCATTGGATAGCTCTTCCTAAGTTTCAGGACCACACTCTTTCTCATCATCTTCTGTACTGGACACCAAAGCTATGCTTTTGACCTTCTTTTCAGATCTGTCATTCAACCCTAATTCAAATGTCTGAAGTGAACCAATCTATTCATCTACCCTCATCTGGCTGATGTCTTGAGCTTCCTCTATAGCAGCCACCTTCATATCAAATCTCTTGGGAAGAGATCTGAGAATTTTTCTTACCAGCTTCTCATCAGACATCCTCTCTCCTAGGGCACTAGAAGCATTTGACAGTTCAAGTATATTCATGTGAAAATCATGAATGGTCTCTTCATCTTTCATCCCCAAACTTTCAAACTTTGTTGTTAGCAGCTGAAGTCTTGACATCTTAACCTTGGAAGTTCCTTCATGAGTTGTTTTCAGGATATCCCAAGCCTCCTTAGCCACTTCACATGTGTTGACCAGCCTAAAAATATTCTTGTCAATACCATTAAATAAAGCATTCAAGGCCTTAGAATTCCCAAGAGCGAGTTCATCTTCTTCCTTGGTCCACTCCTCCTCAGGTTTCAGCTTTGACACACCATCTTTCCCCACAATGGCGGGATGTTTCCATTCTGTCAGAACAGCCTTCCAAGCCCTGCTGTCTAAAGATTTCAGAAATGCAACCATGCGAGGTTTCCAATAGTCATAATTTGATCCATCTAGAATAGGGGGTCTATTCACAAATCCACCACTCTCCTTGTCCATTGCACCAGAAAGTAACAGCCCTAGATCTCACCCAGATACATAGCAGGATGATCTGCTCTGATACCAATTGAAATTCTGGTATCAGATATGTGATGTCGAGTGAGAAGTCACAACATCAATATCTGCTATATGAACAAGACAATAAAAGTAATAGCACTTAAAAGCAATAAATAAACACAGAGAATTGTTCACCCAGTTTGGTCTAACAACCTACGTCTGGGGGCTACCAAGCCAGGGAGGAAATTCACTATCAGTAGTATTAATTCATAGACTCTACAATCAACATACAAGTTGACAATCTATTCACTTAATCACTACCCAATGACACTTCTACCTAAGACACTCTTAGATATGAGACACTTCTCACTCCTCCTCAATCACAGCAGTGATAACAACATACAATAAAGAAAGTAGAAGACACACTTCAATGACAATACCTTGATCTTTCTTAAAAGCTTCAATCAAGAACAAACACTCGTGCTTAAAAGCTTAGAGTGGACAACATACAACTCAACTAAATCAGTCCAATTCAAACATCAAAATAGATGAATGAATGGCTCACAGTACACAGACGAAAATTCAAACCCTAATACTTGACACTCAGTACACAATCTCTTGTCTTCGTATCTTCCAAGTAGGGTTGAGACTTCTTTAAAAAGAACCAGATTCTTGGGCCTGGGCAATAATAATTCTCAGAATTAATTCTCAATTAAAACTGATAAAACTCCAAATCTTTTTGCCCTAAAATAGTAACAAAATATACTCCACGAAGTAATAGGAACTGATTGTATCAGAATAACTCTTCTCCAATAAATTCGCCTGCAATCTCTCAAACAACATCTCCCAAGATATATCAAATAACGCGCAGCACATAAAAACACAGAACTGGAAGTTCTGTCAAAAGATGTTAAGACATCCGCCTTGACATCATACACCACAATCCTGTAACACATGTTAGACCCACATTGTCTTGACATCAAGCATGACATCTTAATGTTACACCTTGTTTTACCAAAATTGCAGCCAATAACAGAACTAACAATTATGATGACGACAACGATGACTCAAAATTTCTCAACAAATTTGATACATTGTAAAATGAATTAGTAGAGAAGGAAATGTTGATAGAAGAATTAGAAGCATTGAACCAAATTTTAATTTTTAAAGAGCGAGATATTGATCATGAGTTTTCAAAAGCTCAAAAAAACATTTAATAGTGTAAGTTGTTCTTTAAATATAACTTAATTTTTCATACTATCATTTTCTAAATCAAATTGAAATTTTATATGTTTAGTGAGCGGTTGGTGAAACAAGCATTCACATAAGTTTCTGAATCAGATTGATGTTTCATTGAATACACATGACCATATCTATTATAATCATCAGTAAAAGTGATGAAGTACTGAAAACCTCCTCTGGTTGGTGTTTCAATGGTCCACATACATCGGTATGTATGAAAATCAAAAGATCACTAGAGCTTTCACATTTTTTTGTGATAGGGGACTTCATCATCTTTCCAAGTAAACAAGATTTGCATGTATCGTATGATTCATAATCAAAAGAGTCTAAGAGTTCATCTTAATGGGGTTTGGAAATGTTTTTCTCATTATGTGGCCTAATTCATAATGCCAAAGGTAAGTCTAATTTAACTCGTTAGGTTTCATCCTTTGGTATTAACTTTATTGATGACATTAAGTCATCATGTAATGTTTACAAGCACTTTCAATTGTTTTTAGTTGTTATGACCCAATAAATTTTGAGTTTTAGAGTTCAAATCATCAAAATATGATAAAAGCGACAAAGATGGAAAAGGGAAGAAATATGAGAAAATAGTGTGCAGAATTCGTCCACCAACCACTAGAAAAATTGTGACACAATCAGGAAGGGCTATGACACGATTTTGGGATATTTATGCATATCTTGACATAATATAAAATCATCATGAGACGATTCTGATATGTGATTAGAAATCATAAAAAGATTTTAAATGCGTTTTAACTTCTTATAAATAGCATTTTGCATAATTTTAAGGGTTGAACTTTGGAGAGCATGAATTTCACTGCAAAAGGGAACGAGAAGCTCAAGAATGAAGGATTTTTTTGCCATTGAAGACCAAATTTTGCCTAAGTTTCATGTTTTATTTCTCTAAACTCATAGTTATGATTTCCTGTAATATGAGTAGCTAAGTTCTTTTAGATTAGGTCTTATAAAATGAAAATGATTTGATATGTTGAGACATAGGACTGAATTGGTATTATTTTCATGATTTGATAATCTAGTTGTTATTCAATTGATCTTGTTCTTACTGATTTTTGTATGTTGATGAACATATGAATTGAACCTAGATTTATAGCGATTACTGATACTAACTCCGTAAACTTGAAATAGATTAATTTCTTTAACTTATTAATTGATTTAGGAATGAATAATTATAAGTTTATGACTTAGAAATTAATGAGTTGTAGGAAAATAGTGAGTTGTACACCAAGGAATTAGATATAACAGTAGTGTTAATTCGTCGCAACTCTAGAAAATCATCTTGAGAACATACACACACTCACCAACAGTGAGAGTCATTAGATTTAAAATAAGACCTGATCTTAGTTGTTATCTATTTATTTTCCACAATTTTTAAATATTTTTTGCTTAAATAAACCCCTAATTTTAACAATTTTAGTACCTTTTTAATTACATTTGCTGAAAGTTCATCAAGTTTTCAGTGCTGATGTCAAGGATTGTTGAATATTTACACAAATCAATTTTTGTGCTTCAATTGTTATTTTAAAGTTTTAATGTTTATTTTAGTTTTATTTAGTTGCTTTTTTTAATTTTAATTTTATTATTATTTTATTTTTTATTTTATTTGGTCATTGTCAATTAGTCCAGTTCTACTAAGGTATTTTCTTATTGTTTATGCGAGGTACCGAATCAAGCAAATTGTTGATTGATTCGGAGATCGAGATAATGACAAGAGCAAATATGAAAGCACTCAGGTTAGCAAAATTAGCAAAAGAAGAGTAGGAAAAAGATCCAACGCCAATTCCATCAGATAACGATATTCATCAAGAAGAAACATTTATGATTAATCTACCAAGGAAGACTATTAGAGATTATTACAGGAGAACTGATATCACACAGATATCTCTCAGGTTCCAACTAGCAAACCCTGTTGTGTATAACATTAAAAATATTGGTCTTGCAGGTCTGAGAGACAATCAATTTGATGGAAGTGTTATTAGAGTTGTTTCTATGAGACTTGTTCTATGTGCCGACTAGAAGGAGTAACTGATAGCCAAATCAAACAAAGACCTTTTGGGTTTACTTTGATTATAAGAGAAAATAATTGGTTTTAGTTTTAACCAAGTGGGACTATCCAAGATTGGACATAGTTAGAAGACAAGTTCTTGGAACTATTTTTCACTATATCACAGTTCGTAGAGAGAAGAGGAGAAATTGTTACTTTTGAGAATGAATACTCAAAATCTCTTTGTGATGCTTAGGAAAGGTTTAAGTTATTCCTGAGAAGGTGTCCTAATCACAAAATGGACAACATGGAGAAGCAACACTTCACACGAGGCTTGAAAATTCAAACTAGAATGCTTTTTGATGTCTCAACTGGAGTTACTATGAGAACCAAGAAAGAATATGAAGTTAGAGAGCTGATTGAAAGAATGTGTCAAAATGAATGCAATACTTCGAATGATAGAGGTATGAAGAATAAAGGTGTGCTAGAGTTGGATACTAATAGTGTTGTGTTAGCTCAACTAGAAGTCCTTACCAAACAGTTAGTTAGGGCCTCTATTGTTTCAAAAAAATTTAGTCAAGTTCAGATGTTGCATTATGATTTCTGTGGTGAAGGTCATGCAAATGACAATTGTGTACCAGAGGGATATGCATAAGAGTCACACTATGTTGGAAATTCCTCACAAGGTAATCCTAATTCTAATACTTATATATAGGTTGGACGGATCACCTGATCTTCAAGTGGGGCAACGACCAGAGTTTTAATTCAAACCAAGGAGTTCTTCAGATTCAACCACCAAGGCAACCATCCCAACTAGAAGAAAATATGGCTTAATTTATGAATATGACCCAAAGTAATTTTGAGTGAAAAATAAAGCATCGAAAAACAAAGAGCAAGAACCATAAAGCATCAATCGAAAACTTGAAAATGCAAATTGGACAATAATCTCGATCACTGAAATCTCAAACAAGTGGGGGGTTTTCATTTGGAACACTGTGAATAATCCTAACAATGAGAATTGCAATGCTATTGAGTTAAGAAATAAAGTTGTTCCTACAATTCCTAGTACTGGTGGTGAGAAGAATAAGGTGATTTAAAGTGAGAAAAAAACCAGTTGAGGGAGAAGTTGAAAAGGAGAAACATAAAAAAAAAAGAGGGAGAAAAAAGAGGAAGACGTTGGGAGAGGATGCACACTTGACGAACTAATTAATAGAAACTCACATTTGAGAAGAACCAGGAAGCAAATTCTCAACAAACCAAATCTCAATCACCCTTATTATGTCAAACCACATTATCCTATCTTGAAGAAAAAGCTGAAGAAAGAAAATAAAGAAGGCCAGTTCAAGAAGCTCATGGAGATTGTCATCAAGCATTATGTTAATGTTCCTTTCTGTGAAACTTTAAAGAAAATGTCGGGTTATGCAAAATTTAAAAAAGACCTATTAACTAGAAGAAGGAAGCAGAAGTATGATGAGAATATAACTTTTCCAAAAGAGTATAGTGAAATCATCCAAAGTAAACTTCCATCAAAGCTCAAATATCCAGGGTGATTTACTATTCCATGTAACATTAGTAAGTTAAAGATAGAGAAGGCAATTTATGATTTAGGAGCATGTATCAACTTGATTCCTCTTACCATGATGAAGAAACTTGATTGTGGTGGAGTTAACCCAACTCAGATGACCCTCACATTGGCAGATCTTTCCATTACTTATCCTCTTGGTGTGCTTGAAGATGTGTTGGTTAAAGTTGATGATTTACTATTTCTAGTTGATTTTGTTATTCTAGACACGGATGAAGATGCAAAATACCTCTAATTATTGGAAGGTTTTTCTTGTAAACAAGTAGATCTTTGATTGATATTGAGTTAAGTGAATTTATATTGAGATTTAAAGATGAGAATGTGATTTTTAATGTGTTTGAGGCGATGCGTCAACATAATTAAAGTCCTCGATGTTACCGGGTTGATGTAGTTGAAGATATAAATGAATGAATGTATCCAAAAGAATTTCCTTTGTTGCCTATTGAATATGTTTTGGTAAATTCTATTGACAAGATTGAAGAAGTACATCCATAGACAAGGCCCACTTTGACATAAACCCTTACTACTTACACCAGTCGTCCAACATAAGGATCTTGTCAAGTTTATTCGCATTTCCCTATTAGGTTGAAACCAAGTGAAATTTATCTGTAAGAGAGGAAGATGATTGAGATACATCTGAGAGATGGAAGTACTGAAGCTCACATGAAATTTATTTCTTTCCAGACTGTGAAGACCATTAGTTCTAATCTTCTTATCACAAGAACAAATTCAATTGATATTTACGAATACATGCCACATCTCAACTCTTAAATGCCTTTATGAAAACGATGATCACCCCGACATGAATTTCTTTCTTTGGAAAAGTACATCTATAGTACATATTAACAACACCGTCTTTGAGGTCAATTAAGACAGGTTACTGTACGGTGCCCAAAATTTATCATAGTTAAATCATGATTAAATAGAGTCTTATAAAGTATATGTCACTGATAAACCATGACTAAATATGAGCCCTATTAGTTTTGCCACAATTGAATTGTAGGGAATTTACATATGACCTTCAAAATTTTAAGACGATGTATATATTATACATAAAAATAGAGTGGTTTTGAGGACCCATACACCAGACTGATAATAAAAAAGCTTTAAATTGAAAAAGAAAAATTGAGAGATCTCTTTCGAACTACACTAGATAATGTAATTAACATTAGCCATAGTATATCTCTGATCACACTCATACTAGTTGATGAAAATTATTTAAAAAAATTAAAACATAAATATAATATGTGACATATTATAATATGTATGCTTAGTAGAGTGTATACCTAATAATAGGGGTTTACTTTAAGATTTTTAAATTTTTTTAAGATAATGATTAATTGTGTTGATTTTAATTATAGAACGAATATTATTTATTAAAATAATTTTATTAATAATAGGTAGTGGAGTAGTTATATGATTTAAAATATAACGGTAAATTAATGAAAATAAATAATAAATATTATATTAATATTTTAAATAAATAAATAATTTAAAATAAATAAAAATAAGAAGAAAAAAAAAATTACTGTGAGACGGATGGAATAGTAAATGCCATGTCTATTTTGTATTCAATAGTCATTCTCAACACACTCATGTATAAATGGTACGTATTACAGTATTTCTCATATATTCTTCGTGCATCACTAATGTTCAATTATTCTCAATATATCACTAACTGTCTATCATTCTCAATGCACCATTACAACTCATTTATTCTTGATACTCTACTACATTAATATTCATTCATTCTTAATATAGGATTGATATTTAGTAGTAATTCCCATTGCACCATTAATATTCATGCGTTCTTGTTGAGAATTCTGGTTGAGAAGTGTCATGCATAATTGAAGTAAACCAAAACAATCATACATTAAAAGTTTATGGGATCTTCATTCAAACAAATCTTTCATGTCCAATTAAAATATAAATATAGAAAATGTAAGAATAGACACAACTTTATATATTTAAAAAGATGTTATGCTTAATACTTTCTTTTTCTTCTTTGCATTTTCCTTGCAAGAGTTTGATGGATTTTATCATTAGTTTTTATTAAAAAAATTATTTTTGGATTGCTACTACTTGAGTTGTTTTTTTTTTCTCTTTCAAATGTATAATAAGAATAAATACTTTAATTTATGTAAAACTATTACCTTCTATATTACTTTGATATAAGTTTGATTTTTTTTACTTTGATGTAATTTGAATTAATGAACTTTTTATGTACTATTTCAATTCAAAAAGTTTTAAATAAGTCATAAAAATATGTTTATTTACAAATGCCATTTAAAGAAGTATTAAGAAAATTTTGTTGTCAGTATTACATCTCTATTGATTTTTAGTAGATACTCTTGTATGCATATGCATTGCATGGGTCAAACTTCTACTAAATACAAAAATATATGGGATGACTCAAGTGAGAACACTTGATTATTGTGAAAAACGAGAACATTTGATCATAACTATTTAATTAATGAATTAGATTAATTTCTCTTTTCATAATGTTCTTTCATTGTAATTTATTTAATATATCCAAATTTAATTCATATTATATTGGTGGAATTTTAAGAGTTAGGATAACAGAATAAATTATTCTAATAGATTTTTTAAAATAAAATAATTTTATCGAAAGTTTTTTTTTGTTTTTAATTAATATACAAATATTTATTGGTTATCATAACTCTTAAAATAATTTTATCGAAAGTTTTTTAGTTTTTAATAGTTATGATCAAATAAAATAGTGTTCTCACTTAAGTCATCCCATATTAATTTTCAATCAATCAAAATTAATAAATTAGATTAATTTCTTTTTTCATAATTTTTTTCATCGTAACTTACTTAATATACCCTAATTTAATTCATATTATATTAGTTGCGTTCTAAGAGTTAGGAAAACAAAATAAACTATTCTTATAGATTTTATATTTTTTTTATAGTTTTTAATTAATATACAAATATATTTGTTATTGTTTCAAAAAATAACGGTTAATACTTAAATTAAAACTTGAAAAATATTTAAATAAATATAAAATTATATTATTGATTTTAAAGAATATATTCATTGTTATTTTTTATTCAATAAAAATAAATATTTATGTTTTAATTATAAAATAAAAAAATACCAGTGATAAAATTATTTTATGTTAAAAAATAAATAAGAAGAATTTAATCAGCAATTAAGATGCAACAAATAATTTTTTTCTATTAAATATTTGTATAGATTTTTCAATATAAAATATTTTATAAATATTTTAATTTATAATTGAAATAAAATTAGTTATTATTAGTTTATAAAAAACAATTAATATTTTAATTAAAATTGTTAGTATAAATTAAAAAAATCATTAATAAAATTAATTATTTTCTACTATTATTTATCTTTGTATAAAAAAAATTAATATAATCATATATTTTTCAAAGTCATAGAAATAATTATTTAATAATATAAAATTAATATAACAATTAAATAATCAAAGTCCTTAATATAAGTGAAAAAAATAATTTATAGTTATATTAATAATTTTGATTAATATGTAGTTATTTTAATTTATTAATTTTTCTTTTTTGAATACAACGATAATATAAATAACAATAAATATTTGTATATTAATTAAAAACTAAAAAAATAAAAAAAATCTTTAAGTATAGTTTATTTTGTTTTCATAACTCTTAAAACGCAACCAATATAATATGAATTAAGTTAGGGTATACTAAGTAAGTTACGATGATGAAAGAAGATTATGAAAAGAGAAATTAATCTAATTTATTAATTTTAATTGATTGAAAATTAATGGTTATGATCAAATGTTCTCATTTCTCACAATAACTAAGTGTTCTCACTTGAATCATCTATATATGAGATAACTCAAGTGAGAATACTTGGTTATTGTGAAAAACGAGAACATTTGATCATAACCATTAATTTTCAGTCAATCAAAATTAATGACTTAGATTAATTTCTCTTTTTATAGTATTCTTTCATACTAATTTATTTAGTATACCCAAATTTAATTTATATTATATTGGTGGCATTTTAAGAATTAAAATAACAAAATAAATTATTCTTATAAAATTTGTATAACAAAATAATTTTAACAAAAGTTTTTTTTAGTTTTTAATTAATATACAAATATTTATTGGTTATCATAACTCTTAAAATAATTTTAACATAAAATAATTTTATCGAAAGTTTTTGAGTTTTTAATGGTTATGATCAAATGTTCTTGTTTCTCACAATAACCTATGTTCTCACTTAAGTCATCCATATTAATTTTCAATCAATCAAAATTAATGAATTAGATTAATTTCTTTTTGCATAATTTTCTTTCATCGTAACTTAGTATACCCTAATTTAATTCATATTATATTGGTTGCGTTTTAAGAGTTAGGATAACAAAATAACTATTCTTATAGATTTTTTATTTTTTTTAGTTTTTAATTAATATACAAATATTTATTGTTATTGTTTAAAAAAATAACGGTTAATACTTAAATTAAAACTTATAAAATATTTAAATAAATATATAATGATATTATTGATTTTAAATAATATAGTCATTGTTATTTTTTATTCAATAAAAATAAATATTTATGTTTTAATTATAAAATAAAAAATACCACTGATAAAATTATTTTAGGTTAAAGAATAAAATGAATAATTTAATCAGCAATTAAGATGCAACAAATAATTTTTTTCTATTAAATATTTGTATAGATTTTTCAATATAAAATAATTCTATAAATATTTTAGTTTATAATTGAAATAAAATTAGTTATTATTAGTTTATAAAAAACAATTAAAATCTTAATTAAATTTATTTAATTTAAATTTTTAAAATTGTTAATAAAATTAGTTATTTTCTACTATTATTTATCATTGTATTAAAAAAATTAATATAACGATATATTTTTAAAAGTTATTAAAATAATTATATAATAATAAAAACTAATATAAACATAAAATATTAAAAATCCTTAATATAAGTAAAAAAAATATTTTATAGTTATATTAATAATTTTAATTAATATGTAGTTATGTTAGTTTATTAATTTTTCTTTGGCAAATTTTTTCGTATTATTATATAGGTATATTGATGGTTTTAATTAATGTATTAGTTTCTTTTTGTCCAATTATAATAAATATTTTTATATTAATTAAAAAATAAAAAAAATATATATCAATAAATATATTTTATGTTAAAAAATCAATGGACTACTTTAATTTCTCTTTCCATAGTCATCTCTCATTTTAACTTATGTGTAGTATATGCTAAAATTTAATTCACATTATTTTTTAAAATAAATATATTTTTTGCATTTTAAAAATTATGATAACCATTTATATTATTTTTATAGATTTTTTAACATAAAATATATTTGTTGATATTATGTTTTTTATTTTTAAATTAATATACAAACATTTATTATTATTGGACAAAAAGACACTAATACATTAATTAAAACCATCAATATAACTATATATGAATTATATATAGTTAGATTGCAATCTCATAAGATATGAATTATATATATATATATATATATATATATATATATATATATATATATATATATATATATATATATATATATATATATATATATATATATATATATATATTTTAACCCTACACACAATCTAAAAATATTACATACTCAACTATACATCAAAACCTGCACCAACCCACTAAACTAAAAAATTGGTTCCTAATTATTTCTTTATGCATTTTGTAATTCACTTTTACATTCACTTTTTATTTCAATTCTGAATTCACTTTTGAATTCTCTTTAGAAATCTCTATGTCACATTATACAATAATATCTATGTTATCTATTAAAATTTGTACAATAAATAAATTAATATTGATTATAACTACTGTGTAATAAAGAAAATTACTCAAATATTTTCAATTTTTGAAGTTGTTTATCCATTCTGCTAAACAATTTGAGCAATTCTAGTAAGATCATCTATGTTAATAATATTCAGAACAATAAAATAAAGAAAAGCAAAATATAAAAAAATAAATTGATGATTTTAATTATAAATTAACATTAGTTAGTAATGATAATAAAAAATTACTATAGTTTTTAATATTATAATTAACATAGCAATACCATAATAAAACATAAAGGTTTAAATATTTATGAAGAAATTCAAATTAAAAACTAGATTTATGAAATGCATAAAGAATGATAAAGTGAATTATAAACTACTACTAATTATTATTCAGGTTGCAGTGTCATTTTGCATTTAATTTGGTTTGTATTTAAATCTCATTTCAGTGGCTCTAATAGTTTAAATATCGAGTTTAATTTAGTTTGTAACAAAATCTGATTATAATCATTTTGCATCTAAAAGTTAGTTACAATTTTTTTTCTCTCTTTTTAATCATCTTTTTCATCTTCAACCTTGTGTTGCAACAATTGATATATAGAGTTCCAATTCAAATTCAAGAATGGAAAACACAAGTGTGCGTGAGGTGTGTGTAATTGGTACTGCTCATTCAATTCATAGTGAATTGAAGATCCGAATCGAAACATAATCACATTTCTTGATTCTGAGAGATTGGGAAACACAAGTGTTGGTGAGTTTTTGAGTGAATTTACAGAAGAACAAAGATGAACAGCGGAAATGGTAACTTGAACACAAAGCTTCCAATATTTTAGGGAAATAATTGGAATCCGTGGATGATTCAGATGTGTGTGTTATTTGGCGCTCAAGATGTTCTTGATCTCGTCAATGACGGTTACATGGCGGTTGCAACATATGCAACTGAAGCACAAAGAAACACACATAGAGAAATGAGGAAGAAGGATCAGAAGGCGTTGTTCTATATCCATCAGTGTGTGGATACGAATGTGTTTGAGAAGATCTTCGATTCAACGACGACAAAGGTTGCATGGGACACACCGCTACGGTGCTACAATGGTGATGCATCAGTGAAGAAGGTAAAGCTTCAGTCTCTGCGTAAGCAATATGAAAATCTTAACATGAAGAACAATGAGAAGATACCTGATTACATCTCCAGAGTGATACTGATCGCAAATGAGATGAAGTCTTGTGGAGAAACTCTCTCTGAACAAGTGATCATTGAAAAGATACTAAGATCACTTACTCCTTAGTTTGATTACATTGTTGTAGCAATTGAAAACTATAAGGACCTCAGCACCATGAGAATTGAAGAGTTGCAGAGTAGTATATAGGAACAAGAGTTGCGTCTGACTTAGAGAAACTCTGAAAGAGAGGTAGAGAAGGCTCTAAAAACGTCTTCTGGTAAGAAGAAACAGAAGCAGTCTTAGTCAGAGGCCAAGAAAAAACATGTTGGTGGTTATCATAAGTCAGGAGTGTCCAAATCTGATGAGAAGAAACATCAGAAGGGAGAGGAGAAGTTTGACAAGAATAAGGTTCAATGCTACTGTTGTAAGAAGTTTGGCCACTTTGTTGCTGGCTGTTGGTCAAACAAAGAAAGGAAATATGAAGAAGTAAACATAGCCAGAGAAGAATCTGATGATGAACATGTGTTATTGATGGCTTCTGAATCTGATGGTGGATATTTGGTAGACTGGTGGTATATGGACACTGGCTGCTAAAATCACCTAATTGGAAATAAACAGTGGCTGATTGATTTTGACTCTATAAAGAGGACAAAGATCAGATGTGTTGATGATAAGTACCTTAATGCTGAAGGAATGGGAAATGTCAATGTCAAAGTGAATAATGGCAAAACTGTTTTGATCAAGAATGTTGGTATGTTCTTGGCATGAAGAGAAATCTGATGAGTGTAGGTAATCTAATTATGAAAAGTTTCTTAGTTACTATGAAGGACAGTCTCTTGAAGTTGCATGATTTTGATCAGAAGCTGATTATGCAATCTGAACAGGGAAGCAACAGAACATTCAAAGTGAATGTGGAAATAGTTGAAACTAAATGCCTTAGTGCAGAAGGTGCTGAAGGTGACAGTGAGTTGTGGCACAATAGATTTGGGCATCTGAACGTCAGAAGCTTAAGGCATCTAAGTTCTAAGAAGCAGGTACAAGGCATTCCTAAGATTGTGAAGCTTGTTAAGTCATGTGAGATATGCATGAAAGACAAGCAACCTAGATTTCCATTTGCATCAGAAGTGTCTCCAAGAGAAAAACATGATTTGGGAGTAGTGCATTCTGATGTATGTGGATCATTTGAAGTACCTTCACTTGGAGGAAACAAGTACTTTGTGTCATTTATACATGAGTTCAAAAGAATGACATGGGCATCACTCATCAAGTTTAAGCATGAGGTGTTTGTTGAGTTTCAGAAGTTCAAAGTAAAGGCTGAAAATCAGAGTGGTCAGAAAATGAAAGTTCTTAGAACTTATGGTGAAGTTGAGTACAACTCATCAGAGTTCATAAGGTTCTGTGAAGAGAATGGGGTTGAACATGAGGTGACTGCCCCATATACTCCACAACACAATGTTCTTTCTGAAAGAAGAAACATGACTTTGCTTGATATGAAAAGGAGCGTGTTGAAGGAGAAAAATCCCCTCACACCTTATGGGGAGAATTTGTTGCCACTACATCATATGTGCTCAACAGGTATCCAATTAAGAAGCTGAAGGAAATTGTTCCTTTTGAGAAGTGGAATATAGATAAGAAAAGTGTGAGTCATTTCAGAGTATTTGGTTTTGTTTGATACAAACATGTACTAGGTGCTACTAGGAAGAAGTTGGATGATAGAAGCAAAGAGATGTTAATGATTGGGTACCACAATACATTTGCTTATAAGCTCTACTATACACTCACTAACAAAGTTGAATTCTACAGAGATGTCATTATGAAGGAAACAGAACCATGGGATTGGAACAAGTCTCAATCCAACTTTGATGCAGTGTTAACATATGAGTTAACTTCTGAAGATATTTCAGACTCTAAAGGAGGATTTGCCTCTGAAGATGAGTCAGAGTTTGAAGGTGGATCTCATGCTAAAGTAGAGTCTGAGGACGAGTCTAACTCTAAATGTGACTCTGATTCTGATCCAGATTTTGATGATGATCCATACTCTAGTGTTAATCATGCCTCTAAAGGTGGCCATGCTTCTGAAGGTGGCCCAGCCTATGAAGGTAGTCCATCATCTGATATTTTTCGAGTATCTGAAGAAGATTTTGAACAAGTTCATAGATCACAAAGAATCAGACAAATATCAAGTTCATAGTACTAAATATGCTCTCAAGAAGAAAGTGTGGCTGAAGGTAATGAAAAAAGAACTTGAAGATATAAAAGGAAACAAGACTTGGGAGTTAACTGAACTTCCAAAGGACAAGAAAGTCATCAATGTGAGATGGGTTTATAAGTTGAAACTGAAGACAAGTGGATAAATTGGAAAACACAAAGCAAGGATAGTAGCTAAAGGGTTTCTACAAAAATCAAGATTAGATTACTTTGAGGTGTTTATGCCTACAGCTAGGTGTGAAACAATCAGATTGGTGATTGTTATAACTGTTATAGAAATTGGCCTCTGATGCATTTAGATGTGAAATCTGAATTTCTGAATGCTCTTTTACAAGAGAAAGTTTATGTGTCACAACCTCTTGGATTTATGAAAAAGAATCAGGAAGGGGTGGTGTACAAGTTGCATAAATCTTTGTATGGACTGAAACAAGCTCCTAGAGCTTGGAATTTGAAGAAAAAAAAGGTTTATTTTTCAAGCTTCAAGGATTCAGAAAATGTGAGATGGAGTATGGTGTTTATGTTTAGCATACATCTGATAGCAATATGATTCTGGTGTGTCTCTATGTTGATGACATATTGCTAACAGGGATATGTTCTGATGGGATAGCTAAGTTAAAAAAGGTGTTGATGAATGAGTTTGAGATGACTCATCTAGGAAATATGGTATATTTTATAGGGATGGAAATTTTGTACTCTGATAAGGGTATAATTTTGCATCAGCTGAAGTATAAACTTGAGCTTCTGAAGAGATTTGAGCTAATAAATTGCAAGTCTGTAATCACACCTGCTGAAACAAATCACAAGTTGGATTATGATGTTGAGGGTGATGATGTAGATGCTAAAATTTTTAAATAATTGGTGGGATCATTAGTATATCTATGTAACACCAAACCTAACATTTGTTATGCAATTGGAATGGTGAGTAGGTTTATGAATAAACCAAAGTGGTCAAATTACCAAGCTGCTGTCAGGATAATGAGGTAAATTAAGGGGACTCTGAGGCATGGAGTTTTGTTTCCCTTTGATGCTAAATATGATTCAGAGTTGATATGCTATTCAGACTCTGATTGGTATAGAGACAGAGTTGACAGAAGAAGTACTTCTGGATATTTCTTCAAGTATCTGGGAGGTACCATTTCTTGGTGCTACAAGAAGCAACCAATGGTTGTATTGTCAACCTATGAAGCTGGGTACATTGCAGGTGCTTTGTCTTCTTGTCAATTTGTTTGGATTATGAACTTGTTGTAGGATTTAATGATCAAGGTAAGAAAGCCTGGGAAGTTGATGATTGAGAACAAATCAGCTATAATGTCACATTCCCCTACATGCAAGAAAGAAGGTTAAACCAAACGGAATTATTATCCGACAGAATACGCCACTTCCACTTGCTCAACAACGCCAAATTGAACCTCCTACAATGCTTGACACCCCAACTCATCAAACTCCCCAAACTCCCTTTCTTCAAGAAGGAAAAGGTTTTCCCTCATAGGAGTAACTTTGATCGCGAAATACCCCCTCAATGTAAAAGATGTATTGAATGTCATAAGTCAAACCTACATTATCCACCACCCCAACATAAGCCTTACTAAATCTACTCCACACCTCCTCACCACCCTCAAAAATTGTCGGTAATTAATTAAGATGATTGCTTAGGTTTTTAGTCACCTGTGCATAGTTCTTAGTATCCGTGAAACCAACCATCTGAGCATGAGTTTTATCACCTCTTGAACCAGAGCACTCCAGCCTTTTATCTCTAGGCCCCGAAACTTTACCACCCTTCCCTTGCTTTCTTGCCTGTCGATACCACTAATTCACTCAGATACGATCTTGATTTAAAACTCTTCCGCTAACAACCTGTGTTTGGAACCTAGGCAAATTCACAAACAACTTTTGATCACCATATAATATATTATCAAGCTTAGTAGCCAACAATGCCTAATATTCCACCTCCAAAAACCTAGCAAATCCAAACCGCTTTGCTCTAATATTTCCCCTCTCTGAAACAACAACATCTTCGACCTTTCCAAAATCACTTTTTTTCTCTGAGAAAAAGTTAAAAAGAATGCGGAAATCTAGCTTGAGTTGCTTGGATCACCCCTCTTTCTATCCTCTGTTGCATAAGCATTATCCCATAAGCTTCAAAATGTACTGTCAACCCTCTTGAAGTTTCTCTCCACCTCTCTCATCTCTCCTCTCTCTATTCCACTAACACACCTGAAGCTCCACTATTGAAAACATTTCATTTCTAGTTCAGATGCAATAATGTGATCAGTTTTTGAGTCATTGTTTGTTTGCTCTGTTTAATATTAAAGATTACTAATTATTGTTTGGTGTTTTGATTATAAGTTCTTAAATCTTTAATGCTCGGAGTGGTTTATAGTTTAACACACATCCTCATCCTAAATAATTAATATGAGAATTTGTTCTTTATATATTTTTGTTCTATAGGATACTTTTATTTGTTTGTTTTTTTTATCTTGTTTGTTTTTAATACGAAGTTTGATTTTTAACTTATCAAAGTAGTAATTTGATTTTTAAGTGTGCAGGGAGTGAAGAATTTTTTAGGGATGTGTTGGAGAGTATGCATGAAGTGTACTTGAAATGGAATCTTGTAGCGGCTAAATCGTGAGTGTAAGCTATTGATTAACTTAACTCGAAAAGCAAGAGTCGCCACCGCACTTTTATTTTATCCAAAAAGGAAAGGAAAAAATAGCGAACAAAACTTACACAAGCTCTAAACAAGAACAAGTGAAGAGAGACTAGATAAGGGGGATTGGTTACGCAATGGGAAGGTGTTAGCACACAAAACGTCTATAGTACTCTATAGGAGCCCTTTGAAATATCTACCGCTTTTGGTCTAAAAATGTTTGCTTGAAAAGTGATTGAGGAGATGAGAAGAGAAGTGTTTTTTAAGATTTTTGTGTTTGGAGAGACTTATCGCCTCATGCCTACGTACCCACGATGTGCAATGTAGGATCAAAACCCCGTAGTTTGTGGTACAAAGAATGAAATTTGTTTGTTTTGGTTGATTTTAAAATGTAAAGACAAGTCGTCATTTGCAAGCGAATAATTCCGCTTAAAGAAATGAATCATGTCTAAACTTATGAAAAGGTTAAAGGAAAAAGTGCGCGAGGGCACAAAAAGAGAGTAAGTGAGTTTGGTGTTTTTTAAAGTCTTTTGAAAAAGATGTCAATATGCTTATGTAGTTTAGCATTTGTTAAGAAATAAAAGGAAAAGAGTAAAATCACTTGACAAAGTCAAGGTTTGATTATGAAAGAGGTGAAAGTTTGAAATCAAGAAAGTCTTGAAAAAGAGAGAGAGTTTTGAAAATTGAAGATGGGGAGGAGAAGAAGTGACTATCCTAGAGCATAAAGTAAAAGCTAGGGATAAGAATAGCCTAACCATACAAGTCTTCAAAGTCTTCGAACCATAATTCCAAAGCAAAGGGAGAAAGGTCCTAAGTCTAAGTCCAAGGTTCCAAGAATTGCATTGGATGTCCAAGGTCTAAGTCCAAGGATTCAAGAATAGCATTGAAGTCCAAGGTCTAGGTGCAAAACTCCATGTCCATTACAAAGGATAGTAACCATAGTCCAAGATTAGAAGCACAAGTTTTTTTATAGGTTTTGGCCTTTATTAATGTTTTTGGTCCAAGTGGACAAAGAGAAAACGGCATAAGCATAAACATATGTCCAACGGACAAAGGAAAAAGTGCGGAAACATAAACATGTATCCAACGGACAAAGGAAAAATTGCGGAAGCATAAACATGATATGAAATGATAATAATGACATAAAGCGTAAAAAGTAAAGAGAGATAGGGAGCGAGAAGGAATTGTAAAAAAAAGTTAGTACAATAGTATTGTTAGTAAGTTAGTGATTAGTTGTTAGAGTTAGTGATCAATAATAATTGAATAATTGCACTTAGGTCAAGATTAATGAAAACTCATTAGAGGATTAATAAGACCAAAGCCTCCTAACAACAAGTTTCATAAGTTTTGAACCAAAAGACAAATAATCAACTATTCTTGATAGTTTTCCGATGCGGGACAAATATTGCGCTATGTTAAGCAATCGCCGAGTAATTTACGTAGTAATTACCCTACAAATGAGGCCGGTCAATAGCTCTTTGTGCTAATGCATGCTAGATGAACGATATGTAAATCGTCATCCGAAAGCAATACCGCACGAAAAGAAAAATGGTAACGATCTAGTCTTGATCGAAATTCAACAAAGGAATTCCAAGATCTTTTAGACTTTCATCAATCAAAAAGAAAAGAGATGAAGAAAAAAATGGATCTAACAAGTTATGATCCACACAACCAACAATAATGAATCCAAAGTGGAATTCAAAAATAAAATCAAGATTAAAGTGAAAGCACATGATATTTTTATGATTTTTTTCAGGAAAATGTTTTAAAACAAAATTAAAAAAAGTAGTAGATCCAAATTTAACTAAAAAAAATAAGAAACTAAAAAAATTGGATTAAGAAGAAATATTAGAAAAAAAACTAAAAGAGAATAAAATAAAATTAAAAAAAAAGAGTGGGAGGTGAAAGAAAGATCGATGATGATGATGTGTAGTAACGAAGAACGGGGTAGGCCCAAACTCTTTTAAAACAAGAAAAAGAAATAAACAAATAAAAGAAAACAAAATGAAATCATAAATTCTCATCATCTTCTTCTTTCACTCCACACTCCGCGGTCACTATTTACAAAGCCATGGAAGTGCAAAATTCCACACGGCGGCGCGACGGGACTCGAAGGTTACACGGTTGTGATCGAAACACGGTGTAGATTCCAAATATGCTTTCGATTTCATGAATGGTGCTTTGATATCTCAAATCGGAACCGCGAGAAATTCGACGAGAACTCCAAATTACCTTCAATTCAAGGTTTGTAAGCTTCTAATCTTTTCTCTTCTTCTCCAAAACGTAAATTTCTGAAGTTGTTGTTGTTGATGTGAGATGTTGAAGGTGTGCGAACGGAATTGTTGCTATGTGATGTTGTTGTGTAGGTTGATTTGAATTGAAGCAAAGTTTGTGGTTAATATTGAGAGGTTGATTGAATTTTGAATTTATGGAAGGAGGATTAATGGAGATTGAAGCTTTGAGGAATTTTTTCTGCAAGTTTTGTTAATGGAGTTAGAGATGTTGAAAGTGATGAATTAAAGATGAAGGGAAGTTTTGGGATGGAGAATTTTTTGGCAGAATTTTGTTGGCTGTTAAAGCTTAAGAATCAAAGGATAATTGAGGTCTATTTATAGAATTTTCTTGTGTTTGATTTCTGAAATTCATTGCCGTTTTGAGCTCTTGTCATTTGCGTTTTGTGCTTTGTGAATCACTTGCTGCAATTTGAACTGGTTTCCTGTGACTCGCGTTTTCACGTGCTGCTCACGGATTTTTCAATGACGTAAATATCATTTTGATCTTGATTCCTTCCACGTTTTAATTCTACTGCAGCTGCGTTTTGAGGCTCACGTAATTCTCGCATTTGCGTTTTGATGCGCATCATATTTGATGCTCGCGTTTTGACTGTTGTAGGTACCAACTTGTACGTCGTTTTGACGTCATGTGCCTTGCCTTGCGTTTTCTAAATTGGCTGGCTGCGTTTTTCCTTTCATTTTGTGTAGTTTCATGTTTGTAGCAGTGAAGCTCGTTACGTGGATTGAGGTATTGGCTTCAGCTTGTATTTACGGCTCGCTTTGTAGCTCATGGATTTGGACTTATACAAGCTTGTATGAAGCTTGTAAAGTTTGGTAAAGTGGATGGACTTTTGTTTCTTGTGACTTGTTTTTGACGTGAGATTGACTTACGTGAGATGCTTACAATTTGGCACGGCTTATTGAAGCTGCAAAAAGTTTGGCTTAAATGACTTACAAATGATGACATGGCTTGTATGAAGCTTGGTGACCTTTGTTCGATAGGCTGTGATGAATTTGGCTAGGCTTAGAAAATCACTACTTTAGAAATATGTAGCAATATTGAACTTTGATCATGGGCCCCTTGTAGAAATTTTGTTCTTGGCCTTTTTATTTTGTCTTGTGATTGTACTATGGATTTGGTTCAAATTTGGCAATGGGAGAGAAACATGGTCATATTTTTTTAGTAAAAAATGGTAATGGATATTTAAGAAATTAAAATTTAAACAAGGAATGGATAATGGATGATTGGATTAGAAATTATATGAATTGGATATTTGGATATAACAAAGAAAATGGACATTGAAATGGATATTGGAAATGTAATGGAATTAAATAATGAGATATGGATAATGAATATTGAATCAAAGATTGGAAATTTGAATGGAAAAGGGTATGGTTTAGAAACATGGTTTTGGAATTGAAATGGATAATGGTTTAGAATGAAAAATGGTTTATGAAGTGGATCATGGATAGCAAATCTTTATTTTTAGTCCAAAACCAATCTTGACTTTTTTTTCCGCAAGCCTCTGATAAAATATGCACAGCTACCACTGAACAAACCACAACTGAACAACAGCCATTTGAATCTGTTTGAACTTTTCTGAATCAGTTATCTGGGAAAATAAATCCACAGATGAACACAATCTGGACTGATGAACTCAGATGAACCTGATGAATATCACCACACAACAACTTAACAGTCACTGCTTGAGAAATAGCCCACTGAAACAGATAACTTGCACTTGGAACAATTGCTTGATAGTTTGATCAAGATTAGGCCAAACATCCATATGAACTGGATTATGAACCATATGTGACTTAAAATCACTCCAGTGTCTTTGAAAAACCTGCACACCACACAAAGAAAGAAACTGCAGCAAATTTTTTGGTATTTTGGTTAGAAGTTAGTAAACAGTCAAATATAAAGCAGGTAGGAATAATATACAGATACCAGGGAGAAACACAAATTGTGATCTTGTTTGTGGTATAAGATGTGCGAAATCTTAGGGGTAAAAATTAGGGTCTTACAGCTGCCCCTATTTAAGTTTCTTCTATCAGGAGATATGAAGGTTGAAAACTTCGTCTCGACAAGATTGAAGATACTTAAATACAGAAATCCAAATTTTTAGCCATAAGATGTCACAAGATGATATGAATGCAAAGGATGAAACAAACTGCGGGGTTACTTAAAACAAAGGATATGGTAAATTGAGAGAGATGACGCGAAAAGACACGCCGGGAAACACAAGCTATTTTTGGAGATCTGTCAAGGTGAGAAGAAGTATCCATCAATAGTTGGTAAGAGAGGGACAAGACCCTGGGAAGACAAGTAGTGACATCCAAGAATAGCATTGGATGGAAACTACAACCGAGACAAAGGTATGTCAAAAGATGTCCAAGAATGTCATTGGACAGCAACAAGAAAGTTTCTGGTAAAAACAACAGCGTCATCCAAGAATAGCATTGGATGGAGGTGAAAAACACTCTATTGGGGAATAAGATATCCAAGAATAACATTGGATGAAAGAAACTACAACATTCAAGAATGGCATTGAATGGGGCAACAACAAACATCAGAGTCATCCAAGAATGGTATTGGATATAAACAAAATTCCATTTGAAAACTTCACTAGGGACATCCAAGAATGGCATTGGATGGCAAGGTTTAAAAATTAGAGACATCCAAGAATAGCATTGGACTTGGCTGGGGAAAAGGTATCCAAGAATGACATTGGACAAAAGACTCTCAACATCCAAGAATGGCATTGAATGTGTGAGAAAAGTTTTGGAAAATATATCAGAAGTATCCAAGAATGACATTGGATAAAAGAGTTCACCATATCCAAGACTGGTATTGAATAAAGTGAGCAGGGACTTTCAGGAATGGCACTGAAAGGTAAAGGAGAAAAATCATCCAGGAATGACACTGAATGAACAGATGAAACTTTCAGGAATGGTACTGAAAGGTAAAGGTAAATCACTTCATTCAAGAATGGCATTGAATGATAGTGAGAAAGACATCTAGGAATGGCACTGAATGCAAAGGAGAAAACTCCTTCACGAATGGCACTGAATGAACAGATAAAACTTTCAGGAATGGCACTGAAAGATATCCAAGCAG